>BLBF01000022.1:6962995-6973645 GCA_015471245.1 Laticauda colubrina | reverse complement strand
CTATTCTATTCTATTCTATTCTATTCTATTCTATTCTATTCTATTCTGTGATAGAAGCCCTGAGCCATCTTGTCTTTTTTATCGGGGGCCATAGAAGGAGCGTTCACGTCGCGGCCCCTGTCAGGTATCTGTTTACCTGCGAATCCTTCTACCATGCTACACCAACCTACACCAACAGTGTTCTACAGTGGCTGGGAAAAGTGTAGCGACACGAGAGAAGAAGAAGTCTTTTTTATCCAGCTCTGGAGAAACATGAGATATTTCTTGCAAAGTCTGGCACTCAATTTTTTCACAAAGCTAAGGAACGATCCACCTGAACTCCAGTTCTGATCATTTTGGGTCCCAGATGATCACAGCCATAGGTCAGACAGCTTACTGAGTTGTAGTTGATGCAAGGGAGACCCTGGCCAAGTCTTGGGACCAACCTGTTGATCCACAGGGTTCTTGGTTCTTCCTTGTGGCAGGGAGTTCACAAGAAAACAGGCAAAGCTACATCCTATGTTAAATCCACCACTCCCAAACAGACTGCTTTTCAACCTTAGCCACTTTAAAACATGTGGATTTTAACTCCCAGAATTCCCCCAGCCAACACTGCCCCAACATATTATCCTACCCAACCTGCCTTTTTATTGGGCAACGAGAGCTCTTTTCATCATCTGGACTGTGAGTTACCTCTTTCCCCAGCTTCTCTGCTCCCCAAACTGTTTACATTCCAGACATTTGTAAAAAAAAAAAAAATAGACATGAAACTGTATGAATGTCTGAGATTGCTGGCTTGTTTTTTTTGCGCTTCCATTCCAGGCACATCGCATCTATTACAAATGCATGTGGACTGTGTTACTTCTTATTTGCATGCAGAATTTTGGAAACTGTGCTTGTTTTAGAAAAAGGAATCCCCAAAGGGCTAATTGATATGCTACAGATAAACTAAAGGCCTTCTCCGCTTTAAGAGAAGAGTGCAATTTAGAAGCTACATGAAACAGAATCTACATAAAATTGGGTGGGAGACATTGAAATCCATCTTAAAACTTTTGTATTCAAGCTGACTGAGAATGACAACCCTCAATTTTTGTAGGCTGGTCTATTTCTCCTTCTCCTTTTCCTAACCACAATAGGAGATTTATTCCTCATAAACCACAGCATTTGATCAGTCACAAAATAAATGTGGTTGGGGTTTTTTTTGAGAAACGTTATGAATGGGAAAAAAATCAAGAAAGATTTAACGAGAAGGCGAAGGCTATTTATTCTGTCCGAAAAATTGTCCCCAGTTTTATTAACATAAGTTTCCTAAAACCACAGCTGGCCAAAATAAATAAACTGTTTTCCCTTCTTAAAAGAAGTATAAATATATATTTTATTCTGAGAGGGGATCAGAACTGGAAAAGTTCTTGGGAAGACCACAGGTTGTAGGGAGGAGTCAAAGCCAGATTCGCTTAATAACATGTGAGTCAGAGGTGGTTATTCAGCCGGTTCTGACCAGTTCTAGAGAACCGGTAGTGGAAATTTTGAGTAGTTCAGAGAACCGGCAAATACTAGCTCTGACTGGCCCTGCCTCCATCTATTCTCCGCCTCCCATTGAGTCCCAGCTGATTGGCTGGGTCTTCTTCTGTTGCCCTACACAGGAGAACAGAGCTGAAAAGCAGGTTAGTGGGGTGGGAATGGGGTTTTTGCAGTATCCTTCCCCTGCCACGCCCACCAAGCCACACCATGTCCACCAAGCCACGCCCACAGAAACCGGTAGTAAAAAACAAATTGAATCCCACCACTGATGTGAGTCATATCAGTTTTTAAGTGAGTCACTTAAAAGTGATATGCTAAGCCAGAGTTCTTCAACCTTTCCAACTTTGTAGACCGCAGGGGGGGACGGACAGGGGCAGAGTGTGGATGGGTCCCCAGGAGTGGCAGGGCAAGCGCACAGACAGCTCCATTTGAGTGAGCAGCAGGCATGCACACTTGCCACAATCCACATGTGCAAATGGAGCCTGCGCATGTGTGCTTGTGCACTGCTCATGCAAGTGGAGATGCATGCGCATGCTTGCCCACCACTTCCGCGGCCCAGTTCTGAATGGCTCAAGACCCAGTACTGGTCCACAGTCCTGGGGACCTCTGTGCTAAACAACCACACAAAAAATGGCTAACAAAATTGGGTGAGATTCACTTTGCTTAGCAATGGAAAATTGAGTCCTAATTGTGTCTGTTAGTTGAGGAGTGTGTAATGTGTCCATGCCTTCCCAATTCCCTGGCATAATCCTGGTTCACCTCAGCTTGTGGCTCATCCTGCACTTTTCGGAGAAATCTGGGACATGGAAATATCTAGCTACGGCACAGAATTGTGCAAATGCATCCGTTAGTGAAAGCTGTGGAGTTTGTTCTAAAGCAGAAGTGAGGATTTATGCCCCTTTTATGACTTGTGGACTTCAACTCCCAGAATTATTGGCTGGTTCCCCACTCCTGTTCTAAAGAGGCAGCCATGATTGGCATGCTTATACTTGGTGGGACCCAAAAGAAGGGCCTTCTCCAGGGTGGCTCCCTCTCTCTGGATTCCTCCAGAGGTTAGAATGGCCCCCTCTCTTTATACTCTTCCAGAAGGCTCTGAAGGCCTGGTTCTGGTTCTGCCAGTGGGCCTGGGGAACCCAGAGCGGGATGGAGCCCATCAAATTGCTCGTGTGAGGTGCTGTTGCCAGGGTGTGTAGTGATTTTAGTATATTTATTTATTATAAGACTCTTATTAGTTTTATAGTTTTTATAGGAGGTTTTATATTCCCAAAGCTGCCTTTCCTGGAGAGGAAAACTGTGACAAATCTAGACAGCATACTAAAAAGCAGACATCCCCCTGCCAACAGAAGTGCGTAGAGTCAAGGCTATGGTTTTCCCAGTTGCAATGTATGGCTGAAAGTTGGACCATAAGGAAAGCTGAGCACCAAAGAAGGAAGACCTTTGAACTATGGTGCTGGAGGAGATTCCTGCGAATCCTTTGGACTGCAAGGCGATTCAACCAGTCAATCCTAGAAGAGATCAACCCTGACTGCTCTTTAGAAGGCCAGATCCTGAAGATGAAACTCAAATACTTTGGCCACCTAATGGTGGAGAGCCTAATGCTGGCAATGATTGAGGGCAATAGAAGAAGAACGGGACGACAGAGAATGAGGTGGCTTGATGGAGTCCTTGAAGTAGTTGGTGTGAGCTTAAATGGACTCCAGAAGATGGTAGAGAAGAGGAAGATCTGGAGGAATGTTGTCCATGAGGTTATGATGGGTCAGACATGACTTTACAACTAACAACAACAAAGCCGCCTTGAGTCGCCATGTGTGAATAGGCAGCAATATAAATTCCCTAAATAAATAAAATAAAATAAACTATATTGTACCAACCTGCAATTCTCCCAATAGGCATTGCATGCTCTTCAGGAGGAGAGACGGATACCATGATGTGGTTCATGAATGCTAACTCTTCACGGTGGGACAAGTTGATGGGCTTCACCTCCCTGTGCAGCCCATCTTCAGACAACCTTGAAGCTTTGAAGTCAACGGAGTGCCGAGGATTCAGTATTAAGGGGTGCATTATCGGACTGGGCATCAACTGGATGACCCTAGTATTTTCCTGGCGAGGACTGGAAGGCTTCTGAGCTACTTCTGATGGGGTTGGGCAATGGTTGCTCTCAGCTGGAGACACCGAGAGAGGGTAAGACTCCTGGTGGTTGTTCTCCTGGTGTTGTCGTGTGCCCAAGAGCCGGTCAGCTGGTGAGAGGCGACGAATAGTGTTCTCCAGGGGGGACTTCAAGGACCGCTGCTCAGACTCTGGGGAAGGTCTGTGATTGGCGCTGAGGGGTGATCTGGAGCGGTGTAAGAGTTCAATGGTAGGTGGATTGTGATGCATCGAGTCTGATGACTGTCTTGCAGCTCTTGAGATAAAGTTGTCTGTGAAAAAAGGAAAAAAAAAAGGATAAGAAATAAAAAAAATCAGGTGCCATCAAATGGCCCAATAAAACTATATCCAACCCAAAACTATATCCAAGCCAGCAGTGCAGCCTGTAGGACTGAAATGAAATAATTAAATAAAAAAAGAAAATTTTACTTAAATAATAGCTATCCCACATTTGGTGTCTGGCGTGGGAAAATGTTGGGAAAAGTCTGAGACAGAACCTTGCTTGCTGCCAGCTTGCATATGAAAGTCTGAATGAAGCCTATATAACATACAACACACACACACACAAATTACTAGGAAACACTGTCAAAATTAGGCAAAAATTTACTTGTGCATAAAAATAATTAGGGTATAGGTGTTAGGAATATAAGTCACCTAATACCTGTCACCTAACAGGTATTTGGGTTAGAAATATAATAAACCAGGACAGACATTTTAATACTGTCTATTTAAGGAAATACAAGAGCATGCAATTGGGTGTGGTTTCCCAAATGGCCATAAGATGGAGCCAGAAACCTGGGTTGTTTTAGTCTTAGTCTGAGTCTCAGAAGAGAGTGTGTGTGTGTGTATCTTTTGTTTCCTTCTGTTGGAAAGTATTGCGGTTGCTCCATTTTTCCTAATTGATTGATATTACTGGATTTAATGTAAGTCTAATACTGAACTGTTTTTGACACTGGACTTTGATATTTGGATTATCCCTGGATTGAAAATGACTGATTTAACTTGTGAATGATTTTGGATTGCCTATTTTGGACTTTGCTTAAACCTTTCTGGAAGTAAAAAACCTACACTTACTGTACAGTGTATCTGTGTACTGTGTGTGCATTATTCCAACACTACTCTCTATACGTCTCCCTGTATGCACTCATTCTCCTAACGGGGAATTACCTCAACACTGGTTTTGGGCCCAGACCATACCAGGCTCAGATAACTGAGAGTTAGTGTGAATGCACAGTACTGTACACAGACAGCTGTTTATTGTTTAATTGTGGTTTACTATCCTGATAAAGATGGCACAAGTCACTTCAACATGTCTATCACTGATAATCCGGTTGGATGGAACAAACTATGTTTCCTGGTCTATGAAGTGCAGTCTACTTCTGCATAGAGAAGGTTTATGGGATGTAGTTCAAAATCCACCAGATGTAAATGCTTGCGATCCAGATAATGAGGATGATGCCAAGAAGATTGCTGACTTTAAACAGAACAACGAACGAGCTCTTTGTATAACTGGACTAACACTGAGTGACCAGCAGCTAGTCCATATTCATGGAGAAGAGTCTGCTGCTAGGTGTTGGGAGAATTTGAAGAGGATTTATGTTCGTGACAGTGTAGGTGCACACATACATCTTACACGTAAACTGTTTAGAGCACGTCTTCTGAAAGGTGGGGGTATGTTAGCTCATTTAAACTTCATGAAAAGAACTTTTCAAGAGCTACATGAAAAGGAACTGATATTTTCAGAGCTGCATCAAGTTTACATCATTCTGTCCTCATTGGATGAAAGTTATGATGATTATGTATCTTCACTGGAAGTCCTGCCCAGAGATAAACTGACATTGACTGACATAACCGGAAGGTTGCTAGGAGAAGCAAGAAGAGGGCAAGATAGAGACTAACTGAGGAAGGAACAACCACAAGAAGAGGATTTATCTTCAACTGCCAATAATGCTAGGAAATGTTTTTCTTGTGGGGCTAGGGGACATATAGCTAAATTCTGTAAGAAGGGAAAACAACAGAATACTGGCAAACATCAGAAGGCCAAGAAGAATGTTAGTTTAGCTATGTATAGTAATTCAGCTGTAAACAGTGATTTGTGGGTTGTTGATAGTGGAGCATCACAGTGCATTACTAAAGATAGAAAAAGGTTTGTAAAGATGTTCATGAGTAAACAACATGTATCACTGGCAAATGGATGGAAGATGAAAGCATCAGGTGAAGGTACTGCACATTGTTCTTGTATAAATGAACATTTAACTGTTATATGTACCTAAACTGAAATTTAATTTGCTATCAGTAAGGGCTTTAGTTAATATTGGTTATGTAGCAACCTTTAGGGGAGATAAATGTATAATAGAGAAAGAGGGTAAAAGTGTTACTGCTACTTTAAAAAATGATTTATATATGATACATGATGATCAGTTGAAGATGGCTAACTCAGTTTATAACAATGTTAAGCCACCTGATTAATGTATACATTTACTGCAAAGACATCTAGGGCATATTAATTTCAAAATGCTCAAACAAACTGTTGAATTGTCAGAGGGAGTAAAATTGAAACCTTGTAGCAAGTATTTACACTGTAATGCTTGTAGTCAAAAAAAGAGTAAGGTTACTCCTGCAAACAGACTTAATGGATTTAAGACCAAAGAACCTTTAGAGGTTGTGTTTGCTGACATAATTGGTCCTAAGAAACCAACTTTAGGAGGTGCCTGTTATATTTTGAGTATTATGGACTATTACTCAAGATATGGTTTCTGCTATCTTATGAAAAACAAAACAGAAACATTCCAACATTTCTTTAATTGGCTAAGGTTTGCTGAGAGAAAAATGAAAAGTAAAGTAATTACTTTAGTAACTGATAATGGGACTAAGTTTGTTAACAAAAGATTCTAAAATATGTTAAAATTGGCTGGTGTTGAGCATAAACGTTCTGCACCTTACAGCCACAACATAACTCGTTTATAGAATGAAGAGGGCAAACATTACAAGCCATGGCTCGTACTATGTTATCTGACTCAAACCTGACAAACTCAGGTTTACCTGAAACACTGTGGGGTGAAGCCATAATGTGCAGTAACCATATTTTAAACAATGTAGCTAATACAACAACTGGAGAATTGCCATTCACTCGTTGGCATGGCAGAAAGCCAAATTTAAGTTATCTACACACATTTGGAGCTCCAGCATGGGTGCATATTCTCTCATAAGTAAGACTGAAAGGGCAACATAGAGCTAAGAAGTTATTTTTTGTGGGTTATGAGGCCAACCATAGATCATTTAGATTCTGGCATCAAGGCACAGCTCATGTTTATTGTTGTGCTAGTGCAAAATTTCTTGAACATGTTGGGTGGGATAAACTGGAACAGGAATCCAGCAATGATATTATTATTGACATCCAAATAGTCCCTAAGGATAAAATCAGTACACCACAAATAGCTATTAAAGAGGAAGGACAGGAGGAAGTAGGAGAACAGGGACAGGAAGAGGTTGAAGAACAGGAGCAGACGGCACAGGAAAGTCTATATCAGTTAGCCCTTATTACCAAGACGTTCAACCCGAGTAACATGACCACCTGATAGGTATCAGGCTAGTGTTGTATGCCAAGTGAATACAGTTCCAAGTAATTCTAATGAATTAAAACTGTATCCTGCTAAGGATCAGGCTTGCTTGGCAGAAAGCAATGGATAAGGAACTGGAATCATAAAAAACCTGGATGTATACAAAAATGTTAAGTTACCACCAGGTAAACATGCCATAGGATGCAAATGGATATATAAACTGAAGACAGGTGTAGATAGGACTGTTACCCATAAAGCCAGGTTAGTAGCACAAGGATTTAATCAGACAGCAAATGACTATGATGAGGTGTTTGCACCTAGTCTGAAGGCTACTACATTAAGGGCATTAGTGTGGGCAGCTGAGGAGAAATACATTGTAAATCATTTCGATGTAGAGACAGCTTATCTGCACGCACCGTTGCAACACACTATATATTTAAAGAAACCTTTAGGTCTCAAAAATGATAATACTGATAATAATGATTGCTGGAAATTGAAAAAGAGTCTTTATGGTTTGAAGCAATCTGGATATGAGTGGAACCAATGTATAGTTAAAGAATTAATTAAGACAGGCTTTGTCGCTGGCATGGCTGATCCTTGTTTGTTTAAAAAAGAAAGTAATGGTATGATTTCATTGTTGCTATTGTTTACTGATGACATAGCATTAATCACCAAAACTGAACAAGAAGCTACTGAGATAATTTCACTATTGGAACAGAAATTTAAGATAAATCAATTAGGAAAAATCAAACAATATATTGGTTTGAAGATAGAACTAGGGGAGAATACAAGATCTCACGGGCAGATAAAATCAACCAATTACTAAAAAGTTATAAAATGGAACTTTGTAAGCCGGCTAAAACACCAATGAGCCAGGAGTTTAGCCATCGTGATGTTCAAAGTCCTATTTTTGATAAGAACATTTATCAGTCCTTGATTGGTAGTTTATCTTATCTCAGTAATTGGTCAAGGCCAGATATTGCATACAGTGTTAATCAATTAGCGAGATTTAACGCTGAGCCCATTGAAAGGCACTAGCAAGCTGCTAAATGTGTATTAAGATATCTGAAACAAACAACACATTATGCATTGTATTTGATGAGCTGAATTTAACTGCATATGCTGATGCAAGTTTTGCTACAGACATAAATACACGAAAATCTACATCGGGTACTGCTGTATTATTGGGAAAAGCACTGATTGGATGGAGATCTATTAAACAGCAACATCTAAGTTTGTCAACAATGGAGGCTGAATTCTCATGTTTATCTTTATTATGTACAGATTTAGTTCTGTATAAGCAATTATTAATTGATATGGGAATTAATATAACAGATTCTATTGTTTTTTATGAAGATAACCAATCAGCAATACTGATTGCAAAAGAAACACACAGATTTAAGATATTAAAATGTGAGACAATGTGTGCAAAGTAAGATGATTAAGCTAGAATACTGTATGTCAGAAAACAATATAGCAGATCATTTTACAAAGGCCCAAGGCTCTATAAAGCATAAGGCTAGCTGTGAGGATTATGGACTTAGAATGTAAGGTTGTATATACTATCTTACCTAAAAGGGGAGAATGTTAGGAATATAAATCACCTAATAGGTATTTGGGTTAGAAATATAATAAACCAGGATAGACATTTTAATACTGTCTCTTTAAGGGAATGCAAGAGCATGCAATTGGGTGTGGTTTCTCAAATGGCCCTAAGATGGAGCCAGAAACCTGGGTTGTTTTAGTCTTAGTCTGAGTCTCAGAAGAGAGTGTGTGTGTGTATCTTTGTTTCCTTCTGTTGGAAAGTATTGCTGTTGCTCCATTTTTCCCAATTAACTGATATTACTGGATTTAATGTAAGTCTAATACTGAACTGTTTTTGACACTGGACTTTGATATTTGGATTATCCTTGGATTGAAAACTGACTGATTTAACTTGTGAATGACTTTGGATTGCCTATTTTGGACTTTGCTTCAACCTTTCTGGAAGTAAAAACCTACATTTACTGTACAGTGTATCTGTGTACTGTGTGTGTATTACTCCAACACTACTCTCTATACGTCTCCCTGTATGCGCTCATTCTCCTAATTGGAAGTTACCTCAACAACAGGGTTTGTTCATCCACCAGCTAGCTCTCAGAAGATATGGTGAGCACTCCATTTTACAACATATGGAGAAGCTAAGCCAAAGTTTCACCTGAGAAACTATGAGCATCTTACATCAAGCCAAGTCCAAAAATGTTAGGCAATTCCCAGAAGCTGCTCTTTCAGACAAATCAGTTATCAACAAACCCCTAGAGATCAACTATACTTACGTATCAGTCAAAAGAGACAATAAAAAAAACTTGGGGGAGGGGAGAGACTAGAACAAATCCACTCCAGCAACCCACACTAAGATAAGCAGGGATTAATACCAGACAAAAAAAATCAGGCAAAAAATAACACGCTAATCAAGGAACCACGAAGGAAGTCAATACACCTTCACTAAATATGGTAGGTAGGCAAACTACCAAGTATAAACAGGCAGCAAAGCCCCAGACTCACTCAGGGTGATGCTGTTACCAAGTTGGGTAAGGAAACATCTGCAGGAACCAAGTTAGCACCAAGTTCACAATTCTACCCTGAGCTGCAGATACACTCTTTTCAATCTGGAAAGTCCTGACTGTAAATCAACAAGACTCGTGGGAAGTCTTGAGAACTATTATCCAAATACAAGTAGGGAAACAGGCTGAAGAAGGTGTAAACTATATTAGCATGAGAATTAATCTCATTTTCATCCACTGCTTTCAGCAAACCCTTTCCTAAATGGTTTTTGTGACCCCTACCATTCCCAATGAAATAATGGGAATGAAATTAATATTTCACAAAAATTGAAAGAGTCTGAAATACCCACAATGGAGGGATGATTTATGAAGATGATAGAATTTGCAGAACTGACTTGTTTAATGAGAGAAAAGACAACAACTGCATTTGTTTGTGACTGGAAATCCTTTGTGGCCTTTTTTTTTTGCTGATAGTTGAAAAAATATACGTGATTTATAGGTTTACTGATTACAAGGGTAGATAATGGAAAGGAAAGAAGTCATAATGTAATCTTAGAGAGAGAGATGATAAAATTGAAATGCATTTATTCATTGCTGCAAAGAAGGTTGGAAGTAATTTCTTCATATTTTGCCTTGCTTTTCTCTTTTTGCCTTTCACTTCTTCTTACCACTTTCCTTTGAATTTATTTCCTTTTTCCATTGATTTTATCTGGTAACGATTTCTTCAGTAAGAATTAATTGAAATATATGTGTGTGTGTGTGTGTGTGTGTGTGTGTGTGTGTGTGTTGTTCAGCTTCCTTCGGGTATTATCCCACGTCATTGTAGTGCTTTTAAAGTTGTAGCAACGTTTCAGCAGAATCTCATCTGCCATCATCAGGCTTCTGTATTGAGTTTGTATGTA
>BLBF01000022.1:6947389-6962595 GCA_015471245.1 Laticauda colubrina | reverse complement strand
TATATATATATATATATATATATTTGCACTGTTTTGTTGTCATGCCACACACCAGGCTTTTGGATGACGTTGGTATCCTGCCTTTTCAGATTAAGAGAAAGACCTATTGCGGGATGCCACAACATTGCCCCACATTGTTTCCACATTGTGAGATGTGGAAAAATGGGGAAAACTCAATATCTGTTGCTATTGCCAGGGGGGTGGGTGGGAAAGATTGCACTCTTTTGCAAAGCCAAGACAGGGCTTTATACACCCATGTAAATCTTTGAATTTAGTGGAACCTTAATTAGTTCCAGACCATTTGTGTGACTCCCTAAGCCTGCCCCTTCAACAGGGAGCATTTCTGCTTTCCCATTTTCCCCACTGGTTGTCCTGGGAGTGTTTGGAAGATTTTTACAAAGCCCCCAAGTCACATTTCAGACCCCTCCCTTGCTGCAATCCCAAGAGGGCCTTTGCTGAAGACCCCAGGGGTCACATCCGGCTCGGATTCTTCCAGTGCCTTGCACTGACCTTTGCCTGACTCCAGCCCCCTCAGATGCTCCTCGTGTCCAAAGGCAGCGCCCACCCATTTCCTGGCTGAAGCTGGAGAGGAAATGGTCCTGGTGTGGATTTTATGATTCACACAGCCAAAGTCATAAACAAGAAAGGTCTCTCTTTGTTTCGCTATTTAGGTCAATCTTACCCAAACTGGGCACAAGGAAGTGAAAACTCGGGTGCCAAGCCATGCCCCTGTCTGCGGCAACCCAAAGAATGTTTGGAAAGGGGAGAGAGAGAGCCAATGACAAGGGAGACATTTTAGGCCCGTGTGTGGCACTGGATTGAGGCTGTTTTTGGGGAGCAGAGCAAATCAAGGCTGCTGAACAACAGGGTTCTGATGTCGCAGAAATCAGACCTAAACCCTGGCAAACTTTTAGCCCTCTGGACTTCAACTCCCAGAATTCCCCAACCAGTATGCTGGCTGGGGAATTCTGAGAGTTGAAGTCCACACATCTTTAAACGCTGACCAAATTAGAAAAACATCTTTGTAACTCCTAGCAGTTTGTGTGTGTGCGCGCGCGCACACGCGTGTGCGTGTTATGAAGACTATAGAAGGACTCAATTCTTGATTTTGGAGTTAACTTTTATGGGAACAAAAGAATAAAAATCCTTGAGAGTTCAGACAAGGTTTGCGTCCGGGGCACTGCCATGCATAACTCAAATATAAAACAGCTGACTCCATCTCTCTCTCTCTCTCTCTCTCTTTTTTTTTTTACATGCCCATTCACCACAACCAGGATAACCAAAAGAGCAGGATAACCCAACTCTGTGTCCTAGAAGTCCCACCTCTTTCTGAAACTGTTTCTCCTTAGTTTCTTCCAGATTGTTTCTTGCCTTCCCTTCTGGCACTTTAGAAAATAACTGACTGGAAACAGAGGAGTCCAGATCAGGAAATCACACAGATGTGCAACTAGCAGCCTCTTCTGTGGCTGGGTGGGTTGCATTCTTAAATTTCAATTTCCAGGACTCTGTTTTTGGAGGACATTCACCTTCCAGCACAGACTCCAAGCCACCATGTAGTTTAGGAGGGATGTTCAACTTAAAAGTTATTGGCAAGCAGATATCGAATTTCAGAGTAATTGGTGCAGCTGACCTTAAGACTTAAAGCCAAACATCTGGGTGTGCTGAGCCCTTCTCTTGCCTGCCTGTGTCCATTGTGAGCTGGATGAACAACAGACAGAACCCCAAATAAAAGCAAGTCCAAAGGAAAAAAATTTCACCAAAGGGGAAACACAACTATATTTAGCTGTTCCAGTTCCTCCACCAGAGATGGAAGTCAAAAGTATCAGGGAGCGATGGGATTATGGGATTATCTACCTGTGAACCTTTGGTAGTAAGGGTTTTTCTCTCAGTCCAATATTAGAACAGGTTTGATCACATTTTCTCCAACTCGTATTAAAAGGCACAAGCTTTTGTGAGAGGCAGCTGCACAGTGCTAAAACGATGCAGGATGAAGGAAGCTGCAACTGACACACAAGCCTTTGCCTTTTAATAATGTGTGAGTTTGGGGGGGGGAGTGCTACCAGCCACCTCCCAAATTTGGGCTACCATAGACTGACCCAGTTTTCCTTCTACAATTCTTCTCACTGACTAGAAGAATTTGCAGCTGCAAGTAAAACCCGTAATACCAATAAAACGCTTTTCCTCAGCTTTTCATTTCTACCAGAGGAGGCCCTTAAAAAATGCAAAGGTACAGCTTTAATTGTAGGAGCCGTAAATTAAAAAAAAAAAAAAAGATCAAAGAGATTTTGGAGCGTTGGAGAAGGCAGCAGCTGGTGAAGTTCAGGTCATGATGTCTTCAGATGTTTGGAAGGGTGAAAAACAGCTCTGGTTTACAACAAAGCAGTATTTCTGGGCCACAAACTTCATCAGAGTATGCTAATCTTTCAAAGGCATTTGGCCAACAGACATCCATCATAGGAGCCAACCAAGTCAAGATAGAAGCTACAGTTGTGCTCCTGAAGTCCCCATTCCTTTCTAGCTGCCTGTCCACTGCAAGGATTAAACCCAGGGTTATTTGGGATTAAACTCCCCATCAGCAATGTTGTCTGAAAGAGGACGAGAGCGTTCTTAGCTATCTAACTCCTTGCCAATTGAGCCGAAGTGTCCATTCTGTCAGGCACATGCATCCAGATCAACTCATGAAGAAGCTGAGTCAGTAAATTTATTATGTTCTACCTATAGTATAAAAATCTCCCCAGGCTGTTTTCCTTCCCCTGGGAACAGACAAAGAATCAAGGAATTTAGGCAGGGATCAGTCCTATGGGGTCTTTTGCGGCTACAAAAGGGCTCAAGTCTAGTTCCCCATTTGACCCTTCTTTTCTGCTTGGCTGGGAATTTCCCAACATTACCAAACTATGATTCTCTAAAAACTTCATGGGTAATTGTGTTTGTTGAACCAATATTACCCTGGAGGGAGGGTGATGTAAGACGAAAGGGACTGATTTTGGTATCCTGGATGCAGTGAATGGGAACATAAAAAAAACCAACCGAGTGCGTCTGCAAACCACACAATTAAAACTTTACCCTTTTATATTTGAGTTATGCATGCCAATTGTCCTGGACGCAAACCATGACTGAACTCTCATAGATTTTTATTATTTTTCCCCTTAAACGTTAACCAAAAACTTCAGGAATCAACAGCCCCTTCACCTATCCTCTTCCTATGTCCACAAGCAGCTGGAAATCATTAATCACTATGTTTTTCAAACCTGGCAATTTTAAGATGTGCAGACTTCAATTCCCAGAATTCCCTAGCCAGCATGCTGCCTGGAAAATTCTGGGACTTGAAGTCTGCACATCTTAAAATTGCCAGGTTTGAAAAAAATATGGTTCTAACTTTACAGACATACTTAGGATTCAAAAATCAGAGGAGTGATCCAAATCGGAAGCCAAACACATTCCACGCTTCACACTGATGATGTTACCTAGCTGTGTAATGAAACATCTGCAAGAAAACAGCCAAGCCCAGAGAGCACCAAGGACCCTTCATTTCAACCCTGAATTGCAAACATAAACATTCTCCTTGATCAGTATGCTTCCCTCCAACCCCACTGTCTGCTTTTTTTCAACAGCATTGCTGAACTGTATGTAATTTTGGTCCTTGTAAACAAAGAGATCCTTGCCGTTACCTTCATCGTGGTTCTGATGCAGCATAACATCTGGAGGAGCATGAACAGAATTCCCAGGGTGGAAGAAGGGAGAAAACAACATATGAGAATTTCTTTGCTTCAAGATGTGCTGAAGCAGCTCATATAACACATCACCTGGAAGAAGAAGAAGAAGATGATTTATTAAAATTATATAGGTAAATTTTGGAAACAAAGAAAAAATATGAAATGATTATACGAATATCTCTGGAGTAGATATAAGATATATTGTAGATGGGGGGGATATACCACGTGGATCCTAAATGTATTAATCTTACTTTACTTTTACTCGTTTTTTCTTTCATTATCTGTCTAATTATATATTGGTCTTGAGAAAGTTATAGATATATAAGGTAACATAAAATAGGTGGTAAGCTGAAAATAGAAATAATAGGGGATAAAGGATTGAAAATGTATGTGAGGATGAAATGATTTTGATACTGAATTAATGAATTGAAATATGAAAGGGAAATTTATCTAAAGATTAGTCGAATGGATAATAATTTGAAGTGATATTAATTTAAAAAGTTGAAAGTGTAACTATGACTATATATCAATATTGTAATCTGAAGTTGCTCACGTGAAGAGATGTGTAAAAAATAAATAAAAAAAACTTTGAAAAAAAAAAAAAAGAAGAAACGCCAACTCAGGAAAATGAATTTTTAAAGACTTTGAGGTCCCAAATATAGAAAGGAAGGCTATATTTAATTCACATATTTATCTGCATTCATTCTGATACTGCCCAGCTCCCAGAATAATAAAATAACCAAAGTCTATAGCTCCTTCCTTTCAAAGCACAAAACTTTTTCCTTCGGGCTTGAATTGCAGAACAATGGAGCCCAAAAGTTCTGTTGCTAAACGAGACAGTTAAGTGAGTTTTTGTCCCATTTTGCAATCTTTTTTTTTTGGGGGGGGGCACAGTTGTTAGCTGAATTGCTGCAGTTGCTAAGTTAGTATTACTGTGTTAAGTGAATCTGCCTTCCCTGTTTACTTTGCTCATCAGAAGGTGGGCAAAAGGTGATTTCAGGACATTGCATCCGTCATAAATATGAGTCAGTTGCCAAGTATCCAAATTGTGATCACATGAGCATGGAGATACTGCAATAGTCTTAAGTCTGAAAAACGGTCATAAGTCCCTTTTTCCAGAGCTGTTGTAACTTTGAATAAACACTAAATGAAAAGTTGTAAGTTAAGGATTACCTCACATCTGATGGACGGTGAGATCTATCAAATCAGTTTTTTAAGGAAAGATGGAGGGAATGGGGCCTTGAGGAAAATTGACTGATTTTTTTTTTAAAGCCTCCATGGGCCGCTAAAAGGCTACCACACAGGAAAAGGTCCAGAACTTTCTTTTCTCATTTCAGAATAAGAAACTGAAGTCACATGAAGGTAAATTCTGACTTAATTTTGGAAATGTAGCAAACTAGGAGCCAGATCACTTCTCTTACATGTTCATGCCCATCTACTCTGTATTTGCTCAGTATCCCAGCCTTTCGAACAAGGGTCTTCAAACTTGACAGCTTTGTGGACTTCAACTCCCAGAATTCCTGAGCTAACATGACCAGAGGAAGAATTCTGGGACTTGAAGTTCACAAATCTTAAAGCGGTCAAGTTTGAAGACTCCCTGCTTTAGAAAATGGCTTTCTCTGCTAGCCTCATAGACTGACTTTCTGAGTTTCAGATAACAAACCAAAGCATTTTGTGTGGTTGCAAGTATTTTTAATGCTACAACTTGTCTATTATTATTTTTTAAAACATTCTTCATGTTTGCTGTATGCTCTTTTCAATAACATTATTTGCTGCTCTGAATATCCTGCATTAAGGCATGAATATTTCCAAGACATGCATTTTTCACACCATACCAGCAATTATCCTTGCAACAATATAGCAATTACCAGAAGTCCAAAGAATTAGTCAAGAATTAATCCTCCAGACTAGCTTTATCTCATTTTTTAAAAAATGGCTAATTTGTATGAATAGGTTGTATGAATGCTCTAATCATAATGTATCTTAACATTTACAAAATATTCGGTGACATTCTAATTTGCTATCTACTTAACTGGATAATAAAATGGATGCATGATTAACTGCAAAATTGTACGCAAAAACTAATCTCTAGATATTCCTTTTCAAATCTATGGCATGCTACAATATTCATTTTGTACCCTCTCTCCCACAATATTTTTTTATTACTGACTTGGATGAGTTGGGGAGATTTGCAGATGACCAAAATGAATGAGATAGCTAATAAATACTCTAGAAAATGGAAATAATGCCCATTTTCCCCACTAGGTCTTGTATTTTTAAAATAATGATCAAAATGGGATTAATATTAAATGGAATTTGTTTGCTGTTAGGGTCTCCCCCCATCTAAACTAAATTGGGTAATATAACCCATTTCTGAAGCAAGTAAAAACGTGTAACAAAAATAAGAATGCAATAAAGTTTAATTAAAAATATTGCAGATGTTGATTTTCCTCCACATCTAATCTCGGACAGATTTTGCATTTGCTGCTCACTAATGCAGGAAGAGATCTTCTTTAATTAGTTCTTAAAATTATTTACCAGAATGTGGAGATCTGTATCGGAAGTCCTCTTTGGTTAGTAGTAAGAGAGCTTTCCCATTCATCTCAAAGGTATTGCTGTCAATGGTTCTCAGGGAGAACTCCTTCTCCGCCCACTTTAGCCATTGGCCCACATCGTCTCTGCTCCAGTAGATGGGTTGCAAACCTGTAGAGAAAACAGCAGAAGGATGTCAACAACAAGACACTTTAACAATCTCTTGGTGGAGGCCAGCAAGATGTATGAGTGTGGAGACAAGTGGGTAATGAAATCAGTGTCAACTCGTAAAATATTCCTATGCTTGTTTCTGAGTTGCCATTGGGGGGGGGGGGGGGGGGAGAAGGGAAGGGAAGGGAACCTGAAGGAGCAGATCGGCAATTAAAACCAAAAGTGTATTCCATGCTTATTTTAAGATTGTAGTCTAGGCACCAGAACTTCTGCCCATGAAAATCCTTCATTGAAGAACGTGATTGATGACACCCAGGCCTGAATGTGCTTTGTTGGAGAATCTGATTGATGACATGTCCAGGAGGGAGGGGGGAAATAGAGCCACAGGTGACCATAAATTATATGTGTCAGAGTTGGCTTCATACAAGTTAATGCCAGACGTGCTGCTCCTAATAAATCTTCTGGATTCTTTTGAATCTGGTGATTTAATTAGGGCAATCGCAGGAATCCTGACAATAAGCATTTCAAAAGCACATGTGTGCAGGTATGTGCATTCAGTTAGAGAAGCTAGAATTCATGGGTAGGAGACATCCTGGTCTTCTGATACTGACTGCAACACAGATACTGCAGATCAGGGCTGCCCCACCCCTGGTCTGCAGCATGCCAGCAACCAGGCCTTTCCAAACATATCTCTCTCTCTCTCTCTCTCTCTCTCTCTCTCTCTCTCTCTCTCTCTCCCTCCCTCTCCCTCTCCCTCTCCCTCTCCCTCTCCCTCTCCCTCCCTCCCTCCCTCCCTCCCTCTCTCCTCTGTATTTCTGCAAATGCTACCTTCCATCTGATTAGACAAAGAGCAAGAACATCAGGGGTGTCAAACTTGGTTTCACTGAGGGCTGCATCAGGATTGTATTTGATCTTGGGGGGAGCTGAAGGGCATGGCCAGGGTAGGCATGGCCACCTCAACGTCACTCGTGTGATCAAATGCCACTTCTGCTAGTCGTTTGCTTTGCTAACCCTCTGCCAGCAGAAAGGAGCTTCAGGAGGTCCGTGCTCACTTTTTGCTGGCAGAGGCACCACTGGCTGGTCCTTCACTGTTTCCAGGGCAGCCCTGCCGGCCACATCTAAACAACCTTCAGGATGGATCTGGCCCGTGGCCCTCGAATTTTGACACTCCTGAGCAAGATCAAGTAAGACATCCCATAACCTCATAATCTGTCAGGAGAAAATGAACTCTGTCCATAGATTTAATCTATGGAGTCTGCCTTTAGACAGTGTTGGACTCACAGGCAACCCTCAGAGAATCAAAGGGAGAGCACTTTGCTTTCACCTGCGAAAATAAAGGAGCCACAATCTGCCATAGGGAAAAAAGAGAAGCTTCACTCCCATCTTCCAGGAAATGCCACTGCAGTATAGAGCAACATGCCACCATGGAGTCCTTTCCAGTAGAGGAGAAATTCAAAACATAAACTTACTGTAACGTAACAACAGAAAATATTACAATGTACAATGATCAGAGCAAAGCCACTGTCTTCTTACACTTTCTGTTTCTTACTTTGAAAGTCCCATATCTGCAAGGCTACAAAACTGAACTTTGCCATGTGTGGTAAGATTTTAGTGTCTTCACCTGCATGCCGACAGAAGAGTCTGCCACTTCCTGATTCTATCATTTCAAGAGATGCAAAGCTAATTGTGTTTGTGTCCAGATATATTACATTTTGGGGACCAGGTAGAAAGAATAAATATCAACACACACACACACACACACACTAAATAGAATTTGCAGAAACTGCTGTGTTTGGAGAACTTTTACGAATTGCTATATTCAATATGGGAGACGGACAAAAGAAGACTGTAATGAATCTGTAGGTAGGTTGAATTAGATGGATACGTGTTTTGACAAAGCTGATTTTCTATGTACTCAAATTCAATATCAGGAGTCCACAAATACAGCCAACAGGGACATCCATACATTTAAGTTGGATATATTGAGAAATTCTCCAATATCACTAAAACTTTCTTTTTAAAAAAATTGCTAAGACAAAGGGCAACATTTGACCATCTGAAATGACATCACACACTGGAAGACGGATTGCTAAAAATACCGAAGATTGCCCTTTGCTTTTTCTCTACAAAACCTTTCTGTTACGAGACAGGTACATAATTGCATTTCCTTTTTCCTCTTTGAAGTAAAATAAATCAGAAGGCTGAACTTTGCTTGCTACAAATTGGTTTAAAATCAAGATGGAGAGATGCAACCTACTGAAGAACTGCTGAAGTCCTTCAAATTAGTACATGGCTACAAACGGATCAATCTTGACTCAAATCAACCACGACTTGTTCTGACCTAGGCTTCACAAAATCACAAAGCAGACTCCTTATCTCAACAAAACCCCTTTTTATTTGGCTAACGTGAATTCCTATATTTCAATCCAGCAAAGTCCCGGCAAACAATCTTTCAAGGGTGAATTGCAACCACAGACCTTATCAGGCTTGGAGAGTTGCCAGGCCAATAGGTTCCAAGCGCAACGCTGCACAAGAAAATATTTGGCAAGAAGAGAGTCACAAGCAAATCTTCACACGAATTAAATGAACTAATTATCTCCTGCAAACACCACTCCTCTTTCACTCCTCTTTATTCCCTATGGGAGGGGCCATTCACCAGCCATCTGTGCCTTTACTCCAGTCAGCTCTGGTTCCTTAACTGTTTGCTTCTTCTGGCAGCTCTGTGCATGTGCACATCGGGAACAGGCTCCAGTTGTTCTTCTGCCCCACTGATGTCCAACTCCGAAGGCAGCTGATAACTGTTGGATGACCCTGGCCCCATCTTGGCCTCCCGATGCAGAGCTCTCATGAACCTTCCCAGACTCCAGGACTGGCCCATGTTCCTCCCCAACCTCCTCACTGTCAGAGTCTGATGCCAGCTCGGCTAGCCAGTGGCAGGCCACAACATGACTGTACTTCGGAAGGTCAGGTACCGATGCTGAAGTTCAAATACATTGACCACCCAATGACAAGGGAGGCCTCACTGGAGAAGACTCACCTGATGTTGAGAAAGATGGAAGGCAAAAGAGAGAGAAGGGGACAGCAAAGGATGAGATGGCTAGGTAGTGTCACTGATGCAACTGTCATGAATTTAGGCAAACTCTGAGAGACAATGGAATCCACAGGGGCCTGGCATGCTATGGTCCATGGGATCACAGAGTCAGATACAACTTAGTGACTGAATAACAATAATCCCATAATGAGAAGAAAACTATTTTTTGTCTGACTTTCTGAGCACAGGTAAGATGTTGCTTCTGTTAACATAATAACTTGCTGCTTTCTAACCAACCAGGATCCTATGTTGGCATTTTAAGCACACTGGAGCATTTGATCAAAGAGAATGAAGGATGTGGTTCTGAAAGACATGGGCCCAGAGTGCCTGAACCAGAAAAATACATCTTCATCTTTTTTAGCATCTTCTAACAAACAGGCAAGATAAATGGATGTGTGCTCTATGGGTGATAATTAAGATAGCTGCATATGTTACCTGCAATGATCATCTTTGTTCTCTTTTGAATTTGCTGCAAATCAATACTATGAACCTTGATTCCAAGCAACTAGTGACATCAAGTCCAAGCATCTGAGTGACATCAAGCAAGGAGTTTGCAAGATGCTTTCACACTTTTTCAGCCAATTATTGTGATACTTGTGCCAAAGAGGCAAATTCTTTGGTTTGGTTGCAAACCCGGTGGAAGGTCTGTATAAAACACTCTGCAAGAAGGCTGCACAGGAGATTCGGTACAATTATTTGTCCTGGAAATGCTTCATTGTTCCAGGGCCAAAGCAACTTATCAAAACAATCCCTCTCATTGAATCTTTTCATAAACTGAGCATCTTAACAGGAGCCTCTTAAATTTTAAAGTTTGCAGTAAGCTGTACAACTCTCACCACCGATTTTGGTGTTGATGTCCCTCAGATCTTTATTTTTTCCCATCCCATTTCTATGTCTCAGGCAAAAAAACAAAATAATTTCTCATTGAATTGACAGACCTCAGCTATGAATAGATTGAGAATATATGCTAGTTTGAGGCTGCAGTTCTTCTAACTACTAGATCAGGCAAAGATTGAAAGTGTAAAGAGAAGGAAGGCATCCACGGGGTGGGCATCAAAAAAAGTCAATATGGCAGCCACAATTGTGCCATTAAATCTCCCATTTTCATACGCATTGGAACCAACATCTTGACTTTTTTGCATGGCCCTTGAAGATCTCCTTGCTTAAATGCACACTGCATTGTGTCGTTCCCATTTCATTTTATTTCAAGCAGGACCAAAACTGCAGTTCATGAACCACAATGAAAAGGGGGAACGGTTGGGTTGCAACAGTATGTTCAGAGTATTGCACCATAAATTCAGCGCCAGAAAAGGAAACACAGATGGTTAAGGCTTCATTTAACTTCTTTATAAACACATAAAGTAAATTTTACAATTTCAGTTGTCGATTTCTCCAACATGGAGCAAGCTCAAACAGAAGCAGTCATGTTACAGTAAGTTCAGAGCAGAACTCTAGTTTTCAGCAAGCAAGCTAGTTTTTCTTTTACTTTAGAGTGAGCACAGAAGAGAGATAAACCATGCCCAGATTCTCTCTTAAAGTTTCAGCCCTTAATTCAGATCTCATTGGCTGACCTGGTTACTAAGCTCTATTCCAGTTCATGAATATACTCTGACACGGTATTTGTTCATCCCCAATTTCTCCTCCTTCCTTGGGACTTATCATAAAACGAGTGTGGAAGGGGGAAAGAGAAAAGGATAAAGGAAGGAAGGAAGGAAGGAAGGAAGGAAGGAAGGAAGGAAGGAAGGAAGGAAGGAAGGAAGGAAGGGTGGGTTGAAGTGGATGGCAGAAATGAGACACTGGGTGGGAAAGTAAACACACATGCATGCATACACACATATCAAATGTGTGTGTGGGGCAAATCCTGTACATCATAGGCAAAAGAGGGGGAAACATTTTGATACTAATTATAACCTACAAACCCTTGTTGAGCCACACAATCTTGGCAAAAACACGCCGGCTTTTAAAATCAAGCTAGAAAGGATAGCCACAGGGGCATTTCAGAACAGAAGATTGGAATAAAGGAAAGTGGTCTATTTTGGCAGCCTGGTATTTCAAAACTACGAATCAACTGTCAACTTTTGGCAAGCTATTCCTGCCAACAGAAATAGAGATGCGGCTGTTGGTACTCTGTTGTTTCCAAGCATTCGGATCTACAATGCCAGGCTTGTATTTTCTTCAACATCACGAGGGCTAAGAACTTATTTTTAAAGATGCATCGTATTCCAATGCTTCAGTTAAGGTTGTATTTATTTTTTGGGGATGCTCAGAATTCCTTTTCTCAACTTAAGTCTTTTTTTTAAAAAATATACAAGTAGCCTTTGACTTACAACAGGTTCATTTAGTGACCATTCAAAGTTACAATGGGCCTGAAGAAAGTGACTTATGACTATTTCTCACACTTAATGCAGCATCCCCATGGCCACGTGATCAAAATTCAGATGCTTGGCAACTGATTCATATATTTTTGACGGTTTCAGGGCCTTGGGGTCATGCAATCCCTTTTTGTGACCTTCTGACAAGCAAAGTGAATGGGAAAGACAGATTCACTTAACAACCGTGGCAAGGAAGATCTTAAAATGGGGCAAAACCCACTTAATGAATGTTTCACTTAGCAACAGAAATGTTAAGCTCAATTGACTTCCTGTTTGCAGGGCTTCGGTGGCAGGCAGGAATCTGTGATCATGCACGGTTTCTGCCTGGGCTCGCCGCTGGAGCGCCCTGAGCCAGCTGGCTTCGGGGCTAAGCCACCCCTTAGAGGTGGCGAAGGGGGGGGCAGCAGGGTTGAGGGAAGCCGCATCTCTCCTCCTCAACTGGCAAATTTCCTTTCCCGAAAGCGGTAAGAGCGGTGGTCAGAAATGGCCGCCTCAAAGAAGCACTCAGCGGGGAAAAAAAAGTGCAGGAGGAAGTTAAGAAGTGAAAGTGTTGGCTGACCGGGATAACAAGCAACAACCAAGGTATCCTGGAACTTAAATTCTATAAAAGATACATCATTCCCAAAGAAGAGTCGGAAGCAGCGAATGAAAGTGAAAAGGGAAAGTTTTTTTTTCCACTCTCCTTCCTACGTTGACAGTGAAGAGAACTGAATGAGAAATTGGAAAAATCCACTTTGGCACTAATAGGTAACTAACTAAACTGGAAATATAATTAAATGCCAAGTGGACAAGAAAGATTTCTGAACACTAAAAAAATTCTTTTTTTGTTATTAGTGGGAAGGGAGAGGAAAAGAATAAGGGCAGGATTTGGAAAGAGGAATCTGCCTGGAATTTAAGAGGTGGGATTTGCCGGTTCTCCAAACTACTCAAAATTTCCACTGCCTGTTCTCCAGAACTGGTCAGAACCTGCTGAAGAGACCACCTCTGCTTTGGGTGGGTTTTCAATCCAGGTGCTGGATGCCATCTTGACTTCTTCTGAGCTTTCCCACAGATACTCCCAAGTCTTTTTTTTTTTCTTCTTCTGCTGGATATTTCTCTAAATTTAGACGCCCTGAAATCTGAGTTATGATCTTCCTGTAGAGACGCACAAGATGATGTCATACAAAATCTAATCAACAAGAAGCGAGTAATGTTTTTATCTCTGCTTCTTTTTCAGAAAGGGCCTCATTTAAAAGACCTGAGAAAAAAAACTATTGATTTTGTTTTTTTTAAGCCTTGGAGCCCTTTGAGATGATGAGCAAATAAATCTTTCCTAACTTCTGGCCAGAGCTTCCTGGAAGGAGTCTAAGTTGGCCCCCTTCTGGAACTAGGCTGGGAATCCAGCTCCATCAACCACCCAGCTGCTGATATAAACCCAGGGAAGCTGCTGGAAATTTTCCAGCTTTCTTCCTGAAACAATGAAAATGAATTGGGACCTGTTTGTGGGGGGCTTTATCGCCTCCTCCATTAAATGATTAAATAAAGGGGAATGTGCTTTATTTCTTGCAATAAGTAAAGATCCCTTAAAATACGGGGGTCAAACACAAGGCCCACGTTGTGATCAGATCTGGTTCGCGGGGCTGTCCTAGAAGATATAAGGGGTCAGCCCGCATCGCTCCGGCCATCACACTATCCAGTGTGAAGAAGAAACATCAGGCCAGCAGTTTGGGGAATGGAGTCAAGCTGCCCATACCCACCCAGCTGGCCACTCTCAGTGAGTGGCAGCAAGCTGGCCACGTCCCCCCAGTTGCCCTCCCCCAGCCCCTGCAAAGTCAACCACATCCCTGAAGCGACCCTCAATGAAATTGAGTTTAATACCCCTGCCTAAAAAGGATCAGTATTTCCAAAAATTCACAGCGTAATAATATACAAGTCCCAGGTCTGCAGGAGAAAGCTGCCTCAGATTCTACAGGTAGTCCTCGACTTACGATTGCAATTGAGCCCAAATTTTATGTTGCAAAGCAAAACAGCTGTTTCGCTTAGTGGTAGGATTCAAAAATTTTTTATTATAGGTTCTGTGGGCATGGCATGACTTGGTGGGTGTGGCAAGGGAAGGATACTGTAAAATCTCCCTTCCCTTCCCACTCCTGAGGGAAGATTATTGCAAAATCCCCTTCCCTCCCCATCCCACTAACCTGCTTTCCAGATCCATTCTCCAATGCAGGGCAATAAAAGAAGACCCAGCCAATCAGCTGGGATTAAGGAGGCAGAGAATAGATGGGGCCAGGGCTAGTCAGAGGTGGTATTTGCCAGTTCTCCGAACTACTCACAATTTCCACTACTGGTTCTCCAGAACTGGTCAGAACCGACTGAATACCATCCCGGGTTTGCTCAATTTTATGACCTGCCTTGCCACATTTGTTAAGTGAATCACTGCAGTTGTTAGTAACATGGTCTCTAAGCCAATCTGGCTTCTCCATTGGAAGATTGCAAAGGGGTATTGCATGATCTCGGGACAGTGCAACCTACATGCCAGTTGCCAAGCATCTGAATTTTGATCACATGACCATGGGAAGGCTGCAATGATTGTCATTTTCTCCAGGCTGAACGTCCCATGTCCCTTTAGCCATGTCCCCCTGCATGATTTCTCTCATCTTCCCCTGGCCTTGTTTCTAATTTGTCAGCCTCACTTTAAAGCTGTGATATTCAGAAATGTCCAAAATAGATGGGAAGGACCATCTAATATCGGTTCTAGAACTGCGATGTCAAACTTGTGGTCCGTGGGGCACCCCCACCCCCCATTTTAGTGAAGGGGGAACACATCACGTGATGATGCGAGTTTGACACCCCTGTTCAAGACGGCAGTAGTTGTTACATATTGGCATGCCCGGATAGATGTAAGCAAATCCAAACTTGGTTATTCTTGAAAAGGTAAGCAAGGTTAGAATAGCCAAGTATAGCGACTAGAATCAGTAAATACTAGAGTTTCAGTCTGGAGATGGAGAAGTCAAAAGACATTCTAAGGAACACAAATTGCAAAACACTTCCTTTATGGTTGCTAAGAGAACTGATTGGCAAAGTACATCTAAGATGTCATCATTCAAGTTGGAGAATTCACTTTTAAAATCAATTAGGAAGTTGGCCACTGGGACGGAGGCCCTTTGTGGCTTTTCTTCCTCAAGCGTAAAAATATTTAGAATTTCATGTATCTGGGAAAGCTCTGGACTTGAGTTCTTTCAACAAGATTTCTTTCTTCTGATCTCTGTCATAAAAATCAAATGAGTAGGGTAGGGTAGAATAGAGAGTAGAGTAGAGTAGAGTAGAGTAGAGTAGAGTAGAGTAGAGTAG
>BLBF01000022.1:6784057-6933818 GCA_015471245.1 Laticauda colubrina | reverse complement strand
GAAAGAAAGAAAGAAAGAAAGAAAGAAAGAAAGAAAGAAAGAAAGAAGAAGGAGAAGAAGAAGAAGGGACAGAGGGAGAGCTAGACTGCTTCAGATCATGGGTCTGTACTTCCCAGGGAAACACATTTAACATCAGCTACATAGCTTGTTTCGCAGAACTGGTCATAAGAAATTTTTACGGGACTTCTGTCATACCAAGATTCAGCTCAGTTTATTGATCCTGGTAAAATTCTTCCTTGCTTGCAGGCACTCGTTTAAAACCAGTTCAACTTCTTCTGATACAGATACTACTTCAAATGGCCCTTAACATTCTACTAAGTGCTCAATAAAACAAGCATTATTTAATTTATTTATTTATTTATTAGAATTTGTCAAACAAAAATAAAAACAAGGATAAAAGAATAAAAATACAATGACAGGAATGATAGGCACGCTAGTGTACTTATGTACGCCCCCTCTACTCACCACTTAAGTATGATGTCAGGTCCAGGGAAGCCAATTTGTGACTGAAACTGTGAAAACGTGTAGCAGAAACAATTGAATCAGGTAGGACATTCCAGACTGACAATTCTATGACAGAAATCGTATTTTTTACAGTCAAGTTTAGAACGATTTACATTGAGTTTAAAGCAGTTGTTCGTGCCCATATTATTGCGATTAAAACAAAAAAAGTCATTTACAGGTAAAACACTATTATGTATAATTTTGTATGTAATACCTAGGTCTGAGTGCAACATTTTCATGTTGTCTAGAAGAACAGAGCCTTCCCAGGTAAACCAGACAGGAAGTAAGACCAGATGAACTAATTCTACTTTATTGTAAGGCTACATTAACAGAATCTTGCAAGTACAAATCTCCTACCACCTCTTTTACAGTCTTTTACATTCCTTTTCTGTCCCTTATCTGATTGTTCCTAGGCAGCATCTTCCCTTCCATCTCAGGCTCATTCCCATATATCATTACAGAGAAGAAGAATTCTAGTTTCAAAAATATTTCTGAAGATTTAATAAAATCTGAGTATATTTAAGTGAAAATTTTGGGGGGTAGGGAGGATGACTCTACTAGCATAACTGGGAAATTTTGTTCCAAACCAGTGTATGCTAGGAAATCAGGCAGAAAATATCCTAAATTATTTTTCTCAATTAGAAAACACAAGGTTAGAACATCCATTTTTAAATTTTTGGACTTTGTACTCTTTCAGTAATAATGAAGCTTTAGGTCATCCAACCAATTGAAAAAAGATTCAAATTACTTTTGCAGAGAAAGAATGTGGAAAAGAATACAGGAGATAACACAAACACACATACACACACAGGAAAATAGTTGCAGCCCACGTGAAGTAAGTAAGATTACATATTTGGAACTGAAAGCATAAGAAAATAGGATCACCCGATTTGGATTCTGGTTTGTGATATCCCATGCATGCAAGGAGAGTTGTGCATATGTCTAACTTCCAAAGAAAGAGGTGATTGGAACACTGGACATTACAGCATACAACATTTGTTTAGTGACTGTTCAGAGTTACAACTGAACTGAAAGAAGAGACTTATTACTACTATCATTCTCATATTTTATACAACCTTCTCTTATTGGCAACATTATGATGGTTATTACTTTATATGTACGCTGAAAGCCTATGTACCAGAGACAAATTCCTTTTAAGATTTGTGGACTTCAACTCCCAGAATTCCTCAATAGGGACCGGGGGGGGGGGGGGGCAGAGGTTGAGCTATCCAGGACAAAAGAGTGCAAAATAGGCCCAATGCATGCAGGAACTAGCTGGAGTTCCAACTTCTACCACGCTATTGAGGCTTTTTGAACTTTTGTTTGTGCAAGTGAACAATCTTGCAAATTGCCATCCACTCCTATGGATACAATTCAAGCATTTGCAGGAAGGCAAGAAAGTGAGATGCCAAGCCTCTGTGTGACTCAGTGGCTGAGTATCACAACAGTCAAGACACAGTCTTGAAAGCATCTCGTTTATCTATACATCACCTTTTCCAACTAACAAATGTAATTACAAAGAATACTTACAACCTTGTAATGAAAGGCTTCTGATTTTGGACTATAATAGAGACAACATGGCTCTCTTCCTACAAAAACAAATGTTACACAGTCTTTTGTACTGTATTGTTGTATTGTGTTTGTATTGATTGTGGTATTCACAATTGAGCCCAGCATTTCTTTGCTAAGCAAGACAGTTAAGTGAGTTTTGCCCCATTTTACAACCTGTGTTGCCACGATTGTTCGGTGAATCACCACAGTTGTTAAGTTAGTAACAGGGTTAAGTGAATTTGGTTTCCCCACTGAATTTGCTTGCCACAAGGCCACAAAAGGGAAAATCATAACCCCGGGATACTGCAAGCGTCACAAACTTTGGTTCCATTCTGAAACCCAACAGGACAGACATAAACTCCACAGGACAATTAGGACTGCAAAAAAAAAGAAAGAAAAAAGAAAAACAATGGCTACCAACCTGCCTTCCACTGAGAACCTCTATACTGCATGAGTCAAAAAGGGGACTGTGAAAATATCTACAGACCCCTCACATCCCGGACATAAATTGTTTCAACTCATCCCCTCAAAACGACACTATATAGCACTGCACACCAGAACAACTAGACACAAGGACAGTTTTTCTCAAATGCCATCACTCTGCTAAACAAATGATTCCCTCAACATTTTCCAACTATTTACAGTCTGCACTACTATTACTATTAACCTTCTCATCACTCCTTATCACCCATCCCTTCCCACTTGTGACTGTGACTATAACTTTGTTGCTTGTATCCTTGCGATTTATATGGACTGTTTCCTCGTATGATTTGATTGCTTATTGTACCCTATGACTATTATTAAGTGTTGTACCTTATGATTCTTAACCTCTGATGAATGTATCTTTTCTTTTAGGTACACTGAGAGCATTAGCACCAAGACAAATTTCTTGTGTATCAATCACACTTGGCCAATAAAGAATTCTATTCTATTAAGACACGTTTTTCATAAGGGTGAAAAACGATTGCCAGTCACTTTTTTCAGTAACTTTGAACCATCAATAAACAGCAGGTTGTAAATTGAGGCTTACCTGTATTAATGTATCCAAGAGCCTTTACAAGTTCTTTCAAAAAGGCTTTTTCCTCAAAGATGACTTTGTTCTTGGAGCAAGGAAAGACAAGAAGAGCCGTAGAAAGCGGCCCATTGGTTTCTCATTTGGCGATTGATAACCATTCCATCAATATTAAAATCTCAGTTTTGCAGTTTTGGATCAAGGTAGGGAACAAATTGAAACATGCAATGAATAATCACCACAGTTGGATCAGATCAAAGGCTGTGACTGTTTTCCAAAGGGTTGGTCTCTGTGTATCTAATTCTAACCTTCCAATGCAACAGAAAGCAAGTAGATCTCTAGTGGGTCACATAGACATGGGGGAAGAAGACAGGACAAAGCAGAAGGGCCCCCCTTCCCCCTTGCTTTCTCTACTGTGGCCTGGAGATTGCAGGCTCCATGAGAGATGACGGCAAATCTACTTGTGCAGCATGTATCCATCAGAATAATTATTGTACGGATTATAAAACGATCACAACTCCAGAAAAAAAAAAGAAAATGTATCCTTTCCCTGTTTAAAACTCTCAAGGTAGAAGAGAAATTCTGCTGGAGTTACTCAACACCTGCAGAAATATGCAGCGATTCAACAAACAGCATCAAAATATTCTGTCCTTCCTCCATCTGGTCATTTATGCAGCCTTGCGCAAGCACCTCCGTGGAAAAATTCCCCCTTTGCACAATTTATCTCTGTCTTGTAGTCAAGGCAGAAAACATGCATTTTCTGCTGTTTTCCTATAAGATCTCAAATGTCAAGTTCTCAAGAGTAACTAATAAAATCAGCATTAAATGCTGCAGCCAAGGATCTTCTCTTTGTTGTTCATGTATTTATGAACATATTCAATTTATGCTGGTAGTCCTTGACTTACAGCCATTTGTTGAGTGCCTGCTTGAAACAAAATGAAATTCAATGTAGAGACTAAGTCCTACGCTTAGGCAAGAAAAACCAAAAGTACACATGTAGACTGGGTGAAACCAGGCTCAATAGCAGTAACTGTGAGAGGGATCTTGGAGTCTCAGTGGACAACCAGCTAAATAGGAGCCAGCAATGTGCGATGGCAGCCAAAAAAGCTAATGCAATCCTAAATTGCATGAAGAGAGGGATACAATCAAGATCAAGGGAGGTACTAATACCACTCTATAAAGCCTTAGTAAGACCACACCTAGAGTACTGCATCCAGTTTTGGTCACCACTCTATCAAAAGATGTTGAGACTCTAGAAAAAGTGCAGAGAAGAGCAACCAGGATGATTAGGGGACTGGAGACTAAAACATATGAAGAACAGTTACAGGAACTGGGCATGGCTAGTCTAGGGAAGAGAAGGACCAGGGGAGACATGATAGTAGCCTTCCAATATTTGAGGGGCTACCACAGAGAGGAGAAAGGGGTCAAGCTATTTTCTAAAGCGCCTATAGGCCAGACAAGGAATAATGGATGGAAAATGAACAAGGAGATACTTAACCTGGAAATAAGGAGAAATTTTCTGACAGTGAGAACAATCAACCCATGGAACAGAAGTTGCCCTCGGAAATTGTGGGAGCTTCATCACTTGAGACTTTCAAGAAGAGATTGGACCTGTCAGAAATGGTGTAGGGTCTCCCGATTGGACGGGGTTATACTAGACGACCTACAAGATTCCTTCCAACTCTGTTTATGTTATGTTGCAATGGCACTGATAAAAAGTGACTTACAAACAATCCTCTCACAACCATTGAAGCATTCCCCAGTGTCATGTGATCAAAAGTTGGGCACTTGGCAACCAACACGTGTTTACAGTGGCTGCTGCATCCTGGGGTCATTTTGTGATCTTCCAAGCAAAGTCAACAGGGAATCCAGATTCATTTAACAACTACATGATTCACTTAACAACTGTGGCAAGAAAGGCAATAAAATCAGGTGCAACTGCCTTGCTTAGCAACAGAACCTCTGGCCCCAATTGTGGTTGTAAACCGAGGACAATCTGCATCCGTCCGTCATCTTTGAATGCCACCTGGAGAAATGATTTATCTCCTTCAGGAAGATGGCAACCAGCCTTCTAAAATAAGCCCCTTGAGAGACTTTTTTCCATCTAGCTTCTAACTACAGGTAGTCCACGAGTTACGACCCCAGAGGAGCCCAAAATTGCTAAATGAAACATCTGTCAGAAGGTCGCAAAAGTGGATCGCATTACCTCGGGATACAACAAGAAGTCATAAATACGAGCCAGTTGCCAAACATCTGAATCTTGATCCTATGAAAATGGAGATGCTGAAAAAGTTGCAACTCTGGAAAAATGGTCCTAAGTCACTTTTTCAGTGCCGTTGTAACTCTCAACGGTCACTAAACAAATTGTTGTAAGTCAAGGACTACCTGTAAATCAGTGGTAGGCTTCAAAAACCTTTACTACCTGTTCTGTGGGCGTGGTTTGGTGGCATGGCAGGGAAAAGATACTGCAAAATCCCCATTCCCTCCCCACCTCACTAACCTGCTTTCCAGCTCTGTTCTCCTGTGCAGGGCAGCCAAAGAAGACCCAGCCAATCAGCTGGGACTCAGGAGACGGAGAATAGATGGGGTGGGGGCAGTCAGAGGTAGGATTTGCCGGTTCTCCGAACTACTCAAAATTTCCCCTTCCGATTCTCCAGAACTGGTCAGAACCTGATGAAGACCATCTCTGCTGTTAATCCTCCTTACTTTTATAAGGCGCGGTCCCTGAAAAAAACACTAAGCTATATATTCATATCTTTTCTACAGTCCCAGAAACCTGAGAGACCCCAGCAATAATCCTGGAACTAAAGACGAAGTGAAGTTTCATCATCTGTTTTACAGCATGCCGATTTTCTATTTTTAAATAAAAGGGATTTTTGATGTACAAAGAATCAGGAAATGTCCTTAGGACTGTGTAAACTTTATTTTTTTTCCTCACGAATTTGTTCGCCAATATTATATATTCCATATATCAATTCCATACAAGTTATTATTGTTTTGTATGGCATACTTGGACAGCAGCCAAGGAGCTTCCCTATACATATTGTGACTAAAAACCACACTTAACCGTATAGTTTGAAGAAGGCGACTAGGTTTCACCAAGCAAACTACAAATAGTCAGCTAAAGGCTCTTCTCCAATTGGTAGCCATCATCACTGGGGCTTTTTTTGATTTCATAGCTGTTTGTAAGAAAGAGTTGATTCATACATAAGGCAGCCTCATTAAGTTATCTCTGTTTGCCTAAACTCAGTCAATGAATTTATTGTTTTTATCGGTTCCAAATTTAGTACAGTAAAATAGCATTTGGCCTTCCCATACTCAACTCAAAGGACCTGAAGAAAAAGAATACAGTATGTAGACTAACTTACATCTGCTTCTCTGAACAATGCACAGCAATGATTATAAGTCATTAATTTTAATTAGTGTAGATACAGGAAAAAGGCAAAAGTACACAAGTTAGTTTAATCACCAAATCATAGTTTTAGAGTTTGAAAACATCTGTCTTTTAATATCCCTTTAAGGGTGTCCAACCTTGTCCATGAGAAGATTTGTGGACTTCAACTCCCAGAATTCTCTAGCCAGATATGCTGGCTAGGGAATCCTGGGAGTTGAAGTCCATAAGTCTTCTCATAGACAAGGTTGGACACCCTTGCTTTAGGCTTACCAACTGGAAATTCTTTTCTCAGGTTCCCTAGATCTGTTTTTCTCTCCATCCCATTTGCATTGTTCCCGCTGCAGATGAATTTCCTGTGAAGTTTTAAAGCTGTATAAGGAAATGATTTTCTTAATCTTCCTAATAATCTGAATTCACATTTGAGGAAGTGCTAATTATAAAATGCAAATTCTTTCCAGACAGAAAATTTATTTAGATCCTGAACAGCAAGGGTCCAGATATCATCCCAATTGCCATCTGGAGCCTCCATGGTGGCTCTGACGAACTCACATGGAGACAGATTTACATTTCAAAGGCACAATTAACAGGGGGCTCAGATTCCAAAGTTTTGTCTAATTCTCAGATTTGGGACAAATAACATTTCCGATGAAACAATTAACTCTTGAATACTCTCTGGTTTACACATCTCTTGCTTCCCTAAGCTTTCACACTCTGATATAGTAATAATTTCCTTAATTATTGGGGTTTGGGTTGGGTTTCTGGAATTGAACATAACCATAATGGGTTTGTAAAACTTGCTACATGCACAAGCTGGGGTTCTAACCTAGTTTTCTTAATCAACAAGCTATGATTAGAAGAAAACCAAAGCTTAGCATGATATACGAAGCCAGCCTTGGAGTTCATCCAGAAATTTGTCTTCCTGAGAGTTGCATTAATACCCCAAGATATGTATCTCAAAAGAACATGTCACCATTCCAAGCTTTAGAAGGAGACTTCTCTAACAACTGCAAGCCAGAAAAGGAAATTATTAAATGCACGATGAGTAAAAGGTTGTTTATTAATGGAACTTTTCATCTGGAGCTCTGAGGATGAGAGGGATGTTGCTGGCCTTGCTGAAGGCCATTGCTGGTTCCCACAGGCAACCATAGGAGGTCCTGAACTCTAAACTGTAGCTAGTACCAATTCCAGCACAGTATGTTGTTTGAAACTGAGCTTGTATTTATGTAACTAAGTAAGGATGATTTGCCATGGCAAATGTTTATAAGGAAATGTCACGGTAAGGTGAGACATATCTCTTAGATTTTCCCCGATCACACACGGTATCTGCAAAACTGACTTTGCAAACTAACCAAAAGAGCCTGCACTCAACGTTTCTCCTTATTTATTTGGTGGTTAATCATATTTTTCCTTTTTTTATTTGAAAGTTAGTCATGTTTCTCCTTATTTATTTGGAAGTTAATCATGCTGACCTTGTATCTGATTCCTCATTGAAAGTACGTAATGATTGCAAAAGGTTCTCAGGGCAAACATCATGCAAATTCATAGCCTTTGGGATAATGGCACTCCTAAATGATCAAGATGAGCATTCATAACTTCTGGAGGCAAGTTGTTCCACTGATTAATTGTTCTAGCTGTCAGGAAATGTCTCCTTAGTCCTAGGTTGCTTCTCTCCTTGATTAGTTTCCACCGGTTGCTTCTTGTCCTGCCCTCAGGTGCTTTGGAGAATAGATTGACTCCCTCTTCTTTGGGGCAGCCCCTGAGGTATTGGAACACGACTATCACATCAGCCCTAGTCCTTCTTTTCATCAAACTAGTCATACCCAATTCTACCGTCGTTCTTGCCTCCAGTCCCCTAATCAACTTTGATGCATTCTAGTGGCTTGAACCCAAGGATGTGTTTTCACATGCTACAACATGCTAAAAGGGCATCTGGAACAGGGGTCCCCAACCTTGGCAACTTTAAGCCTGGAGGATTTCAACTCCCAGAATTCCCCTACCAGCTGCTGGCTGGAGAATTCTGGGAGTTGAAGTCCTCCAAGCTTAAAAGTTGCCAAGGTTGGAGACCCCTGATCTGGAGGGTCCTCTGAGCTACAATATCTCTTAGTTGCTGAGTAAGCTTGGATGCAGTTAACAGAAAGAGGTTGTGTTAAGACTCTATGGCATTTTGAATGGGTGCAGAAAATGATATTTTGTATTTCTTGCATGGGGACCACGTAGTCTGCTCTGCAATCAACAATGTCCACCACCCATTTTTGGATGGAGATGACAGAAAAAGGGGCTGCCTTCTGAGAGCCAAACTCAGCATTAGTCAATAATATGTCAACAGCTGTTTTTTCCAGGAAATGTGCAACCAGGACACTCCCTCAACCCACATTCAAGTCTTCTTTCACATTTCTGCATGACTAATTTCCTCAGAAAGGAAATTTCCCTGAAGCCAAATACCCATTGCGCCTCTGAATTGTTCATCTGCTCTTAGCAAGGCAAGAAATGCCCCCAGATCCCATTACAAATGTGGCTTCTGCAGGAATGCCTGTAGCAAACCTGACTCCAGGCATTGAAATCACTTAAACCTATAGATGTTTCCAGCTGGCTTAGCAGCCAAAAAAAATACCAATTCTTCGTAGCTGAAACAAATACCAATTTCTAGGCATGGAAGTCTTGTAGATTCTTCCCAGATCGCACTTTTATTAGATCGCACTTTTGAGTATTCAAAAGTACATCAGTATTTTTCCAACTGGGCAAGTTTAAACTATGCGGGCTTCAGCATGGCAGGCAGAGGAATTTTGGGAATTTAAGCAAATCTGTTGTTTTTTTGCAAGAAAGTAGAAATAAATGCCGGTTTCCGGCAAAAACTTTGGTTACATGACCAGTGGGTGCTGCAAACAAGCACCCAAAATCTGGTCATGTGACCATTGTAAGGGGTGTGTGTGTGTGTGTGTGTGTGTGTGTGTGTGTTGTGTACCTCAGAACTTCAAAGGTTCTGGGTTATCTGTAAAAAGCCACCTTGGGTTATCTGTAAAAATAATAAAGGTGGGATAACAAATAAAACGCGTACATGAAAAAAAATGTTTAAAAGTTGCACATCTAAATGATATTAAAGTAACCAAAATATCCTTGCGATCTATATTGACTGTTTCCTAGTATGATTTGACTGCTAATTGTACCTTATGACCATTATTAAGTGTTGTTCCTTATGATTCTTGACTCTTGACGAATATATCTTTTCTTTTATGTACACTGATAGCATTTGCACCAAGATAAATTCCTTGTGTGTCCAATCACACTTGGCCAATAAAGAATTCTATTCTATTCTATTCTATTCTATTCTATTCTATTCTATTCTATTCTATTCTATTCTATTCTATTTCTTTACAATCCCCAAGGCATGTCAGAACTTTTGAGCACCCCTAATGTTTGGAAATTGAAAGCTGAAAAACTCGACGCACCCTCAAGTGTAAGGGACACGGTGGCTCAGTGGCTAAGAAGCTGAGCTTGTCGATCAGAAAGGTAGTTCAAATCCCTAGCGTTGCGTAACGGAGTGAGCTCCCATTACTTGTCCCAGCTTCTACCAACCTAGCAGTTCAAAGGCATGTCAAAAATGCAAGTTGAAAAATAGGGAGCCCTTTGGTGTGAAGGTAATAACATTCTGTGCGCCTTCAGCGTTTAGTCATGCCGGCCACATGACCATGGAGACGTCTTCGGACAGTGCTGGCTCTTCAGCTTTATGACAGAGATGAGTACCGCCCCCTAGAGCCAGAAATGACTAGCACATTTGTGTGAGGGGAACCTTTACCTTATCTTTACAAGTATTTCATGTGATTTTGATTTTATTATCTCTCTCTTGATGCAGCCCAGGACTGTGGCAGTTATGAAACTTGGCAAATGAGAGAGGGTATTTAGAGCAATCCCACCCCTCCCCAACCCTTGAATGGTCATATATTGAGGACTACCTGTATTAGACCCTCTGGGTTTTTTTTTGTTTTTTGTTTTTGTTTTGGGGGACTATCCTTCCTAGGGAAGAGCTTTTCTTAAGGGGAAACTGATCCATCTTGTGGAAGAGAATGCAAAGTCGAGAGAGAAGGGCTTTTCCATCACTGCAAAGAGCGGGAGCTTCAGAAAAGACCGAGCAACTCCAACCTTGGCAACAACCTATTTAAAGAGAATAACAAGCTAGCAAGGCCTAAAAAATGGGAAACCGCAGCCCACTTAAGAAGTGCCCCCCAAGGCAGTGTGGTCTCAACCTCAACTATTTTTAAGATGTCTAGACTTCAACTCCCAGAATTCCCCAGACAGAATTCTGGGAGTTGAAGACATCTTAAAGGGACCAAGGTTGAGAAACATTGCCCTAAGGGGTTTATTCTGATCGTCCAGTGAACGGAGCCGCTCAAGCTCCTCTGAGAGCTGTTTGGAAGAGCTCTGGGCTATATGTCTTTAATTTGCCATTCTATTATGAATTCTCTTCCCATCCAAAGAAGCCTGTTAAGCTCAGGAAGCTGCGTCTGCCCACACAGGAAATTCTTTCACAGCAGCTTCCCCAAAAAGGAAATTTCCCTCTGATGTGTGGCCTCCCGAGCGGAGGCTGTTTGAAGACAAGGGTTTTTTTTCTCCTTTCTTTCTTTTTGGCAACTTCCTCCTTTGCCTCTGCAGGCAGAATTTGGGGCATGGAAAGGGGGCTGCCAGCAGGACATACATCCTCTCCCGTCACCCACCCTTGTCCTAATGATACTCCACAGGTTTGAAGCTGAGCTATCTGCTCCTGGAATGAAAAAAAAAATTTTTTTGGGGTGTGGGGGTGTGAATTTTGCCTAGGGAAAGGAGTACAGCTAGGAGGCTGGGGGAAATGGTCTGTTTGGAAATCAAGAAAAAGCCAAAATGGGATCATTCCATCGCTTACATCTGGGCTGATGTGTTTATGATTAAGGGCAGCTTTTTCCATAATACCTCGCTGGAACTGGCTTTACTATTCCTCCCCCCCCCCCGCAATGTCTCCCAAGTGCTGCCCACTTATTTATTTATTTTAAATAAACTTTCACACAGATGAGCTTCATTTGGTTTTTTTTTCCACAAAGAGAAGGCCATGCAAGAGGACCCGGAGAACCTACAAAATCTAATTCCTGATTCACAGAGAGGGAAAGATTGAGTGAAAAACAGAATTTTCTCAAGCCTCTTGGCAAGAAGAGATTCAAGAATTTGCTCCTGGATTTGCAATTGATTGGCCATCATCTCATCGCGGATCACAAGTTGTGTGTGGTTTGTGTGTCTCTGCCTGCTTGCATGGGATATAAAAATAAGGAAATTATCTGTGATGCTGTACAGATGTTGTTTGTTTCCTAAATGGGTTGGCAAGTCCTGATTACAAATCCTCCACTTGATTATAAAGTTAGCTCTTGGGCCATTTGAGCCCTAAAGGAAGTCAATCTGACAGAACATGATACTTGTATAAATATAGCAGACTCTTTCTGAAAAATAAATATAGAAGCCTCCAACAATTGGACTCTCACTATCCTTTACTCCATGATTAAAGAGCTAAGAAAGTATGGAACATTCACTAGTTTGCCAACTAATTTTAGTGTTTTACACCAGACTCTATTCCTGGAGATTCCGATTTCCATGCTGTTATATTCACAAAACCCTCTAATTTCACAATCTCCTTAATGCCAATTTGCTCTGGCTGAAACATGGCTCCCTTTAACCAATACAGGTAGTCCTCAACTTATGACCACAATTGAGCCCAGAATGAGTCAGTTTCCAAGTGTCTGAATTATGATTCTGTGTTTGAAGCAACAGTCATAAGTGTGAAAAATGGGGAAAAACCACTGTATTCAGTGCCGTTGTAACTTCTAACAGTCACTAAATGAACTGTTGGAAGTAAAGGACTATCTTTACATCAAATTCTACCACCCTCGTAATTTTTTTCATCCAATAGTGTTTTACAGTTTTCCTTTTGCAAAAAAGCCCCACCCTTATTTTATACACACATCTCTGCAAGTAGCCACAGTCTATTTATCATTCTCTTTCTACACATCCGACCAATTAAGGAAAGGTTTACAGAGGTAGAACCAAACTTGAAATAAGGAGGGATTTTCTGGCCAGGAGATCTATTGAGCAGTGGGTTCAAAGAAAGACTAGATACTAGGATCCCTGCATTGGACAGAGGGGTTAGACTACAAGATCTCCCAAGATTCCTTCCAAGCCTATGAATCTAGGATCATCTAGGAGTAGTTTGGAGGATTTGGGTATGATTCTTTTTGTAAACACACAAACACCACAGTTGATTCTCAGCACAACATACAATTAATAATTGCTTGGAATCAATCTGAAAAGAGTAGAGAGAAGAGCAACACAGATGATAAGGGGCCTGGATTCTAAAATATATAATGAATGATTAAGAGAACTGGGTATGTCTAGCCGGGCGAAGAGAAGGGGTGCCACGATAGCTTTCTTCCAGTTCTTGAGGGACTGTCATAGAGAAGAGGGGGTTGATTCATCCGCCAAAGCAGCTGAGGGCAAGACGAGAAGTAATGGATGGAAGATCATTAAAGAGACATCCAACCTGGAACTTAGGAGGAATTTCTTGACAGTGAGAACAATTAACTAATGGAAAAGCTGGCCTCACAGAGTTGTGGGTGGCTCCATTGTTGGAAGTTTTCAAGAAAAGATTGGATAGCCACTTGTCTGGAATGGCACAGGGCCAGGGTCTTCAAACTCGGCAAGTTTAAGACGTGTGGACTTCAACTCCCAGAATTCCTGAGCTAACATGACTGCAGGAGGAGTTCTGGGAGTTGAAGTCCACAAGTCTGAAAGCTGTCAAGTTTGAAGGCCCTTGGTATAGGGTCTTCTTGGCTTGGGCAGAGGGCTGGACTAGAAGGTCTTGCTTCCAACCCTATGGTTCTAACTCATTTTCCCTGAAAGATACCTTATCATAATTTGTTTTTCTACTTATGAGGTTCTTCAGGTCACTGAATTCTGCTGCCCATGGTAGAAACTTGATTATGTAGAAATTAAGGCCCTGAAGAGGTCTTCCTCCTCCTCCTCCAATTGAAGTATTATTTCCCTCCTATTGTGGTAATTGAGCAATAAAATCCGAAGCCCCTTCTATTACAATTGGGGAGAAGCATTGGAAAAGAAGCCTGCTGTTCTAAAGAGGGAGGGAAAAGAGGGAACAAAAAGTAATGGCATGAAGGGGGATTTTGAAAAGATGTATCTGCTGAGTCACGAGGAAGGAAGTGAAAGCCAGAAAACCTGAACAAATAAATACATGGTGAAAGGGATAGTTGGTTTCCAGGAAAAGAGAAGAGAGGGGGAGGAAGAAGGAGATCTTTATGAATCCAGAAAGGTATTTACAGTTATCGGAACAAGACACTACAACTTTGCACGTTCGTTTTATGAATCCCTCAATTTAGATTTTCTTCTTTTTAACCCTCTACACCAAGGGTAGGGAAACTTGGCTCTTTTATCACTTACGGACTTCAACTCCCAGAATTCCTGAGTGAGCCAGAAAAGGTTCCCCACAACTGAAAAACCAGTAGGCCAGGGATGGGGAGTTTCTCTACCCCTGCTCTAGACCAGTGGTGGCTAACCCTTTTGGGCTCCGGTGTCAAGAACTGTGTGTACGCTTGCCTGCTCGTCCTCGCATGCCATCACCCAGAAGGCAATGTGCGTGCACCCCATGCCTACTGCGCATGCATGCGCAACCTGAGCTGCGTGCTTCTGAGCATTGCGTGCACAACCCATGCAACCACGCTTCTGTGCATGCATGCAGCCCATGCACGCCATGTGCATGTGCGCATGTCTCCTCTGAGCCCCCATGCATGCATGCCAGGTACCCAACAATCAGTGGGCGGGCGCCATGGGCACATGTGCAGTAGATCTTTTCTGGGTGAGTGCTTGCGTGCTGTAGTAATGGCTCCACATGCCTCTTCCATAGGTTCACCATCATGACTCAACGCTAACGGCCACATGAAGGAAGGGCATCAAAGCTAAGCTTTGTCTCAGGAGCTCCCATCCCACTGCCTTCCACAGATCCCTTTTTCCCTGGATCTTTACAAGGGAGGTCAACATCTGCATTCTCACAATCCTAAGTGTGCCTTTTCATCTTCTAATCTTCCAGACCTTGCCACTAATTTGATAGCCATGCCCTGTGGCTCTGACGCAGGGCAAACTGGCCAGCCATTCTCTGAAAGACTGCGAACCCATGTCTGTCCCCAGAAATGCCAATATTCACAAAGCCCTGACTGAATTCCCTATTGCATTCCCACTCACGCTAGTAATACTATTGCTAAATTTGTAGATGATACAACAGTCGTGGGACTTATCTCCTGGGGGAGGGGGGTATGAGTCTGCCGACCGAGATGAGGTGGACCGGTTGTTTTTGTGGTGTGGAGACAATAACTTGGTCCTCAACACCAGTAAGACCAAGGAGCTTTTAGTGGACTATAGAAGGAACAGATCAGACATCCAGCCCTTGCTTATCACTGGAGACCGAGTGGAGCAAGTGGCCAGTTTTAAGTTGCTGGGTGTTACCCTAAAAGAGGACCTGACCTGGGGTGCTCACATTGCAGCCCTGGTCAAAAGGGCCCAGCAGAGATTATACTACTTGAGACTTCTCAGAAAACAACAACTGAATGAAAAACTGCTGGTGACCTTCTACCGCTGCACCAGAGAGAGCATTTTAACATACTGCAGCTCTGTATGGTCTGCCAATTGCACAGGGACAGATAGGAAAACACTCCAGAGGGTTGATGTCATTGCCCAGAGGATCATTGGTTGTCCTTTTCCCTCTTTGGAAGAGCTTTATAGCTCCCGCTGCCTTCAGAAAGTTCAAAACATTCTCAAAGATCCATCTCATCCTGGGAACCCTTTTTTTGAACTATTACCCTCTGGCTGACGGTACAGGGTTATAAAAACAAGGACAAATAGGTTGAAAAACAGCTTCTATCCCAGGACAGTAGCTCTTTTGAATTCTGCTGTAGGGGTGCAGTGTTGGTGTGGTGTTGGGGGTTTCCGGTTCAATGTGTGAAGGATGTGTGTTTGTGTTTATTTTCATGGTCATGATGTGCACTGAAGATGGTGTTTGATTTCATTGTACGAGGTGCAATGACAATAAAGTAAAGAATGTTTTCAGGTTGAGAATAGAGCAGGGGTGTCAAAGTCAAGGTCTGGGGACCGGATCCAGCCTGCAGGATACTTAGATCTGGCCCACGGGGTTATCCTAAAAACAGCAAAGGACTGGCCCAAGGTGCCTCTCTGTCAGCTGAAAACAGAGCTCATGACGGCTACACGTGTCACTGTCCCCCAAGCTCCGTTTTCACTGGCAGAGGGTTGCAGGAGGCCATCACAGCCAAAAATGGAGCTTGGGAACCTGTTTTCGCCGGCATAGCACTCGGGGCACCACAGGTGCCCCTCAACACAAGTTATGTCATGCTGGCCACACCCACCCCGGCCATGCCCAGCCACTGGCCCCCGAAGTCAAACACAACCCTGATGCAGCCCTCAATGAAACTGAGTTTGATACCTCTGACTTAGAGGAATCTCTAGGCGAGCATCTTTGAACACAAGGATTAGAAGTCCTATTTCTCTGCATATGGAAGAATCAAAATGTTGCTGAAATCCTTAGCGAATTCAATTTCCTGGAGACTAAATAGATGAAGCACTGTATTCTCCCTGCATGAATTAATTAATTTGCCAGCCGAAGAATATCCGTGTCATATCTAACAATTATTTCATCAGCAGACAATGTCACAAAGATTTCCCTCTGACTTCATTCTTTATTATTTCCCTTTCTGCACAACCATCTATGGTTTGTGTCTTTATGTGTGTGTGTATGTGTGTGTGTCCAAACACAAACCCTTCTATTTCAGAGTAATGCCCCTGACAACCAAAGAAGTGCATTAATACCCATTAAAAATTATATCATAATAAATAAGCATAGCCCAGCTACATCTTTTGCCCTTAGTCAGGTCACCGTCTAGCTATCAAAGTGTGAATCCAACAGACTAGAATAACTCTTCTTCTTTGGCCTCAGTTTCAAAGAATATGAAATGTTAGTAGCTTCAGCAATGGGAACTGAAACCAAAAGGAGTTCAAACTAATAATATTACTGCTTTATCTTTACAGATATAAACATTTCTGATTTCCTTCACAATACATTATCTTGGCAGTTTATCAACTCACATAAGGTCAACTAGGACCTTTCTCTCTTTAGAACTGAAAACCTTCCCCTCCTCCTTTTCACTAGTTATGGCAAAAATGGAGTAACTAGAAAACCACAGAACCACAAGATGAGTTCTTCACACATTCTGCAGCTCAGATGCACATTTTCTCCTCATGGGTTGTTCTGAGGAGGGTTTCCATGGTCATCCAACTTCCCACAATGAAGACTTTTTTTTGTTCCTCCTGCTTAGATGCGCTTTCTATCAGGGCCGTACTGAATCCTGTCCAGCAATTCTGAAGAATGTTTCTCTTCAAAATGCCATTTGCTGCCTCTTTGTGGCAGGTGGAATTATCTTGAAAGATTTTAAAATAGAATAGAATAGTGATGGCTAACATTTTAAGACTTGTGTGCTGAAAATGTGTGCACGCAAGTGTGCCAGCACCCATAATACACTGCACACGCAACCCCCGCCCTCTGCGTGTGCAACCCCTGCATGCCACTTGCCTGTGTTTGCATGCATGTCTCCCACACACACCCCCATGCGTAGCAGATCCTGACAATCAGCTGGCTAGTGGGAGGCGCGAGTGCATGCACTGTGCACCCAATCTGCAGCGACGGCTCATGTGCCAGCAGAAATGGTTCTGCATGCTACTTCCAGCACATATGCCATAGGTTTGCCATCACGGGAATAGAATAATAGGGAAGGGACCTTGGAGGTCTAGACCAACCCCCTGCTTGGACAGGAAATCCTGCACCATTTCAGACAAATGGCTGTCCAATCTCTTCTTAAAACCTTCCAGTGTTAAGAGTATCCACAACTTCTGGAGGCAAGTTGTTCCAGTAGTTGTTGGTTTTGTTGCTGGACTGGAACATCTGATGACATATACAAGTAGTCCTCAACTGAATAGTTTGTTTAGTAACCGTTCAAAGTTATAACAGCAGTGAAAAAAGTGACTGATGGTCATTTTTCACACTTACGACCGTTGTAGCATTCCTCAGGATCATGTGATCAAAATTAGGATACTTGGCAACTGGTTCATATTTATGACAATTACAGTATCCCAGCTTCTTTTGCAACCTTCTGACAAGCAAAGACAATGGAGGAAGTGAGATTCACTTACTAACTTAAATCACTTCAAGTGATTCCCTTAATAACTTAAGCCCATGTCACACTGCACTAACGGATGCAAAGAGGATGTAAAATGGACAAAAAAGCTTGCCATCCGTTGGTTAATGCGATGTACTCACTGCCTCCGTTTTGCTTCCTCTCTATCCATCATCATCCGTTTATTGACGTTTCATCCGCTCAGAAAGTTTTGAGCTGCCCAAAACTTTTGAGCGGAAAATGTATCCAATGCATCCGTTCTGCATCCTCTAGGCATACGGGGGACATCCGTTCTGCATCCATTACGCATCTGCTATATCCGCTAGGCATCCGCTGTGCATCCTCTACGCATCCGCTCTGCATCTCTGAATCCTCTACGCATCCGCTCTGCATCCTCTACGCATCCTCTATACATCCGCTCTGCATCCTCTATACATCCGCTCTGCGTCCTCCCCACGTCCGTTCCTTTCCGTGTTATCCGCTCTGCTTATGCAAATTTTTGCCCCTTTTGAGAGCGGATAACAACGGATGGAACAGTTTGCTCGTCCGTTGTGTCCTTTTTGCATCCGTTGGGCAGTGTGACATGGCCTTTAATAACTGCAGTAATTCACTGCAGTGTGGGAGAATTAAGGTCATAAAATGGTGCAAAATTCACTTAGCAAATGTCTCACTTAGTAAAATTATTTTGGGCTCAATTGCGGTTGCAAGCCAAGGACTGCTTGTACATTACCTCACAGCTTCCATAGAAGCCACAACAGCATCACTCACGCCACGAGTTCTTTGTTCAGACGGCATAATTCTTGTTGTGTGTCTGATGATATAATGTCCCCTGCCCTTCTTGTGGCTGAAAACGTACGAGGTTGCCAAGGTTATGCGATGTCTGGGTCACAACAGATGTTGATGCTCTTCATTCAGGCCTGCATTTCAGCAGTCCTTCCTGGAATGCCCATATACTCCAATGATGCTGGCTACTCACATGGACAGGCCAGGAAGTGCTCCAGATCAGCACAAAAGTGTGCTAATTATAAAGATAAGTGGATATAATTTCTTCTGAACCTGGGAATTTTTCAAAAGCTCTCCAAGTTTTAATCACCGGGAATTATGATTTTGACTAAATGTTAATTTTATGTCTTGCATTTAGGTCTGGAGAATTAAGGCATCTTCTCTGTCCTCAGAATAGTTGAGTGACAACAAGAACTTAAAATGTTTCCCTAAGGTTTCAAGCGTGTAGGAAAATACCTGGAATTTCCGAGTTGCAGATCTACAGGTAGCTCTTGATTTGTGACCACAAATAGGGGTCAAAATTTCTGTTGCTAAGTGAGACATTTGCCCCATTTTACAACCTTTCTTGCCACAGCTGTTAAAAGTGAATCACTGAACTTGTTAAGTTAATAACATGATTAATTAAGTGAATCTGGCTTCACCCATTGACTTGGTTTATCCGAAGGTCGCAAAAGGTGATCACATGACCCCAGTAAACTTGAACTGTCATAAATATGAGACAGTTGTCAAATATCTGGATTTTGATCATGTGATCATGGAGATGCTTCAAAGATCATGTGAAGATAGAACAGAACAGAATAGAATTCTTTATTGGCCAAGTGCGATTGGACACACAAGGAATTTGTCTTGGTGCAAATGCTGTCAGTGTACATAAAAGAAAAGATACATTTGTCAAGAGTCAAGAATCATACGGAACAACACTTAATAATAGTCATAGAGTACAATAAGCAGTCAAATCATACGAGGAAACAGTCAATATAAATCGTAAGGATACAAGCAACAAGGTGACAGTCATACAGTCATAAGTAGGAGGGGATGGGTAAAAGGAAGGATGGGAGGATTAATAGTAATAGTAATGTAGACTTTGTAAACAGTTGGACAATGTTGAGGGAAATATTTGTTTAGCAGAGTATTGGCGTGCGGGGAAAAACTGTCCTTGTTTCTAGTTGTTCTGGTGTGCAAAATGGATAAGTCACTTTTTTCAGTGCCGTTGTAGATTTCAACGGTCACGAAATAACCTGTTGTAAGTCAAGAACTATTTCTATAAGGCTTTCCACTTTAAGAGAGGCTATTCAAATAGGAAATTATGTTCAGCCTACTTGCTAATTGGCTTAAAGGTACAATGCACCCTAAAGGTACAATGCAAAACAGAAAAACTGTTTCTAAAGGTTTTCTGAACTCCCCCCCCCCCCGCTAAGGGGGTGGTAAAATGAGGACCCAAATTGTTGGGGGCAAGAGGCTGACTCTGTAAATCACTTAGAGAGGGCTGTAAAGCACTATATAAGTCTAAATGCTATTTCTATATTCAGTGGTGGGATTCAAACATTTTTACTACCAGTTCTGTGGGCTTGGCTTGGTGGGCGTGACAGGGGAAGGATACTGTAAAATCCCCATTCTTTCCCCACCCTACTAACCTGCTTTCCAGCTCCGTTCTCCTGTGCAGGGCAGCCAAGGAAGACCCAGCCAATCAGCTGGGACTCAGGAGGCAGAGAATAGATGGAGAATAGCCAGTCATACGTAGTATTTGCTGGTTTTCCAGTCTAATCAAAATTTCTGCTCAACGTTCTCCAGAACTGGTCAGAACCTGCCAAATACCACATCTGATTCTATTTCTATTTTCCATTCCCATTCCAATTCTATTCTATCTATCCTATCCTATCCTTATTCCATGCCATGCTATGCCATTCTATTCTGGTTAGGACTCCCTACCATTGGGGGGGGGGGAAGAGGAGGAAACAGAGGTGAAAAAACAGGTAGGAAGCTGACCAAACCTATACAATAGGGGTACAGGTAGCTGACAACATAGAGCCATTCCTTTAATGAGCAAAATTACAACAAGTGAAAAAAGTGACTTATGACCATTTTCACACTTATGACAGTTGCAGCATTCCCCAGGGTCACGTGATTAAAATCTGGAGACGGGAACTGGCTTATATTTATGATGGATGCAGGGTCACAAGTTCACCTTTTGCGTTCACCTTCGGGTAAGCGAAGTAAATGCGGAAATGTTACTAACTTTCCAAGTATAGTGATTCGCTTAATTTCATGGCAAGAAATGATGTAAAATGGGCCCAAACTCGCTTAACAACACAGAGCAACAAAAATTTTGGGCTCAATTGTGGCCTTAAGTCAAAGACTACGTGTATATATTCCAGGGGTCCTGGAATCACTTGATGGACCCTGTGGAAGAAGTGCCATGGCCTGTGGAAAAAGAAGTTTCTTGTCCTTTTACTAAATATAGAATTGTGTTTCTGGAAAAGTTAAGATTTGTAGTCATAGCTGGCCTGGATCTGGAGCTCCCGGGGAGGTTCCTCAAACCTCAGGAGTGACCCTTGGCCAGGAAAAGCTTCTGCCCTTCTCTAGTGGACTCAGAGCTGTCCCCATGCAACAGCAGTCTAAATTGTGACTTAATGTCCTACGCTGGCATCTTCATTTCCTCCCTTCTCCATTACTGGAGATGTTTTGGTTTAAAAAAACAAACAACAAGCATCCAATGGGTTTTAACCCAGAATGAAAACATTTGTATAGCTTAAAGGGGTTGCTTTCCTTTGCTTGTCTCTTTCTTGTGTTCTTGAATTTTTTGGGGAAACCAGAAACCTCTTAATGGCTCCTGACATGACTTAAAACAGAGGTCTCCAAACTTGGCAACTTTAAGATTTGTGGACCTTCAGACTTTTAAGAGTTGAAGTCCACAAGTCTTTACAAGTTGCCACGTTTGAGGACCCCTGACTTAAACAAACATCTTCATGGTTGTGCAGCATCTCTGCATGTAGCATTGCTTAGGCCCAGAGAAGGGCTCAACATCAGAAATGAGTCAGGCAAGGAAAAAAAGAGCATCTGAAGCCACAAACTCAGCTCTACCCACAGAATATACATCTGGGAAGCCCTTAATGCAGGAAGGCCTTTTATCTTAGGCAACATCCTCAAGAAATTGAAACTTGGCCTTTGGGCTGATTGGGGAGAAGGTCTGGGATGGAAGGAACAAGCTTCTGAATTTCATTTGACCAAATGAGCATCGATTAAAAAAAGAAATTCTTGGGATAATATAAAAGAGAAACAAGAGGAAGTCTAACGATCAAAAGCACTGTATTAAAGAAGGTGATTATATCTGTTGAAGGCTGACTGGTACACACCGTTCCCTGCTCTGATTTTCTTTCCCTGTGTTCTCAAGAAGGATCAATGGTTAGCCCTGCCAAAGCCTCTAATTTCACACACTACTTTCCTTACTTGGAAGTTGCTTCCTTTAAACTGATTCTAAACCAAGCAAAGCAATCATATCATATTTAACCCATCATATTCTCTTATTACCCATTATCAGAAATACGGTATAGGAACCTTAACTATTTTTGCAGGATACCAAAGGCCAAGCAGTTTACTTTTGATCTATTCTGTACAAATGTGATGGAATTAAACAGGTTTCTTTTGAATCCACCAAATATTTCAGAGACCATCCCCTGCTAACCCAGCAACCATATGTGGCCCCCAAATCTGGGAAAGGCCTGGTTTTAGGGACAGTTTAAGTTTTTTGCTGAGAAACTGTCTTGCAGAGTAAATTAGGTGCTTGTTTCTTTAAACACAATTGACCAAGTTCACACATTATATACTAGGATCAAACTATACAGGAACTAACAGAGTACTTGTGCTTTGCTATGAAACTATGTGATCAGGCAAGATGCTCTGGAGTATAAGATGCCCCTTAGTTTTTGGGGAGGAAAATAAGGGGAGGGGGGGGAAAATCTGCCTCTGCCTACCAGCATCCATCTGTATTCATCTGGCTAGCGTCCTGTCAGTGTTTGAGAGAGCTGAGGGCTGTTTGGAAACTGAAACAGTATTTGCTGTGTGAACCAGAAGACAGCAAGGAGCCTGGGCATGGCTTAGCTCAACTGCTCTGTACTAAAGCTGCTTGATGCTCTGAAACTAAAACTAAAACTGAAAGTGAAACTTTTCTCCCTGCTTGTGTTTTCCTTGTATTTGGCAACTGGCAGTTGGAACAGATTTCTTTTCAGTTGGGGAGGGGGAGTAGAACTCCTTAGCATCAGAGCATGTTAATAATAATATAGGAAATACAACTGCTTTGGTGGTTATTTCGAAAAATGCATCTCTAATTTCACACACTACTTTCCTTACTTGGAAATTGCTTCCTTTAAACTGATCCTAAACCAAGCAAAGCAATCATATCATATTTAATCCATCATATTCTCCTATTATCAGAAATATAAGCAACCTTAACTATTTTTGCAGGACATCAAAAGGTCAAGCAGTGTGCTACAATCCCATATCTCTGAATTAAATGAATAGATAATTAAGAACGAAGGACAGTCCAATAACCCAAAATACTAGTTCTCAAGACATTAAAGGAGAATTCAGTACAGGTAGTCCTCGATTTACAACCGCAGTTCAGAACAAAATTTCTGTTGTGAAGTGAGACGTTTGTTGAGTGTGTTTTGTCCCATTTACAACCTTTGTTGCCTCTGTTGCAGCTGATAGGTCAGTAACATGGTTGTTAAATGAATCTGGCTTCCCCACTGCTTGTCAGAAGGTCACAAAAGGGGATCATATATCACTGCAATGGTCATAAGTATGAACCAGTTGCCAAGCATCTGAATTTTGATCCCATGAGCAAAGGTCGTAACTGTGAAAAACAGTCCAAAATCACTTTTTTCAGTGAACGGTCACTAAATGGACTGTCATAAGTCGAGGACTACATGTAGTGCAGTGTTAGGAATACAGATAATTTATTCAGAGGGGCATCCTTAAAAATCACACAGAAAATCTAATTATTGTCATCATGGGACAGAAAGAATATTTGGGCTGTACCCACATAATATCTCGAGAAGTTTCTACTAGAAGAGGAATGTCAAACTCAAGGCCTGTGGGCTGAATCCCACCCGTGGGGTGCTTAGATCTGGCCCACAGGGCCACCCTGGAAACAGTAAGGGACCGGGCTGAAAACGGAGCCCAGGCTGGCAGAGTTCTCGCACCACCACTTATTGGCACTTCTACAGAAAAAAAATCTGTATTAATTTCTATTAATGCACGTTAGTATTAATAAAAAAGGCAGTAAAATGTGATAAATATGTTGCTGTACTTATATGACACAAGGTGCATTGAAGGGTTAACATACACAGATTAGTGGGCCCCCTATGCTCGTGGGGCCCACAGACAAGTGCCCATCAGGACCATGCATTAAGACAGCCCTGAAAACATACCAGCAGTTTGGGGAGTGGCATCAAGCTGGCCACATTCACCCACTCAGCCACACCCACACATCCTGAGGTCAACCACAACCCTGATGTGACCCTCAATGAAATCGAGTTTGACACTCCTGTACTAGAATATGAAGACAAAGCATAGTGATAGTGTCATGCCCCTGTTGGAATCTGATTCTGAGGGGGAGGTTGAGCAGCTGACAGGGAGTGGGAGCATGGCTCTGGTGGCTGTGGAGGAAACTGGGGAAGGGCACAGGCTGACTAGGCATTCAGAGGAAAACCCAGGGCCACCCTCTCTGCATCCTAGGGCACGCAGGGAGGAATGGATAAGGGAGCAACGTGGGTTATGAGGGAGAAAAAGGCCCTGATTCCCTTCATTAACTGCAGCTGGAGAAACAGGATAAAGAGAGTGTTTGTGCACAGAACATTGCTGGAAGCAAAGCGTGCATTATCTTTGTTTGTCAAGTCCTTTCTGTGTTCTGGGTTCCTCCCAACTGTATGTGTTTTGTTATCTTTTGAAGTCTGCAATTCCTTATCCTGCCCTGTCTCGTTAATTGCTACGGTGTGGTTTGTGTTGGTTTTTATTTATAATTTATATGTACTTTTGGTTTGGACTAAATTTCTTCCCTTTGAAAACTGTTTTTGGGAGAGTTTTTTTCTCCAGCTGATGATAACTGGACAGTGGAGGCCAAGTTGGAGGAACTAAAGGGATTTTACCTACTTTTGTGACTTTGTTGCTTTTGTGCCACACCCCTGAGTCATCACAGATAGTGGTAAGAGAAAGACAATGTTGTGTGGTTGGTTCTGAAAGCATGCTGTGATCTTTTCAATAAACACATTAAGGCCATCATGAAACACTGCGATACCCATAAAGACCTTACCCTCCTCAATACAGGCCTGTTCTAAATAAGTCCCCATTTGGAGTCCGACCATTCCTGGACCACACAGATCAACTCATGGAAATGGAGTTTTCTAGGATGAAACATTTTGCAAATCCTGATACACATCTTCCCCACCATGCATATCTACTGGAGATCTGCAACATATCTCCCCCACAAGTTTCAATGGAACGGGCAAGGATCTGCATTTTAAAAAGTAGGACCTGGAACCCCTTCCCCCACACCGTCTCAAAAAGCCACATCTGAAACAACTCACGCAAATGGGCTGGAAGTCTGAGGGCTTCTTCCTCCATTCTGATGGTTCGATGCAGTGGGACATGGAGAGGTGATGAGGAAGAATAATCATCTACTGGGCTCACAGGTGGCGTATACGAAATCCTTTCCTGCTGTAAAAGGAAAGAGAAAACTATGTGAATTTGGGGTAGCAACTAGGAGAAATGAAACAAATCCTATATGAAAAAGTAAAAAATCTGCATCTCAATGAAAGGAAAAATCATATTTGTAGCACCTTCCAGAAAGAAATATTGAGTCAGCCTTCAAAACCTTCCCTTTCTCTCTTTTGACTATGTCTCCTTTCAAAGTCATCTCGGTTCCTCTTAACGGGCTCCGCAGTAGTAGCCACTTCTGATTTGAGTTAGGCGGTAGGAAGCCGAGCATCGGTTTTCAGATAGCATTCCAATCAGCTTACAAATAAGTTATGTTCGCCATTGGTGATCAGATATGGTGATTGACAAGCCTGCTGTTAGGTTTCTGATAGAGACAAGTAGATTATTATCAGTTGACCGCATATAAAGAAAACCAATACAATATGTTTTACCTTTGTCATTTAGCCCCAACAAGGCTTGCGAAAATATATCCTAACTTAAACCCTAATTGCTGTAATTGTAAACAGGCGCAAGGTACCTTTTTCCATATATGGTGGCTTTGCCCAGAAATTAAAAAATACTGGATTAAAATACAAAAATGGTTAAATGAAATTACTCACTGTCGAGTAGAACTGAAGCCTGAACTGTTTCTTTTGGGGATTATTAAAGGAAAGTACCCCCAAAAGATTAAGTATTTGATCATACATATTATCAAGGCAGGGAGAATTGCACAAGCACAATCTTGGAAAATGGCCACTATATTGACAGATTGTTTAATAATCTGAAAAATTTTTGAGTGTGCAGAAATGGATAAACCCACTAGAAAATTAAATAATAAGGAAGACTTGGAATATTACTCAATTTGGAGATAACTAATATCAATGGATACGACAGTAAGAATATAAAATGTATAGGTTAGAATAAGATATAAATCTATATATATGTATATGATTAACTAGAAATATTTGAAATGTATGAATATTTGGAATGTATGAGTATAGCTAAGATTTTTGTACTGTCAAATAATGATGGTGAATTGTACAAACTTATTTTTTCTTCTTTAGATGTATTTGTATTTTAATATTTTAATTTCAATAAAGGTTTTTTTAATTAAAAAAAGATTATCAGTTGGAAAGCAGGAAGGAAGGCAAACAGAAAGGCAGGAAAACAGAAAAACAGACAGGAAAAGCAGAAAGGCAGGAAGGAAGGCAAGGAAACAGAAGGTCAGGAGAACAGGAAGAATGACAGGAAGGCAGGAAGGCAGGAAAATAGGAAGACAGGAAGGAAGGGAGGGAGGCTGACCTATGTGTTTATGAAACAGAACATATTCCTTCCTGAAATGACTATTTAAATTGATCCAGATTTTATAACCAATCCAAAATTAAAACTTAACTATAACTGAAGCAACATAACTCATTGTTTGCGGACCATTCACATTAGGATAACTTATTGTTTAGTGCAGAAATATGTAGCTTGTAGCCCTTGGAGATTTCTAAAAAATGTCTATGAAAATGTACTACTTAAAGAACTGAAGAAAAACCGTTAAATAAGTAACTGGTGAACTGTATTATTCACATTTATTTTTGATCCATTCTATACAAATGAGATGGAATTAAACTGAAGTTTCTTCTGAATCCACCAAATATTTCAGAGACCATCCCCTGCTACCCCAACAATCATTATGTGGCCCCCAAATCTGGAAGAGGCCTCGTTTTAGGGACAGTTTAAGTCAGGGGTCTTCAAACTTGACAGCTTTGGACTTTGAAAGACTTGTGGGACTTCAACTCCCAGAATTCCTCCTCCAGTCATGTTAGCTCAGTCATGTTCAACTTGGTTTCTTTTTTGCTGAGAAACTGTCCTGTAGAGTAAATTAGGTGTTTGTTTCTTTAATCACAATTGGTCAAGTTCACACATTACTCTAGGATCAAACTATATAGGAATTATGGTTAACGGAACAGAGTAACCCAGTTGCAACATAATCTAACTTCCAAGTAGAAAACTAGCAGCGCAAATGAAAAATACTTGGGTGAAAAATTCAATCACCCAAAAACTCCTACCTACCAGCAGAAGTACAATTAAAAAAACCCAAGAAACATAACACTATTTGTAAAATGTTGGTATATTTTCCTGAAACTGTGTTTGGAATTTTGTGAGATTGCCACTATTAAAAAAAATCATTTAAATTAATTTGGGCATACTTGAGCACTATCTGCATGCTAAAAAGGCCCTAATCACAATAACCTGAAAAGTTGACTTCTAGGAGGATTACAGCAGTTCAATAATCCACATTTTAATCCCATTTCCCCCTCTCAACACTCTTGGAACGCTTGGGAACATGTTGAAGATACACCCTGATAAGATACCCTTATGAAAATCTCCAACACTGCCCAAACATACTAAAATAAAGACAAAAGAAATGAGGAAATTGCCGGTTATTGAATTTCTAATTTGGGAGTAACTCTGGATATTAAAGCATTTTTAAATTGTGGTTTAAGACTTTAGTTTATATTGATACTGATAATGGCAATATCCTAAATTTGGAGAAAATGGAAAACTCCACATATTTGACATTTAGCTGGAGGGCATCATGAAGGAATGAAAAAGAGCTTATGTCTTTTAAATTATGAAAGCGAATTAAATTGTGAAGCTGCCGCTACCACAATCTATGTAAAAACAGAAAGTCTTCTGTTTCTGATGAAAAGGCCTGAGAGAAAAGCTTGAAGCATCTAAGAAGCTGAATGGAGCATCTCTTTATTATATATATAAAAGCAAAATACCACTCACCACGCATCATCAAAAAAAAATTACCGCGCATCATCAAAAAAACTCCAGAACCGTAAAGCCTGCAAACTTGAAAGTTGGCACGTTATGTTCCTCTTGGCCTCTAGGTGCTCACAAGAAAGGATTTTTCAGAATGACCATCAGAGCATTAGTATTTCCTATATTATTATGATGCTCTGATGCTAAGGAGTTCTACTCCCTCTCCCCACCTGAAAAAAATCTCTTCCTAATGCAAAACTCAAGCAGAAGGGAGGTGTTTGAGTTTCACTTTTAGTTTCACAGCATCAAACAGCTTTAGAACAGAACAGTTCAGCTGAGCCACGCCCAAGCTCCTTGCTGTCTCCTTCTTGCTCATATAGCAAATACTGTTTCAGTTTCCAAACAGCCCTCAATTCTCTCACATACTGACAGGACGCAAGCCAGATGAATACCGATGGATGCTGGTAGGCAGAGGCAGAATTTCCCTCCCCCCCTTATTTTCCTTCCCAAAAACTAAGCCTGACCACATAGTTTCGTAGCAAAGCATAGGTATTGAGCTAGTGTGTCATATTTAGACAAGCAGAGAAAAGTTTGCCACACCAGTCACTAAGATATGGTCATACATTTTCTGTATGAACTTTTCTTAGAAGACTAGTTGTTCCCTAGCTGGACACAAACAAATGTATACAGCAAGAAGTAAATCCTCCATAATGTGCTTCCCTCTGTACTGGGGACCTGCTGTTAAACACACCATCAAATCAAAAATCACAAAAGCACCCCAAAAACCATTCTGTCCCATTCAAAACAGTGCCTCTAAGTTTATCTTGCGCCACTGAGATACCGGCACCTGGAGAAGCCCCTCTAGAGATGGTCCCATCAGACACAGGCATTTGGGGAAACAGGCCTTTCAAGTTAAATGCGACTCTCCACCTTCACACTTTGGCCTCCCAGACCCCAAAGCGTTGGAGAGCAAGACCAGCGAAGTAGTAGATCTTCATGAAGTAAGAACGCCACGGAACCTTTCCCAAAATTCAATGTCTCTTTCGCCACTGGCATGGGTCCTTAGGAATTGTTGTTGTTAGCTGGCAGCAGGTGTGGATGGCTGAGGAGAACAAGGACTCAGATTAGGGGCCAGGACCATTAGGAAGTGGACTGCTGCCTTCGGAGATTGTGGGGGCTGGCAGCAGTGATGAGGAGGTTCCCGAGGAGCCTGTGCCAAGTGCGCATGCGCGTAGGATTACTCTTAGGAAAGAGCAGCTGCTGCAGCACGGGTAACTCAGGAGTAAGGCTGTAAGGTAATGGCCCCTCCTTCAAGAAGACAAAAGCCAGCTGTGAAAGGAACATACTTTGCAGAAGGCAAAGACATTTTGAAACTCCAGCCTCGTGGACATTCCAGTATCCTGAGTTTGTATTTGAAGATTTTTGTATTGCAAATCATTTCTTGTCTGTTATCTTTTGGCAAGTCTCGCAGTTTGGCAAGGCTTGTGCTAATTATTTTGTAAAAGCATTACAAGGTTTCTGTTCCTTTTGGATTGTGTTTGATTTGTTGGAAAAGAGCTTGGGTCAGAACAAGTATGCTCTGCAAAAGCCTTCTTGCAGATTAAGTTTGAGCACCAGTCACTTCCACCCTGAAACAGCTAAATCTCCTTTGGTCGATTAAACAAAATCAATCCATCAGAGAATAGAAGCGCTGACTCTATCACTGTATTTGGAGAAAGAAGACTTAGGTATACGCAGGACCTTCTAGCTCAGTAATGGCTGATCTTTTTGGCATCGAGTGCCCAAAGCGTCTGCAAGCGTGCATCCACAAAATGCAATGCACATGCAACCCCTACACGCATGCATCCCCTGCACGCGTGTGTTCACAGCCATGAATATGCCCCACTTGCCACGCATGAGCCCCTCACACCACGCATGCACGGCAGAGACCCATAGACCAACTGGCGGGCGGGCGGCACACTCACATGTGTGACAGAGCTGAGCTGGGGAGATGGCTCATATACCACCTCTGGCACATATGTGCCATAGGTTCGCCATCACAGTCCTAGGTGCTGAAACAAGTTTTAAATCAACCTACTTGTAGATCCTGCAAGAGGCTAGTTTGCTAAAAGGAAGCATGATAGGGAGATGAAAGTTGAGCTTTCCTCCCCTGCAATTTTCCTTGATGCTCTTCATGTCACAGATCTATTACAGGTCCAATAAACATATTCACCGTAAATAAAGCATTATAAACAACAAGAAGTGCTTTGGAACAAACCTACATAAAGCAGTGTTTAGAAAAGGTGAACATCTCATTTCCTCAGGAAGCCATGATTCTTGATCAACCTCGATGAAGTCTTGAATCTGAGTTACTTCCCTACCTCTTTTCAGACCAAACCTAAAGGTTCAACCTCTCCTGCTAATTTCTCACAGCTTGTTTTCCACTAAGAAAAATTCCTGCCAGCAAGGGACAAGATCTGAGTAGACTCACCAGCTCATTATAAGGAATAATAATTGTGCTATATCATCCGCTCTTTTAAAATTCTATTAAAATTCTACCAACAGTTGTATTAACTTGATAGGGTTGAAACCCTTGATTCGAATGATTAATTAAACCAAAAAAATAAAATTTGACAGAAAACCTGCCTTTGAACCTCCACTAGTCCTTGTCTGTCAATATAACTACTATACCATATTGGCATCCTGTTATGTCAGTGGTTGCCAACCAGTGGGCTGGGGACCACTGGTGGTCCACGAGAAAATGTTGGTGGTCCACAGAGAAATGTTTCCTGCCCAAGCAGCCCCCACAGCAATTAATCTAGGCTGCATGGGAACACAAAGCTGTACTGCCCACATGGCCTATGGGAACACAAGGCTTGAGTCACTTGCATTGAGAACAACACGAGGTAGCGAGGGGAGGTGGGAAAAGGCAGAGGGGGGAAACTTGCCTCATGTGCCCCATGCGCCTGGCTTGGCCACTGGGCTGCTTCTTTTCGCTTCTTTCTTCTGCTTTTGGCTGCACACAAGGAAAGCAGAAAAAGTCTTTCTTTCTCTCCCCCAAACTCTGCCAGAAATGAGTCTTTGGGACCCTGCAAGGCCTCCTGCTCCAAGAGGCTGCGCTGGCAAAGACTCATTTCTGGCAGAGTTTGGAGGAGAGAAAGAAAGACTTTTGCTGCTTTCCTTGGCATGAAGCCAAAAGTCTATCTCTTTCCCTCCCTGAGAAGGGAGCTGGAGATGGTATCCTGCGTTCCCAAATAAAGAATGATCGATCGGTAGGAAAACAGGGTGGGGAATTTTCCTGCAGCCTTTTGGGGGGATTTTCCCAGGGTCTCTTGATCCTGGGATTTCAAATTATGAGTTTGGTGGTCCCTGAGGTCCAACAGGTTGGCGACCCCTGTATTATGTGACAGAAAGGAGAAAATAATTAATGCATGTTTTCATGCATACATGTTTGCTTCAATGAATTAAATTTTAATTAAAACTCTATTTGACCAGACACTGCTTCCTTTTTGAAATGCAGCTCCTGTCATTCCTCCAAAATCACCTAAAAAAGTTATGTACCCTTGGGAAACAGAGGGTGGGAAAGCCTTGAAAACCAGAAGTAGCAAAAAATGCTAAAATGCCCTCAACATTTTTGGAGCATCAAACTCCATGGAACTGGGTGTGCCAATCCTCAGCTGTTAACAATTTCCACTGGAAAGTTCTGTAGGATATGTTCTCCCAGAATGATGGGTCACCAGCCTGTTAAGATCTTCCACTACATTCTTCTACAATACTAACTCCATACCCCGTGCTTCACTTACGAAATTATGTGGTCAGGCTTAGTTTTTAGGGAGGAAAATGGGGGGGGGGGTTGTGCCTCTGCCTACCAGCATCCATCAGTATTCATCTGGCTAGCATCCTGTCAGTATGAGAGTTGGGGGCTGTTTGGAAACTGAAACAGTATTTGCTGTGTGAGCAAGGAGACAGCAAGGAGCCTGGGCGTGGCTTAGCTGAACTAAAGCTGCTTGGTGCTCTGAAACTGAAACTGAAACTCCTCTCCTCTGCTTGTGTTTTGCATTTGGAACAGATTTCTTTTCAGGTGGGGAGGGGGGAGTAGAACTCCTTAGCATCATAGCATGTTAATAATAATATACAAAATACTAATGCTCTGATAGTCATTTTGAAAAATCCTTTCTTAGTGAGCACCTCGAAGCCGAGAGGAACATACGTGCCAAATTTCAAGTTTGTAGGCTTTACCGTTCTGGAGATTTTGTGATGATGCCTGAGTGGTATTTCACACACACACACACACACACACACTCTCACAGTTTAGAACATTAGAGAGGAAGGATAATGGCTGGGTCTCAAATACAGGAAGTCCTTGACTTACAATCATTCTTTTAGTGACGGTTTGAAGTTACAACAGCACTGAAAAATGTGACTGATGGTGGTTTTTCACACTTATGATTGTCACAGCATCTCCATGTGATCAAAAGCTGGATGTTTGGCAAATGGCATGTATTTATATAACAGTTGCCATGTCCCGGAGTCATGTGATCAACTTTTGCGACTTTCTGACAAGCGAAGTCAGTGTGCGATGTCTTGCTCAGCAACAGAATTTTGAGGCGCAATTTTGGTCATAAGTTGAGGACTAATTGTACCTGAAATGTTATTCTGGAAGGATCATCCAACTGCTTCTTCTCTGAGGAATTAAAACAGAGGGTTTTTTTTCCTGCCTTAGGAAAGCATCCATATCTTTGCCACATCAGCATCTAATAGTCAACCAAGTCGCTTTTTAAAACAACATAACACAAACATATTTCAACACTCACAAAGTGTGCAAACACTCCCATGCATAGAAAGCATAAGAAGGAAAAGGCAGCTGGGGCTCCCATAACACTCTTACAACCTGGAAGGAATTTCGTGGTACAAATCTAAATACAAATTAGATATTCATTCAAGGTTTTTTTGGCAATCGTTATTCAGAATTGCAACACTGGATATTTTAAATAAATTGATGTTATAAAGTTTGTGCTTTATCAATTGATGCTATAAAGCTTGGAGAAATCTCCTAACAAGCTAAGAAACTGGAATGGTAAGATGCTGGTTTAATTCAGGACATGTTGCTTATGCTAGAAGGGTTATTATCACTTCCCGTAACGTTTTCTGCGTAAGCTCACCACGAGACTACTCCACAAAGGAGTTTCAGTGAAGAAGTTTGTAGCCCAATCTTTAAAATGCCACCTTCTCTTCTTTTTTAAAAGCCAGCCCACATTTTAGGGGAAAAGCACATGCCTCAAATAGCAGATTTTCATGTAAACCACACTGATTCCAGTAAAAGAACTTTCAGTAGTGGGACTGGGAAATTTTTTTGCCCCAGATTCTAGCAAACCACCATCCACCTGCTTCCTCTTGATGATTTTGTTTTTAAACAGGAAAGGCTATGCTAGGAATTTAGATCACTTATCTCTTAATTGCTACCTTCTCTGAGGGTTAGATAAAATTTTTGCTTGTTGGCTACTTCCAGGGAACTGGTCTTAAATGGGTACTTTCTTCTTCGGTTATTAATAATGGAGTATAAAATATGGAGTGTAAAATATGGATCTGTTTTGCCAGCATTAGTTGGACTAGAAGACCACTGGAGTGAAGTTTCCACTAGAGAGCAGCAATAAAGGTGAGATAAAATGCCTACTAAATGTGTAGTAACAGCTACGACAGAGGGTCGTAGGGAGAGCGTGGGAATGCACATGCATGCACATACACAGAGCTCCATTTGTGCAATCAGCACAAGTGCGCACCCTCCATTCACATGAATGGAGCTTCATGCACAAAGGGTGCTTGCGTACAAAGCTCCGCTCGTGCAAGGGGAGGGGCGTTCACACGTTTCACCAGGGGTGGGATTCTACCAGTTAACACCTATTGGCTAGAACCAGTTGTTAACATTCTAAGCAGTTTGGAGAACCAGTTGTTAGAAGAAATTACTGGCCTAATCCTGTAAGGAAGGCAGGAAGGAAACATTCTGGTGTTGCTTACAGAAACTGCCTCTCCGTTAACCCTTATTACATTCTTGGCAAGACCAGACTTCCTGTTTCAGGAACTTCTCTGGAGTTTTTTTCCCCTCCTTTGCTGGTACTTTGCTTGTGTGGAGTGACCATTCAAAGTTACAATGCCACTGATAAAAAGTGATTTATAATCATTTTTCACACTTACAACTGTTGCAGCATCCCGAGTCATGACAAGCCAGGCAAGGAGATGCGTGCCTCGATGTGAGTGATATTGAGTTGGCCACGCCCAGCCAATAACATGACCACCAAGCCATGTCCACCCAGTCACATGACCACCAAGCCATGCCCACCACCTAAGCCATGCCCACAGAACCAGTTGTGAAACAAATTGAATCCCACTCCGAGCTTAACTCGAATGAAAACATCTTCTGCTCACATGAGATTCGTATGCTATTTCTCCCATGGTCTGGTTTTGAACAGGTCACAGTCTGGTAGTGGACTGTGGCCGATGGGTTGGGGATCCCTATGCCCGGAAACTACATGGCTGCTTCTTACTCTTTTATTATCTCACTAAGGATGCGCTGTCTTTGGAAAAGACAGGGTGTCCTTCATGAGAGATAATAAACCTTTCCCGCTGTGCTCCCCGCTCCGTGGCTACCCCACCGACTCATAGAGTCAGCCCAGTTCTGTTTACTCACGGTTCCTTGATCTGCCTTATTTTCTGAGTTTTCACAGAATCCAAAGCATGTTTAAATTCCCTTGCTCCTGAGTCCTTTCTCCATGTGTCTTTCTTGCATGAAGACTGAGTCAAAACTGGGCAACTTCAATAGGAACAAGAGGGATTAAGCACTTGATTAACTCAGTCTTTAAGCAAGGAAGAAGAGCCAACCCATGCTTTGGATTCTCCGACCAGCACAACGGAGAACACACCAACTTTCTTCAAGGTCACCTTGCCCACGAATGACTGATTTCTCACTGCAAATACATGGAGAATAAAATTCTAAGGTTTATTCTCTAACCCAGGGGTGTCCAACCTTGGCAGCCTTAAGACTTGTCGACTTCAAAACTCCCATGACTGGCTGGGGGAATTCTGGGAACTGAAGTCCACAAGTCTTAAAGTTGCCAAGGTTGGACACCCCTGCTCTAGCCCCAAAGAGTGAGCTTGGGTAGGGTTTGCAGATAATTAATCCACCAATACATCTTATCCAAAATATTTTACTAGGCCCTAGTGATTCCTTCTCAGTGAAGCCAAGGAGCGTTAAAGAACCAGAGGAACAAATCAGAAAAGTGTCTTATCTCCAATTTTTATTCTGCAGAGAGTCCTGTTTCTTTGTAGAGGTCAATTTTGATTTATGCCCAGATGATATCACTATTTGCTTCATCTCTTCTATTCTTCAACGCTACTGAAAGAAGAATTTCACACATGAAGCAACAATTTCCAGAACTCTTCAAAAGCTAACCATGTTCATTCTAGTATTAGGAGATAATCCTCAGTGCCCCAAATTGAGCAGAATGCAGACTTAATAGAATTCCATCTTTCTTTGTAACTCAGGGGTCCTCAAACTTGGCGACTTTAAGACTTGTGGACTTCAAGCATAGCTGGATGGGGAATTCTGGGAATTGAAGTCCACAAGTCTTAAAGTCGCCAAATTTGGAGATCCCTCTGATAACCGTTTCACTTTGCATAAGGAAAAGTTTCTGTGCAAAATGGACACCATTCATACATAATCTCTCATTCCAGATTAACAGAATATTTCTTCACCAAGAAAACAGATTTAATGCAAGGCAGCTGGTTTTTATTTAAGTGGCTGAGCTAGGATGACATATAAGTTCCACTTTTTTTTTTTGCAATTTCCAAGAAGTTCCATAACCCTGTCAAAAATGGATCAATCCCTGGAAAAAGTTGGATGGTAATCGTCAGTCTACTTTGGTGGGATGGGAGTCAATGAGAAACACCCAACTTGGAAGGGACTTTAGTTTCTCTGAAGAGGTCAAGGATACAGTGGATTGTCCAGTCCACTAATTCTTACCCTGTCTGCAGGGCACCCAGATCTCATTTAAATGTCTTTTCTTTATATCTTAACTAGCTTGATACCTGTGCTTCACTACAAACTATGTGATTGGGCTGAGTTTTTTGGGAGGAAAATAAGGGGGGGAATTGTGCCTCTGCCTAGCAGCATCCATCGGTATTTATCAGGCTAGCATGCTGTCAGTGTGTGAGAGTTGAGGGCTGTTTGGAAGCTGAAACAGTATTTGCTGTGTTAGCAAGGAGACAGCAAGGAGCCTAGGCGTGGCTTAGCTCAACTGTTCTTTACTGAAGCTGCTTGATACTGTGAAACTGAAACTGAAACTCCTCTCCTCTGCTTGTGTTTTGCATTTGGAACAGATTTCTTTTCAGGTGGGGGGAGGGAATAGAACTCCTTACCATCAGAGCGTGTTAATAATAATAATACACACAATAGTAAGGCTCTGATGGTCACTTCTAAAAACCCTTTCTTAGTGAACACCTAGAAGCCAAGAGGAACATCCGTGCCAAATTTCAAGTTTGTAGGCTTTACAGTTCTGGATATTTTTTTGATAATGTGTGAGTGGTATTTTGCTTTTATAGAGAGAGATTCATTTGGGAGAGAATGAAGAACTTCATACACGTTATGAGACTTTAAAGTCTACAAGAATATTTGTAGCTCAGGGGTTCAAATGAGGGGTCCATGATGCTCTCTGAGCTTGGTTGTTTCCTTGCAGACGTTTCATTACCCAAACCAGGCAATATTGTCAGTGCACCCATGTTTCCTTGTTTAGGTAATGAAATACCCGCATGAAAACAACCAAGTTCAGAGAGCACCAAGGATCCTTCAAGACTCAGTGTTCCTAAAAGAAAAAGCAAGGAAGTGATGGTATATGGTGTTCTACTTCCTTGCTCCAAGAAAGATCTTCTGTTAAGAAGAAAGCCAGAAAGACATCTATGAGCTAAAAAAACTTGTAGGGTTAGTTGCTGAAGGCATAGAAAAACAGCACAGAAAGAAACCTACACCAGAGACAAATTCCTTGTGTGTCTAATCCAGGGGTATCAAACACAATTTCATTGAGCACCACAGCAGGGTTGTGTTTGACCTCAGAGGCCTGGGATGGGTGTGGCCAGCATGACGTCACTTGTGTTGGGAGGCACCTGTGGTGGCCCAAGCACTCGGCCAGTGAAAACAGGCTCCCGAGCTGTTTTCAGCTGCAATGGCCTCCTGCAACCTTCTGCCAGCAAAAACGGAGCTCAGGAGGACAACGCATGGCCCTTGCAAGTTCCATTTTTGGCTGGGACGACAACCTGTAGCCCTCTGCCAGCAAAAACAGAGCTTGTGAGGGCCGCGTGTGGCCCCACCAAGGACCCTTTTGGCTGGCAGAGGGTTTCAGGAGGCCATCACAGGCGAAAACAGAGCTCGGGAGCCCGTTTTCACTGGAAGTATGCTCAGGCTACTACAGGCGCACCCCAACACAAGTGACGTCATGCTGGCCATGCCCATCCCAGCCCTCCGAGGTCAAACACAACCCCGATGTGTGGCCCTCCCGAGCTCCATCTTCGCTGACAGAGGCATCGCAGGCTGGTCCTTCACTGTTTCCAGGATGGCCCCGCAAGCCATCCTCCGCAGGCTGGATCCAGCCCCTGGGCCTTGAGTTTGACACCCCTGGTCTAATCACACTTGGCCAAATAAAGTATTCAATTCAATTCATTTCAACCTAGGAAAGATCAACCCAACGACATCAATAAAGTTACTTCTTGGGATACCACAATTCTGCATGCAAAGGCCCCATTGGGGAGAGAATGCTAATGCTCTCCTTCTGAAGAAGGCATGGGGAAGCATCCAGACATCCCAACTGACAGGTCAAGATCCCTCTCCAAGTCCAGGGAGAGGAAGAGGAAGAAGTGGCATCAACTGAAAGTGGAGTGTTAGCAATGCTGATCTTCTCTGAATGTGTTGCATTACCCTTATTCTATTGTAGGAAGCCATCACCTATCCCGCTCCTAGAAAAATGAAATATCCTAGGAAATATTTAAAAAGGCAGAATATTTCCCCTAAAAAGAGTAGAAACTCAGAAGCAGAAAGTCACCTCAGAAGCAGAAACTCAGCCCCCCCCCCACCTTTGCTAATGGGCCATTACTCTGGCCTAGGCCAGCCTATTTTACATGACAAAGATCTCCAGATAGAGTTAGAGGAATTGCCCTTAGCCCTTTCGTGACATCATCACCCTGCAAGGCTCAACCAAGCCTGGCACTCAGGACAGCCGACAGAGTTGCCCCCGCAGGGCCCCATGGGAGTCTGACAGCCAATCAGAACACAAGCTCCAGTTCAAATCCCAACCGAAGGCATAAAACCCAGGGACTCTCAGCATATCCGCCCTTCCTTCCTTCTCTTCCTTCACCTTGAAGCCTGTGATCGGCCTTCCTTCTTTGGAGCTCCAAGCCAGGTGGGTCCTGCCCACCATTAAACCATCTTTCCAAGCAGCCACCATGTTTCCAGTGTCTTTCTTCCCCACTTGGAACTGAACCCGGAAGGATAATTCTTCCAGCACTATTATTTTAAATTTGCCGAAGGCAGGAAGAACTAAAAAAAATGGACGTTTGTTTCTTTCGAAGCAAAAAAAATAAAATAAAAGTGAAAATTTATTTAGTGGGTCTTTTTCTTCCACTTGAGCTGTAGGTACTTGCCCAAAGATTAGTTTCCTTCAAGATTTGGAGACACTGATCATCAGCATTGTTTCAAACTTTAGCTTTCAACTGATTTTGTTACAGAATAAAGCACCCAACCAATTTTCTATAGAATTCCACTACGTTCCTTCTCCCTGAATAACTTAGAGCCCGACATTCTCTTCCAACTCAGCCTAATGAAGAACAGGGTGTACACCACTTTGTGTTCTTGAATGAAAAGCAGAATATTGTATGAACATAATAAATAAATACAACTGTACTATATCTAGGGACCAGAATAACCGGATCTAGGCAATCTCTTGCAACATCTTACTACTTCATTAACCCACAGCACAAACAGTCCTAAGTAAAACAAAGCTCACACAGCATCCCAAAAAGAGTGTGTGTGTGTGTGTGTGTGTGTGTGTGTGTGTGTGTGTGTGTGTGTAAGTGATTATGAAGTAAAACTGCAAGGATTCAGAGATGTTTTCCAGCTCAAATCCACTCAAGATTCATTCATCCTGTGAATCTTTGCAGCGTTGTGCAATACCAACAGAACCTGTTGAATTATTTTTCAGCAACTCCCTCAATACTTAAGACTCTCATCCAGTACGTCAGAACAACCGAAAAGCAAATAAGTCTCAGTGTTTCTTTATGCCAATAGGAAATTACTGTCTAAAATAAAATGCGGTTCAGTATCAACCAGGCCAGGAATCAATTGCTGGAGATAAACTTGGCTTCCTCTCTATTTTACCTACCTATTTGCAAAACTCAACAGTGGCCAACTTCATTGTTCAAAGGAAGTTTTCAGATGGAAACATGCTAAGACTTGCTCTCTTTTATTAACATACGGAGAACATGGAAATCCACGTCCATTCAAAACGAGTATTTGAAGTCTGATGGGCGTTTCTGGAGGTATTTTCCAAATCAAAAACTGAAACTGAATTTTTTTACGTTGCAAATGAGATGTTCACTTCAATACATCTATGCTTGAGACTTGTAGTCTTTCCTAAACATTCCTCAAAGAACAAATATGTCCATTACCAAATGTTTTGATTTAATCATTGACAATCTCACACTTTCAAGATGTCCTTGGGGGGAAACCCAGCCATGTATTTTGCAAGGATCAGGAAATAAAAATATCACTTTAAAAATAATAATCAGATTTGTATTTTCAATTTTGCAAGCTGCAAAAGGCTTGATGTTCTCATTTTATCATCATGACCATCAAGCTACCTTCCACAATGTACCTACTATCATATTCTAGTCAGTACCCTTGTTTACCATAAAGAAGATGGCTGAGTGCTACATTATAGAACTGTAACCTTAAAAAGTCATCATCTTCTTGCAATGTATATAACAGAGGTGTCAAACACAAGGCCAGGGGGGCCACATCTGGACTGTGGGGTGCTTAGATCTGGTCTGCGGGCCCAATCTGGCCCGGCCTGTAATGCCCGTCAGCGAAAATGGAACTTGCCATCACGGCTCTATGCCATTTCAGACAAAAAATGGTTGTGTGGATGCAGGCTACAGTTGCCAACTACCTGTATATGTATAATGTGTTACCAATCTGCTGTGTTTGTCAAGAATATCTGAGAATGCCTGGAGAGATCTCATAAGCACGCATTCTGCAGTCGTTTGCTCTTGTGCCTGTATTAATTTTGCTACCTTGTAAATCGAGTGTCTTCCGTGCATCTGATGAAGCGGGTTACAGATCACAAACCCTTGTGCCTTTTTCATCACGCGGATTCCCTGAAAAAGTGCTATCAGACTCCTTCTGCAGTTACTTTAAAGAAATCCCCTGGGTTACCCAGGTAACAGTGTATTAGACAAAGAGGTCATCTAAAAAACTTCAATTCGGACATTTTCTCCAGATGATTTTCTTGACTAGGTATGTACACAACACGCTTTTTATTTGGAGATAAGCAAGATTACGCAGAGTAGAAAGAGAGAGAAGCAGAGCAAGCAAAGGAAAGGAAAAGGAAAAAGTAACAAAAAGGAAGAAAATCTAATTAAATATAGTTTACACCACCAACCTTTTCACTGTATCACACTATATCTGTCTATCTTTAAAAACCATCTTTGCTGTCATATGCCATTTCTATGAATTATATTTTTATATTGTCCTTTGTATTTTTATGCTTTTTTTTTTTTTGCAAGCTGCAATCCAGCTGCAAGCCAGAAAATGAAAGTTATTCCCTTTGTTTGCACATAGGAGAGGATATTGGCTGCTGCTCATGAAAGCTTCTTTTAATAAAATGTGTTACTTAGAAAAAGTGTTACCAGAATCCTGATTATGATTATTTTTGCAAACATTAGACTAACAAAGCTGTTCTCCCACTAGGATGGATATTAATAATCTAACTTGCCTGTTTGTTAAATGAAAAAGTGAAGCCTTAGAAGAGGCCATTCAAAAGGTTTTCAAAAAAAGAGGCTTTCAAAATCAGGTGACCAAAGAATTAAGACACCACTGATCTCAATACATTTCAAAAAGGATTGATGGAAATGTACCACCAAAATACAGTACATCCCTCTTGTTTATTAGACATGTATATTTTCCCTGCCTTTAAGTAAGATCTCCTTCATAGCTGTCTGGACCAACGCCATTATCTGAACCACTAAAAATGAAAAGACATGTGGCATTAAATATAGGATAATGTTCCATTAATTTAAAACAGTCAACCCACAGTTCAATTTCTCACAGTGAAATGCTCCCTTGCCACGCCAAGTGTACATCTTAATTCTCCTGGCACCTACCAAGTAAAGTGTGAGGGATTCATCACTCTTTGGCCATTAGCCATGTTTCATAAATTTCATAACACTTTAAGGAGTCTTTTAAGACACCTGAATAATTACTGTGAATAAGGAGTATGTTGCATCTGTAAAAGAAACATCTGAAGCACTGAATGCAGGTAGGAGCATTCAACAGCATTGCTTTATTCAAAGCAAACCAACCTTTTGGCAAAACTTAAAAGAGTCTTTGTTGCTTTAATAACTAAAAATGTCTAATAATTGCTTAGGCAACACTGCTATCAGTTATAGCTATATCACTGAAGCAAAGATTATGAACATTGTTAGTGCACTGAATAACAGTATTCTTGTAGGTTTTATTCAATTAACAGGATTCATTTTAGAAGATCTCCTCGTTAAATGAATTAACTAGAACTTGCAGGAGGCGATTAGACAATAAAACCATCATTTTGAGTTTTCTTTTTATTGCATTGTTGAAGATATTCTCTTTTTTTGTTTGTTTAGGCTTCAGGTCCACTTAATTTCATTCCCAGTTCTTCTAAGAATAGTAAAAGAGAATTCTAGATTTCTCTTTTGCTATTTACTAACCTTCATTTTTCTTTTCTTCTCATGGCTTTCAGAAATTTCCTTTTTAAAAAACTAACAGGTTCCACCACCGGAAACATCTGAACATTCTGATCTAGCCATGAACTGGGAAATACATGTAGTCCTTGTACTCTGTTTGTAGAGGCAATTTATGACAACTTGAGCTCAAAATTTATGCTGCTAAGCGAGACATTTAAGTGATTTTTGTCCCGTTTTACATCCTTTCTTACCATCGTTAAGTGAATCTGGCTTCTCCATTGACTTTGCTTGTCAGAAGGCCACTAAAGTTGATCACATGACCTTGGGACCTGCAACCGTCATAAATATGAACCAGTTGCCAAGTGTCTGAATTTTGATCAGGTGACCATGGGGATGCTACAATGGTCATATCTGTGAAAAATGGTCATAAATCTGTTTTTCCAGTGCCGTTGTAACTTTGACATCTAAAAGAACTGTTGTGAGATGAGAATTCCCCATGTGTCACTTTCCATGCACAATTGAATGGGATGTGAGTGGTTTGCATCACAAGCATTTCAGATGTTTGAGTCCTGTTGGGTTTGATTCTAGCTATAGACCAAAAGATGGGCATTTCCACAACAGGAGAAGCAAGGTTGAGGGTTTCTTGGATGATGATAAAGGCATAGAGGGAGAAGGGAAGGCAATGATAAGGTTGACAATTACAGACCAATGGAATATATAGTGCTGAAGCATCGTTGGAAGATCACCAATGAAGATGGGATGTGGAAAGGAGAATGGAGGGAAGAAAGCATGGGAAAGATGCATGTGCAGGATGTGAGGGGTCTGTAGATATTTTCACAGACCTCTTTTTGATTTGTTCAGTTCAAAAGTCCTCAATGGACGGCAGGTTGGTAGCAATTGTTTTTTCTGCAGTTCTAACCATCATGTAGATCACCTTTGTACAATCTGCTTATCAGGCACAATCCATCAGATCCACACATGAAGAGTTCGGTTAATTATTTTATTGCACATGCCTACAACACAGGAATCTTCTCCGACTGGCAGTGTGTACTTGGACCAGAGCAGATAAGGTTCAACAGCATTGGGGGAAGGAGGGTCAGACCTTTGTCCACTTGTGTCTTCAATAAGCATTCCAGGCTAATTCCCTGCTTGATTCCTCCTGCCAGTCTCTCTCAGGCATCATCTTATAAAATCACTCCAAAATCTGCAAGGATTTAGTTGCAGCCCAAACCTGTAACAACCAAAATATTTCTAGCTTTCTTTTTGCTGAACCAAATCTAATTAAAATCTACCAAATCCTTTTATAGGATGCTTTGGCTTGAGGTTCAAAGCAAAATGTAATTTCTACTTTCTGCATGTGTTCTGTTAGATATCCATTAACTGTTTCTGGATTTTGAAATGCAAAGCTTCATTTCACTTGTTGAGTGCAGAATTCAGAGTCGGTTTCATCTGTCTTTTAGGAAGCTTTTCATAGAATAAAAGGCAGAATGAAATGAAACAGCCTTCAGTTCATAAATCAACATCATACTTTGAACACCAAACGGACATTTTCACCCTTCTCCACTTCACAGGTTAGCATCTTAGCATCATGTAGCCTAAGTCAGAAAACATATCCACTTCCAATCAGGCTGATCTGAAGTCATGGCAAACATCTGAATGCTTGTTAACTCTGATTTCTGGACTCCCAAATGCATGAACCCAAAGCATAAGGCAACATTGGAAAACTTCTGGCAAGTAGAGAACATCCACTTCTGAATCCAAAGCGTCCATTTTGAGCTTGAAATGGGGCATTTGAAGCTAAAATGAGCTTTAAAAGATTTATACCTTAGATAATTGGTGATTCATTTCTTTGTTCTACTTGCAATATTACAGATTCTAATGTAAAACCAGCATCAAATCCAGCGATACAAAAATCCAAATTACAATCAAGGTTTCAGACGTCAACAATGAAAAATCTCTTTAAACTCAATTTATCTCTTAATTGCTGGCATTCACAAAACCAATAAAAAAGAAAGTGTGCCAAAATCTTTAGTTCAATCAATGCTGCAAGGTCCAAATTGTTACTGGGAGAAGATGAAAGCATGTCCGCTTCAGAGGCAGGGTGATGTCTGCATAATGCTTTTTCCTCATTTTTCTCAGAAAATTAGCACATATGTCATCAATATAAAAAGAGGATGGTAGTGCCAAATTCCAACAGAGAGACTTATTATTCTGAATGCAAGCTATTGTGCTGGAGCCTGGATGAACAAAACACCATAAAAAAAAGGAGAAAAGCCTTAATATTCCTAATAACTAAAAATTAATGAAATTGGCCCAGAGTTTTATTATTTAGTTAATGAATACCCTCTCTCTCACCCCGCCCCTCTCTCTCTCACACACACACAAAACTATTTCATACTTTGCCTTCATATTTTGTTCAAACATTCTCATATAAATAATAATTTATTAATTGATGCTACCTGGTTCTCAATTATGCTAGGCGATTCTCAATAAAGAAACTAAATTAAAATACAATTTATTAAATGAGATGTGTTCCATTATTAAAATTATTAAATTAATAAAAGCTGGCTAAAATGAAATTGTAATTAAACTTTTTCTGCAATAATTACAACAGTTAGATACAATAGTATCTAAGCAAAGAAAAACACATTAGCATTTCTATTTCTGCACAGTTCATTTTTATGAGGTCAAAATAGTTGGACCTATTCTATTATATGGTTATTATTATAGGAATTTGCTATAAATTTAAACATTGATTTTAAGAGAATTATTGCGGGTTGAATCTGCTAAATCTCAAATTATATAATTGGTGGCCATTTCCATCATCCACACCATGATATAAAGGGATATAAATATCACGACATGCATCAATTGTCTGATAACTTCACGATGAAAATCTTGCAAATTGTCTCAAAAGGCATAAAAATTACTGTAAATGTAATTGCTCTGTCCAGAGTCCCTTGGATGTAACAGCCTTGTCTATTTCATGTCTTGACAGGAATTTGATATTTGAGTCCTAAGACCACTGAACTGGAGATTTGTTAATGTGAGATTTCACCATGTAGGAAGTTAGCACCCACCCTTCCTCTCCTAGAAAAATGAAATATCCTAGAAAATATTAAAAAGGCAGAATTTCCCCTAAAAAGAGAAGCAGAAACTCAAAAGCAGAAACTCACCTCAGAAGCAGAAGCTCACCCCCACCTTTGTTAATGGGCAGGCCATGAAGACCTAGGCCAGAGTATTCTACATAACAAAGGCCTCTGCCCATCTCACCATACAGCCTGGGAAGATTGCATCAGTCAGCACTGAAGTGACAAAGCCTACAAAGTTAGCTCAGACCCCCGGCCCTGGGAGTCTGACAGCCAATGGGATACATTTCTTACACAGGAACAGGAAACACTAAGATGGAACCCAACAGAGGATAAATAACTAAGGATTTCTCAGCATCTTGGCCCGCCCTTCTTTTCCTTCACCCAACATCTTGAAACACATGATCATCCTTTTCACTTTGGAGCTCCAAGCCATGTGGTCCTGCCCACCATTAAACCATCTTTCCAAACAGCCTCCATGTTTCCAGTGTCTTTCTCCCCACTTGGAACTGAACCCAGAAGGATAATTCTTCCAACACCCAAAAATATATTTTAGCAAATCCTCCTGCCTGCCTTAAATGAATTATTTTTGCTGTTTGCAGACAGACAGCTTAGTACAATCTTTTACTACACCAATCTGCCTCAAATGCTTGAAGATCTGAGAACTTCAATTCCCAGAATCCCCCAGCCAAAATGACAGATGAGGGAATTCTGGGAGTTGAAGTCCACACATCTTCAAGCAGCCAAGTTGAGGAACACTGACCTACACACGAGCAAACTTTTGCAGAACAGCTTATGTGACAGCAAGAAATTAGGAGTTATCATCAAAGTCATCATCCAGCTCTCTCATTCTCTCTCTCAATCATTTCCCACTCTTATTACCTACTTCATTAAGTTTAAAATCAGGAAGAGTCTGGTTGCCCATTTTCCAACAAACAAGTTTTATTAAAAGGCAAAAGTTTTTTGTCTTTTATAAAATGTATTAGTCAGAAAAGGGATAACCACACTACTCCTGACTTCTACCTCTCCTACACTAAGGCCACTTCTCCTCCTACAGTTTCATTAAGTTAATAACTGTTTTAGAATTTTTTGTTTATTGGGTGGACTTTTTAATGTTTGTGGGTTATTTTAAGTGGTTGTTCTTTTGCTCTAATAAAGAATTATTTCATTCATTCATTAGGTTAGCTTCCATTCTTGCATAATTGTAGCTGCTTCCTGCAATATTTAGCCAAAAGGTGTTCAAATGTAATATAATTAAATTATTATTTACACACCTTTGTAAGGTTCTCTCACTGCAATATGCCAAAATTAACTTAGCTAAAAAAAGTTAAATCCTCCCCATATGGGCTCCACTATGTTTTTCCAATGGGACAGGCAGTTGGAAAGTGACATTTTTCATTTACTTACAATAAACTACATGACATCCAGACTCTGAGAACAATTTACTATAGCGTGTTTCCCCGAAAAAAAGACCGTCTCATAATTTTTGTCACCAAAAAAGGCACCAAGTCTTATTTTTGGGGAGTGTCATCAGCTGACTAACCTCACTGGTGTGTGTCGCCCCCGGCTTCTGTCAGCGTCCTTCAGGAACTTCTTTTGTGGCTGGCAAGGCTTTCCCGAAGGTCTCTGCAGCCAGTAACAGTGCTCCGGATCGATCCTGAGCTTTGTTATCAGCTTTAGAGACCTTCAGGATAGATAGCCTTGCCAGCAAGGCAGGTGTCAGGATCTGCGAGGGCTGGCTACAACTGTCCAAAGGTAAGTAGTAGGAAAGCTCCACCCCCATATCCCCACCCTAGCTTAATTTTTACCCCATCCACACTGGAGTAGACGGGATCTTAATAAGGGCTGATTGGGGGGGGCGGGAAGGGCTTATATTGGGCACATGTGTAAAAATCGAGCTAGGACTTACTTTCAGGGTAGGTCATATTTTCGGGGAAACAGGGTAGATAATCCTTGGCTTACAATTATTCATTAAGTAATTGTTCCAAGTTACAATGTCACTGAAAAAAAGGGACTTAGGACCAGTTATCACACTTGCAGCATCTCCATAGTCATGTGATCAAATTTCGGGCACTTGGCAACTGGCTCATGTTAATGATGGCCGCAATGACCTTTGGTAATCTTCCCAGCCAGCTTCCAACATGCTCTGAGTTTGGTTGTTTTAATTAACCAACTGGGACAGGGGTGTCAAACTTGCATCATCACATTGCCGTGTGGTATGTCACAACTTTTTCCCTTCGCTAAAATGGGGATGGGCGTGGGATTCAAAATTTTTAACAACCAGTTCTGTGGGCATGGCTAATGGACATGGCCACGTGACTGGGTGGGCGTGACTTCTTCTTTTTTGCAAACCCCCCCCCCATTTTTTAGGCCTTCTGAGCCTCAAGGAAGCCTCCGGGAGGGGCATTTTTGGTCCCAGGAGGCTTCCAGGAAGGCAAAACATGGAGGGGGGGCTCCATTTTCTGCCTTCCTGACCCTCAGGGAAGCCTCCTAGGTGACAGCGAGGAGAATCCCACACAGCTGATCATAGGAACAGCTGATTGTCGGGAAGAAATACCTTAAGGAGTGACTGGGCAGGGAAGAACGCATTCAGCAATGTCGGGCATGTGCGCGATGTTGCGCATGCACAATAAGGTCTGACTGGGCGGAGGGACAGGTGGGGAGGTGCATGGCCAGCCAGGGGCACGATTTGCCGGTTCTCTGAATTGCACAGAATCGTAACAACCAGATCTATAGAACCGGTCCGAACTGGTAGAATTCCACTCCTGCATCCGGCCCGCGAACCATGAGTTTGATACCCCTGAACTAGGCAATATCATCAGTGCTAATGGGTGTGGCTTGCTCCCCGTTTATAGACAGTAGCTCTGAGTTTATGCAAATTGCAGAATTAACAAGAGTTGGAAGGGATCTTGGAGGCCTCCTAATCCAACCCGCTACTCAAGCAGGAGACCCTTGGGCAGTGATGGCTAACCTTTTTGTTGTCACATGCTGAAAGTGTGCATAAGCATGCATCTGCGTGCCTGCACTCATAATGCAATGCGTGTGCGACCCTCCCGCGTTCCCCCACCCCCCTGCGCATGCACACGCATCTCCCTCATGCGCCCACCTCTCACTCATGTGCGGCAGATACCAGAAAATCAGCTGGCTGGCAGGAGGCATGCATGCATGCACAATGGAACTGAGCTGGGGCGATGGCTCATGTGCCCGCAGAGATGGTTCTGCGTGCCTTAGGTTTGCCATCACGGCCCTAGGGCCTATACCATTTCAGACAAATACCTGTCCAGTCTCTTCTTAAAAACCTCCAGTGATGGAGCATTCATAACTTCGGGAGGCATGCTGTTCCACTGGTTAATTGATTTCACTGTCTGTAAATTTCTATAAATTGGTTCTAGGTTGGTTCTCTCCTTGATTAGTTTCAATCTATTGCTTTCCATCCATCCATCCATCGTCATCATTGCAAAATCAATGGGGAAGCCAGATTTACTTAACAATTGCATCACTCACTTAAAAACTGCAATGATTCACTTAATGACTATGGTAAAAAGGTGATGAGGTGCAGCTTACTGAACAATTGCTTCACTTAACAACAGAAATGTTGGTATGAACTGGGTCCTGAGTTGAAGACTACCTGTATAATTAGATTCATTCATTAAAACGCATCAGGATTTGGTCTACCTGTTTCCATATGTATACATAGGCTATGCAGCTTTTACCTAGTCTTACCTAGATTTTTTTTTTTAATAATGTTGCTAGGTGATGTGAGCCATCTGAAGTTACTTTGGTCAAACTCCAGACCTGAAATCAGAGCAGCAGTACTTTGGAATTTTCCAAATCATTAGATATTTTATCCAGAAGAAAACAGAAATTATTTGAGAAAATGGAATATGTCTGTTTGTATGGCACCCATCATGGATCTGAATTCTACCTGCAACTTTAAGAAGATGAAATGCTTGGAGTTTAGCTAAATCATCAGGTCTCGTACATGTATTTTGATGTGAAAGGGCAATTTACTTCCAAAAGTAATTACATTTGCTAACTGAATTTACTTTTAAAGACCTTTTAATTCTTACTACAGATGGAATTGTGTAGGCTGTAGGTTCCAGGACACCAAAAACTTTTCACATTTTGTTCATTTCATGAGAGAACAAAATAAGAGTGGACCAAAAAAAGAAAAAAATCCATTAATATAATAAAAATCAGAGTGATGACTTGGTTTTAAGACCCTTCCATATGATGTTCACACAAGGAAGGCAGAAAAACAACAAGGAGATTCATTGCATAAACGTTTGTTTTCCCAAGATTGTTTGTTTGGCCTCAATTTCCTAAATTATCATTACTCAACAGTTTCTGCCTTTTCCCAAGAATGAGATTTAATCCTGGAGATTTTTCATTGAATTGAACAAATTAAATCTTTGTTCAACTTAAGACAAAAGTTTTCTCTACTCTTTGACATTAGCCCACGGGCACAAGAAATAAATAACATTTCTGTATTAAAAAGCAATTGTTATTTTGTAATAAAATTATTACAGTTACACATAGGAAGAATCAAGGACAACAATTTAAAAAATAAAATAAAATTGTTGGGGTTCTGGTTCAGGGAGTGCACAGTCATTTCATCCTGCAAGGAAAATGTTTGGAATATTTGGGGCAAGGTAAAGAGTAAAATAGGTGCCTTCACTCAGTTGCAAAACTTACCCTACAGCTTTTCTGTACAACATGCCAGCACCTGTTTGTTCTGATAATGCCTAGGTAGCTTCCTGGAAACAAATCTTCTAAAAAGAGGAAATGTAAATGCTGAAGTTTGCACCTTGGCTACCTTAAATCTTGCAGAAGTTTAAAAGTACACATTTTATCCCTTCCACTGGAATTCTCCAAATAATGCTATTCTTCCCACTCACTTTTAGGAGATAGTTATTGAGTGGATACTCCAAAACTTACAGTGGCCTTTCAAACAAAGGAGGCTCCCCAATTCAACAATATTGACTTTTATAAATAAAAATTAAAAAAATTCACTATTTTGAAAAACGGAGGTTGACCGCTGCCTCTCTAACATGAGCCACAGTTCTGGGGTTGCTGATTCAGCATGGGGTGCACCCAAATTAGTCACCTAAACAGAACATAGATTTGATGATCATTTTTTCCACATTGTAAAGGCCAAAATATTTTATTTTATTACACTTTATTTTATTTATATATTGCCTTTTATTATTGTTACAAACAATTTGAATTAGCAAATGTATCTAATGCTCCTTCCTCCTATTTCCGCCACAGCAACAACCGACCTGTGAGGTGGGGTGATAGAGACCAGGGGTCAGCAACCTCAAACACTCAAAGAGCCATTTGGACCCATTTCCCACAGTAGAATTAGAATTAGAAGAATTTTATTGTCATTGTACAAGTACAACGAAACTGTGGATGTACCCCAGCAACTGTTCGCAATACAACAAAACCAAAGCACTTAAAAATGAAGACAAGAAAGATGGAGTACCCACGTCTCCATTTGCAATTTGAGGGTACAATATCTACAAATATACACAAAATATACATCCTACACTGACTGTAAAGCTTAGCCAAGTATAATACACAAGAGATGGATTGTACTGTAATATGTTATTATACATCTGAATGGGGTGTTGAGATTTCCCTTCTTTTCACATCTTAATGAGGCAGTGACTTTGTGTTTATTTGCAGTTCCGATGGCCTAGGGAAAGAAACTATTTGTTAATCTAGTGGTGTGGGATTTTATTGACCTAAAATGCCATCCAGACGGCAGCAAATCAAAAAGATAATTGCCAGGGTGTGAGAGGTCTTCTATAATGTCCTTGATTCTGCTTTGGCTAAGTCTTCCAGGGAGGGCAGAGGGCAACCACTGGGAAAAGAAACACTGGGAGCCACAAAACCTGGGTGGGAATGGCGTTCAGTCACACGGGCCACCATGCCTACCCAGGTTTTGTGGTTTCCTGTGGGAAACGAGTCTCTCTCTCTCTCTCTCACTCTCTCTCTCTCTCTCTCTCTCTCTCTCTCTCTCTCTCTCTCTCTCTCTCTCTCTCTCTCTCTCTCTCTCTCTCTCTATCTCTCTCTCTCTATCTCTCTCTCTCTATCTATCTATCTTCCCTCCCTTCACTCTCATTTCTGTTTTTTATGTTTTACCTTCTCAGGCCAGCAGTGACTGGGAGGGGAGGGTTAGGGATAGGACCAGTCAGTGGTAGGATCAGGCAACATGGAGCCACAGCAGAGGCGCAAAGAGCTGCATGTGGCTCCAGAGCCTCAGACTGCTGATACCCAGACTAGCCCAAAGTTACCTAGTGGAATTTCATAGCTAAGGCAGGACTTGAGCTCACGGTCTCTTGGTCTCCAGCCTGGTGCCTTCACCATGAGACCAAATTTGTTCTGGAAATGTTATTTTACTTCTAATTCAGAAAAGAAATTTCTTGTAAAATGTTAAAAATCGAGGAAACTTGCAATAAAAATTCAAAAGGAGGTCATTCCCAAATCTTCTTTCAGTGGTTTCAAATCTCAAGTGACCACAAGATGGGAAATGGATCCAGTACTCTGCCTTCATTTAGAAAGGCTTATAATACAATAGAGATCAGAGGTTTCCAAAGTTGGCAGCTTTTAGACTTATGGATTTCAACTCCCAGAATTCCTCAGTCAGCAGCATGGCTTGACAAACATCTGAACTTTGATCACATAACCACAGGGATGCTGTAATGGTTGTGTGAAAAATGGTCATAAGTCACTTTTTTCAATGCCACTGTAACTTTGGTTACTAAATGAATTGTAATCAAGGACTAAGCATATCTGCAACATATTCCAGATATTTTTAAGGTTAAAATTGTCAATATTTTATTAATTCTTTTTACCCACTGAATATTTTATGTCATTTTGAAAAGTACAGGTTGTTATTACAACTCTGACAGTATATAAATATTACCATCAGATCAAATTCAGCAAATTCTATTCAAGATCTACTCTGATTTAACAATTATTTCATAACTTGAATATTATGTTAAGACAAACTGAAATTTTGGATGTGGTACTGGCTTGTGTATATAGAATTATAATCCAAAAATGCTTTCCAAGCCAAGCTAAATTCTGGGTCCAATTAAGTAAATTTTGGACTGAAAGGCACTTCTTTAATGTAATAAGCTGTTCTTCTACAGACAGCATTGTGTATACTTTCCAGTAGAAAGCATGGGGTAACCTTGGAAAAGTCAATGCTAGCATAGTATACTTTGTGGGAAATCAGGACCTAGTGATATTTAATTTAAAAACCACATTTTGGAAAGCAAATATAACTTTTAGAATTTATTTTACTTTAGTATAAATCACTTTCTGAAACTGTAGTTTTGAAACCACTACCAAATGGGGAAAAAATAAAATATTCTAATCCTATTCAGGAAATAGTCCTTAATTCAGTGTTAAAACATTTGTTATTAAGTTTTAGGAGATTAACAATGCACTCCTGTATTAACATTACAGTCAAAATTCATTTTAAACTAGATTCCCTCTTCAAAGGTAAAAGTAAAGGTTCCCTTCACACATACATGCTAATTGTTTCCAGCTTTAGGGGCCAGTGCTCATCTCCATGACAAAGCCGAAGAGCCAGCGCTGTCTGAAGATGTCTCCGTGGTCATGTGGCCGGCATGACTAAATGCTGAAGGTGCACAGATTGCTGTTACCTTCCCACCAAAGAGGTCCTTATTTTTCTACTTGCATTTTTACATGCTTTCAAACTGCTAGGTTGGCAGAAGCTGGGACAAGTAATGGGAGCTCACTCTGTTACGCGGTGCCAGGGATTTGGACCACCGACCTTTCTGTTCGAAAAGCTCAGTGTCTCAGCTGCTGAGCCACCACGTTCCTTTCACTCTTCAAGAGGCTGCCAAAGGAACTGAAATCTAACTCAAGTTCCAAACTTGTTTTACATATCCTAAGCAACACCAGGAAAGGTTTCCATCAGATTACAGAGTTCAGGTTTGCCAAGATCTCCAATTAGCCATTGGCTGGGTCATTTAAAGAATGACCCATCTAGGCATTCAAGATGAACAAGAGGAAGGGAGGAAGTGAATAATCTTGTCACACGAGCTGTTACCTCCTTATTGTATTAACATTTTGCATGCTTTTATCTCCCTTGGGGAGCTACCATAAAAACCTACCCAACAGAGGTAAACAGGTAAAACCAAGCTTTCCAATTTCATATACCACCTATGTTTAAACACACACCTCCATGTGGCAAGCAACCTCGTGTGGCAGCAGCAAACAACCAGTTGCATTCCAAAACAGCGAAGTTGTGTGCCTTAAAATGAGAAAATGAAACATATTCCTTGATACAATGCTACCAGCATGTGAGTAGTAGTTATCTTACCCAAAGATAAGTTTCCTTTCAAGTAAAGAGAGGCCTTCTTCTAAACAAACAATTGCAATTTGGCTATTTTTAAGAGATACATTTAAATTTACACAGCTAGCAGACTTTTTCCTAATCAATGAAAGGCAGCCCTCCTTGCAAACAAGTTTTTTTTTTTTTAAGAATAAAATAGAATTCTTTATTGGCCAAGTGTGGTTGGACAGACAAGGAATTTGTCTTGGTGCAAATACTCTTAGTATACATAAAAGACGCATTCGTCCAGAATCATAAGGTACCTTAATGATCGTCATAAGATACAATAGGGTAAAATTGACTCAGCCTTCCATCCTTCCAAGGTTGGTAAAATCAGGAACCCAGGTTATTGGGAATAATAGGCTGACTCTGTAAACTGCTTACAGAAGGCTATAAAGCACTGTGAAACAGAGGTTGTATTCAGCAGATTCTGACCAGTTCTGGAAAACCGGTAGTGGAATTTTTGAGTAGTTTGGAGAACTGGTAGCAGAAATTTTGAGTAGTTTGGAGAACCAGTAGCAGAATTTTTGAGTAGTTTGGAGAACTGGTAGTGGAAACTTTAAGTAGTTTGGAGAACCGGTAGTGGAATTTTTGAGTAGTTCAGAATACAACCTCTGACGGGCCCCACCCCCATCTATTCTTCGCCTCCCAAGTCCCAGCTGATTGGCTGGGTCTTCTCTTGTTGTTCTGCACAAGAGAACAGAGCTGGAAAGCAGGTTAGTGGGGAGGGGAAAGAATGGAGATTTTGCAGTATCCTTCCCCTGCCATACCCATCAAGCCATGCCCACAGAACTGGTAGTAAATCCTACCACCGCTGAATCCTACCACTGCTGTGAAGTGGTATATAAGTGCTATTATCCAGCCGATTCCATCAATGACCTCAATCCCAGAACATTACACTATCCACACCATGAAGTAGCAAATTCTACAGAACATATCCAGTCGTGGTCTCATCTGGGCAAGTGCCATCATGGCACCATAGGCAGAGAAAGGAACTATGTCTTAGATATACCACCAACTCAGTTCCAGGTCAAAAAGTTTAGATCCTGAGAGGTCCATCAAACCCAATGTTCAGAACCAAACCAATCCACAACTAGCTCTATAACATGGTTCCAGGTTCCAGCCCTTGATTTGCCAGTAATCAGCTTATGCATTGTTGAGGTGATGTTAGGCCTCTAATCTGCTCATACAAAACTTCTCTTACCGCATTTTACTTTTACTAGCATTTTTCCCACAATTGCAGTGTCCACTTTTTTCCCATCAACCAAATGTTGATCCATTGGTTGTGATAAGAACTGACCAACTGCCATGTCATCCAAGCCGAACATTGTGGTCCGAGGTCATTGGCCCAAGGTCATCCAGTCAGCTTTCATGCATAAGGGGGGACTAGAACTCACATTCTCTTGGCTTCTAATCTGGTGCCTCCACCACTAGACCAAAGTTGGTTCTCAAGCCCTACATCATGATCAATCTTGCATTTCCAGTTGACTTAAACAGCAATCGAACCACAGCTAATGGCCATCTGAAGATATTTATAATGGACTACTATATATGCTAACTGAAATCTCACCATTTCCTTCAGCAATTTGCCATTCGAAGAGCAGGAAGAGTGAAAGATTAGAGGAAAAATCTCTTTTGCTCACTCATGGCAGTCCCCAACCCAAACACCATTTCCAGTTCAATCCTATCTACCAACCCTCTGAAGAAATGGAATTACATTAAAAGGCAACCCTTGTCCTAGATCAGTGGTAGTCAACCTGGTCCCTACCACCCACTAGTCACCGTTCCAGCTTTCATGGTGGGTGGTAGGGGTTTGTCCCCTACTTTATAAATCACCATTACTGTGGAACCGGTGGGCGGTTACAGAAAATTTTACTAGTAACGGAAATACAAAAATGGGCGGCAGGTACAAAAAGGTTGACTGCCTCTGTGTCCTGGATCCTCAGATACTTTCCCTAGGCAGTCCAAGAACATGCTGCAGAAATATAGCAACAAATGGCCAAACTCTGATGGAACTATTTCAGGTCATTGGAAGGAAGATGATCTCCCTACCACAACCTACTTAGAAAATGGCAAAAACAGACTTATTGACTGCAGCAGCAGTATTGAGTTCTGGTAATCTTCCAGAAGCTCCCAAGGTCTCATTCTTCCATCCTAGAAACTGATCAAAGATTCCAGAAACCATTCAAGTCACAATAGGGGCTATGACCTTGATCTCAGGAGTTTCCTATGCTTGGTTGAAGGGGCCTCTGACATGTGCTATGCATCTACCAAGAAATGTTTTCCAAATCTTGTTTACCACATGTATTAATATTAATTATAGTTGAAAAAATGGATCATGCTTATCATTGGAATTTGGAATTTAATGCTAAAAATTAATCCTGTTGGGTTTAAATGAAACTGTAATTTGACATTACACGGCAGAAGTGGTTAATCTTTTTGGGCTCCCATGCCTAAAATTGCACTCACGCACATGAGTTTGCATACCAGCACCCTACTCACATGCCCTCTGTGCTTGTGTGACTCCCCCAGCGCACCATGCATCTGTGTATGCGTGCATGATCCCCGTGCATCTCTGCACATACACACGAGACCCCCATGCTGCCCCGTGTACCCCCGCACCCCATGCATGCACACCAGATACCTGATAATCAGCTGGCAGGTGGGGCAGCATGTTCACATGTGCAGTAGGGCTCTCCCAGGCAACCTCTTGTGTGCTGGCAGAAGTGGTTCTGTGTGCCACTTCCGGCATGCATTCCACAGGTTTGCCATCACAGCTATATGGGAATCTAAAATAATACAATGATCCAAGCAGTGGTGGGCTGCTGCTGGTTCAGACTGGTTTGAGCGAACTGGTAGTTCCAACGATCAGCTGGCCCCGCCCATCTGCCCTGTCCATTATTTCTTGCTTTCTAGCTCAGGGGTGGGATTCTACCAGTTCAAACCTATTGGCTAGAACCGGTTGTTAACATACTCAGCAGTTCGGAGAACCGGTTGTAAGAAGAAATTACTGGCCTAATCCTGTAAGGAAGGCGGGAAGGAAACATTCTGGGGTTGCTTACAGAAACTGCCCTCCGTTAACCCTTGTTACATTCTTGGCAGGACTAGACTTCCTGTCTCAGGAGCATTTCTAGAGTATTTTTCCCCTCCTTTGCTGTACTTTGCTTGTGTGGAGTGACCATTCAAAATTACAATGGCACTGAAAAAAGTGACTTATGACCATTTTTCACACTTACAACTGTTGCAGCATCCCCACAGTCACGAGGTCAGGCAAGGAGATGTGTGCCTCGATGTGAGTGATATTAAGTTGGCCACATCCAGCCAATAATAACATGACCACCAAGCCACGCCCATCACCTAAGCCATGCCCACAGAACTGGTTGTTAAAAAATTTGAATCCCACCCGTTCTAGCTCATCTCAATCACGGGGCATAGCTGATTCCCCCCCCCCCCCTGTTCTACTTACTGTTGCTGGCTTGGAAGGTAAGCAGCTGAGCTTCTAAATGCTCCACTTTCAGCGCTGCGTGCAAGTGCCTAAGGCACGCGCTCACCGAACCCGTTGATAAAACCAGTTGCAGCCCACCACTGGACCCAAACCATGGTTGGTTCACAAATCATGCAATTGCAACTATCTGCTTTCCTTTTTCATTCATGATAAGGAAGAGATAAAGTTTCTGTTTTAATTCATTTTAATTCTTCATTTTGTACAATCCTACACAAACTGGTTAGGAACCTTGGTTATTGGAACAAGTAAACCAGTAAACAAGCCTGACTTGTTGCAATGAATCCCAATTGGCACCAATCATAATTCCTAACTTGAATGCAATAACCTGATCATAAAATACTGTATAATATGGATTATTTATTTCTGGCTTGACATGATGAACACAACTGCCCTGTTCACCAGTCATGGGTTTAGGGATTATGCAAGAACTTGGCTAAGGTTACTGGACAATGATGGAAGTAAAAACTCTGGACTATCTCAAAACCATATTGGAGCAGAAGAACAATAAGTGTTCAAGCTTAAGTTTTTCTAATCTTCTCTAAACCAGGTTTGCTCTAAGAAGGGAAAGAACAACAAAATAAACTCTGCTCTGCATTGAACTTAAGTTTGTCACCTGCCTAGATTTTAGGGACAAGCCAGAATTCAGCAGACATTCTCTTGGACTGAGAGAGAGGGTTCTAAAGCACTATAAAGCAGTATACACCGTATTTTTTGCACTTTAAGACACTCTTTCCTCTCCCCCACAAAAAAAGTGGGTGAAAATGTCTGTGCGTCTTATAGAGCAAATGTTGACGAAGCTCCACCCACCCACCAGCCCCATCCTTTGGCAGTTTTCACCCTCCGTGTGCCCCATTTTTGGCCTCTGCGCATCCAGTTTTGACCTCTGCACATCCCGTTTTTGGTCTGAAAAGCGGCAGTGATGGCGACCCCCGCCGCCTGGAACAGGCTAAAATTGAGATGTGAGGAGGCCAAAAACAGGACATGCCATGGCTGAAAATGGGACACATGGAGGTGGCAATAGGTGGTGATAGCAATAGGTGGTGATCCCCGCAGTGTGAAACAGCCAATTGGCGATATTCGGGGCGGCCGATCCAACTGCCAATCAGCTGCTCATGCTAAATCAGGCTGTGATAACGTGCTGAAGCTGACCAGGCTGTTTGCCATTTGCTGCAAGGACACTAGCCAGATGAATACTGATTGATACTGGGATGGGAGACAGAGGCAGCTTTTTTTTCTTATTTTCCTTCTGGATGCATCTTATGGGTCTGGAGTGTCTTCTAGCAGGGGTCCCCAAACACTGGTCCCTGGACCAGTACCGATCCGTGGATCATTTTTTACCGGGCCGAAAAGCTTGGGCGCCGCCATCTTGTTTCGATGGCGCTTCTGGGTTTTTGGTTGCTTCCAGGTTTTCTGTTGGAAAGTGCTTCCAGGTTTTCGGCTGGAAAGCGGCGTTTGGGTGCTGAAGGAATCCTCGCGCCTTAGTTTTGTTGAAGGGGGGGGCGGCTTCGAACGAAGAGCAGTCCTGATGGCCGTGGAGTCTTGTGTTACTAAGGTACCGGTCTGTGGAAGAATGAATAATCGTGAAACCGGTCCCTGGTACAAAAAAGGCTGGGGATCACTGTCTTATAGTACAAAAATTACCATACGTCTATGTGCTATTGCTATATGCAAATGATCCAACCAATACCTACAAATCTCCTTGGAGCTGGTCTTGTTTTAGAGATGTATCTTGTTTCACAGATACATCCCTTTTTGATAATACATTCTTTAAAATCTCCAGCTAATTTTAGCCACTCTTTTTTTTTTTTTAAAAGTAAACTCATTTAAGAGAGGATTGGAAAGTGGGCACATCCTCCACAAATAATGTTTTGGAGGTTCACCAAAATATTCTTCTCTTCTACCTATTTGGCAAAGCATATTCCAAGGACTGGTGAACAATCAGAATCTGAACCTTTCTTGAGATTTACTTCAACTGCAAGCTGCCATTTCCATCGTCCAAGGTTGATCATCTTTCAAGGCATAGAGAAAAAGCCAAATTGAAGTCTGTCATTAGGCAAGGACCCAATGAAAAGCATTTGCGGGTTACACATTCAAATGTCTTGGGTTATATTGTTAAATTATATAACAAATATAAGGAAGATGTGAGTTATTTAAATAAAACCAAACAGTAAACATTAGAAGTAGACCTGCATTGCAAAAAGGGGATGAAATAGACAAAGTTTATGTTTTCCTGAGAAAAAACTACCATACTTAGAGTTTATACTCCGCATCTTTGGATACAATCTGCAAATTGTGGCCCTGAAGAGCTTCAAGTGTGTCTGGGAAAATGTGGCATCCAGGGACTTATACATATTTGATCTGATAAAACCCTTGTGAAAATAAAAAATATTTGAGTGAGTGTAAGAGGGGAAAAAAAACATCCTGTGATTGAATTGCTTGGCTATAATCCATGTTTTAGTGTTACCAGGACAGCCTGATTCAACTTGTGATTTATCAACAGTTCAAGAATCGGCTAAATATAGTGATTTTATTTTCAAAAATTCAAAATAGTTCAAGTTACAAGTCTTCCAAAGTACAGGAAGATGGTATAAGAAGCTGAATCCCCAAGAAAGAAGCTGTGCAATTTTTCATGGAAAGTTATGGTTTCACCTCCATTTTTATTTGTATTTAAACAAGAAAATTATTCCGTGGAAATCCTGTGTGGAATCATTCTTATGTTAAAGTGTCAGTTGTGTTTAATCATAGTTTTGCTTACTTCTTTTTTTAATTTAACAATTCTGGAATGGGAGCAAGCAGTTAAAGCACCTTTTCCTAATTTACAATTCTCTCTCTCTCTCTCTCACACACACACACACCAGAAATCAAGACTACAAGTCCCAGAATTCCCTTTTATTATGCTGGCAGAGAACTCTGGAATTTACCATTCCAACATATATGAAGGACATCAAGTTGGAAAAAAATGAAGAGGTTTCTTCCCATCTCCAAGACAATCAATTTCCAATCAATATTTGGATTCACACAATATTTTGAGTCATAATGAGGTTTGTCTGGTTTTAGCATTTCAGACATTAGGAATCATGATAACATGTTAATTCTAGTGAAGCAGATTTATTGTTCATGCCTATACACAAGAATCTAGTCAACTAATGGCCAGCACTAAATTGGCATAATGAAATTCAAGAGGAATTGGACTTCGAACTTAACACTTCTAGACTGATTACTTTCTTGACTCCACCTCCTTGCTATGCCTGGTCTTCTGCTACATCAGTCCAATGAATGAGCAATATATGAATTGTAATCTTTGATATATAGCTTAATGCACTATATAAATCATCCTTTCTGGATGGCTTAACCATCCATGATTAATTCTGGGCTAGCCTACTCCATAGGTCACCTTTACATCTCAGAAGCACATGAATTTGGACTATGGAAGTGCTTTGGATTCTTGAAAATAATGAGAACTTCAAATGTTCGCCCCAGCCCTCCTGCCCAAAATTAGACAAAGGAAACAACTTTAAACAATTTCCATTTGGACTTCTACAATCTTAACTCTGCAGATCGGATCAATCAACCTTCAGATAGACTGACTAGTTCAAGCCAATTTTTTTCAGAGGAGCAGCAAATTCACAGCAGTCTTGTTTCCTTTTCGAACAAGTAAACACTGGTTCCAGCATACAACCATAATAGGAAGTGGAAAAAAGAAAATATTACACAGCACAGTTCAGGCTGCCGTTCCAAACATACATTATTCCTCACTTCGATCTTATCCAGATGGGTTCGATTACCACTTTCATGGTGAGCATCACCAACTAGTAAAAGCTGTGTTTTTGCAGCGGTATAAACCTGGAGAGGATTACATTATCACAAAGCAGGCTGAAGGACACTCAGTGATTAAAAGGCAATGATTATCAACAGTCCCCACTTATATGCACAAAAGAAAATGCAATATTTAAGATGATATTGGAGCAAAAAGGGTCGATTTTTAAATTTGGAAAATGATAGACGACTTATGCATTTAATGTTTATACTGGGCTTTAGCTAGTAATGCTAAATGTTAATTTATAGTTAACTATAAATTAACTATAGTAATGCTAAATATTAATATATAGGATGTAAATGCTTTTTTTCTCGAAATAGTATTTACATCCTTCCCAGCAAAATCTTTGCATAATTTCACTGAGCATTTTCACACTGAGCAATTCAGGCCAACCCCCTTCTTGAAATAAGACTTTTTTTGATCTTCAGGCAGAATACAACAGCATGATCGCAACTGACAGCAGTGACTTTAAATTTTTATACACTAGTATTTACAGTGATGGGAATGCTGAAAATTAAATTTTGCATTTGACGGTAGGGAGACTGCAACGATTGTTAAGTGTGAAAAATGGTCATAAGTCATTTTCTTCCACTGTCGCAACTTTGAACAGCTAATAAATGAACTGTTGTATATGGAGGACTACCTGTACAGGTTTTCCATTCTTCCTTACTCTGAGAAGTAAAGCAGCTTTCAATTTTCCTTATTTCTTAAGAGTCTGTTGTTCAAAGCTAGGGCCTTTGAAATTAACTATGTTCTAATAAATGATCTTATTCCATAAAAAAATTAAGAGTGATGTCTTTTCATCAAGAGAAACTGTTCTTTTTAACAGGGTCGGAGAAGGGAAAGAAGCAATGCAATTCTCTTAAGTGTGTGTTTACTATGCCATCAAATGACAGATGGAGTTTGAGATCAGGATGCCGCCGAAAAATGAATGAATTAATTAATTAATTAAACAGGCAGGCAGGCAAGATTAAAACTGTCCAATCATACATTTTATCCAAGGACCAAAATAAGAGTTGTGATGGCTCCATAACATTAGAATGTTTATTGATACAGAAGTGTAATGTTACATTACTGAGTTAATATATAGTCGCTGCCCAACTTTATTACAATCACAGACCAGCAGAGCTGCCCATCTCAAACACTAAGACATTGATTGGATGGCTTACGATAACTAACAGATTTTATTTTATTTATATCTGACCTTTATTATTTTTAATAAACAACTCAAGGTGGTTGAACATATCTAATGCTTCTTCTTCCTCCTGTTTTCTCCATAAGAGCAACACTGAGATAAACACACAATGCATTTAAACAAAACCAGACCTATGGCTGTTCTTCTGGAGATGGAAAAGGCTAACTATTGATGTTTGGTGAGGATGAAAGGGAAGGGAGGTGGCCACACTGACCAAAATGCTGAATGTCCAAGAACGCTCTCCGTGTCCTTCTACCAGCCAAAAGCCATGCAGAAAACAAGTCAGCTGATTCAGCCAGTTGACCCCCTAGGTCTGACTTCTTCTTGGAGGAAGCAGTGAAATCCAGTAATTTCAGAGGTTCTGGAGAAATTCAGAGATGATGACTTGAAAAAGATTGTTTCCATACTTCCAGGACCATCAGAGATGTGGACACCAAAACTGGTTTATATGGCCATTTTAGGGGAAGGGTCTGTAGTCTAGGTAGGTGCCCAATGGTCAAAAATCTTACTGACTGAACTAGACCAGTGTTTCTCAGACTTGACCAATTTAAGATGTGGGGACTTCATCTCCCAGAGTTCCCCAGCCAGCCTCAGTTAGACCAAAAACACAAAACGTGTGAACTCAATCTGCAGCTACCTTCTGGGGCAGGGGTATCAAACACAAGGCCTGCGAGCAGTCCTGGAAAATGTAAGGGGCTGACCCGCACCGTTTCAGCCCGGTCTACTCACTGCAAAGAGGAAACATTGGGCCAGTATAGGTTGGCCCAGTCTACCCAATACAAAGTGAAAACATGCAGGCCTGTCTTAACAAGGTTATAGGCTCCAGGCAAAGCAGTGTACTGGGGCCCCTATGATAACTACTCACAGGAATAAAAATGTAAATGGTCAATAAAATTAAACATATATTTATTTTATTGGCACTTCTACGGAAAAAAAATCAGTGTTAATTTCTATTCATGCATGTTAGTATTAATAAAAAATGCAGTAAAATGTAATAAATATGTTGCTGTATTTATATGATACAAGATGCATTGAAGGGTTAACATACACAGATTAGTATGGAGCCCCTATGCTCGTGTGGCCCATGGGCAAGTTCCCATCGGGCCCATGCATTAAGACAGCCCTGGAAACATGCCAGCAAGTTTGGGGAGTGGCATCAAGCTGGCCCACCCAGTTGGCCATGCCCACCCATCCCCCGAGGTGAACCATAGCCCAAATGCGACCCTCAATGAAATTGAGTTTGACACCCTTGTTCTAGGGTTTTGACATGAAAAACTTTAAATGGGGAGACAGTAAATGGCATCAAAATAGAAATTGCATGATAGGGTTCTCCCTTATCCTACACCAAGGATTTTCAAACTTGACAACTTAAAGACTTGTGGAATTCAACTCCCAGAATTCCTCAACCAGCCATTCTGGCTGGGGAATTCTGAGAGTTGAAGTCCACAAATGTTAAGGTTGCCAATTTTGAAGACCTCTGTCCTACAGGGGTGAAACACTTAAAATGGATAAATGGCATTTATTACACTGAATCAAAACACGCTTCATGAGGGAAACTGCTGGAAAAAAAATATTCTAATGCAGAATTGAAAATTTTCATTTAATACAATACACTGGATTTCTATTGCTACTAGATTAAATTCTTTCCCAGAAAGCTATTAAGTAAAAAAAAATCCAATAAACCAATTCACTTCAGCCAAAGAGAAAGAATTAATCTGTTCTATGACAAAATGCAGAATAAGACTTATTCTTAGACCTTTAGACTGACTTACTTTTTTTATTAACTTCTTGTATCTGAAGAGAACATCCTGGATTTTAAATGACGCTTTCTAATTGTAAAATACATTTACTTAAAATCGCTATTTCACTCTATCATTTATTCTAATCTTTTAGCTTTATCCTTAGGCCCCCTTGTTTCATAAGTGCTTTGAGAAGAAAAATATGATTTGATTAGGCAAAAGAAATACAAATATGTAAGTGGGGGAGGGGATGCTGCTGTATGCATTGTGTGTTGTCACTGCACAAATGGATGTAAGTTATGACAGTAGTCTCCTCCTTCTGTGTTGACATCATGTTGCATTGAGAGCATCAAGGTTGCTGCAATTTTGAATGCAATTCATAAGATCCCAAAACTATATATAGATGGGGATGGATGAGTTCACACAACGTTACTGATAAGCCTGGTTTTGGCTGAACTGTTTTTACTGTAGCTCATTGTGGTTTATTCAATCAAACATGTTTTAATCAGATCATGGCTTACAATAATGTGGCAGCCACCCTTAAGAATCAGATCTCAATTTAGTAAATAAGAACAATGGCATATGCATTTGGATCAACACAACTCAGTAACTGGAATAGTCAGATTTAAAAAAATCTGATTAGATGAAAGAAAAAACAGCACATGGGTAATTATCATAAAATTTATAATCTAGAAGTAAATGTCCATAAATAAATTCCTATTGATTTGTATCCTGGCTTTATTGTTTTTATGAATAACTCAAGGTGGCAAACATAATACTCTTTCCTCCTCCTATTTTCCCCACAACCACCATCCTATGTGGTGGGTTGGGCCAAGCGAGAGAGACTGGCACAAAGTCACCCACATCCAGCTTTCATACCTAAGGCAGGACTAGAATTCATGGTCACCCTAGTTTCTAGCCTGCTTTCTTCACTGCTAGGCCAAACTGGGGTCTCCTGTTTTGTTTTGTTTTAAACTAGGTTTAAGTTTAATTAGGAAAGTTACATTACTGGAATAATGTAGTGGAAGAAAATCTATTTCCTTTATCCAGATGTTCCTAAACATTTAAAATGGATATAAAAAGAAAGAACACAACTTCCTACAACTCTCTAGGTTGGCTGGTTTGGATCCTTTCATTCTCATTCTAAATTATTATATGGAAAGTCTCCCAGCTTCTGCACTGAGTCTAAAATAAGACTGTGATGGCCATGCAAAGCCAAAGTTGTAGAAGGTAGACTTCTGCAAGAATCTACAAACTATGGTCAAATCCATCAGGATGGTGTCCACAGTGATGAGATAGAAACTACAGATAACAGGTGTAGTAGCTTTGTTCACACATTGTGGCCACCATCTTGACTTTTGTCGCACTTTATGGACAACCTGCTACCTTCTACCTAATGTTTGGATGAAGCAGGACCAGGAGGAGTTCATATCTTCTCCAGCTGGCCAGTGGAACCTCGCTGACACTTGTGCTGATCCTGAAAAGCTATTCAGGTACTTGGCTAGAAACCCAAATGTGTAAGCTAGAACTGGGAGGTTAAAGGAAAAAAAATTATGCTCACAACAGCAAACCACTTCAATATTGCTAAGGAAAGGTGAATTCAACTCAAAGGCAACTGTACCTTTTTAGAGTCCGTGACAACATGCTGATGGCTTTCTCAAAATTTTTTTAAGTAGGTTAGATCAAGATAGAACCCAAATGAGAGACACTAGTATCTCAACTTTGCAACTTAAAAGACATGGGGACTTTGACTCCCAGAATTCTCCAGCCAGTCTAGCTGGCTGAGGAATTCTGGGAATTGAAGTTCCCATATCTTAAAGTTGCCAAGGTTGATTGAGATAGATTGCACTAGGATATCCCTTGGATAAAGACAAAACAGGAAATTTGAGACCTCATTTTTTTTTTCTCCTACCCTTTCCTTAGAGGCAGGGAAATGGAAATGTAGTAGTAAAAATTGTGAAATAAGATCCTTCAGCATAATCTACTGAATTACAGGAACTGACAGATAAGATTAAGTCCACTGCTTTTGGATAATCCAGGAGTTTGGCCCAGGCAAGGCAACTCCCATTTGGTTTTCAACAGGGTGAATCAACCAAACCTGGGAACAGAAAGGTCAGGAAATTTAAAAGCACCTCATTCACCACCCTGGCCTGCTTCTGCCCCACCTTCAGGGCTATAATGAAGGACCCATAGTCCCTGCCCTTAGAATACATGTTTATTTCACTTATCTTAGAAAAGACCATCCTAACATTGGGGGTGAATAGAAGCCGGGATTCCACCAGGAAATAAACTTTGTTCATTTCCTCCTTTGTTTGTTTGATAAGCTCCTTTGAGGAACAGTTGGATTTCATTCACTTCTCTTTCCTGTTTCTCATTTCTGTTTAATAAAAAAAAAACCTGAGTTCCTGACTGGAAGTGGCCGGGTAGAGAGATCACCTATGGACCACAGAGGAGGCCCAAATCTCCCTTGCTGTAAGCAAGACAGTTAGTTGTTAAGTGAGTTTTACCCCACTTTATGATCATTCTTGACACAGTTGTTAATCAGTGAACCACTGCAAATTGTTAAATTAATAACAAGGTTAAGTGAATCCAGCTTCCCCATTCACTTAGCTTGTCAGAAGTTTGCAAAAAAACTATTTAAATGAACCTGGAACCGTCATAAATGAGAGTCAGTTGCCAAGTGCCTGAAGGATACTGCAACGGTTGTAAGTATGTAAAATGGTCAAAAGTCACTTTTTCAATGCCATTAAAAATTCAAACTAAACAAATGGTCCTAAGTTAAGAAATACCTGAAGACGAAACTAAATATAACTGGACTCCCAATTTTTCAAGGTACCAAAGTATACTTGGAAATCCCATTTAAAGTTTCACCTTATTTTTTAAAAAAGCTTTCCACACAGACTTTCCTTTCTTCCCTAGACTTTTTGAGAAAATATTGTGATATTGTTTTAAATACCAACAAAAAACCTTACAGAGGTGCCTGTGTTAAGGCTCAGGAGAAATCATGAAAGAAAGATTTTTAAAGATTATTCTTCTTTACTGCAAGAGAAGAGATTGCTAAAGCAAAAGGCTACCCTCCCCCCTTTGTGGAAATTTCATGAACAGCAAAACCCAAACAGAAACCTGAAGGAATATCGCTAGATTAAATGCTGCCAGGATATAATTTGCAATTTAGATATTCACTTTTTATTTCTGAGCAAAAAAGAGCATGCAGCCTGGATTTTTAAAATGGGATTTCTTTTTGCCTTGGAACTCTTCCCACTGAATATGAGTGATGATGTCATTTCCCAAAAAAAGGGGGGGATTTTGGTACAGCTCAGAAGCATCTTATCCTGTGAAAAACAGATTGAGCAAAAGCATGTCGGAATTGGAGTAGAGGCACCCTATTATTCTACAAGCTAATGAGGATACACAGCCTTCTAACTACAGAGGAAGGGCTCTTCCAAGTAGAACTACAAAAACCATACCGCTCCAATTTGGGGAGCAAAACATTAGAAATCTCCACTATTATTCAGTATTCAGAAAAAGAGCCACTGACTCTCAGACTAGAAAAATCCTGCTTTGATAAGGATTTCCTTTCCTTCAAGCAGAGCCTGCACTTAGAAAGCAACCCAAACTAAACAAAACAATGGTCTTCTCACTCTTAAGTTGACCACATATGGGCAGCCCACGGATTTATTGAAAAGGGGGAAAAAAATCCCCAGTCACTACAGATATTGTGCAATCATAACTGTATAAAGAAGGTATTTATGTGATCATTCATAATATATAGAGAGAGTATTTCTGGTAAACTCTGTGCTGCATTGCCCAGAACCACACAGGAAAAGAAGGCAGTTGGAAATGACTTAAAAGTGAAGCCTTCAAACTACACTTAATATTGAAAAAATATTGAATTAAATTCAATTACAGAATTGAAAAATGGTCAGTTTGGTTTAGTAGTGAGGACATCAGGCTAAAAAGCAGGAAAAGGCGAAGTAAAAAAAACCAGCTGGGTGACTCTGGTCCAGTCACTTTCTCTCAGGCCAGCCCACCTCACAGGGTTGTTGTTTTGAGGAAAATAAGAGGAAGGGGTACTAGGTATGTTGGATTTTTATTTATGAAAATAATAAGGGTGAAAAATAAATAAATACATTTTAGCAATCCCATTAATTGTTTTTGTCCCTCACGAATGACACCAAAATTTACAGGTAACCACTTCTTTTTTATATCTTTCTAAGAATGGGAATCTCACACTACATGTTACTATATTTCAGCGAAACAAATTATGGGCATGTTGAAATCAAGTTCTTTGGGCGTGAAAGAACACAAGCTATCCTAAAGGGAAATGCAAATTAAAACATAAATCATAGGATTTTTTAAAAAAATAAAACGTTCACTGCTTGTAGATGGGCCTCAATGATTACAGAAGACTAAAGAGTGAAGCACAAGCAAAAAAGATTTTCAGACGCAGACAGCTGCCAGTTTAAAAGATCCAAAAATGTCTTTTCTAGTGTTTTGTCTTCCACTACATTTCTAAACCAGCTTAATTCAGATTCAATTCAGATTAATTTTTAGTTGAAGGTAACTCTGAAGTAACAACCATCAGCACAGCTTAGGACAGTGACCGAATAACATCTATATCCCCACTCCTATCAACTTTGGATAGATTTTATGATTACCTCCATAGCAACAGACTACTAACTAGTCCAGCCCTCTGCTTAGGCAGGAAACCCTATACCATTTCAGACAAATGATTGTCCAATCTCTTCTTAAAAGCTTCCAGTGCTTTAATGAAGGTGTAACATGTACGGTTACTTTTAGAAAGAAATTTTTTTTGCACTTTGTGTATCCTTTTTTTGGCTATGCATCTTGGATTTGTGTTAATCTGGTTAGTTAACCACGTTTCAAGAAGACTCTGGAGGAGGGGGGGGGGGGAGCGGCCAAACATACCGCATTTACCCCACACATCCGAGTCAGGAGAGCATGCAACAAGGCCACCAAATAAATACAAGATTTACATTCGGTTGCATTTCCTTTTTCCTCAAAACGAGCAAAGAGCGACTGAAGAGGCGGCAGCTGGGCTTGAAAGCCGGGGAAGAAGGGGAAACTCCACGCAGGTTCAAAACAATTGTTATGTGGGGGGGCGGGGGGAAAGGAGGATTGTTAACAATTGTTATATATGTGTGTGTGTGTGTGTGTGCGTGTCTGAGGGGGCTCCACTTCCTGGCAGCCGAAAACGCCAACAACCTGTTTCGTTTCTTCCTTCCAACTGCCCAGAAAGTCGGAGCTACAAAGGGAGGAAACCGTGGGGATCGCTGGTCCCTCGGCTTTCCAAATCAGGGCCGGCCGAGTCAAAAGGATCGATGGCCTCGAGGGACCTGCCAGACCCGGCAAGCGGGCGCCCCTCCGAGGGAAAGCAGCCAGCCTTTGCGCGCAAAAGCCCGCCGGGCGCGCGGGGAATCTCGCTTGCAAAGCGCAGCGCCCCGTGCCAAAAACTCCTCACGCGGGGGGGGGGGGGTGGCGCGGCTCGCCGCGGGGGCCGGCCCGCAGCGGGCGGAGCGGGGGGGGGGGGGGGGAGGCACAGCGGAGGGAATCGGGCGATCCCACCGGAGCAAGTTGGGAAACTTCTCCGAAGAGGTGGTGTTTTTTTCTTTTTCCCCCCTTCCAACGGGGGTGGGGGTGGGTGGGGGGACGGGGGAAAGAAGGTCGGGGAGGTTTTCTTTTCGGCCCTCCAGGCGCTTCTTCGCAACGCCTGGAAACAACCAGTCTTTCCCCCCCCCCTCCTCCTCCTCCTCCTCCTCGCCTCCTCCTCCAGGACCTGCAAAGCCAGCTTCGGGCGGAGGGGGGGGGGGGGGGGGGGGGGGGGAAAAAAAAAAGGGGGGGGGGGGGTCCGCCGATCCCGCGCCCGCCAAAGGCAGTCCGGGCCAAAAAGCGCCTTTCCGCCCGAGCAAGGAAAGCCCCCCCCCCCCCACTCACCCACCCACCCACCCAACTCTGTGCGTGCACGCGCGCGCGCCCCCAGGACTGATCTCTCCGTTTGCAAGGCGAGGAACCGGAGAGGGCGCGCGCCCGCGCGCGCGTGTGTTTTGTGTGTGTAAGAAAGAGGAGCTGAAAGCCCCCCCCCCTACCACCCCCACCCGCCCTCCGCCCCAACCCCCCCCCCCCCCCCCCCCCCCCCCCCCCCGAGGCCCGACGGCAGCCGGCCTCTTGCTTTTACCTTGATGCAGACCAGATCGGGACCTTCCGACATGTCTCCAACGGAGGGAAGGCGAGCAACCCCCAAACGCAGGAAGTTGGCCGCGCAACGCACCGCACGCCTCGGCTCTGGGTTGTTGGGTGTTTTTGGTTGTTGTTGTTGTTTGTTTTTTCACACCTCCCCCCCCCCCCCTTTCTTCTTCTTCTTCTTCTTCTTCTTCTTCCCGGCTGCTGGGCTGCGTCTTTCCGCCCGCTGCTTTGGCTGGGCTCGGCTTCCTTTGCCCGCAGCAGCACCTCGGCCGGCCGGGCGAAGGCGCTCTCTGTCTCTCAACGGCGCGGCGCCTCCGCTGATCACCGGCGAGCCGCCCGCGCGCCCGGCAGCCAACCCGGAGGGGGCCCTCGCATGGCCCGGAGAAGGGAAGGGAGGCGAGGCGAGGCGGGGCCGCCTCTCTTCTTTCTCTGGCTCGCGCGCGCGCGCGCGTGGAAGGGACGGCGAGGGTGGGTGGGGGTGGGGTTTTTGTGTTTTTTTTCCTTCTTCTTCTTCTTCTTCTTCTTCCTCCTCCTCCTCCTCCTCCTCCTCGGCCAGCCTCCCCCGCTCGGCCCGGGCCCGCCGCGCAACGATGCCCGGCAGGAGAGGGAGCGCGCGGCGGCTCCTCCGGCTCATGGACCTGGAGAGTTTCCTAGGCTTGAAAAAGTGACGCCAGTTCCCGGCATCGGCTCTGCCCTCTTAAAGGAGCCCCGGCCCGGCAGGAAATGGGAAGAAGCAGCGAGCTCCGGTTGCCGGAAAAGAAACCAGAGCGGGGGGTTGGGGGGGGGTGTAAAAAAGGGGGAGGGACGGAAGGAAGGAAGGAAGCGGGAAGGGGCGCGGAGGGGCTTTGCAAGCAAGCGCAGCCTTGCGAGCAAGGAGGTGGCCTCGCTGCGCTTGCAAATAAATCCTGTGTGTGTGTGTGTGTGTGTGTGTGTGTGTGTCTCTCCCCCACCCCTGCTCCCCGTATACCAACCAAGCGATGGCCTCTCCGTGCAGGGGGAGGGGAGGGGAAGGGAGACTGGGGAAGAACCCAGGAAATTCGGAGAGGGGTGGGGGGAAAGAGGGGGAAGGATCGCTGCGCCTTGAGCGCGCAACGGTGGTAGGATCGCCACCCCACCCACCCGCTCAATCCCGGCGCCCGGGGTGCGGGATCGGAGCGCATCTAGGTCGGCAGGCCGTGGAAGAGGGTTCAACCGCCCGGAATGCACAACTCTGGTGGAAGGGTGGGGGTGTGTGTGTGTGTGTGAAAAAATGGAGAGACATTTGCAGAAATGAAAACAAAGCGATCCAAGCAAGGATCGATCTCTCTCTTTGTTTTAATCTTTTCCCCTCGCTCAGATCCGATCCAGTAGGGAACACAAGGAGTTTTTTTGGGGGTGTGGGGTGGGGTGTGGGGGGGTGTTTGTCCTCTGGCCCTGCCTGTTTAAGAGCCTTTGCAAGGAAACGAAGAGAGCTTTCTTTGGAGCCCGGGGAGGGGAAAGGGAGCGCTTCACCCACTTGCCGTGGAGACAAAAGACCCGACGGAAAAGAGATTTATTTATTTTTTTTCATCTGCTTCCCAAGCTTGGATCCAAACTGGAGCCCTGTCTCGCTCCTGGCTTTCCAAAATAAACATTCCACTCCCCTTTTTCCCATCACCCTTCCAGCCCTTCATTTTCCTCCTTTTCCACCAGCTGGGCATAGGAAATGGATTTCTCTGCTGGAAAGATGCGTGGAAGCCTGGGCCCTCCGAAAAAGCCGCTTTCAAATTATACTGACTGTTTCCTAGTATGGTTTGACTGCTTGTTCTACCCTATGACTATCATGAAGTGTTGTACCTGATGATTCTTGACTCTTGATGAATGTCTCTTTTCTTTTTTATGTACACTGGAAGCATTTGCACCAAGACAAATTCCTTGTGTGCCCGATAACACTTGGCCAATAAAGAATTCTATATTTCTATTTCTATATTTCTTCCTGCAACAACCTATTTGATCAAAGGACAAAATGCTGGATGAGGTTGAACCGGTTTTCAGGCGTGAGAAGCCCTTCACCTGAACAGTTCCAGAAGCCCTGTTTACTTTTCTCCTTTTAGTCCGAGCTTCAGATTTGCTTGAAAGTCAAGGCAAACTGCAACAGTCACTTTGTAGGGGGAGATGGATGGCATAAAAAAAACAATAAAAGTATAAATAAAATCAATCTGAGGAGACAATTCCTGCAAGAATTGCAAAGTCCTAGCTCAAGCTAGGTAGTTACAGGAAATCCTCAACTTACAATTGGGACCAAATTTCCAGTGCTAAGTGATGCGGTCATAAAACAAAAAGTGCAAGCGATGCTGGTCAGGAAGGGAAAACTGAAGACCAGTTGTAACCAACATTCATTTGGTGTCATAGCTTTGAATAGTTGCTGAATGAGTGGTTGTACGTTGACTGAAATGAAATTATCAGGAAATTTTATTTGTTCTGATAGATGATTCCCCAACAGTCAGGCCTGTATGTTACCCAGGGTGAAGGCATAGGAAAAAAGAAGCATGACTCCAAAAAATAAACTAGCCAATCTGGTGGCACCATCTATTTGGAGTAAATATATCCCCAAATGGTTATCACAGCCCACTTTCTTCAGAGTTGATCCCCATCAGCAAATTACTGTTGAATCTGCAAGAGATATATCCCAAAAGGCAACAATTTGGCTTAGATGCCTTAAAACTTGGCAAAGTTTTTTTTTTTTTAGAGCATCTGCTCAACTCGGTTGCGATTTTTGGAACAAGAACTCTTTAAGATTTAACTGAGTGCTCAGAATGTGGTACGTGCATGTTTAATGGAGGGCTAGGCTCCAGAATTAATGCCATGATTTATGATGTCCTTGAGGTCACCCAACATCTCATCTTAGTTGGACTTACAGAAGGAAAATTTGAGAGATGATTGCATTGAAAATATCCAAAAATATGTAGAACTTTAAATGTTAGGGCAGGACCTCAAACTAAGTCCAAAACCTAGGGTATTTAAGCGGTCCAAATTGTTTCAAACTTGATGAAAGCAGGAAGTTGGGATTGAATTGAATTGGATTCTTTATTGGCCAAGTGTGATTGGACACAAGGAATTTGTCTTGGTGCAAATGCTGTCAGTGTACATAAAAGAAAGCTGCCTTGCCAGAAGTTCCATGTGGCCTTTTACAACAAGAGAAGGGACTAGATCCAATCTCTGAGAAACTCTGAGGTTGGCAGAAGGTATGTATGAACTCTAGCACCACCTGTGGTCCAGCAAGTATGAGAGCTATCTCAGTTGTCTCATCTCAGCACAGACTGCCTTGGCCACAGCTCCATCTGCCTGTGCAATAGAGAGTCTGGACTGATCAAAAGCCATAGAGAGTGGAGAAGCACCTCACCACACCTCCATTTCCTAACACAAGTCGTCCGCTTCTGCCTTCTTCAAATCAGTTGAAAGGGAATGGATTTGGAAAGCATGATTGCCATCACTTAAAGCTGAAATCTTAATGTTGACCTTTCTGGGAATCTTCTCCATGAAACTCAGCACAGGTTTGCATTATTCTCATACAACTGTTGGGTATGTTTTTCCATTGTATATTTTTTCCATTTTTTTACCCTTATGTTACTGTATAGGAGTACTGTAAACAGGGTTTTCCCCCTAATTAATACGGGCAGATATTCTTTTATTTTTTCAGCCATTTTTCAGTTTAGAAATCATTTTGTAGCAGATTAAGGTTGATGATTCAGTTAAAGTTGAAAACACACCAACTGCAGCAACAATACATTGTTCATTGCAGAGTGGAAAAAAAAGAGACTTAAAACATAAAGAAGGCCAAAGTAATGACAGCAAGTTGAACAACCACTCTTAGAATTGCCAATGAAAATATCACTTGTGGAGAGCTTCTACCTTTTAGCATTAACTGTCATCAGTAAAGGAACAAGAAACCAAGAAATACACTGCAAATTAGTACTTTAGAAGGTCTTCATAGAGTAGTTATGAAGGTCCTGGAAAAGATATTCAAATAGAGTGGGACCTAGGTACTCATCGTTAATTGGCTCCAGGAGGCATGATCAGTACCAAAAAACTATTGAATACCAAGCAAATTTTCCCCATAAGAAATAATGTAGTGAGTCAGAAGGCAGCTACCAAAAGCAATTTCTAGCTTGTGCGTTGAATATTAAACAGATGAAGAGTACCAGGACAAATTTTTCATGCCAAAATGCATTGAGTACCAAATTTGGTTACTTTCAAAGCAGTTGAGTGCCAGGTACCACTATACTAGAATATGTTGACACCAAACGTGGTATTCAGCAGGTTCTGACCAGTTCTGGAGAACTGGTAGCAGAAATTTTGAGTAGTTCGGAGAACCAAGAAATACCACCTCTTGACTGGATATTCCCCAGTATCCTTCCCCTGCCATGCCCACCAAGCCATGCCCACAGAACCAGTAGTAAAAATCTTTTAATCCCACCACTGGTCTACACCTACAAAGATCAGATTCACGCAAGCTATGCTGTTCCCTGTGGCGCTCTATACAAGTGAAAGTTGGATTTTCAAGAAGCAGGAAGAGTATTGATGATTTTGACTTTTGATGTCAGAGAAGACTCCTGAAGAGCCAAGAAAATAAACCAATGGATTGAACAAATCAATCCAAAATTTTCACTCAAGGTCCAAATGACCAGGCTAAAATTATCTCGCCTCGAACAACATAAAAATCCAGCTTTGGAGAAAGCTCTAATGCGGCGAAAGATGGAAGGAAAAAGAAGAAGACAACCAGCAACAAGATGGATGGACTTAGAATAGATATGGAGGTGCCATGGGCTAGGAATCGATTGTCATGGAGAAAAACTACCTGATGTGGTCAATAGGAGGCAAAAACAACTTGATGGCATATGATCAATCAATAAATCCATTGGCTATAAGATGAAAACTATGATATTTAAGCACACAATGCAATTAAAACTGCTCTGTCATACATAACATTTGGACGTCGTAAAGTCCATATGTATGATCATCATAGATCATCATAATGTCTTTTTTTAAGTAGATAAAATGGTTTAGCAAGATTTTATAATGCATTTGAAACTGTGAAATGTTCTTATTAAAATAGCCTCAATATATTTTAGTTTCTAATGGCAAATGTGGAATCCATTTCCTCTTTAAATCAAAATACAGGAAATCCAATAAAATAACAAACGCTTAATGGAGCATTTTAGATTTAACCTCTAAAAGGCCCTTTGGAGATGAAGAGGGTATAAGCATGCCTTTGTCTTCAAATCTTGGAAGCAGCCATCTCTTACTGGAATCACTGGAGGAAAATTTATTCCAACATGAAGCCGACATAAACAATATCAAACAACACCCAACGTATGGTTTTTCATACATCAGCCAGATTGGTCTATTGGTTGAGGCACCCGGCTGGAAACCAGGGGGCATTGAGTTCAAGTGCTGAGATAAGAAAGCCTCTGGGTGACTTTGGGCCGGTCACTTTCTCTCAGTCCAATCCTCTTCACAGGATTGTTGTTATGAGGGAAATACAGTGGAACCTCAGGTCGCGAACATTTCTGTTTGCAGCCAAATCGGGTGACAATCAAAAAATCCACCCAATTTTTGAATTGGGTTACAATTCAAAAATCGGGTGGCTAACAAAACTGGCACCATTTTGTTTTTGTCTGCACATGCGCAGATGGTCGTGCTGGTCAGGACCAAATCAGGTTGCGGCCGAAATCCTGGAACGGATTATGGTCACAACACGAGGTTCCACTGTAGAAGGAAGGAGGTATGATGGATATGCTTACAAATAACTCAAGTCAGCAAACGTATCCATCAGACCGCCTTCCTTCTATTTGAGTTATTTGCAAAATAACTCTGTTTTAACTTACTGCACCTGTTTCTGGTTTGCCAATTGCACAAGGGCAGATAGGAAAGCACTCCAGAGGGTTAATGTCATTGTCCAAAATGTCTTTGGTTGCCCTTTTCCCTCTTTGGAAAAGCTTTATAGCCTCCGCTGCCTTAAGAAAGTTCAAAACATTCTCAAAGATCCATCTCATCTTGGGCACTTTTTTTTTAACTATTACCATCTGGCAGACAGTACAGGACAATAAAAACAAAGACAAATAAGCTGAAAAATAGCTATCTCAGGGCAGTAACTATGTTGAATTCTACTGTATAATGCAATATTCATGCAATATCGGGTTTTCAATTCAATTGTATAGAATGTGAAGGAAGTGTGTGTTATGTTTTATTTTTATAGTTATAAAGTACATTGGAGATGGCATTTTGTTGTATAAGGTGCAATGACAATAAAGTAAACAAATAAATAAAGGCAAGATACAAATAATTAAGAAAAATAAACAAAAATATTAAAAACATAAAAAGGATTTTCTCATTGTTTCCTTCAAACTCAGGCCATTTTAGTTACGTTGTTTTTTTCACACCCTATATTAGACCCTGAATAACATTAACTCTTCCTTCTTGTTCACTTTATTCTAAGCTGGGGGATCCTGGGAATTGAAATCCACCCATCTTCAAGTTACCAAGATTCGAGAAAGCCTTATTAAAGTCTCCGGCTGTCTTCACAAGGAAATTAATCCATAAAAGATTGCCCTTCAAACCTCTTAATGCTAAATAGCTAAGTTGAATAAACATTGTGGCCCACGACAATGCAGATGTTTCATGTGGCATTTTTCTTATTTATTGCACCCTTGGTATCTTTCCAAACCCACACTTAAGATCTTTATCATAAAGCTATCATATTTTATACCTGCCTAGCCCTTTTCTACCCAGCCTTTTCTCTCTATCTTGCACAGCTTAATTTAGGACATTTGCTTAGTTTCTGCTTTGAATACATTAACAGAACCTATTATGTTTTCATGTCAAATCAAGGAATTTTTGCTAATCATAAGAATTGGTTACTGTTCCTTGTGTTGGCAAGGACTAACAATTCTGCATTGCAGAAGTCCAATGGATGACAGAAAGAGTTAGTATTTTTACAATTTTTTGTTGACATCCTACAACCCTCTGGAGCACTGGTATTTGTGCTCAGATATGTGCAGTTAAAAAAAAAAAACCTGAGATGCCTATTACTGGAATCTTTTTAAGAGATCTCCTGTGTCTAAGAAAGAAAGAAAGAAATTGCAATTTGTAAAGAGCCAATTATCTTGGGTTTAGGACAATTTGGCATGGCTAGCTTGGCATGGCCAGGTCAGCACTGCAAGCTCATCACCCACCACCTGTGATGACTCCCCTGGATGTTGTCCCTGGATATCTTTCTAGATGTCAACTCAGAGGAGTATGAACCAGTTCCATGCACATCAGGATGGGAGTTGGTCAATGGCTCTGAGCATCTGGCTGAGAGGAATTTGGCTGCAACAGATCAGCCCTGAAGCTTCAGGTGGTGAAAGCACACAGCTGCAGTCAGTCAGCAATGAAGAAGAGGAACTGCCTTCTGCATGCACCTGATCCAAGAACAGGTAGGGCAGAGAAAAGGCAGGAGCAGAGAAGATCAGTCCAATTATTTGCAAAGAGACAGCCTCATCCCTCTAGATGGGTTGTACCAGAAGCTGGCTATTTAGCACAGGAGGCAGATGAAGATGATGCTGGGAACGTGTTCATTTCCTAGCTGTGTCATTGTGATTCCAGCCTTGACTTTGGATTGTGCCGTATGAGCTCTGGATTTTTCTTGCCTCATGAATCCTCTTGTGGATTTAATTTTGCCTGGTGGATTTGTCTTGAATGGGAAATTTTCAAGGCCCTGGTGGACTCATTGGCCACAGCTGTTTGGACCAGCATTGGTCAATTTTAGGCTGGACAGTTCTGGGGATTTGGTGAAGGGAATTGCTGAGGAATACTAATAAACTTATTAAACCACTATTATATGTGTGTACAAGTGACCAGGGCAGAACTCCACCAAGTCAGTTTGGCCAACTCACCACCAAGTCACCGTAGGAGAATTCCCCACGGCCAACTTGCTCTGGGGACAATTTACTAAGGCAGTCAAAGAAAGAGCCGGATGGGTGAACTGAGTGCAGAGCAGAAGCAGCGGGTGTCCCATTTTCATACTCGCTGCTACTGCCATCCCTGGCTTCTTCAGCCCAGAGCTCATCATGGCAGCAATAGTGACAGCAGGTGTGTGTGTGTGAAATTGGAACACATCCGGTCACTGCTTCTCCCCTGCTGCCTGCCCTACCCATCACTGCCACTGTCCCCAGCCTCTTTGGTCCAGAGTTTAGTGGTGGTAGCAGGAAGAGTGTGAAAATTAGAAGCCCCGGCCACTGCCATTACTCTGCACTCTGGCCACCTGCTTGCTCACTCGCCCACCCTGCTCCCCCTCTAGCCAGCTGCGGTGAATGGTCCCCATGGCAAGTTGGCTGCGTGCAGTTGTCCTGCGACAACTTGGTGGCAGTGAGTTGGCAGAGGTGACTTGACGGTAGCAAGCTGGCAGCAGTGAGCTGGCCAAATAAGAGTTGTCCAATACCAAATTATCTTTGCTCTACTGACTGATCCTGAGCTGAATGCTTTATGTGGGGCTTGACTGACTCCCAAGTGTCCACCTGGAATTTAGCTAAAGTTAAACAGCAAATGTTGAGGTGTTTGCTATACTACAATCTATAAACAAATGGTTCTGAAAAATATATTTTAGGTAGATATCTTAGATCAAGCATTTAATGATACTTGAATCTTATCAAAACTGTCATACCCCTATCAGAATCTGATTCAGAGGGGGAGGCCGAGCAGCTGACAAGGAGTGGGAATGTTGCTACGTTGGTTCTGGAAAAAACAGGAAGGCCACAGTCTGGCTGGGCAGAGCAGGGGAGAGGTAGAGCAAGGGAGAGGGAGTTTGGAAGAAGACCCAGACCCACCCCCTCTTCATACTAGGGCACACAGGGAGGAACAGAAGAGGAAGCAACATGAGTTGTGTGGCTTATGGGAGAGGAAAGGGCCCTGATTCCCTTCATTAGCTGCAGCTGGGAACAGAGTGTTTAAAAAGGGAAGCTGCGCACAGTAACTTGTTGGAAGCAAATCACGAGTTATCTGTAATTGTCAAGGCTTATCTGGGTTCCTGACCTCTTCCTAACTGTGTGTGTTTTGTTGGCCTTTCAAATCTGCAATTCTTTATCCTTCCCTGTTAAGTTAACTGCTACAGCATGGGTTGTGTGGATTTTTATTTACAGTTAGTGTATACATTGTTTTCAGACTGAATTTCCCCCCTTTAAAGACTGTTCTTGGAAGAGTTCTTCTCCAGCCGAAGGTAACCTGGACATTGGGAGCTAATATTAGAGGTATTAAAGGGACTCTTCTTGCTTATGTGACTATGTTGCCTTTGTGCCACACCGCGGGTCATCACAAAAACAGAATCCAAACACAATCAAAAGAGATGGCAACAACGTGTCAGAATGAACCCACTGAAATCCAAGGTCATTTATGCAGGAAAACATCCAGAATTTTGAATCATCTCTATAAGGTTGGACACTCTGGTGGTTGTTATGAAAAAAAGGTTTACGTGAGCTATTTTCCTTAAAAAGCTGTGTGATCAAAATTGAATCAGTTTACTGGGTTTTTTTCACAACTTATGTTCACCAAATTAAGAAACCAATTTACAATAAATTAAATCACAATCTTATGGGAGCCCCCAAACCATTGGACCTCCGTGCTTGGAAACATATCCAGGTCTTCAAGGATTTTCTAAAAATTGGCAGAGTCAGGCCAATCTAATTTTGAATTTAGGTATGATGTAACATTAACTGAACTAAGTGAGAATGGATTTCCTCAGGCTTTCCATTATGAAACAATATACTTATCGTTGTTTCATGAGACGTTAGCCATCTGAAATGAGAAAGATTTTTTTACAAATACATCAAAAATGAAACCTGACGGGTGTGTGTGTAGATGTAGGTGGGGGGGAAAGTGCAATCCTCACTAATTTTAGGTTCACTGTGGAACTTGTCAAGGATATCCATGTATGTATGTATATATATATATACATATGTATATATTTGTTTTCTTAGGTTTTCGCGGGTACTTACATGTGTGCTGTTTAGCTTCCTTCGGGTATTATACAATGACGTGGGATAATACCCGAAGGAAGCTAAACAACACATATGTATATATGTATATATATAAAACCATTCTGGCACAGCAATAGGCCAGCCTCAAATTTAAAACTGAAACAACTGTAAGAGTCTGATTCACAGACGAACACAATACAGAAGCCTGATGATGGCAGATGAGATTCTGCCGAAACGTTGCTACAACTTTAAAAGCTCAACTACAATGACATGGGAAAATACCCGAACAAAGCTGAACAGCATATATATATATACATACATACACACACACACATATTCATTTGGTTTGTGAACTGTTTACTTGTTATATCAGACAATCCAGAGATATTCAATTCAGACAAATGACTGATGAATACAAGTTGTTAAAATATGAATATATGTGTGTGTGTGTTTAAGTTTTTGTGGGTACTTACATGTGTGCTGTTCAGCTTCCTTCAGGTATTATTCCACGTCATTTAAAAGCACAACTCCAAGGAGCTTCTTCAGCAATACAGCCAATTTCAAATAATTGGAACAAAACTATTATGCTGCCTATTGATGGTAAGATTTCTATGGAAACTAAAAAATGGAACTTTTTTGTGAGTAACAAATTTAAAAAATAAATGCTTTAAGCTGTATAACAGATTAATTATGCCAACAGATGGTTGAGAAGATCCATGAATGTTAATTATATACTTTTAGATGGATGTCTATATTAATTCCATTTAAATGAATTAGACTAATAAAACTTTTTATGGAATGTCAGTCTTCTAGTCTTTTCAGTTATGAACCTCTTCCTGCAATGAAAACATTCAAAACTTAATCGCATTGCTGAATGTGATTGCTGTATAGCTTGACACACATGCACTTTTTAGAAACAAAAATATATTATTATGGATAAAATTGGAGCATTATTCACATCTTTGAAATCCTGGCAACTATTTCATTCCAATTACAGTCTGAATTTAGTTGTAATTTCCAATGTTAAACACAATATTTGAGTGTTACTAGGAAAAATATGTGAATCTAATCACTTGCTGTCTCTGTGGAACAGTTCTTATTTTAAAATGATTGGAAAACTTGTTTTCTTAAGGAAAAAAGAAAGGAACTGAAAATGAAATTAGCACCCTAGACAGTTTATTGCTTATTCTACCAAAAAAATGCAGCTTGCCTAAAACTGCCCAAAATACAAATTCCTTTCAAACGTGTCTGATGTTCTTAACGGCTGGAACAAATTCTAGAGGTTATTATATTAGCCAAAGTATTTTTAAGAGGCTAAACCAACTATTCCGTTTAACTGACATTTGAAGAATCTTACAAAGATAAATATAGACAATTTAATTTTATTTATTTTGTTTGGTTTGTCAATTGCTTACAAGATAATAGGTATAAGTATATACATAGTTATGAATACATGATGGGTACATATAAGAAAAATAAAAGAAACAATAGGACAGGGTTGGTAGACACGTTGGTGCGCTTATGCATGCCCCCTACAGACCTCTTAGGAAAGGGTTGAGGTCAATAGTAGACAGTCTAAGGTTAAAGTTTTTGGGGTTTGGGGAAGAAACCACAGAATCAGGTAGAGTATTCCAGACATTGACCACTCTGTTGCTGAAGTCGTATTTCCTGCAATCAAGTTTGGTGCGATTAATTTAGAAGAAAGAACTGAAGTGGACCAGTTCAAGCAAATAATTTAACTCAGGTCTTTAAAAGTGTCTGTTTCTTACAATCATAAGATAAATGTATATTGGACACTCCAGAAAATACAGCTGGTTAAAGACCTTTTTGTGTTGCAAATTCAATCAGTTCAAATGTGTGCCAACACGCACAATCTTTACACTGAATAGTACCATTAATATTTTAACAAGGGGCATAAGATTTCAGAATGTTAAAACTATATTCCTAACATTGACATTCATCAGGTTATGAAGAATTTTTGATTTATCATATTTAGATTATTGCAAAAATAGTGTTCTTGGAAAGAAACTTGTATGCCATATAACAAAGGTGGATGGATCAAATTCAGGTAGCCCTCAACTTATTATCGTAATGGATTGTGAAATTACAACCGTAAGTTGTGTACTGGTCACTAAACAGGTTGTTCACATGACCATGCCAATTTTTTTGGGCAACAGCTGTTAAGTGACCATTACAGTCACTAAGCGAACCCCATTGACTGCAATGGATTTTTTTTTTTACTGGAAATTGAAAGTAAATGTTGTGTGTACGTGTGTGTGTGCCAGCCCACTGCTCCTGTGACTGAGTTGCAAATAGGTCAGGGCCAGTAGTGGGATTCAAAAAATTTTACTACTGGTTCTGTGGGCGTGTCTTGGTGGTGTGGCAGGGGAAGGATGCTGTAAAATCTCCATTCCCTCCCCATTCCTGGGGGAAGATTACTGCAAAATCCCCATTCCCTCCCCACCCCACTAGCCTGCTTTCCAGCTCCATTCTCCTGTTCAGGGCAACAAAAGAAGACCTAACCAATCAGCTGGGACTCAATAGGAGGCAGAAAATAGATAGGGGTGGGGCCACTCAGAGGTGGTATTTGCCAGTTCTCCAAATTTCTCAACATTTCTGCTATCGGTTTTCCAGAACTGGTCAGAACTTGCTAAATACCACCTCTGTTCAGGGCCCAGTACTGGACTGTGGCCTGTGGGTTGGGGATCCCTGTTCCAGGATGTTTTCCCATTCCCTGTTCTAATCCATGTTCGATTCAAAGAACATCCTTGGCAGACATTTGTCCTACTTGTGCCTGAACCCAATATCAAAATCAGCGTATGGCAAAATAAGATTTAAAAAAAAAATAAAGTTACAAAATCAGAATAAGGAAAAAGCAAAATTTCTAGTATTCTAAACCACAAGAATAATTCTTAAGAGATCTCCCCAGAGTTATAAAGTAGGCCATAAGATTGGCCCTGATGAGGTCTCTGGAACCATATTAAAGAGATAGGAAGCCATGATTGGAATGGTAGTTTCCCTTTTAACTTCTCATCTTAACTTCCTCATAAGAGCAGAACTTGAGGTAAAGATCTTCGGTATCAGTATAGAGGAGATATTCCCTAACCGCAAACCATTTGGGGCTTATAGGTAGATAGATATCTATGCCACCTACAGTTGGACTTAAGCATAGTACACAAAATTATTGGCTACAATGTCCAACCAGTCAATGACTACTTCAGCTTTAACCGCAACAACACAAGAACACACAACAGATACAAACTCAATGTTAAGCACTTCAAACTTGATTGCAGAAAGTGTGACTTCAGCCACAGAGTGGTCAATGCCTGCAATGCACCACTTGACTCTGTTGTTACATCCTCTAACCCCCACTCCTTTAACCTCAAACTATCCACTATTGACCTCACCCCATTCCTAAGAGGTCTGTCAGGGGCGTGTACAACTGCACCATCATGCCTACCGTCCCTGTCCTATTGTCCCCATTTATTCTGTACCTATTTCCTGTATTCTTACTCAGGTTTATACTTATTCCTATTATCTTGTAAGCCATTGACAAATCAAATCAAATAAATAAATAAATCAGTTAAAAGTCCACAGATCTTAAAGTTGCCGAGGTTTAGAAACAATGGTTGAAAAGAACAACAGCCAAACACAACCAGACAAAAAATTCCACAACAAAATCAGAAAGGCCAGCTTCACCATTTTGTGACACCACCCTGTTCACACAGTATCACTGCCACTCTCTGCCTTCCCTGAAATGATTGTTTGATCCTTTGCTTAATCCTTTTTTAAAGACAATGCCATCTCTTCCAGAGCAGGATTAACATAAATTAATTGCAGATTAATCCTTGGCAAACAAATCTCTTCCTCATCTCTCCAAGCCTGGTATATATTACAGCCTTCATTTCATTTCCTTGTCCTCCAAACAGGTTTAGAACATCAGGGGCCCACCTCATATTAGAAGGATCTCCAATTGGGGAAATTGAATGGAAGTTGCTCTTCAGCCTCTGGGGATGCATAACAAACAACCAGACTTGCAATTCACCCTTAAAGTTACCACCAAAATAACAAAGATCCTCACAGTAAGAAATGTGAAAGCAGCATAAATGTCATCCCGAAGGTCTAGTTCCTATTTCCAGAGAATGTCAATAGAGAAGTTACAAGGAAAGTTTTCCACAACTTTGAATCAGGTTCTTCTCTCAATTTGAACTTATTCACTTGACAATTTGTTTGGATCCATGGAGCACCCAATCTAGTCATGATCAGAGACAGAAACAAGGAGAAACAGAAAGGCAGAGAAATTCCTCACCATTCATGCTCCCTTCACCATTCATTGCATGTTGGATGGATGTCCTCAGAGAAGGTTCGTTCACATAAGGTTCTTGCCTGGGTCTTTTGAAGAGAAAACAAACTTTGGGTCCCTTGAAGTTCTTTGAACAACCATGGCTTATCAACCTCCCTTCTCCAGCGGTGATTGCACTGCTGATCTTGAGTTGTTCTTCATTTCCATCTGAACTCATGCCAGAATTTTGGGTGTCTCATTCTCTTGTCTATGCCATGGAGGCATGTGCCAATAAGAGAAATGGGAGGGAAACCTTGTGGATGATTAAACCCGAATAAAACCAAAACAAGATCTTATCAGTTGTCCCACTTTTTAGCCCTGGCAATTATGAAAAAGGCCAACTTGCTTGAGGCAACCTTGGCAAAAGTTGCAGGAAAGCACCAGCTCAGCAAAAGATATTCTCAGGCAAACAAGACTACCTTTGCTTTGCTGAGAAGATTCTGGATAATATTTCTGCAATACTTCGAGGGGGTTTTGAGATGTTGTAGACACATTGAAGGGAAGTGATAAGCGGTAACCTTGCTAATCTGGACTGATGTATTAGAGCAAAGGGGAAAAAAACCCACAGGGAGAATGGGTAGAAACACAAGTGTCTTGAGATGACACTGGAAGGTTAGAAATGACAAAACTGCCAGAGGGAAGGAAGAGGAAGGCAAGCATTCTTAGTGAGAATCGTCAAGTGACCTACTTAGGCTCCTGCATACGCAATCCATATTACTCTATTATTTTTTTATTTTGTGGCAATTACTATCATCTTCGTAATCATTACCTCATGATTAATCAATCAGTTTGAGTTATGAACTAATCGTGGCTCACAGCTTGAGTGGTTCGAGAATGAAACCAACTGGCAGAGTTCTTCCTTATTGTGCTTCTAATTCTGACAATTAAAAGCAATGTTTTCTCAGGGCCCAAGTACACAATGTCCAGAAAAATCACTCTTTCGCATAGATTCAAAGCCAATGCACGATTCCGCTTGTTGGATGAGTAGATTGGGTTTGTAAAAATTTGTTATTTTCTCACAGCTGCCCTCCCTTTTATTGCATTTAGGGGGATCAGAGGTGCTTTAAGGGGAAAATACCAAAGTGTCAGCCCCAGATTGATTCTCTTATAACATGCTGGGCACTGCTTGAAGCCAATGGAACCTGTGCACTTTGAGAAACAACACAAGCTACACTATTCACCCAGAGCAGATTGATAACTGCATCGCCAAACAAGTGTGATGCTTGAAGCAGGACCATGAAAAAAAGGAGTGGGACTTTGATTGCACAGTTGTGGTTGCCATCTTGAGTCTTTTTGAGACCCCCTCTTCTGCAGATGGCCTTAGTTTGCAAGGGGGGGGGCTTCCAAATTCTGCAGAAAGTAGCATTAGAATCTCATCACAGAAACACTTCTACAGAAGGGATCTGAGAACCAATTTTAAGGCCATAAATTCTTCTCTGAACCTTGACCAGGGATTGGAATTTAGGTGTGAATCTTAGTGTAATGGAAAAGCAAAGCTGTTGCTCACAGATTCCAGTAGCAGGAGGAGGAGGAGGAGAAGGAAAGGAATGGGAGAAGAAAGAAGAATGGGAGAAGGAAAGGGGGGAAGATTCCCTCTGATGAGAAAAGGTCAAGCAATGGACGATGTCACTACAAGCTCCAACTGTAGAAGATAACATGCAAGATTTAATCCATGTAGGTGGCATCACTTGCAGACAGTAGTGCTTAGTGAATAAGGCAGGGTGACATCAATCACATAAACAAACATTGCAGGAGACAATTGCTTTCTTCAGTGAGCTCCCACACCCAGGATGTGTTGAGACCAATTTCCACAATGTTCAATTTGCTAATTTATTCCAATGCCGTGGCTTCGTGTTGCAATCTCTCTTAGAAAATTTTGAGCAACTTTCGAGGGTTCTTGGTGAATGCTAACTCTTGGGAGTGTTGCACCTGTAATAAGGCAGTACCTGGTTGACTTATTCCCTCTTAGTCCTTAGAGGGAAGACCCCAGGAAGTCCCAAGGCTTTTAGGCTAACTAAAACATTCCAGAACAAAAAACTTCTGGGCACATCTGTGCAAGAAACTGCATGGGTAGGGTCTGTGTGATCCCTCAAAAGTCCAGTTTATCTCCAGGAGGGGAAGCTTTTTGTGATAACAAAATCTGTATAGCGATAACTGTCTGGTTTGGTTCTGCAACCCAACAGGACAGACACAGACTTCAGAGGATAATTAGGACTGCAGAAAAAACAATTACTACCAACCTGCCTTCAATCGAGGACCTGTATACTGCATGAGTTAAAAAGAGGGCTGTGAAAATATTTACACACCCCTCACATCCCGGACATAAACTGTTTCAACTTCTACCCCCAAAATGGCATTACAGAGCACTGCACACCAGAACAATTAGACACAATAACATTTTTCCCAAACGCCATCACTCTGCTAAACAAATAATTCCCTCAACACTGTCAAACTATTTACAAAGTCTGCATTACTATTACTATTAATCTTCCCATCCTTTCTTTCACCCATCCCCTCCCACTTATGACTGTATGACTGTAACTTTGTTGCTTGTATCTTTACGATTTTTATTGACTGTTTCTAATTCCTAGTACGATTAGATTGCTTACTTGTATCCTATGACTATTACTAAATGTTGTATCTTATGACTCTTGACGAATGTATCTTTTATGTACACTGAGAGTATTTGCACCGAGACAAATTCCTTGTGTGTCCAATCACGCTTGGCCAACAAAGAATTCTATTCTATAATGTAGAAGTTTTGAGCCACAGACAAAGTCCGTCAGGGTTCATACTTTCTTCCATGTTTGACACAGCCTCTCCCGCAGAGCCCATCTGGCTGAGCCTGGTCTGAGCAGCCCTTGGAGACCTCATGCTTAGAACATCTTAGATCATGCTTAAATACACAGTGTCCTTTTCTCCAGGGTGGAAGTGTAGGATGGGAAGGGAGTGGCTCCATAAACACCACTGTTTTTCTCATGTAGAAAGAGAGACCTCTCATCTCCCTGTGTGCAAAGAAAAGCTCACAAGGAAAGAGCTTTTGAAAGGCCCATCTCTTCAAGTGTCAAACACACCAAGAGAAGGATCTACTCCGCACTGAATTCTGTTCCCATCCTTGATAAACTGGGGAAGAGATCCCTGATTGTGTGGAGTGACTAATATGGTCCAAATAGGTTTGACTCAGAGATGGTCTTCAGCAGGTTCTGACCAGTTCTGGAGGACCGGTAGCAGAAATTTTGAGTAGTTCGGAGAACCGGCAAATCCCACCTCTGACTGGCCCCGCCCCCATCTCTTCTCTGCCTCCCATTGAGTCCCAGCTGATCACCTGGGTCTTCTTTGGTTGCCCTGCACAGGAAAACGGAGCTGGAAAGCAGGTTAGTGGCGTGGGGAGGGAATGGGATTTTGCAGTATCCTTCCCCTGCCACGCCCACCAAGCCACGCCTACAGAACCAGTAGTAAAAAATTTTGAATCCCACCTATTCTAGCCAAAGTAGATGCAATAGAGATATGTCATCCTTGTTTTCTTCATACAGGAAGCCCTCAGCTTCCAACTATTTGTTTAGCAACTCCTCAAACTTACAACAGCCCTCCCAAAAGCAACTCATGATTAGTCCCAGCATGCTCCAGTCATGTGATCAGAATTTGAGCTCTTGGAAACATGGATTTATGTCAGGTGCAGTGTCTTGGGGTTGTGTGATTGCCATCTGAGACCTTCCCAGACAGCTTCTGGCAAGCTATCAGTGGGGGAAACTGGGGTCACTTAACAACCATGGGATTCACTTAACAACTGAAGCAAGAAAGGTAAAATCAGGTGCAACCTGCTTAACAACCACCTTGCTTCGGCACCGGAAATTCTGGTTGTGGTCATTAGTCATTATTGTGGTCATAAGTCAAGGACTAACTGTACACTCTCAAGCTAGAGAGTCGACAGGTGTTAACCTTGCCCGGGTCTCATAATAGAGACTTCATGGCTTACCTGAAGAGGAATTTATACTTTTTCTTATAAGTTGCTATATCCCTAGTAAAAAAAAACCCAAACAATTGAAGATATATACTGGATGTAATTATGGAATCTACTTATGTCTGCCAGTTCCTACCTGAAGGATGATAGCTGTCATATGGCGCATCCTAGTGGTCATTAGGCAAGTACAACAGCTTTTAAAAGGGGCTTTCCAGACATAGGAGACCCCAGACTGCTTAGGCCAAGTATCCAAATCAAATTAGTTTAAGCGCCACACACACACACACATATACAAGAAAATATTACTTATAGGAGAGAATATTGGTAACTCGGGGTTGAAGTGTGGCATCCTTGGATGTTCTCTGAGCTTGGTTGTTTGCTTGCGGACATTTCATTACCCAACCAGGTAACATCTTCAGTGCTAGGTGTCAACTAAAAAGATACTGCTTTGGTCTTTTTAGCTTCCAGAAAAAGGGAGTAAGGAAAAACAAGGCATTCCTTAAATGCCTAGATAATCACCTCGGCAGCCCAAAGTTGTCGGAGCATAAGAAGGTTATTGGAGAGCATGATGGATGACTCTTGGAGATGGTTGTGTCCCATTGGAGAAGTTACATCCAAGGGGTGAGGGGAAGAGCAGGGTCAAGGGGGAAATATATGATGTAATTTGGTATCGGCTACATCCAGCTTACGCCAACATGGCCACTCCTAATAAATCAATTTACTTGTCTCTGAGATGTGGCTAGAGACTTTTGATTTGAATGAGGGTGGATTTGTTGGAGCCCTGACACTAGGAGGCAGTGGGGTTTCCTGTCTCTCAACTGTTTTGGTGGGGGTGATGCTGCTCCCCCCCCCCCCCCCCCCCCCCCGGTACTTCCTTGATTAGGTTATTGTTTGCTACTTTATTGTGTCTCTGAGATTAATCCTGGTGGGCAACCTTTTTTTGAACTATTACCATCTAGCAGACGGTACAGGACAATAAAAACAAGGAGAAATTGGCTGAAAAACAACTTCTATCCCAGAGCAGTAACTATATTGAATTCTACTGTATGGTGCAATATGAATGAAATATCAGGGGTTTTCAATTCAATTGTACAGAATATGAAGGATGTGTGTTTTTGTTTTACTTTTTATTTATAATGTACACTGAAGATGGCATTTCATTTCATCGTATAATAAAGCAAACTTAAATTGTTATGGTAATTCCTGCTTACCCGAGTGTTGATTGCTGAAAAGTATGTGTTCTGGTATTTTGGATTCCTTCTTAGCCTTCTTTGAAATGGTTTGTAGATGTTGTTTATCACTATGTGCCTGTTGATGGCTGATTTGTCTGAATGCCAAGCTTCCAGAAATTCCTTAGCATTTTTGAATTTAGCTTGGTCCAGGCAGTTCATAGTTTCCCAATTGAAATATAGTTTGTCCATGTGTTATAAAATTAAGGAGTTTTCATTGTATTTTTTGACTGCTAGTTGGGGTTGACGGATATGCTCCATAAAGTATTACCTCTTTGAATCATTGGTTTCACTCTTGAGATGTTCTTAATCTAAGAAGTGTTTTCTCATATTCATTCGATCTCTGGTTTTCAATCTATTCTTATTCCTCAACCTGCATTCTGGAACAGGATATGTGGCAGAACCACGATGGATGGTTTGTGGAAGTTTTAAAACATTTATAAGTTGTTTAATGTGAAAGAGAAATGCATGGGGATTTTGCAGTAATCTTCCCCCAGGAGTGGGGAGGGAATGGAGATTTTGCAATCTCCTTTCCCTGCCACACCCACCAAGCCATGCCCACAGAACCAGTAGTATAACCAGTAAAATTTAATCCCACCACTACACATGATCTTAAGAGTTGCTAAGGTTGAGAAATGCTGGAAAAGAGAGATAAGAAAGGATGAGAGAATTGTGTCACCAAGGTCACATTGTGAGTCAACATACAACAGGGGAAACCAAGCAGCTCTTTGCTGGCTGCAGCCCAATCTGAGCTGCCTCCCCCATTTCTCAGCCAGCAACCCTGATGTGCAGGGAAGGAGTTAACTGCTCTTGGGGCAATGTAATGACAATCAAGGGAGGGGAAAGGATCAGTCTTTGGAAAAACAAACAGGGATGAATGAAGGGAAGATAGCAAACGCACTGCAGTTAAGAGGCAAAGAAGATGACAGAGGGGGGAAAATATATAATTAGAAAGTAGGAAATCCAGAAAAAGGACTCAGCAGGAAGTCAGCAGATATTCAGCTGAAATTAATCCTCTTGTGCATGTATTGTTTCAGGTGCCCTGCATTCTTGATGGTGGGAAATTCTAGGGATGGGCCTTAGAATGTCTTTGTTTAAATTTTTTCTCTCTCTCTCTGCAAAAACATAGGGTGATTTGTCTGGGAAGGGTCAGAGAGCTTCCTAAAACCAGTCCCACCCTCTTGCAGCTGCTGTGGGCCTGCTGGCTTCAGATCATAGAACATAGAATAACAAGAGTTGGAAGGGACTTTGGAGGTCATCTAGTCCAACCCCCTGTTCGAGCAGGAGAGTCTCTTCCAAATATTAGCCATTTCCTAGGATCTAACTCACAACTTCCTGATTGTGAGGTGAGAGCTCCACCTCTAGGCCACCAGAGCCTAGAAACTCGATTCAGTTTCTCAGTTGCTTCAGCCTCTTCCTCCATTGTTGTTGTTTTTTTTAATTTCGGAAAATAGAGGTAGTCCTTGACTTACGACCACAATGGAGCCCAAAATTTGTGTTGCTAAATGAGAAATTTGTTCAGTGACTTTTGCCCCATTTTACAGCATATGTTAAGTGAATCCCTGCAGTTCTTAAATTAGTAACACGAATTTGTTCAGTGAATCTGGCTTCCTCCTTGACTTCCCCCATGATCAGAAGGTCGCAAAAGAATAGAATAAAATTGTTTATTGGCCAACTGTGATTGGACACACAAGGAATTTGTCTTCAGTGCATAAGCTCTCAGAATACATAAAAGAAAAGATACATTAGTCAAGAGTCAAGAATCATAAGGAACAACACGTGATCATAGTCATAGGGTACAATAAACAATCAAATCATACTAGGAAACAGTCAATATAAATTGTAAGGATACAAGCGACAAAGTTACAGTCCTACAGTCACAAGTGGGAGGGGATGGACGATAAAGAGTGATGAGAAGATTAACAGTAATAGTAGTGCAGACTTTGTAAATAGTTGGATAGTGTTGAGGGAATTATTTGTTTAGCAGAGTGATGGCGGTCGGGAAAAAACTGTCCTTGTTTCTAGTTGTTCTGGTGTGCAGTGCCCTATAGCGTCATTTTGAGGGTAGGAGTTGAAAAAAATTATGTCCCAGATGTGTGGGGGTCTGTAAATATTTTCACAGCCCTCTTTTGGACTCGTGCAGTACACAGGTCCTCAATGGAAGGCAGGTGGATAGTAATTGTTTTTTCTGCAGTCCTAATTACCCTCTGAAATCTGTGACTGTCTTGTTGGGTTGCAGAACCAAACCAGACAGTTATAGAGGTACAGATGAGAGACTCAATAATTCCTCTGTAGAAACTGGATCAGCAGCTCCTTGGGCAGTTTGAGCTTTCTGAGTTGGCGCAGAAAGAATATTCTTTGTTGTGCTTTTTTGATGATGTTGTTGAAGTTAGGTGTCCATCTTAGGTCATGTGATATAGTAGAACCTAGAAATTTGAAGCAATGAAATTTGTGCAATGTAGTGAGCCCTGAGCCTTTTGCTATTCTAATGATGGTGGGTTAATCTTATTACGTCCTAAAGGTCATGTCCTGTCCGTAGAATTTGAGTGTGTGTGGAGGTGTGTGTAAATTCTTAATCCCATCATCTGGACCTGAAAGTGTTTTGTGAATAGGCTGGCCTGGATTTCTTAATGGGCACGAAATATCCATCTTTAAAGACTTCAAGCATCTGCTGGAAGCTGTTGGGGATACTTTCCGCCTTTGTTAAGATTTGTTTTCTCCATTCTCCTTTGAGGAAATGTAATATTCTACCTCTTTCAATATTTCCCAAAATATTTGATTTTTCTTGGCGGTGGGGCTTCTCACAACCTTCTGAAAAGCAAAGTCAATGGAGAAGCCGGATTCACACTATAACTTAATGGTGATTCACTTAAGAGTGGCAAGAAAGGTGGTAAAATGGGGCAAAATTTACTTAACAGCCATCTGATTTAGCAGCAGAAATTTTGGGGTCAATTGTGCTCATAAGTCGAGGACTCCTTGAAGTTCAGAAGAGTATGGAATTTGTTAACATGGAATTTTGCTATGTCGCTCTTGCTATCTGTCAAGTGGTAGCTTCCATCCCAAAACATGGAGCTTGTATGATGCAGTGGTTGAGCTGATGGACCAGGAGTTGTAGAAGGCCTAAGGAATGGATACATCCAGGAGAATTCAAGAGAGAAGCAATACCCTTGTTGTCTACCTTTCCTCCACCTGAGTCTAAGGAATCTACATCTGAGATCAAGGAAGTATTTCCTACTGAAGAGAGAACAGCAACCAAGATGATTAGGGGACTGGAGGTTAAAACATATGATGAACGGTTGTAGGAACTGGACCTGGCTAGTCTAGTGACGAGAAGGACCAGGGGAGACATGATAGCAGTCCTCCAATATTTGAGGGGCTGCCACAGAGAGGAGAAAGGGGTCAAGCTATTTTCTAAAAGTCCTGTAGGCCAGACAAGGAACAATGGATGGAAACTGAACAAGGAGAGATTCAACCTGGAAATAAGGAGAAACTTTCTGACAAGAACAATCAACCAATGGAACAGAAGTTGCCTTCAGAAGAGAGTTTCATCACGGGAAGCTTTCAAGAAGGGATTGGACTACCATCTGTCAGAAATGGTGTAGGGTGTCCTGCTTGGACGGGGGTGGACTAGATGACCTCCTAGGTCCCTTCCAACTCTGTTAATCTGTTAGTGCTCCATTAATGATTTTAAGGACACCCAAGTAATCCTTAAATGTTTGCCCATATTTGAGATTCTGTATTTTACATGGGCATCAATATTTGGAAATACGTGGAAGCTTTTATAGGATTTAAACACATGTGATAGTGCTTGATATTTAATATTTGATGTCTGCCAAAAGAATTGACGCAATTCCAGCTGGTGCTAAACTTGCCAATTTCAAGCTCAAATTTCGTATTTAAAATTAGGATGGCCGATTTGAAGGGCCCGTGGGCCTGAAATGGTTGGCAGAGCTGAGAGGGAGGTGAGATGGAATGGGGAGGAAGGACAGGTGCTCAGACTGCAGTGATGGTGGGCTGAGGGAAGAGAGAACCAATCAGTTCTTCTTTTTTTTAATAAAGTTTTATTGAGTTTTAACAAAACAAATAAAACATCTTATTTGAGTACAGCATCATTCCAGGTTATCACATTTCCATACAGACACAATTTCATATGCATATTCATCTTATGTATTCAACTTCTTATCTTATTACTCTTTTTCCAACTTCTCACTATTTCTTCCTTTACTTCTATTAATTTTCTTTTATGGTTATCTCATTTTTTTCTTTTGCAATTGTATTTCTTTTACCTAAATTTCTATATCTTTTTATTCATTGTACTTATACTTTCATCTGTCTTGTTTACAATTTCATATGTTCTCTTCCAACATTCTTAAGAAGAAAAATTCCCCCTATGATTGCCAATCGAAGTGCAACACCTTTAAATCTTGTTATTATCATATGAAATATCATTAAACATTGAATTTGTGCATTCTAAAATTATAACATTCAAATTTCTAATATCTATTTTATATCATGTAGATCTCATCATTCAGACTCTGCTTGGTACTTCCCCTTGAAAATGTAAAAAGAAAAATATAGCATAAAACTATACATACATACATACATACATACATACATACATACATACATATATTCTTAAGTTTTCGTGGGTACTTGCATGTATGCTGCTCAGCTTCGTTCGGGTATTATCCCACGTCATTGTAGTGCTTTTAAAGTTGTAGCAACGTTTCAGCAAAATCTCATCTGCCATCATCAGGCTTCTGTACTGTGTTCGTTTGTATTGTGTTCATATACATACATACATACATACATACATACATACATACATACATACATACATATATATATATATATATATATATGTACACATTAGTAAACAAAATAGCTATTCAAAATCATTCCAGTACTGGTATGAATCTTGTAAATCTTTCATGTTTTTTTCAATATCTATCAATCTTTGAGAACAATTGAAATGTTTCCCTCCCTTCTTCATTATTACTTAACTGTTAATAAGCATACCATTGGATAGTCATATAGTTTTATCTTATAAATTATTTACTATTAATGAGCAAAATAATTATTCAAATTCATTCTAATAACTGGTATAAATTTCCCTATAAATCTTTCACATTTCTTTTCAATATTTTATCAATCTTTAGAAACAATTGCAATATTTCCCTCTCTTCTTTACTATTGCATTAATTATAAATAAACATACCATTACATAACAATACAGTTTTATCTCATAGATTATTTACTTATTTCATTTCTAACTCATTACAGTATTCTACTGTCACAACACTATTTTTTGTCCTTTGCAGAATCCTTACTTTTAACTTAATTTAACCATTGTCTGTGTTTTCTAGCTGAGCAAATACCTTTAATCCGAGTACGTTTCCCCTTTTTCTTTATTTCCTGTTTTTGTCCCTCATAAGTTCTATCCCTTTCTATCTTTCCCTCCTTTTTCTCATCCCTCTTTTTCTCATCCATCTTTTTATACCCTTCTCTCTCTAATTTTCCCTTCTGTAATTTTCTTTTCTGCTTCTCCTTGCTGTTATACTTCTTTTTCATACTATTTTTCTTTTTGGCTGTTCCCTTTGATCTCAAACTTTTAACTCCTTTCCCCCTTATTACCACACTTTGCACTATTTAAATATTGAAAATGGCTTCTTCTTTGTCCTGCCCTTCTTTGTGCTCTTGAACCTTTTCCTTTTGCTTTCCATAGTTCAGGATCTCATTCAAAAAATTCAAATATGAAGCCAGGTTATCCTATTTTTGGTACTCTTGGGCTATAGCAGTTGTAGCTTCACACCTGGTCAATCTGTCATAAAGGCTTCCTTATCCATAAATGGATCATGGATGAAGTCTGACCAGGGAGATTTGCATTCTCCTTGAGAAATCATTGCTGGACCTAATGGCGTTAGATAATTTCTGGCCAGTTTTCAACTCTTCATCCAGAGCAGTGTTCTTAGTCCTTGCAACTTTAAATGTGTGGACTTCAACTCCCAGAATTACCTAAGCTAGTCCAGGAAGTTGAAATCCCTATAACTTAAAAGATGCCAAAACTGAGGATCAAATTCTTAGAGCAGGGGTATCAAACTCAATTTCATTGAGGGCTGCATCAAGGTTGTGTTTGACCTTGGGGGAGGGGCATGGCCAGGGGACTCATGTTGGAGGTGCCCGTGGTGCCCTGAGTACTCTGCCAGCGAAAATAGCTCGGAGGGCAGCATTCAGGCTAGTCATTCATTGTTTCCAGGGCAACCCCGTGGGGCAGATCTAAGCCGCACGAAGTGGCTTGGCTCCGAGTAAATGGACAGCTATCATTTATTAGGAAGCTAGGTTTCATCTGGGTGCCTAGTTGGGGTGTGTTTGAGCTGGAGGTATAGGGGGGTCTGTTTGTGCCCAGGTGTTTGCTTGGCTTGTGGCGTGGAGATCTTTCTATTTGAGAGTGAAGGCTTCCAAATGATTGACAGTCTGGTGGAATCATCTCTTCTATTCATGCTGTCAGGTCTTTTTTCAATCTCTATGGCTTCTCTGATGATTCTGTGGCTGGGGTTTTCTATAGTGGCCAGGGTTTTGGTGCCATTGAAGTTGATGTTGTGACCTGTTGCTTTCATGTGTTGGACTAGAACACACTTCCTCACGAGTCCAATACATGAAAGCCACATAATAAATGATAGCCGTCCGTTTACTTGAAGCCAAGCTGCACTAAAAACCTCCAATACAGGAACACAGTGTTGCCAGCCAATCAATACAAAAAAATGCTACAAAACAGACAGAAGATATTAGAAACACCAATCAAGCAGAACACAGCAAACTCCAAGACCAATAAACACAGACCAAAATTCCCAACCAATCAGGATTAAGAAAAAGCCATTCGGGCACAGCAGTAGGCTAGACCCAAATTTAAAACGGAAACGGCTGTGAAAGCCTGACTCACAGACGAACACAATACAGAAGCCTGATGATGGCAGATGAGATTCTGCCAAAACGTCGCTACAACTTTAAAAGCACAACCAAAATGACGTGGGATAATACCCGAACAAAGCTGAATACCATACATATAAATACCCGTGCAAACTTAACAATGGCTTTCTTATTTACAATTATTAGGAATATTTAAAGTAGGTAAAATAGTTTATGGTTTTGATCATTATAAATATGAAATAGAATTGTGCACAGATGCTAAACATGTAATTGATAAAATTTATTAACTTGTGTTGAAATTTGAAACAGAAGAGTAAGTGAAAAAATAATGTACGATAAAGCAGCTAAAATTGGTTAAAATATACAGATGAAACATTAGGAAAATATGTGCCTGAAAGGACTGAAAGCTACATTATGCTACAATGTTAAAGAAAAATGTTTGCAAAATGATGTACTGTTGGTATATGTCCCTGGAAAAATTATGTACTGTAGAATGTACGAAGATACTTCAAATTTATGTTGGAAATGTGAACAGCAAGAAGGAACATTTAATCATGTTTGGTGGACATTTAAAAAATAAAGCCAGAAAATTCTGGGTTCAAATACACACATTGATTCATAGTATTTTAAAGATTACTACAGATTTTAAGAATTAGTACAACTCCCAGACTATAGGTGTGCCCGCCACTTGCACAAATATAGCAGCGCACTCAAGTGCCTGCTCCTCTCACAAAACTATCCCCTCTCCTCCCCGCAAGATTTAGCACAACCCACAATGGAGGAATGATTGATGAAGATAATGAAACTTGCTGAGATCAAATTACTTCCCTCCATTAGAGAAAAGACAATATCTATGTTTAGACTGGAAACCCTTTATGGACTTTGTGTGTGAAACAGAAAAATGAAGTTGCGGTTTAGGTTTTGATCATTAGACAGGATAGACTATAGAAAGAAAAGAGCTAAGTTGTAATCATAGAGTAAGAGCTTGTTTCATTAAATGTGCTCATAATTGCTCTAAAGAAAATTGGAAGCTGCTTCTTTGCATCTTTTTTTCCTTTTACATTTCTTGTACATTTTCTTTTCTTTTCTTGAACTTTTAGCTTTCTCTTTGTTTTGTTTCTTTTTTTCTCTCTTTATATTACTTCTTATCTTCTTTATTTAAAAAAGTCTAAAATTTATATGTACAAAAATAAAATCAGATAAGGAGTATAACAGGAGCCTGATGTCAGCACTTTCAAATTATGCAAACGGTGAGAGAGCTCTTGATAAGTTACCCACGTGCAGAAAATCATGATGCCAGCCAGCTTTTAGCAACAGCTATGAATCTCCCAGCAATGTCCCAATTGTTCCTCCGATCAAATTTGCATGTAGTATCAGTGATTAGGATGGTGAAGCAATACGAGTTTCAAAAATTCCAAGATTGGATGGCAAATAATCCAACCTGCTCCAGTTGAGCATTTTTCAAAAATGTTGGTCTGAAGGAATATTAAAAGCCCCGACTCATATGGATGAAGCCTGACTGGATAAAATGGCAATAGATGGTCTTATATTTAGTTTTCAAATTGTGAAAAGAGGGTGACCCTTACAGTACCTGACAATTGGAGGAACACAATATCAGTACATGTAAATTGCCTTCTTGGTCGGACAAAGTCTATCAATAAATCAATTTTCCTGCACAACATATAAGATTGAGAGAACAGTACTATTGATGGGAACAGGATTCCAAAAATATTTGGAGAGGCATTTATTATTTATTCTTCTTGGAGGCCCTTTAGTTCAAATCCCAAAGAACCATTAAAAGATGAGACAGGTAGTCCTTGATTTATGGACATGATTGAGCCCAGAATTATGGTCATTCCGGTCATTAAGTGGGTCATCATATGACTGTGCTGAATTCGACAAGGTTTTTTCGTGGCAGTAGTTAAGCGAATCCATTGTCTATGGATATTCTCAATCATCTGAGTTGTTGTTGTCCCAATGGTGCTTTATTCAGAGGCAACTGGACTTTCTGGTTTTTTTCTTTGAAGACATTTCACTTCTCAACCAAGAAGCTTCTTCAACTCTGGCTGGATGGTAGGGAATGGAAAGATTTATTTACAATACTAAAGAGAGATATAGTAAAGAGGTGACGTATCTGATATTACATATTATTACGGCAGCAATAATGTTTTTGCTCAACAGTGGAAAAATAGAGAAATCCCCGTAGAAGGTGAAGTGATCAAAGAAAATACTGATTTGTGCAGAAATTGACAAAGTGACTTTGGAATTGAAAAATAAAGGGACCTGTAAATCTTCACTTAAGCTGAATTCAAGGATCTCCCTTTTGAGCAGAAGAATTGCTGATGATCAACATTAGTTAGTCCTCAACTTGTGACCAAAACTGAGCCCAACATTTCAGTTGCTAAGAAGAAGTTAAGATGGTTGTTAAGTGAGTTGCATCCAATTTTTTTTTGCTGTGAATCATTGCAGTTGTTAAGTGAATCATGCAGCAATTAAGCAAATCTGGTTTTCCCTGTTGAGCTTGCTTGTTGAAAGCGGCTAGGAAGATTCCAAAAAGTGATCACATGATCCTGGAAACAGTCCAATTGTCATAAACGATGATCAAACGCCAGGAGACTAAACCATATGAGGAACGGCTGCAGGTTTGGGGCCTGACTAGTCTAAAGAAAAGAAGAATTAGGGGTGACGTGACAGCAGTATTCCAGTATTTGAGGGGCTGCAACAAAGAAGAGTGGGGTCAACTTATTCTCCAAAGCACCAGACAAGAAACAATGGATGGAAACTGATCAAGGAGAGAAACAACCTGGAATTAAGGAGAAACTTCCTAACAGTGAGATCAATTAACCAGTAGAACAGCCTTCAGAAATTGTGGGTGCTCCAACCAGGCATATATTATCACATACGGTGGACATGTCCAAAAGCAAAAAAAAATTGGTCAAAAATGGAAATGCAGTTTAAAAAAATATTAAGATAGCATACAGACTATAAGCCAGAATTATTTTTATTAGGCATAATATCAGAAAAATATGACAAAAGAAATTATATTTAATATTGCATGTTTTAATAGCAGCAAGAATTGTATTTGCACAATACTGGAAAAATGAGGAAAAACTTTAATTGCAGAAGATGCAATTAAAAAAATATTAGACTGTACAGAAATGGATAGACGAACACTGAAGATAAAAGAAAAAGAAGACACAAGAATATTTTCAAACTTGGGACTTGTTCTGTCAATGGTTGGACAATAGAAGTAGAAACTAGGAATTGAAAAAGTATTTTTATGGAAGCAAATTGATCCAGACATTACACTGTTCATTAAGCACTTATGGTATGTAAAGAGAAAATACATAAATAAATTGGAAAAAAAGAAAGAAATCATGGGCGCTCCATCACTGGAGGTTTATAAGAGACTGGACGGTCACTTGTCTGAAACGGAATAGGTTCTCCTGCTTGAGAAGGGGGCTAGACTAGAAGACCTCCCAGTTCCCTTCCAGCTTTATTCTGTTCTATTCTAAAATATGGTACATGACAGTCACCAAGCATCCGAATTTTGGTCACATGACTGTGGGGATGTTACAACAGTTGTATGTGTGGAAATGGATCATGAGCCCCTTTTTTTCAGCACCATTGTATAGTACTTCAAATAGTACTATCTGTACATTTTCTCAGGAAAATGATCAAAACACAGTTTAGCCATCCTGGTTCTCTGTAGGTCTTTCAAGACAGACTTCTTTAAAAAGCCACTTTTTTCCCCCCAGGGCGGAGCAGATTTTCATAATTGGCATCTACTGTCATCCTGCAAAGATTCCCCTCCCACACACAAAGGATCCACGCCTTGCATAACCATGTAGTATGTTATCTGGTCCTCCTAAGTACCATTAATTGATTCTGCAGTGTTGAAACGCTGCACCTGCAATTGTGCCGTCTGTTCTCTAATCAGCTTGGGACTGAAGTCAAATGCCACTGTTCCGTTTAAATGCACGCAGACACAAGCGCGTGACGCAATTCAGCCCCAGCAGAACATTTCAAATCTGTATTCCTTTCTCTGCAGAATTAACCAGAGGTTGGAATGATCACAACTTTGAAATATGTTACTCTGTACAAGTAGTCCTCGACCAACAACAGTTCATTTAGCGGTTCAGAGTAACGGCACCGAAAAAAATGTCTTGACTGTTTTTCACACTGATGACCGTTGCAACATCCATGTGGTCATGTGATCAAAATTCTCGAGCTTTGCAACTGACTCAGATTTAGGATGGTTCCGGTGTCCCAGGGTCCTGGGTACACCTTTTGCAAACTTTTAACAAGAAAGGCCAACGGAGAAGGCAGATACAGGTTAACAGAGTTGGAAGGGACCTTGTAGGTCATCTAGTCCAACCCTCCACCCTACACTATTTCTGACAAATGGCAGTCTGGTCTCTACTTGAAAGCCTCCAGTGATGAAGCTCCCACAACTTCTGAAGGCAGGCTGTTCCACTGGTTGATTGTTCTCCCTGTCAGGTTGATCGTTCTCACTGTTAACCAGGGTGAAGGAGCCCTTCTGACACTTTGGGTCTTCACTAATTGAGTTTCCAAACATAAGTTATGGATTTGTGGGCTTCTCAAGTCACTCTTGAGTTATGTGCGTGCATAAGTGTGTAGGACATTACTTCCTGAAGTCTCCTACAGGACAAACCAGTAAGAGCCACGGTGGCACAGTGGTTAAGAGTGCTGTACCTCAGACTACTTCTGCTGACTGCTGGCTGACTGCAATTTGGCAGTTCAAATCTCAGATAACAGATAAGAGATAATCATAGTTAGAAGGGACCTTGTAGGTCATCTAGTCCAACCCCTTGCCCAAGCAGGAGACCCTACACCATTTCTGACAAAAGGTAGTCCAAGCTCTTCTTGAAAGTCTCAAGTGATGGCGCTCCCACAACTTCCGAGGGCAACTTCTGTTCCATTGGTTGATTGTTCTCACTGTCAGAAAGTTTCTCCTTATTTCCAGGTTGAATCTCTCTTTGATCAATTTCCACCCATTATTCCTTGTCTGGCCTACAGGTGCTTTGGAAAATAACTTGACCCCTTCCTTTCTGTGACAATATTTGAGCAATATTCCCCTCAAACATTGGAAGATTGCTATCATGTCTCCCCTGGTCCTTCTCTTTACCAAGCCCAGTTCCTGAAACCGTTCTTCGTATGTTTTAGTCTCCAGTCCCATGGTTGCTCTTCTCTGCTTTCCAGAGTATTAACATCTTTTTTAGAGGCAGATTCACTTAACGACAGTGTCACCAACTTAACAACTTCAGTTGTTCACTTAACAACTGTGGCAAGAAAGGTTGTACAATGGGGAAAAACTCACTTAACAAATGTTTCACTTAGCAACCAAAATTTTGGACTCAATTGTGGTCATATATTTAAGACTACCTGTAGATAGTATGATTACAGATAAACCCTGACTTACAACCATTCGTTCAGTAACTGTTTGAAGTTACAGCAGCACAAAAAAGGTGACTTACCACCAGTCTTCGCACTTACACTCATTGCAATGTCACACGATTGCAATTGGAATGGTTGGCAATCGGCATATATTTATATAGATTAATCATCTTGCAATCACATAATTGGCATTTGGAAAACTTTTTTGGGGAAAAAATATGTGTGCCTGTTTGTAGGATGTGCAAACGGATGTTAAAAATGTATTTGTGATCTCAGAATTAGGAAGAGTCTCTGCCAATTTTGTCCCCTAGTTCAGCATTTGTCATTGTATTTAACGTTAAAAATCAGGCCAGTATCAGTGAGGCTTTTTTGGTATGCTAAAAATGAAAACAAATTCAAAACTCAAGACAAAACATGGAAGGAATATTAGAGATAAACAGGGGTGCGATTCTACCAGTTCGCACCTATTCGCTAGAATCGGTTATTAACATTCCAAGCAGTTCGGAGAACCGGTTGTTTGAAGGAATTACTGGCCTAATCCTGTAAGGAAGGCGGGAAGGAAACATTCTGGTGTTGCTTACAGAAACTGCCTCTCCATTAACTCTTATTGCATTCTTGGCAGGACTAGACTTCCTGTCTCAGGAACGTCTCCGGAGTTTTTTTTCCTTCCTTTGCTGGTACTTTGCTTGTGTGGAGTGACCATTCAAAGTTGCAATGGCACTGAAAAAAGTGACTTATGACCATTTTTCACACTTACGACTGTTGCAGCATCCCCAAAGTTATGAGAGGCCAGGCGAGGAGATGTGAGTGATGTTGAGTTGGCCACACCCAGCCAGTCACATGACCAAGCCACGCCCACCAACTAAGCCACTCCCACAGAACCGGTTGTTAAAAAATTTGAATCTCCCCCTGGAGATAAATGATTGACTTTCTTAAATCTGAAGCAATTTTTTAAAAAGGTGAGGCAGGCTATTAGTAGATAAATGACACTGTCAAGATGATATCTCTAATTTGATAATGAATAGTATAATCCTGAGGCAAAGTCACACCAGATATCTTCTATCAGATGTGAGATGATGCAGACTCCGATTGTGACACCTCTTAAAACTATGGAACCGCCTGAAGATAGAACAGAGAGTAAAAGTTGGAAGGGACATTTGAGGTCTTCTATCTAGTTCAGTCCCCTGTACCATTCTAAACAAATGGCTATCCAGTTTCTCCTTGAAAACCTCCAGTGATGGAGCATGAACAATTTGGGAAAGCAAGTTGTTCCACTGATTAATTGTTCTCAATGAAATCGCCTTCATTCTAGGTTGGATTGCTCTTTAATAAGCTTCCATCACTTGGAGATTCACTTTATTCTGAAGAAAATTGGCAACTAGATCTAGACAAGACCCATAAAAAGCCACACAGCAAGATAGGAGGTAAATAAATTTAACACATACATAAAGTAAGATTAAAGGACTAACTTTATTGCCCAATGGTATATTCTTAATATGAATTGATGGAAAAGAAGGATAAAATCGTTTCACAGCCATTGCAGCTGAAAAGTTGGAAGCATACCAAAGCTTCCAATTGAGAGACAATTAAGAACCAGAATTTAATCAAGTTTGATAGGATCATCAAATTTTGTGCTGTCAGAAAGTAGTTCCTAAAAGAACTACAGTATAAAACGAATACATATCAGAAGCAGAGGCTTCAGTGAAAAGGTTTGATCCACAAGATAATTTCTTCTTGCCATGTAACATTAAGGAAATAGTGTCAAATTTATTCAGTGTATCCCCCTACTTGTTTGTTGTTGCTGATATACAGGTAGATCTTGTAATTTTGGCATGCATAAAACTGTATGGAATGAAATCACTGATCAAGCGAGTTTGAGCGAAAGGGAGTTGGATGTCTTCCACCGCATGAAGGATACCTTATGAATATCATTTCAGTAATTGCTGGAGCATAGTTGACTGACGGCCACAGCCAGATGTGGAGAATGCGCTGACAGTGTTGTTGCACAGCCATTTCATGGATGTTGGATGGTGCCTTCCTGCCCTCTACTGGACACAGATTGAATGCCAATAAAAAGAGAATATTTATAGCTCAGGGTTGAAATGAGGGGTTCGTGGTGCTGAGTTTACTTGTTTTCATGTAGACATTTCATTACCCAAACTAGGAAACATCATCAGTGCTAGTAGGGAGTTGCTGTTTGCTGTCAGTTTATTATAACAGTATTAGAAAAACCGACCAGCATACGCAGAGCTTCAAGGACTCAAAATATATTGAACTGCTTTGCTTCCTGTAAAGAGTTCGTCATTGAGGTCTGACTTTATCCCTTATGGGGTTTTTGGCAGCATTCCACAGCACTGATGAGCATGGGCTTATCTTGGGAAACTGCGTATAATTAGTTCTGACGAGAAAATGAAAGTAATTTCCAGCATTGCATTAAAATAGGTTTTGCTTTTCAAACAAGTTTATGTTTTAGTACATTTGACGAAGCCTGAGTCAGAACAGGTGTAGTGGTGAAGGCAACAGGCTAGAAACTGGGAGGTGGCGAGTTCTAGTCCTGCCTGAGGCACAAGGACAATTGACCTTGGGCCAGTCAATCTCTCTCAGCCTTAGAAAGCAGGCAATAGCAAACCACTGCTAAAAATCCTTGCCAAGAAAACTGCAGGGATTTGTTCAGGCAGTAGCCAAGAGTTAACGCTGACTCGAAGGCATCAACGGGGGGGGGGGGGGGGGGGAGACGGGGACACCAAATACAGGTTGTCCTCAACTTACGACCACAATCAAGCCCAAAATTTCCATTGCTGAGCCAGACCGTTGTTAAGTGTGTTTTGCCTCAATTTAAGACCTTTCTTGCCACAGTTGTTAAGTGAATCGCTGTGATTGTTAACAGTATAATTGTTCAGTGAATCTGGCTTCCCCGTAGACGTTGCTTGTCAGAAGGTTGCAAAAGGGGATCACATAATCCCGGGGACACTGCAACCATCATAAATACGAGCCCGTTGCCAAGCGTCTGAATTTTGATCACGTGATGTTGCAACGGTCAAAAGTGTGAAAATTACGCTCATAAGCCCCCTTTTTCAGTGTCGTTGTAACTTTGAATGGTCACTAAACAAATAATTGTAAACTGAGGACTATTTGCAATGGGTTGTGTTCAGGTGGGCAAAGAAGAGCCCATAGTGGGTTGGTGGTAGGAATATCTGCTCTGGGTCACATAAACAGGTAACAGATAATCAGAGGGACCTTATAGGTCATCTAGTCCAACCCTCCCCTCTGCCCAAGTGGGAGACCCTGCACCATTTCTGACAAATGGCAGTCCAATTTCTTCTTGAAGGCCACAAGTGATGGTGTTCCCACAACTTCCAAGGGCAACTTCTGTTCCATGGGTTGATTGTTCTCACTGTCAGAAAGTTTCTCCTGATTTCCAGGTAGAATCTCTCCTTGTTCAGTTTCCATCCGTTATTCCTTGTCTGGCCTATAGGCGCTTTAGAAAATAGCTTGACCCCTTTCTCCTCTCTGTGGTAGCCCCTCAAATATTGGAAGGCTGCTATCATGTCTCCCCTGGTCCTTCTCTTCTCTTCCCTAGACTAGCCAAGCCCAGTTCCTGTAACTGTTCTTCATATGTTTTAGTCTCCCGTCCCCTAATCATCCTGGTTGCTCTTCTCTGCACTTTTTCTAGAGTCTCAACAACTTTTTTTATAATGTGGTGACCAAAACTGGATGCAGTACATGATCAGGAAAGAGAAGGGGGGCTGCTTACAGTAGAGGAAGGGGCAATGTTCTGAAGTGCCATCAAAAAGATCCACCTGTTGGGCTGAATTAAACACAGGGAGGTAAGGAATCAAATTTGTTTTTGAGCTGAATTCTGCTTCTGCTGGTTCGGATTTTCAGAGAGTTTTCCTGCTGTCTGTCTGTGGGATGGACAGAATTCTTCCCTCTTCTCAACATTTCTTTCAAGGGAGGGAAAGCCAGTCCAGACTTCTGCTATCTTGTGTCTAAGTCATGAAATCAGATAACGAAGCAACCGAGGCCAAAATAACAAGGCAATCTTTCTTACAACAAAATAGCAAACATGCTGACTCAGTTCTTGGGAAGGCTGTGGCATGGGTGGCCCGAGGGAAGCCTTGGGGAAGGCAAAAAATGGCCCTCCTCGAAGTTCCGGTAGGCCACGGCCACCATGGCCACACCCACCTCGTAACTGGGCAGAGAACCAGTTGCTGGGATTTTTGAATCCCACCCCTGGTTACGACGACACTGAAAAAAGTGACTTATGACCATTTTTCAGTGGTATGATCTTCACAGCATCTTGGCCACATGATCAAAATTCAGCTGCTTGGCAACTGGTTTGTATTTATGATGGTTGCAGCATCTCAGCATCCCGGAAACCCCTTTTGCGACCTTCTGACAAAGTCCATAAGTAAACCAAACTTAACCATGTTACTAATGTAACAAAAATGGCACCAATTCACTTAACAACAGTTAAGTTGCGAAATGGGACAAAATTCACTTCACAAATGCCTCAGTTACAAATGAAAATCTGGGGGTCAATTGTGGTCATAGGTTGACATCTACCCGTATGTTACACCCCAAAAGGCAGTTCTGCCTCTCGCCCCTCCATCTCTCCCAATCTGAAGAATAACACAGATCCATTCTACAGAGGAATTATTGAGTTTTGTCATCTGCACCTCTATAATTGTCTGATTTGGTTCTGCAACCCAACAGGACAGACACAGACTTCAGAAGATAATTAGGATTGCAGAAAAACAGTGGCTACCAACCTGCCTTCAATCGAGGACCTGTATGCTCCATGAGTCCAAAAGAGGGCTGTGAAAATATTTACACACCCCTCACATCCCGGACATAAACCGTTTCAACTCCTACCCTCAAAACGATGCAAAAGAGCCCTGCACACCAGAACAACTAGATATAAAGACATTTTTTCCCGAAGGCCATCACTCGGCTCAACAAGTCCAACTATTTACAAAGTCCACATTACTACACTATAGAGCATTGCACACCAGAACGAGACACAAGAACAGTTTTTTCCCAAAAGCCATCACTCTGCTAAACAAATAATTCCCTCAACACTGTTCAACTATTTACAAAGTGTATACTACTATTACTGTTAATCTTCTCACCACTCCTTATCACCCATCCCCTCCCACTTGACATACAAATCCTAGTATGATTTGATTGTTGATTGTACCCTATCACTATCATTGTGTTGTACATTATGATTCTTGATTCTTAATGAATGTACCTTTTCTTTATGTACACTGAATGTATTTACACCAAGACAAATTCCTTGTGTGTCCAATCACACTTGGCCAATAAAGAATTCTATTCCATTCCATTCCATTCTATTCCTGTTCTCTATTTTCTTCCAGTTCTCTATTCTATTCCTATTTCTTTTCTATTTTTTTTTTCTATTCCTATTCCTTTTTCTTCTTTCTTTTAAATAAAAGTTTTATTTAAGTTTTCACAAAACATACAAATAAAATATCTTTTTTGAGAACAGCGTGGCCCTGGGTTATCACTTCTCCATACAGACATAAACTCAATACACATTTATCTTATACATTCTAATCCGTATCTTATAACTATTTTTGCAATTTTTTCAATAGCTTTTCCCTTTCTTTACTTCCTATAGCCTTATTTTAAATTATCTCATTCCTTTTTTAATTCAATTACATAACTTTTTCTAATTTTTAAAATCTTTCTAATCAATGTTTTTATACTTTTGTCTGTCCTGTTTACAATTTCATATTATCTTTTCTCGTAAAACAAACTTTCCCCTGTACTTACTTGACTGAAGTGTAACACTTTTGTATCTTTCTTCAAATCTTGTTTAAAAATTTAAGTTACAACTTTACAGTTATAACGTTCATTTTATAACCTCTATTTTATAACACATACCTATTTTCAATCAAATTCCGCTTGGTACATTTCCTTAAAATACACACTAAATTCTTAAAATAAAAGTATATATGTATATGTATATATGTATAACAATAGTAAATGGAATAATTTACTGAATATTTACTTGAATATTCTATTCAAGTACAGCTCTGCCATTAATATTAATGACAATCTTTTACATTTCTATTTCTTTTAACAAACATTACCTGGTAATATCAGTTGTCTTTCACTTTAATCATCTATATTTCATATTTTACTTATTACTATCTTTAAATAAAAAACCAAACGATAGTTATTAACAGTAGTCAATAAAGTTATTATTCTTATTCAAGTTCATCTTGTCAACTGATAAAAATCTTGTTTCTTTTGTTTTTTTTAACGTTCTTTTTAAATTCTCCTTATTCTCTTTACAAAAAAATATTCCACTACACATCTTTTTTTCTATCACTTTAATCTTCTAACATATTTTCTAACCCTTTTCTATTTCTAATATAGTAATGCTATCCCATGCACCCTTCCAGAATCCTCTCCTGAAGTTAAATTTTAACCATTGTCTCTGTGTCTTTTAAACAAATACAAGAACCTTTAATTCTTGTTTTTCCTGTACCTATATATCTTGTTTCTGTCTTTTGTCGCTTCTTTTCCTTCCCTCTTCCCTATCTTCTTCTCCCCTTTTTATTCCCTTTTCTATCTGATTCTCCCTTCTGTGATCCTCCCTTCTGCTTCTTCCTGATATTATGATTACTATTCAGATTACTCTTTTTTGGGGTTATTGCTTCAGTGCTTAAGTTTTTAACTCCCTATCCCCCCTTTCCTTTTTACCCCACTTAGAATTGCTTGGTCATTAAAGATGGCTTCTTCTTTGTCTCACCCTTCTTGTTCTGCCAGTGTTTCTTTTTTTTTTCATAGCTCAAGATCTCCATTTCTAAAAATTGAAATACGAAGCCAAAAAATCCTCTTCCGTCTTGTGCTTCTTCTTTTTGTTCTTTAACTCTCACTTTTAACTCTTCAAGGAGTGATCCCATTTAAAAAAAAATTAAACAACCCCCAATTGATTTTATTTTATTTCATGAGGATCCTCCATCCAAAGTTCCAGGAATCATCCAATAATCCAAAACTGTTTCTTGCTTCTTTTCTCACTTTCTCTTTCCAGGGGCTTTGTTCTCTTGTAACCAAGTTTCAGCTACAATGTATTTTTTGCAAGCCTTGTTAAAATTCCACTATCAATTTTTTTTAAGTTCCAGGCGGTCTCCTCCATTTTCCAGATTCCACCTTCTTTTGCCCTCCACTTTCTTTCTTTTTTTAAAGAAAGTTTTTAAATTATCCAAGAATCTTTATCCCTTTGACACTTTATTTTCAGCTAGAAATAGCCTATTAATGTCAACGTGGATTAGGATCAATTTCTATTCGAATCTCTTCTTAATATTCCAAGTCAGTTAAAACTGTCGATGTTAGAGGGAAAAAAGCCAATTCCGTTTCCTTTCTCTTTCTTTTTCGCAGCTTAAAATCTTTTTTAGGAATCGTATTAGTCTTTAAAATTCAGGTTCCAGGTACCTTAAATAGATGTTCTCCATTCAACCCGGTCAGTCAAACTTTCTCCTTTAAACTTCCTCCTGCACAATCTTGTCCGGTCAGGTTCTTCTCTGAGGTGGCCATTTCTGACCACCGCTGCAACCGCCTTTGGGAAAGGGAGTAATGGCCAGCCAAGGAGGACAGATGTGGCTCTCCTCAACCCCGCTGACAGCTCCCCCTTCTTCACCACCTCTATGGGGTGGCTTCAGCCCCAAATCCGGTGACTCCGGGCACTCCAGCGGCGAGCACAGATCAAAACCACGGACAATTGTGATTTTGGTTCTTCGCCGAAGAAACCCAAACTGGAAGTCCTATTCCTATTCTATTCTATTCCTATTCCTTTTTCTGTTCTATTCTATTCCTTTTCCTATTTCATTCTATTCTATTCCTTTTTCAATCTATTCTATTCTATTCCAGTTCTCTATTCTATTCCTTTTCCTATTCCTTTTTCTATTCTACTCGTTTCATTCTATTGTATTATATTGTATTCTATTCATACTACAGGTAGTCCTCGACTTATGACAACTAAGCCCAAAATTTGTTATCTGAGAAGTTTGTTGAGTGAGTTTTGCCCCCATCTTACAACCTTTCTTGCCACATTTGTTAAGTGAATCAGTGCAGTTGATGAATCAGTAACACGGTTGTTAAGTTAATCTGGCTTTTCCATTGACTTTGTTGGAAGGGTTGCAAAAGGGGATCATGTGACTCTGTGAAATTGCAACTTTTGCAAATGTGAGTCAGTTGCCAAGCACCCAAATGTAAATCACGTGACTGTTTACGCAACAGTTGTAAGTGTGAAAAATGGTCATGTCGCTTTTTCTGTGGTAACTTTGAATGGTTACTAAACGAACCATAGTAAGTCAAGGCCTAACTGTACTTGCAATGGTTGCAATGATTCGGAGGTTTTCTTCTATGCTACCAGTCCATGGGAAGTGTGGCCTTTACCAGAACGGAATCAAACAAGTTTGATGAAGGAAAAAGCCTTCTTTTTAAAAAAATAAAATTCTTATTTTGTTGAAAGATAAATCTATTGTTTATAGATTTGGGGATTAGAAAAGGTCAAAGGTTGAAGGGGAAAGAATAACATGGCAATTACTTGAGAAAAAGAAAGGCAAAAGTTATAATTATATTTTATTTTTCTCTTTCTCTCTCTTTCTTTTTCCTCTTAATCTTTTTAAAATTTTGTATACTTTTATTGTACAGAAAAAAATCCAATTTAAAAAAATACCCTTCTGTTCTGTGGTCTTGCTTGCTGTGTTGTTTTTTTTTAATAAAATAGACAACATTGCCACATCCTGTTACATACCATCAACATTCCAGTAGCAGTTTGTGGTGCTGTATGTATTTGTTTATTAGTTTCGTTTAACTTTATTTTGCACAGCTTCCTTCGGTGGCTGAAGGCTCTGACATTATTGGATTGCAACCAAATGTCCCCAAATAACATCCCAGAGGCTCCATGTGCTTTTCAGGGCGCAGCATTAGCAAGCAATCCATAAAGTGTAGTTTACAGATAGCTGTCGACTCAGGGCTACAATTGTTAGCCTAACATTTCTGCTGTTAAGTGAAACATTTGTTGAGTGAGTTCTGCCCCATTTTACGACATTTCTTGACACCATGGTTAAGCGAATCACTGAAGTTGTTTGGTAGTAACCCAGCTGTTAAGTGAACCTGGCTTCGTGATCACGTGACTCCGGGACACTGCAACCTGCCCTAAATACGAATCGGTTCCCAAGCATTTTGAATTTTGATCATGTGACCGTTGGGATGCTATAAGTGTGAGAAAAGGTCATTGGTCACTTTTTTCACACCTGTTGTAACTTTGAATGGACACTAAATGAATTGTTGTAATTAGAGGACGACCTGTACTTTGGGAAAATTCTCCCTCCCTCCCTCTTCTGTCTTTCTTTCCTCCCTTCTTTCCTCTTTTCTTCCTTCCTTCCTTCCTTCCCTCCTTTCCTTCTTCCCTGCCTCTTTCCCTCCTCTCCTTTCCCTTACTCCCTCCGTTTTTTTCCTTCCTTGCCTCCCTTTCCTTCTTCCCTCCGTCCCTCCTTTCTTCCCTCCCTCCTTTCCTTTCCTTTCCTCTCTCCGTCCCTCTTTCCTTCCTTCCTTCCCTCCCTCCTTCCCTTCTTTCCTCCCTCCCTGTCTCTTTCCCTCCACCTTCCCTCCCTCCCTCCCTCCCTTCTTTCTTTCCTCCCTTCTTCTTGAATAAATACTTTGTTTTAACCCGAGACTGGAAACAAAACTGCCTACCGGGAGGCCAAGGGGCGAGCTCAGTGGCATCCCCGGGTCACGCGTGGCCGCCTGCAGCTCCTCCACTCCGCCCTCTGACTCCCGTGTCCGCCACGCGCACCGCCCCTCAGGGTCTCGGCCAGGGCAAGCCGCCTCCCTCCCTCCGAAGGGGAAGCTGCGGGAGGGCGCGCAACCCAGAGAAGCAAAGCGGCCTTTCCCGCCCACTCCCCGCCCCGCCCCCCCGCCTCCGAGAGGGCCTGGGACCCTGGCCCGCCCCCCTTCCCCCCCTCCCCGCCAACCCCGTATCACGCAGGCGCGCTTCGCCTTGCCTCTCTCGGCCCCGCCCCCGCTGACCGCTCTTCGCTTTCGTTTCCCGCTGGCCCGGCGCGAGCGGCTCGACGGAGGCAGCCGAGCGAGCGAGGATGGCGGACCCGGCGGTGTGCAGCTACCTGACCAAGGTGCTGTGTTCGCGGGGCGGCTGCGTGCCCCTCTCCCTGCTGCCCGACGAGATGGGGCTGTCCCTGAGCCAGGTGCGGCAGGTCCTGGAGGACGCCGGGCAGGCGCGCTTTCTGTCGGCCCGGAGAGGCGGCGACCTCTGCGTGCTGGCCGTCTCGCCCGTCCGTCTCTGCGTCCGCCAGGTCTGCATGGGCTGCGAGCGGCTGCACCTCTGCAAGCTGAACCTCCGCGGGAGATGCCGAGTCAGGTGAGTCGGGGCGGCGGAACTTCCGCTCTTCGGCCGAAAAGCAGCGGGCGCCTTTTGGAGTGGGGCGCTAGTCCTCAGGACGGCTGGCTAACTTGTGGCAAGTCGAGCCGGGGAGTGTGTGGGGGGCGGGGGGGGCGGCGCGGGGGGGGGGTTGGGGAGGAAAAAAAAGGGGGGGGGGGGAGGGCGAGAGGCACAGCGGGGAAGGTCGCCGTGGGATTAAGTGTCTTGGATCAAGCGGGGCTCCGAGATATGGGAAGTGGGGGGAAATATAAAGGGCGTAAAGGGATGAGCAACATCGCTTAAGAAGAAAAAAATGAAAACTTGTGTCCGTCTCTTTAACTGCAGCCGGGGAGTCCTATTTGTCAGCAAAAAAAAAATTTTTTTTTTTTGAAAATCGTTTTATAAGTCATCAGAAAGTTGGGACGACCTGCCAAGTCTTAATCCTGAAATCGTTTTTTGTTGTTGTCATGGCTTTATTTAATTCACAGTTTCCACTTAATTTTATTCCCACACGAGGCCGGCCGGCTGCTTTTCAAGGACCTGTTGAACTTCTTTGAGAAAGGAGCCTCCTATAATAAAACCTCATAAAATGGGCATTAATTCCTCATTTGATCCTGCTGGTTGGTTTCCACCTGTATCGAACATTTTGGGCGGCAGAAATGGCTTTCTGAGAATGTGCAGTGAATTAAAATGGTGCTGAGTACACAGAAACAAATTTTCCCCCAGCTTGTGCTTGACCTTGTTTTCCAAGGAACAAGAATTTGGGTTAAGATCCAATGTCAGCAGGTCTAAAAATTTGGGGTAAAAGTGAATGTAGTTTTTTTTTTTCTTTTAAATGTAGTTTGTGTGTGTGTATCTATTTCTATCTACCTATCGATCTATACCTACCTATCTCTACATCTATCTATCTATCTATCTATCTATCTATCTATCTATCTATCTATCTATCTATCTACCAATCTGCCCATCCCATATGCATGACTGGCCAACTAACAATTAAAATAAGGAACTGAGTGAAAATTAATTAGTCGAATGCCGCAAAAATGGCCGTCTCAAATCTTCAAATGGAGAATTGGATGGTCTGATTATTCACCAGATCAAAATATTGTGAAATGGTTCAGGGAAGAGCCTTACAATTTAATTTGAAGATCTCCCAAGTCAGTTTCCTGGTGGAGATCTAGTTGCTTCAATGATGAATGAAGTCCTGTAGAAAAATATTGTTCTAAAAATAGACCCATTGTAACTCAAGCTTTCAATATAGCAAACATTTCTTTCGGGGAAAGAGTAATGCAGCTTTTTCTGTGCAGTTTAGAGTTATATTCTAGAACAGTGGTTCCCAACCTTTTTTTCGCCCCGCACCACTAAAGAAATTTCACTCGAACCTTGCACCACCTGAAAAATATGGTAAATATATGGTAGGATTGAATCTTTTCAGCTATGTCTGTGATGACCACTAAATAACGATACTTAACTCTTAAAATGAAAACAAAGTTAGTCCATTGCAAAAGAAAATAAAAATGCCAACATATAGCCAATATCCTATTATTTACTTGGACTTTTCTCGCACCTCCTGGAATATCCTAAGGGATGTGAGCACCCCAGGTTGGGAAGCCTTGTTCTAGAAGAACCGTGGCAACTTTAAGATGGATGGACTTCAACTCCCAGTCTTCCCCCTCTTTATTTCTACTAATAATTGAAAGTGGTGAGCATATCCAATACACCTTCCTCCTCCTATTTTTCCCGCAACAGCCCTGTGAGGGGGGTTGGGCTGAGAGAGATTGACTGGCCCAAAGTCAACCATTCGACTTTCATGGCTAATGCCACATTACAATTCATAGTCTCCTGCTTTTTATCCTGGTGCCTTAACCACAAGACCCGGGTCTCCAACCTTGGCAACTTTAAGACTTGTGGACTTCAACTCCCAGAGTTCATCAACCAGTTTTGCTGGCTGGAGGGACTCTGGGAGTTGAAGTCCACAAGTCTTAAAGTTGCCAAGGTTGGAGACCCCTGCACTAAACCAAACTGACTGAGCAAAGGTTTTCAAACTTGGCAAATTTAAGACTTATGGACTTCAACTCCCAGAATTCCTGTGCTAACATGACTGGAGGAGGAATTCTGGGGGTTGAAGTCCACAAGTCTTAAAGCTGTCAAGTTTGAAGACCCCCTGCCTTAGAGACCAGTTTGTGTTAATCTGACTTACATCAGTTTTGCATTTCTCAGTCCTCCTATGGCCTGATTTTTATTCATTGCCCAATAGATTTGTATTCTGGGATTTTTCACTAAGGGTAGAAAAATATGTTTTCTGAATCCAATATGGTTATCCTCTCCATGTTACAACATTTTATTCGAGGAATATTTTTAAAAACATGGACAAACAGTACAGCATCAAGATACTGAAGTGGTCTCTGGAGACTTGTCAAAAACCAAACAAATTCTGATTTTTATTTGGGGTGTTTCAAAATAGAAAGTGAAAATAAAATGTAAATTCAAGGAAGCTTCCCACCAGGAGTGTAGAGTTGGTTTGAGAATTGTTTGGTCTCTTGAGGTTTTCATTATTTCTGTCTGCAAAGGGGGAGGGAGCAAGATTTTTGTGGAAAAACTGAATCTAAACAAAAACACTGAGAGGAGGAGGGTACAATAAGAATCCAGAAAGGAGACCAGAAAGAAGGAAATAATCTTTGCTGCTGTTGGGCAGCATCAGATAGGAAAAAATGGAGTCAAAAGCCAACAGAGAAAAAGAGGCAGGCAGGCCCAAACAAGTCCCAAATAATATAATATAAATAGTCTTTGACAAGAGAAAGTCGGGTTTATTGATGTTGCTATTGAGGAACAACAATTAGAAAAAAAATAACAAAATGCCAGAACTTAAAGATCAAAGTTGCACACTTCTGGGAAAAAGAAATATGTTGTTATACCAATAATAATTGGAGACCTCAGAAGAATAACTAAAAAGTTCCCTTGATATTTGGAATTTTTTAATTTATGGGACATGAACATTCTTAATTTTAACCCCCCCACCCCCCCAAAAAAACCCCAAAACAAAATATCCCACCCTGTTAGGATCTGCCTATATCCTTAATCATCACTTTAATAATTCTTGGTTAGGACTTGAATTATCAGGCTCCTGCCAGTTTTGCATTGTAATTTTAATAGGAGATTCCTCATAAAAATTCATTAAACTTTTATGCTACCTGACTCTCAAAGTAAATCCCTGGATTCTTTCTGCTTTGGTAAGGGCTCCGTTTGTATTTGAAGCTCAATTTTTTCCCCTTGCCCTCAAAAGTATATCATTTCCCCCACCCCACCCCACCCCGGAAAACTGGGCAGGGTTTCTCCAAAAGCCACAGACTTTTGGATACTTTTAGATTTTAAATTTGTCTAAGGAAGAGTAAGATTTTCTGTGGACTGGGAAGAATTTTGGAGTTTTCTATCCCAGCGTAGGAAACTTCTCCTGCAGTGCCCTTACAGAATATAAAGGCTAAGAGGGGTCTCTGAGACCATCTAGTTCACCCTTCTTTCTAGAGTCTATTCCCTCTTCAGCCCTTTGAGGCTCTTCTCTAAAACCCTGTCTTCTATTTCCCTGACACAGCCTATGCATCATCTTGGGGAGGGAGGGAGGGAAGGGTGGGGGTGCCAAGTGGCTGGCCTTGGAAATTGTAAATACAGAGCCAGCAGTAAAAGATACAGAGGCCAGAGGGAACTGGCAAGATAGATTTCGCCAGAGATCGTTGCTGCATAATTTCAGGCCCTGAAAACCAGGGTTATTTATGAAGTGGGCTGAATTCTGAAGACTCCCATTCTTGAATGCAAGACACGGTCTTTCATAGAGGGAGGAAATTGCAAAAGGTTGAAGACAGAATTGAAGCAAATGCAGTTGGGTGTAATAAAGAATAGTTGATTTAGGTCAGTGTTTTTCAAGCTAGGCCGCTTTAAGATGTGTGGACTTCAACTCCCAGAATTCCCTAACCAACAGGCTGGCTGGGGAATTCTGGGAGTTGAAGTCCACTCGTCTTAAAGTAGCCAGGCTTGAAAAACCCTGACATAAAGGCTGGCTGATTTATTGGAGAGAAACGCACATCCTTTGGCCAGTTTGAGGATTGAGGGAACAGGCAGAAAAAGCAGTGGGTAAGGCAGAAGGGCCAGGATCAAAGGAATTGCTGACAAGTCTTGGAAAAACTAATAATTGTGGGTACAAGTTGGGTGGGTGAGCAACTAGCTTACAAACTTCAGGAGTTAAAGCCAGGCTTAACTTTGCTGCACAAACTGATGTTGTTGTTTTAGCTCCACAAATGGGCTACCACAATTTCCCCTTGCAACTAAAGGATCACCCTAGTCCTTTTAATCAGTTCAAAATGAAAAGGATGTTCTGTGCAAGTGGATTTAATGGGCTGAGCTCCAGTGAGCCAAGCCACCCCCAAAAAATCCAAAACCTTTTATTATTTGCTGACATCACAAGACTATATTAGTCACTGATCTCTCTTGCATGCCAGCTACAAACCTGGTCTTTGGCTTGTAAGCTGCAGGAGGAAAGGTGCAGGTAACCCGATCTGATTTGGCACCAGATAAACACAGGCTGATTGGGCCAATTGTGACTGCTCCCTCCCTTTGCTAGCCTCTTCCCAGAGATAATAGTTTGAGGGACTCATGGGCTACAGCAGCCCACTACCAAGCCTTGGGGCTGGCAGACCCCTAGTTAAAGCAGGATGCAGAGACGGAAAGGTTTCTGCTTCTTCTGTTGTGGTCCACCAGCAGCAGAGTTGGACAGAGGGGAGGAACATGGGCCGATCTGGGAGTCTGTGGGGGACTCGGATGAGGTTCCTGAGTCTGATTCATTAGATAGTGCCAGGGCCATCTGGGAGTTATGTGCTGACTCCAGAGCCTCCAGAATCTGACAGCAGCAAGGCAGAGGAACAAAGGGAGCCTGTTCCCAGTGCACATGTGTACACAAAGCTGACAGAAGGCAAGAATGGTTAAGACAAAAGAGGTGACTCGGGAGTAATGCTTGAAGGTGATTGGCCCTCCCATAAGACATAAAGGAGGAACAAAGGGACAGGAATCTTTGCAGGAAGCAACTTTGTTTGTACTGGTCAGTTTGAAACTTGAAGCCCGGTGTTGAATTTGTGTTCCGTTTTGGCCTCGTAAAACTAGCAATAACTGGCAATTTAGTCATTGGTAGCATTTCAGGGAAGATAAAGATGCATGCTTTTCATTTATCATGAAGGACTTTGGCAGACTTCCATGGGACTATTTAGAAACTGTGCGAGACTCATTACGGGCTGTGAATGATTAAAATTCACAGCCGATGAAATAAAGAAAAAAGAGTTTGGGGACTAACATGTGTTTGTTAGTGTCTCCATAAGCCTTGGTCACAACATCTCCATCTACCTGTGCCTTGCCTAAATGTGCAAAAGCGTGAGCACAGAGCAAGTGCAAGCATCACTGAAACATACATTGAAGGAACTTACCAGGGTTGGAACTAGTGTTAATCAGGAGAGAAAGAAAGCAACAGGGTTAGTGGAGAATTGCAAAATTTCACATTGAACCGTAAACTGCTTCACTGAGCTTTGGTTTAAAAGGGTGGAAATAAATCTTTTCATCAGGATTTCTGTGTTATGGATTGTGGCTTACTGTGTTGTCTCTGAATGCAACCAACACTGGCAATATCAAACCTCAGTTGACCCTGAGCCCTAAAGATGTGGCATTCAGAACTGGAAGGAGGTAAAATTTATGGACATGTTTTTTTCAATTTGTTCTTGTTCTCTAGTGCTGAAAATGTAACTTCTGTGTTTAAATAGTACGGTTAGTCCTTAACTTGCAACAATTCATTTAGTGACCAATGGCACTGAAAAAAGTGATTTATGACCGATTTTCACACTTATAGCAATATCAATAGTATTTAGACTTATATACCGCTTCACAGTGCTTTACAGCCCTCTCTAAGCAGTTTACAGAATCAACATATTGCCCCCAACAATCTGGGTCCTCATTTTACCCACCTCAGAAGGATGGAAAGCTGAGTCAATCTTGAGCCTGGTGAATTCAAATAGCCAAATTGCAGGCAGGCAGCAGGCAGCAGAAATAGCCTGCAGTACTGCATTCTAAACATTGTGCCACCTTGGCACTGTTGCAGCATCTGCAGGGTCATGTGATCAAAATTCAGATGCTTGGCACCTGACTCATATTTATGGCAGTTCCAGTGTTGTGTGATCACCTTTTGTGACCTCCTGATAAGCAAAGTCAATGGGGAAGCCAGATTCACTTAACAACTGCATGATTCACCTAACAGTGAAGAAAGATCATAAAATGGGACAAAATTCACTTGACAACTCTCTCACTTGGCAACAAATTTTGTGCGCAGTTGTGGTCATAAGTTGATGACTACCTGTATGTATATGAAAATTAAGCAGTTTTTCTCAGACAAATTAAGCACATAACTTTATTCTATAGCAGGGTTCTCCAATCTTTAAGATTTGTGGACTGGGAGTTGAAGTCCACAAATCTTAAAGTTGCCAAGGTTGGAGACCCCTATTCTATAGAACTTGCAAAAAATAAGGATGATACTTGTCTGGATATATTTTTTTAAAAAACTCCCAGCTCTATCCTCAACTGTGTTTGAATCACCGTTTAATGATGCAATTTTAGCATCAAAAGGTAATGATGATTTGAACCAAGTGATTCAATAAAGAAATTAAGTGAAAAAAAGATGTAAGGAAGATAAAGTTTTGAAAATGTTTATTTTCTGGTAATGACTGCATGCTCAGGGTTTGAGGCACAGTTTTCTCACGCATTAATCTGTTTCTCTGCAACAGTTAACTTGCAGAGTTGTTCTTAAATAAATGATTAATCATCACTGTTTCAAAGCCCAGAAAGTTTTGGTGTTGTAGGTTTGTTTATTTTTTAGGTGTGACTGTCACTGGTCTTTAGAGCAAGGGTCTTCAAACTTGGCAAGTTTAGGACTTGTGGACTTCAACTCCCAGAATTCCTGAGCTACCAGGACTGGAGGAAGAATTTTGGGAGTTGAAGTCTACATGTCTTAAAGCTGTCAAGTTTGAAGACCCCCCTGTCTTAGAGTAATACTTCCCAATAGAGTAAGACCCCCCTGTCTTAGAGGAATACTTTTGTGAGACCCAATCCTTGGTATTTATTTTCAGGGTGAAGTAGCATTTCAGAGTTGGAAAGGAAAAAATAGGCTTATGGAATATAAAGAGTTTCCATAAATGCAGCTATAATTTTAAGAACTTTGAGTAGTTTACTTATCTGTGTTTTTTTTATTCTCTTCTAGTTCTTGCAAGTATTCGCATGATATTTTCTCAGAAACAAACCGGAAAATTTTGAAAAACCATGAACTCTCTGGCCTTAATGAAGAGGAATTGTGCGTTTTACTTTTACAGAATGACCCTTTTCTTTTACCTGATGTAAGTTATTCGAACTTATAGACCAGTTATTTGTTACAAAGCCACTGATCTCACCAGACCTTGGTTTTATAATTGCTTTAGCAATAATAGACCTTGTCTATCTGACTTAGGTCAAATAATCTACTTTCCCAGACTGCGGCTTCTGATATGAAGGACAAAATCCTTGCTCAGTGTAAGGTGTTAGGGATGTTGTACAGACACAACATGTTATACAGACACAACATGTTTGAAGGTTATGTGTTATTTGTAGAATCTATTCAATTTTTTATAGCTGCCATCCCAAGACTCACCTGGAGATGGGTAACAAACAAGTGTTAATGCACAAACATGGTTTGAATGGCCAATGAACAGACAGTGTCAAAGTGTATGTCAAACAGATGGCACCTAAGCACACACTACAATTGGTGTTTATTAAGTGTCCTTTGAGTTAAAAAAAAGTTCACATACTGTAAAAAGAGAATAAAAAGACAGTTTAAAAATTCTCATGAACTACTAGCCTGCCCTGGAATAAAACTGATAAAAGCATGACTCTGCAAACTTTCTTAGAAACAGATTCAGGATTGAGTATTAAGGCCTCTGCTTCGAAAGAAGACACATTTGGAAGGGTACCGATTAAGAACAATGCAGTGGATTCATGTTACCCATTAACATTTCCCAAAGATTCAATGAAGGTCCCAAAGCTTGGTCCCACACTATATAACGATATAAGTAGTCTGTAGACTACTAATGTAGGCAAAAGAAGAAAAAAGGGATGAAATTGAAAGAGCAATAGAAAAAGATTTAAGACAATCAAATCCTACAGGTTTACTTTCTCATTGGAAGACCAGCTTTGCATGTCATACTAAATCATGATTTAGTAACATCTCCTATCAGTTGGATCTGGAAGTTGAAACTCAAACACTTTGGCCACCTCATGAGAAGGGAGGACTCCCTGGAGAAGAGCCTAATGCTGGGAACAATTCAGGGCAATAGAAGAAGAAGGGGACGGCACAGAATGAGTTGGCTGGATGGAGTCCCTGAAGTAGTAGGCATGAGCTTAAATGGACTCCAGGGGATGGTAGAGGACAGGAAGGCCTGGAGGAACCTTGCCCACGGTTTTGTGATGGGTTGGGCACTACTTCACAACTCACCACAACTTACAAGTTGGAGCAGTGTTCTGATCCTTCTGCTTCAGATTTGTTTTGTATCATTTAAGCCAGGGGTGTCACATTTAATTTCATTGAGGGCCACATCAGGGCTGTGGTTGATTTCGGGACGGGGTAGGCATGGCCAGCTTGCCGCTACTCCCCAAATTGCTGGCATGTTTCCTCTTCACATTGGGTAGACCGGGCCAAAGCAAGGCTGGCCTGATCTTTCCACTTCGCACTAGATAGACCAGGATGGCTCCGCAGGCTGGATCCGACCACATCGCAGGCCAGATTTGGCCCACGGGCATTGAGCTTATCGATCAGAAAGGTCAGTTCGAATCCCGAGCGCTGTGTAATAGAGTGAGCTCCCGTGACTTGTCCCAGCTTCTGCCAACCTAGCAATTCAAAAGCATTTAAAAAAATGCAAGTAGAAAAATAGGGACCTCTTTGGTGGGAAGGTAACAACATTCCCTGCGCCTTTGGTGTTTAGTCATCCAGCCACATGACCACGGAGACGTTTTCAGATAGCGCTGGCTCTTCAGCTTTGTAATGGAGATGAGCACCGCCCCCTAAAGCTGGAAACAACTAGCACATATGTGTAAGGGGAACTTTTACCTTATGCTACTTTTATTTCATTAACAGATCTAAGTTAGTACATATATTGAATTATGGATGGATGTACATGTGGTCTTGTATCATCGTTGAAGCTGGGTTCTTTTAGGGTTTGTATTCATGTACTGGTTTGTGACTTAAGTTCTGAGCCTGATAATTTAAAAAAGGCTACATTGGAAAAGTCTATCTACAGAAGTTGTGGCTTGTCCATCTCTGGGGCTTTTAATAAGAGGCTGGACAGTCTCCTCTAAGAATTGGTTTTCTTACACATTGCAGAGTGTTGTACCAGGTGATATGGCCAGGTCGGTAATTGTAGAGAGAGGATTGTAGAGAGTAAGGAAGACGACACTGATACCTTGGTAAAAAGGGTGTCAAATATTTGTGCGATCCCAATATTGGTGTCTTTCTGTTTCTCCCTCTTTCCAGGTGTGCAGTGCCTATAACAAAGGAGGAGGGACCTGCACTCTAAATGATAGTTGCTCCCGGCTTCACATTTGCCGCTATTTTCTCAAAGGAGAATGCCGGTTCCCACATTGCAAGAGGTCTCACAATCTTCTGGATTCCCTTGCTACGAGTCTGCTGACCTCCGAAGGCCTGGATCAAGACACAATTTGGAACATCCAAGCCATTTGTGATGCCAGGATTGCTGCCTTCATAAGGGACCTTCGTGAGCCCTTTTACACACTTCCAAGCTTCTTGGGGCCACTTCATATTTCAGAACATCTCTTTTCTCATTCCCTTGTTGAAACTCCCTCAGTAATTTTTGTGAAAGATTTTGAAAGGAAGTTTAGTTTACTTTATTGTCATTGCATCTCATACAACGAAATCAAACACCATCTTCAGTGCACATCATGACCATGAAAATACAAACACGAATCCCTCACACTCCACACATTGAATTGAAAAGCCCTGATATTGTATTAATATTGCACTATACAGTAGAATTCAGTAGAGTTACTAATCTGGGATAGAAGCTGTTTTTCAGCCTATTTGTCCTTGTTTTATTATACTATACTGTCTGCCAGATGGTAATATTTTTTTAAAAAAGGGGTTCCAAGGATGAAATGGATCTTTGAGAATGTTTTGAACTTTCTTAAGGCAGCGGGAGCTATAAAGCTCTTCCAAAGAGGGGAGAGGGCAGCCAATGATCCTCTGGGCAATGATGTTAACCCTCTGGAGTGCTTTCTTATCTGCCCCGTGCAATTGGCAAACCATACAGAGGTGCAGTAAATTAAAATGCTCTCTATGGTGCAGTGGTAGAAGGTCACCAGCAGTTTTTCATTCACTTGTTTTCTGAGAAGTCTCAGGTAGTACAATCTCTGCTGGGCCCTTTTGACCAGGGCTGTAATGTGAGCACCCCAGGTCAGGTCCTCTTTTAGGGTAACACCCAGAAACTTAAAACTGGTCACTTGCTCCACTTAGTCTCCATTGATAGGCAAGGGCTGGATTAAACCTAATGCAAAAATAAAGTAAGGAAAAGTAAAAGAAATAAAAGAGCTAAAAGGGCAAAAAGAAAAATAGAAGAGAGAAAGGGGGAAAATACAAAGAAGTGACTTCCAATCTTCGTAGCACTTCTATAAACAATTATAAGGTACAGCATTCTTCTTTCTATAGTCTGTTTAATCAACAAAACCGTAGAAATCATCTCCTCTCCATTCTTGTAGGAATCCCAAATTGTGCAGCTGCAGCAGAGAGAGAACACCCAAACGCACGTCCCCAAAATGAGAGACCTATGGTAACATTGAACACAAATAAATTTGTGAAAGTAGATCAGCCTGACCAAGGTAAGCCAATTCTTTTTTAGCACCTTTGGCTATTGGGGCCAGGCATGGGTGTCGCTGGGGCCAGATTACATCAAGGTGCACACTTTTGTGTTTGTAGACTTAGAAAAACTTTGTTGTCTAATCGGCATTCATTAAAATGAAATTTTGTTGCATACAAAGAGTCTCTATCTCCAACATACACTACATAAACATGACAAAATAAATACAAAATTATGTATATATGCACATATATTGTATGACACAGAGAAACAGCACAGTCTAGTTTGGATATATATATATGAACATAGCGAGAAAAACGAATCCTGCAAGTTTACCAGACGGATGGCATAGGGAAGAAACGTGTAACAGAATTGGGTAGTCCTGCTAGAAACCTCTTCCCAGAAAGGAGCAACAGAAACAGACCGTGAAGTGGGTATGTGGGGTCTTTAACAATGCTTTGAGCTCTAAGCACATAGCGCTTATAAGTAGTGTCCTGAATAACAGGAAGCAAGCTTCCTATAATCTCGCTTGTCCCTACTACTCTCTGTATGGACTTTCTATTCATCTATATCCATCTATATAGATCAATGTTTCTCAACTTTGTCAGCTTGGAAGATATGCTGGCTGGGGAATTCTGTGAGTTGAAGTCAACACATCTTCAAGTTCTCCACAATGAGAAATACTAGTCTAATTTGATAGGTTGAGAAATTTTATGAGACAGAGGGTTAACGCATCCTGCATCACATAACTTCTGGTTCATTAGATGTGTACAGGTAGTTCTCCCACTTATCAGTTGTTTAGTGACCGTTGCAAGTTACAATGGACCCAGAGGAGAGGACTTATGAGCCAGTTCCAAAGTTCTGATGGTTGTCAAGTGCAGTGTGCAGTCATGTGACTGAATTTTGGGCACTTGGCAACCTGGTCGCATTTATGTGACAACATTTTACAACAGTTTTGCTGGAAAACTTCCTGTTTTCAGCAAAACCACACCTGTAACAAATCATGGGTTTGCTTAATCAACAATGGTTGTTTAATGACTACCACAAAAACATGTAACTGACCCATTTTTACATCTGTCACAATTTATGGCTGTAATGGGCAGCCTCCATTGTCATAACTCAAGGACTAGCTGTTAAAAAAGTGTAATAAGCAAAAAGGATCATAGGACAGGAAGTTGCATGTGAGGAGGTTAAGAAAATGGGTAGGTTAATAATACACATCGTATTTGTACTCTCTGGCACTGAGAATTAACACATCCTCAGAGTTAGGATGGACAAGGAGTTTTTCTCTAAAAGTTCCTGATGGTAAATGCAACAGCAATGAATTTGCTCAGGAAGTGCTTGATTCTCCTGAATTTGCTTAAATAGAGTGAATTCCTGCAGGGGGTATTGCATTGGATTAGATCAGGGGTGTCAAACTCAAGGCCTGTGGGCTGGATCTGGTGCTTAGATTTGGCCCACGAGGCCACCCTGGAAACAGCAAAGGACTGGCCCGTGGTGCCTCTTGTCAGTGAAAGCAGAGCTTGCCCCCCCTGAGCTCCGTTTTGGCTGGCAGAGTGCTTGGGCTGCCACAGGTGCTCCCGACACGAGTGATATCAACCTGGCCATGCCCTCCCTGGCCACGCCCCCCCAGGTCAAACAGAACCGTGATGTGGCCTTCAACGAAATCAAGTTTTAACACTCTTGAGTTAGATGATCTTCCAAGATAGCTTATCTTCATCCCACCCCCCAATGAAATGGAGCATAGAGCACCTCATGCTTAAGGTGTTCTCCCATATTTTCACCTGTTAAGATGGATCCTTGAAATAGCACCTGCTGAAAGGAGAGCGAGGGATTCCAGTCAGTGGGTCTTGAGTCTTACAACTTGGGAACCAACCCCTCTGCACCCTCCATCACTCAAGAGGTGCTAATCCTGAGCAGAGAACTGAGAGTCCCTCCTTTTGCACTTGGGAAAGAACACTGTTATGTGGTTTTTACTGAAGCAGGATGTCATGTCCCTTAATTTCTCTCTCTTTTTAAAAAAATAAGTTTTATTGATTTTACAATTAAACGAACAACACATATACACAACATAGAAAAATAAAGAAAAACAAATCAAAGACACTTCCATTATCCAGAGTTTGTGGTTCCTTATTTGCATTATTATTGGTATCATATTTACAATTAAACTTTAGTGTGAGTATATAGTTACTACAGTTATAGCTTAACCTCCTTTACAGTTTATTGTTATTTATTATTATATTATCTATCTTCATTCTATCCAATCATACCAACAGTTCCAACTCTTATAATATTCTGATGTTTCTTTGTCTGTTAAGTGCTAGAGTCAATTTATCCATTTCTGCACAACTAACTATTTTCTGAATAGTCATTGTTGGAGTATAAGGTTGTTTCCAACGTTGTGCAAAAGCCTTCAGTGTGTGTATTATTATATATTTGACTTTTTTGGGGAATTGTCTGTTGAATATTCCTAGTAGGAAGGATTCTGGTTTGAGTTTAATCTGTTCAGTTGTAATTTCCTCCAACCATTTTTTAATTTTCTGCCAATATCTTTGGGCTTCTATACAGAACCACCACATGTGGTAGAATGTTCCATGTTTCTTTTTGTACTTCCAGCAATTTGGATTCATGTTGGGGAACATCTTTGCTAATCTCGAAGGAGGAAGAACATTTTATAAGCATCTGTAGAACATTTTATAAGCATTTTCTTTGTATGTTGCCGATTTTGTCATTTCTGGTCCAAATCTTTTCCCATTCTGTAATTTCTCTTTTTTTATAGATGTAAAAAGAGCTCCTAGATCTCCAAGTGCAGAGAAGGAAAAAAGCAATGATATCTGTCTGCACTATGTCTGGCAGTTCTGTAAAAATAAAAGTAAGTCGCGGCAAAGAAGATGACGATTAATTTGCCCTTGCCAGTTGTAATGTCTTTGCATGTTCCATCCATGTTAGCCATAGTGTTTCTGGCTTTTTTTAAATGCCCTTGCTTGCTTTAGAAAGCAGCAAGCGGGTGTGGATCAAACTATAGGTTGATCCTGGGATGTTTAGGTGAAGCGAGGGATCCATCAAGATCATTGGTGGCATGATTTACCTTACCTGTCTCATCATCAAAGGGCAGTCAACCATTTTGCTGTTCTCAACCTCTTTTGATCACTTCTGACTGAACTGGATAACCTTTGCTTTCTTATTTCATCCAGCTTACAACAATTATGGGTGCTGCTCTTTGGCCTGTAATACGTTTATTGTGGATCATTGTTTCTCCACCTTGGCCATTTTAAAATGTGTGGAATTCTGGGCATTGAAGTCTACACATCTTAAAATGGCCAAGGTGAAGAAACATTGCTCTAGATTAGCGGTCACCAACCAGTGGGCCACAAGAAAATTTTGGTGGGTAGCAGAGAAATCTCACCCCCAGAGAACCCCCCCAAAGCACTTAATCCAGACTGCGCAGAAACACAAGGCTGTGCCACTCACATGGCCCACAGGAACCCTCCCCACCCACTCACTCCTTACCTGGCAAACTTGCCTGCTTAATTTCTATTTTTCCTTTTTCCGACTATCATCTGTTCTGCTGTGCCAGAAGATTTAGATTAGCTAGGAAGCAGGAAATGGTTGGATGTCTTGCTTTCTAGCTAAGCACGGCCGAACCTCCCTTAGGACTGAAGGTTTGCTTGCAAGCAAATTCAGTGCAGACTCAGGCAAGCAAATTTGAGAGACTGAGCGAGCTGATGGCAGACACTGTAGATAGATCACTGAATGATTCTGTGAGCAACTTAATCTGCCTGCTTTGCCTGCTTTGGGGTAAAAGTTGCTCTTTTTTTTATAAAAAATTCAATATTTACATACATGGTGTGTTGTGAGTTAATTTTGTGAGTTTGCTTGCAAGTAAATTTTATGTGACAGACTGAGCTAGCCAATGGCAGATAGATAGATTTCTGAATGAATCTGTGATTCTGTGAGCAACTCAATCTCCCGCCTGCTTTGCCTGATTTTGGGTAAAAGTTGCTCTTTTTAAAAAATAAAAAAATCAATATTTACATGCATGGTGTGTTGTGAGTTAATTTTATGAGTTTGTTTGCAACTAAATTTTATGTGATAGACTGAGCTAGCCAATGGCAGATAGATAGATTTCTGAATGAATCTGTGATTCTGTGAGCAACTCAATCTCCCTGCCTGCTTTGCCTGATTTTGGGTAAAAGTTGCTCTTTTGTTATAAAAAAAATCAATATTTATATAAATATTTATAATATTTACATACAAGCCATGCCCAGCCAGTCACATGACCACCAAGCCACACCCACAAATTAGGCCACACCCACAGAACCAGTTAGTGGTCCCTGGGATTTAAAATTATGAGTTTGGTGGTCCGTGAGGTCCAAAAGGTTGGCAACCCCTGTTCTAGAATAGAATAGGGGAAAAAAGAGGGAATAGAGAAAGGAAAAGTATGGGTTCTCTTGGATTCAGAGTAACTAAGATGCCTCATGGTAGTTTGCTTGACAATCATGTAGACACAGATTTTCATGGCTTTTTCCTGGAGATCTAATCCAGTTTATATAACAAACGCCACTTGATAAACTAGAGATTCGCTGCTGTATTATAGGAATTTGAAAATAGGACATAACAATAGAGGATACGAAGTTCAGCCTTACTGTTGACTTTGGATTTACATCCTGCAGAGCAGACAAAACTTCTTATCAGCTAGAAAATGATGAATTTAGATTTTTGCTTTTATCCATCAGCTTGTAAATTTAGCCCAAAGTCTATTTCCCAAAGAGCCAGCCACTGTACTATTTGTAATAAGCATGTCTGTAAGCTTGTTTTATAAAATGTATAAAGAAGCATAGATGATTTACTTTTTGCTCATTCATTTTGTAGATAATTGCAGTATGATCCATTATGATCTTCCTTATCGGTGGCAGATTTTCACCAACAATGGCTGGAAGGATCTTTCCAGAAGAGAGGAAATTGAAAAGGCTTACTGTGACCCAAATATTACCAGGTAGAAGATGAAATTATGCTCTTCGTTTGAAAAAAAAATAAAAATCTTAGTGGGTATTTGCTTTTCCCTGATGGGATTGGAGCCCTAGGTGCTTTTCTCTCGAAAAAGTGGAGCTGAGCTAATGCCAGGGGCCTCTGCAAGGAGGAGATAATCAAAATTTGCAAGATGGCGGCTTCAGGATTCAAGCATGCAAAGGGGTGGGGCTTCAGTGATAATGCCACACCTCTCTCTCTGCAGATTTTTACAGGTGCCCAAAGGGCACCTTCTAGTTCAGTGGTTCTGGGTTTCAACTCACCAAATTTGCTGTTTTATTACAAGAAAGATGAATTGCATAACTTTAAAGAGATATTACTTCCTGAAACAAGCAGATTTTTAGCTGTGTGTTAACCAAGAAGGCCATTCAAGTAAAAATCTTATCATGTTACTCCAGGATCCAGAGGATGAAAGCTAAACTAGTTGCAAAAAAACTTAGTTTCAAAGAAACCTTAGTCTATAAGTGCTTCAGTTTCCCATCTTTTTTGGAATCTTGTAAATAATCCTGAGATGCTTAAGTTGTCCAACTCTCAAATCAGAGGTGGTATCCAGCAAGTTCTGACCAGTTCTGGAGAACCGGTAGCAGAAATTTTGATTAGACTGGAAAACCGGAAAATACTACCTGTGACTGGCTGTTCTCCATCTATTCTCTGCCTCCTAAGTCCCAGCTGATCGACTGGGTCTTCTTTGGTTGCCCTGCACAGGATAATGGAACTGGAAAGCTGATTAGTGGGCTGGGAAGGGAATGGGGATTTTGCAGTATCCTTCCCCTGCCACGCCCCCAGAATCGGTAATAAAAAATTTGAATCCCATCACTAAATATTAATATTTCCCTTCTAGCAAATCTCCTGGTTTAGATGAGGTCGTCCTCGGCTTACAACTGTGGCAGCATCCCCATTGCTGCATAAGTAAAATTCTGGTGCTTTGCAACCAGTATGTATCGAGGATAGTTATAGCATCCCAGGGGCGTGACCTTCCAAAATGGCTTTTGATTAGCAAACCTCAGTGATTTGCTTAATCATGACACTAAAAGCCATATAACATGTATGTAACACGCTTAGCGTACATTTTGTTTAGCAACAGAAAGTCTGGTCCCAATTTGTTGAGAATGATTTGTACGCCATTTCAAATTGTTAGGGAAGAAAAGGGATTTACCCACACTCCCTAGAGCAAATCAATATTCCTGCGAATATATTTGCTGATTTTGATGAAGTTAATTTCCCAATAAGCAAACAAGATTTGTTTTATTTTCGTTTCATGAGTCAGCTGCACTTTCCCATTGTCGGGAGAAGTTTTTACTATATTTTATGATGATTGAGCAATAAGAAAAGTAAGTGCGGTTGATCTAAGGAGAGGGGTGTGTGTCTTCCCCCATCATAGATTTTTTTTTTCTGAATGGCCCTTTATTCGATTAAGGGTTTCTTTTGCTCCACCTTCCTAAATCTCAATCTTCAAATGCATCAATTACTTTTTTTTAGTTCCATACTATTCTCTTTTGATTGGTAACAAAAACTCTTTTAGTGACTGATAATAGCAAACTCACCAAGAGCATCTAAAGGTGGCTCCTTTTTTAAAGGAACTAGGTTAGATCTGGGGGAAATCTCCACAGAGATCTCCAGGATTCAGATCTGGAGTTGAAAAAGGGCCCTGGGCCTATACACAAAGCCCTGCGGGGAAAGGATATGCAAATGGAAGATTAAGATTTCCCTTATAGCTTGGAATTCACTAAAATCAAACCCAGAATCCACGGAGAAGCAGCAGACAAGAGAAGTGCACTTGCCTATTCTGTGCAAACCCCAATAGCAAAGTTTGTTAGACATGGATCAAGATTTAGCCTCTTGGGTAAAACCAGCCAACTCCGGCTTGTCAAGGCACAGGAAGGGAGAGAAAACTAGCCTGATTTAGCAGAGTGGATAAACTCAGCCGAAGTCTTTCTCCTTCACAGTTTTCCAGCTCTAGAGCTAGATTTCGTGACCATGACTTCTGTCATGGTTCCAATTCGGCGCCTGTCCACTGTGTCATCCGTCACCAAAGAGCCTAAGTTTGTCATGACAACCAAGTGGCTGTGGTACTGGAAGAATGACCTGGGCCAATGGATCGAATATGGGAAACAGGTCAGTAGAGGACTGCAGCACCTCTAGTCCATAGAAGTGCTTTGTTAGCTGGTGACAGTCCTAGGAGAATTCTCAGCCGACAAAAGAGAACATTTGGAGCAATCAAGCAGTGCTCTCTGAGCTTGGTAATTTTTATGCAGATGTTTCATTACCCAAACTAGGATAATGTTACCTAGTTTGGGTAATGAAATATCTGCATAAAAACAACCAAGGTCAGAAAACACCATGATAATGTTCAGAGTTTTTGCAGTATAAATTCAGCGCCAGAAAAGTAAACAGATGGCTGAGGCTTCATTTAACTTCTTAACACATAGTAAATTTTACAATACCAGTTGTAGATTTCTCCAACATGGAGTAAACTCAAACAGAAGCAGACAAGTTACAGGTTCAGAGCAGAACAGCAACTCAGGAGCTCAGAAACAGACATCAATTTCACTTTAGTTCAGCAGGCAAGCAAACAAGTTAGTTTCATTTTCAATAGACAGACTCAGAGCTTAACCTAGCTTCCGAGCTTAATATAGAGCCATGCTAGGCTACTTCTAGTTTGAGTTTCCAAACAGCCCTCATTGGCTGACTTTGTTACTCTGCTCTATTCCAGTTCAAGAATATACTCTGACAGATGATGATATCCATTCTCAGCATTGCTGAGGAAAATGGGAGGCTTCCAAAGTGTATCAGACCAACAGCAGACAGACATTTCAGCATTGATTCTTAAGTATGGCATTGAGAAAGAAGCCCAGACAATTCACAAAACACCCTGGCTTAAAGTATTCACCAAGACATGAGTGTTGCTGTCTAGTTTTCAAGATTCCATAACATTTTTCTCCAATGTTAGTAATTAACTATGGTGATTCTGTGTCAGTCTTGCCTCCTTAGTTGTTGGATTGGACACAATATTAGGAAAGGAGAAGCAATGATTTAGGGTTAAGGTTTAGAGGTTATGTGATAGATTTCTCTTTCCCTCCTCTCCCCTTCGGAGATTGGTAGTTTCCATGTTCCTTGTGCGGTTTCAGGAGAAGGAAAGAATGTGTGAGAAAGTTTACCAGCAACATGGTATTTTCTTACATTATATGTGAATTATGGGTGAGACCAGTGCTTTTCAAACTTGGCAACTTTAAAGTTGGGTGAACTTCAACTCCAAGAATTCCCCATCCAACCCAGCCATCCCATGCTGGCTGGGGAATTCTGGGAGTTGAAGTCCACCCATCTTAAAGTTGCCAGGTTTGAAAGACGCTGATAGAGAATAATAACACTAGATGCTAGCAGTGGAGCTAAAACTGGTTTGCCTTGAAGAAGACAATGAGCATAAACATAACAGAAAAAGTGAAGCTGATAGCAGAACAGAATTTTGATAAGGCCTTATTATCATGTCAGTGGATTTCTTTGGTGTTTTAAAGAATACCTGTTCTAAATACAAGTAGTCCTTGACTTATGATCTTGATTACAACCAGAATTTCAGTCAATAAGTCATCGTGTGACTGGACCTGATTTTATGACCATTTTTACTGTGCTCACTAAGCAAATCACTTGGTCATGAAATAAATACAGTTTCCCCAGTTAGGAAGATCACAAAATGTGATCACATAACTTACAAGATGCTGCAACCTTCTTTAATGGGAGCTGGTTGCCATGCACTGGAATTGCAATTGTGGGAGGGTGGTACGGTACGATGGTCATAACTTTGCAGACAGATTATAAGTCACTTTTTCCAAGGCTGTAACTTCAAACCATTATTAAATGAACAATCATAAGTTCAGGACTATCTCATGTTGTCAACACAGAATATATTCTTGCCTAAGTATTTCATTCAAGAATGTGCTTGAAGAGGGAAGCAGTCCTTACCCTCCAACAATAAGAATATAATACTTTTTTGGCCAAATGTGATTGGACACACAAGAAATTTGTCTTGGTGCAAATGCTCTCAGTCTTCATAAAAGAAAAGATACATTCGTCAAGAGTAAAGAATCATAAGGTGCAACACTTAATAATAGTCATAGGGTACAATAAGCAATCAAATCATACTAGGAAACAATAAAAATCATAAGGATACAAATGACAAAGTTACAGTCATACAGTCACAAGTGGGAGGAGATGGATGATAAGGAGTAATGAGAAGATTAATAGTAATAGTAGTGCAGACTTTGTAAATAGTTGGACAGTGTTGAGAGAATTATTTGTTTAGCAGAGTGATGGCATTTGGGAAAAAACTGTCCAAAAAATGACATATAATACTTCATTTCTATAGGACAAGCAATTCCAGCCTGCCAGTCTAACTTCAGATGACCTGGAAAATCTTTTCCTAGCAGATCCAAATGGAAATATCCAATTTGAAGCTGGCTCTCAGAAATATTTGCTGAGCTTTAAAAGTAAGGAATCCCACTTCAACAAATTGAAGGTACCATATGTTCAAAATATCCCCATGTCTGGTTCCCTCAACACAATCTTGACATTAAGTGGAAATTGTTTTTGTAAGTTGGCTTATGCACAGAGGGTTTTTTTTTTTATGGTTGCTGCTCTGCTCTCAAATTCCCATTGAATAAAACGAGCAATTGAGTTTTGACCTTGGAGCTATAATTTGCTTAGTACCTCCTGGGGCACCCGTTTTCTGATTATTTTTGTTGGCCAAGTGGGAAGAGCCAGAATTACTGGCCTTTTTTTTTTTTTTTTGGCATATTGAAGAGGGAGATGAAGACTAAAACCACTCCAGTTTGTGGAGATGAAATGAGAGCCTTTAATCCTCTAACATTTAGGTTGTCTTCCAAAAGAAGAAAGTTCCGGAGGTTAAAAATGGGACTTTGGAATTTGCGAGTTTTTGCAGGGGCCAAGGTGCTACTCCAGCTTTTGAGATATACCATACTTTTCAGACCATAAATGCACTGGACCATAAGACACACCTTGGTTTAGAGGAGGAAGACAAGAAAAAATAGTTTTTTGCTTCTAGGCGTCCCATTTTTGCCCTCCCCAGCATCCAGAAGCACTTTGCAAGCCAAAAACGAGACCTGTGGAAGCCGAAAATGAGATCTGTGGAAGTGCTTTTGCATGCCGGGGAGGGCAAAAACAGGACACACGGAAGCTTTGGGAGGGCAAAAATAAGCCCGTATTGGCTCTATAAGATGCACAGACATTTCTACCGACTTATAGTCCAAAGAATACAGTAGTTCAAATCTGATATGGGGATAAAAGCATCACTCCCATTTTTTTTCTGCATCTTTTCTCTAGGCATAGTCTGACTTTTGGATTTTTTCTTTCTTTCAACTTAAAAACATTCTATTCTCTTTCTCAAGATATGATCCAGGCAAATGTGAACTATCCTACCCAACGGGAGGTCCGGAGACGTCCCAAGTTTGTTTCCTCTGAAGATGTCAAGACAAAGAAAGGGTACAGTAGTGGGGTGTGGGAGTCTCCGAATGTAATTAAGACCCCTTGCATCAGTTTGATTTGAATTCTTTATTGTCATTGTATGTACACAGTATACATACAACGAAATTCACATAACACCCAGAGATCAGGCTCAACATGCACACACACATGACAATCCCCAAACACCTCCCCACCCACCAAAATTCCCCACCCCCTAAAAACACACAAGCATCCACACAACAGACTAAGTAATACTGTCCAACAGCTCACTGATGGTGGTGTTTAAGTTCATTGTTAAGTGCAGTAATAGCTCTGGGATAAAAACTGTTCAGAAAATGTGAGGTCCGAGTTTTAATTGTTCTGTATCTTCTCCCAGAAGGCAACAGTTCACAAAGATTGTAAGCAGGATGGGAAGAATCTCTGAGAATGTTGTACGACTTCCTCAAACAGCGAGATGCGGTCCAGGGCTGGTAGCTAGAGCCCCATGATAATTTTTTGTTTTAGTTTGCTTTGTTCCTTCTTTTTCCAATTTCTTGAAAAAGAGCTGTGTTTGAAGACAGGTAGAATCCTGCTGCAACATTTTTTTTTTCCATTTTGGAGAGTTCGTGTTTTTTGTTTCTTTTGCTTTTTCCCAGAGTGGTTCTTGTTGGAACTAGATGGAGCAAATTAACCATTGTCCCTCCACTTTTTCTTTTGCATTTACCCAGACACACAGCAGCAGCAACAACAACTCCTACACCCACAGCATCTCCTGTATCAACTCCAACTTACCCTCCAAACTGGGATAATACAGCTCTACCTGTTATTGGATACGCGGTAATTGATTTCTTGATGTTGTTTGCCTCTTTTTTCATGTATATTTCTTACTGCCCTATTCCCTATTTTATAGAAAGTTGATATTCCAGTGTAATGCAGAGCTAGAGAAAAGTTTTCACCTGAATAAAATCTAATATTCTAAGTGAATTGTTGAAAAATAGTACGTAGGTGCCTGAAAAGCGTATGTTGTCTTTAGGCTTGCATTAAAATATTCAGAAGTACATTAGAATATGTAAATTTGAATTCTAAAATAAATTTATTTCTCTCACAACCTGTTGTTACAAGGCTGATTGGTGGAAGTTCTAGTGGGGGGGGGGGGAGGTGCTTATTTATAGCTTCATTACTCCTATGGTTTTTCGTGATTTCCATAAAAAGCCAAAACGTAAGGAAGAGAAGTGTAGCAATCTGAGGAGAAGATATGATATAATGCCATTGTTCATCGTGGAGGTTGATGCTCTGTAGTCTTTCCAAATCCAATGTGAACTCAAATTTATAGGGTTCCAAGTATTCCAATTTGGGAATTTAAATTGAATAAATCATTCCCTTTCTTTCTGGAGTCATGACAAAGAATGTCTTCAACACTTTGTAATATCTTTGGTTTTAGGCCATTGAACTCAACAGAGGTTCTCAGGAGTTCTTGAAAATTGAGAATCTCTTTCAGCTGACGATGAAAAGCTATAAAATTCACAAAATAGAACGAATTCAGAACCCATCTCTTTGGCAAGTCTACCAATGGTTTGTATTTTATTTTATTATGTCATTGATATCAATGTTACAAGAAGCAGAGCATCATGACTTCTTAAGGTAGTCACTTTATTACCTCCATTGAATTACCCAGGACATTTCAGTCGACCTTCAAAATTTATTAGATGCATATCTTTAATTCTTATAGAAGTGGTGTGGGGTGGCCTAGAGGTGGAGCTGTCACTTCACAGTCAGGAGGTTGTGAGTTTGACCCTAGGTAGAGAGAGATATTTCTCTCTCTGGGCACACTGAGAATATATCTGCTGTAAAAAAAAACCCTCATCATTGGTGACTGGAAGGGCATCTGGCCAGTAAACACTCTGCTCCATTCAGTTGTCCAGACTCCACCCCACAAGAGATTGTGGGTTGGTTAAAAGAGGAGGATATATTTAATTTTTATACCTCTATAGCAGTGTTTCTGAAGCTTGGCCACTTTCAGAATGGTAAACATGCTGGCTGGGGAATTCTGGGAGTTGAAGTGTACCCATCTCAAAATGGCCCTGCTTGAGTAACATTGCCCTATCGACACTGAAGTTTCTTAGTAATTAATTTAATAAAAAATGAGAATGTGGAGTCCACAAAACATTGTCATAATTAGTTGCAAAACAAGAGAATGCCAACCTGATCATTCTCCAGATAATCTCCACAAAAGCTCAATTTTAAACATTGTTTAGAATCAAGCTACATGCCTGCCTGATTTCTGTCTTTCCTATGATCAAAAGCAAATCCCTTTGAAGGTAAGGGGAGGGGGACTTCTGCTTGAAGAGGGGTTGGAGTAGACGACCTTTCAGGGTCTCTTCCAACACATACAAGCACATTTTCTTAGACTGAGGGGTAAAATAAATTATAGATAAACTAGCAAAAGTATATCATCTTGATTATGGGATTATTATCAACTTCATTAGAGCAGTGGTGGTATTCTGGTTCAGCCCTGGTTTGGGTGAACCGATCGTAAAAAATCCTACCATTTGGCTGAACCAGTAGTAAAAAAACAGCTACCAGTTTGGCTGAACCAGTGTTTCTTTTTTTTTCCTTCTTTTTTTCCCTCCCGATGATCAGCTGTTCCAATGATCAGCTGTACTGGGATTCCCCTCACTCTCTTCCTGCTTCACCCAAGAGGCTTCCCTGAGGCCCAGGAGGCAAAAAAGGGGCAGGGTGTGTGTGTGTGTGTGTGTATGTGTGTATGTGTGTATGTCCTGCCCCCCCCCCCCCCCCCGCATGCTCTGTTTTTTGCCGCCTGGGCAAAGCAGTAAGACAGCGAGGGGGATCCTGGCACAGATGATCATCAGAACAGCTGATCGTCGGGAAGGGAAAAAGAAGCCATGCCTACCCAGTCACATGGCCATGCCCATCTAGCCACACCCACAGAACCATTAGTAAAAATATTTGCATCTCACTCCTGCATTAAAGTTTTTGAAAAATAAGCCTTCTGGCCTTAACAAAGGGCAGAAATGCCTGATGATCTTTCAGAATCCAGAATCTGGTGTGGTTAGTTGTGAAGTCGTGTCCGACCCATCGCAGCCCCATGGACAAGCTTCCTCCAGGCCTTCCTGTTCTCTATCATCTTCTGGAGTCCATTTAAGCTGGGTAGGGACTCCTCCCCCTCAAAAAAAAGAATGCAGATGTCAGTAACATCCCCAACAGAATCAAAGCTCCGAATTCAAATCTCTGAATTAAAAGTGAGCACAGGTGGTCTTTGATTTATAACAGTTCATTTAATAACCATCCAAAGTTACGTAGGATTGAAAAAAATGACTTATGCCCTTTTTTCACACTTAACAACCATTGGCAAGCATCCCTGTGAACTTGTGATCAAAATTCAGGAGTTTGGCACTGGTTCACATTTATGACGGTTGCAGCATTCCTGGGGTCATGCGAGACCTTCCTGTGACCTTCTGACAAAAGCAAAGTCAATTGGGGAGCCAGATGCACTCCATATCCATGTGACTATCATATTTTCAGCGATTCACTTGTGGCAAGAAAAGTCATCAAATGGGGGTATTCAACCAATGCCTGACTTAACAACAAAAACGTTCGGCTTGATTGTGGTTAAATCGCGGACTCCCTGTTATACAACAACATAAATGGTATTGATGAACCTGTTTGTGCAAGACAGCAGTTCAAAATATTTGTGGCATGGAGATTTGACATGGTGTGGAATTGGAACTGGGTTGGAATAAGAGCTCCTTCATTCAGAGAAAAGAGGAGATACTAAGAAAGGAGAAGCTATTTTCTGTCGACTTGGACAGTGAGGCGGTTGGGGAGGAATATGGGCCAGTCCTGGAGTCTGGCGAAGGCTCTTACAAGGGTTCTGCATCAGAGGCAGAGATGGGGCCAGGGCCGTCCAACAGTTATCAGCTGCCTTTGGAGTCAGAGATCAGTGGGGCAGAAGAACAGCTGGAGCCTGTTCTGTGTGCACATGTGCAGAGCTGCCAGGAGAAGGGAACAGCTAAAGAACAAGGGTCGACTTGGGAGTAAAGCCACAGGTGGACAGTGAATGGCCCCTCCCATAGGGAATAAAAGAGGAGCAAAAGGGGAGTGGGGCTTTGCAAGAGACAATTAGTTCATTTGGGTGAATATCTGTCCCTGCATTCTTGCCAAGTATTGTCTGTTACAGTGTGGCATCTGAAAGATATTGGGTTGGAAACTCTGTAAAGACTGTTGGCCAGTACTTTGCTGGAGAGGAATTCACTGTAAGCTAAATAAAAGGGATTTATTGGGATGAGGAGTCGGCTTTGTGCTTTTGGGGAAGCCTAGGTCAGAACATTTGGTCTTGCTTGTAGTTCAGTGGTAGAAGAATGTGGTTCTCATCAGACACGATCCATCATTCTATCGTCCCAGAAAGTTTGCCTTCCTAAGTGCCCCCTTTTCTCTGTGGTGCTGAGCTGAGCAGCCGGCCGGCCCCTATGGAGGAACGTAGTTGCCTTCAGCCTCAGCGGTGGGCAGAACAAGATAAATCTTCCCTTTGTTCTAGGCAAAAGGAGCAGATGAAGAAGAAGAAAGGGGGACAGAAAATTGACGAAAGGCTCCTCTTCCATGGCACAAGCTCTACTAGCTTGAAATACATCTGCACCGACAACTTTGACTGGAGACTCTGTGGCACAAATGGGACCATTTATGGGAAAGGTACGTAACTTTTAAGGTGCTTGGAACCAAAACAGGAAGGATTTTTGTTCCCAGGGAAGACCGATCGTGCTGAGCTGCTCTTCCTTTTGACTCACTAGGGGGCAGCATTTCCCTGACTTTGCCTGGAAGGTTCTCTGAAGCTTGGAAGATCTGGTTGGTACTTGGAACAAGAGGCTGTGGGAAACATTAGGGTGGTGGCCTGGTTTGGAGATTAGGGGGTTAAAAAAATGAACAAAAGTTGCTGAGGAAACTTATCTGGAGATGTCCTTAAAGTCATTAGGAACCCAGGAGTCATCAGGAACCACTCACAAGTTTTTCTCCCCACACTATTGCCTATGTTCGTGATGGCGAACCTGTGGCACGCAAAGCCATTTGGACTGGCACGCAAGCCGCAGGCAAACTTACCTCACTGCTCATTCACGCCCCTCACAGCTGATTTTTCTGAGCCTCCCAGAGGCTTGGAAAAACCCTCTGCAAGGCTTTTCAGTACGAATAATAGGCCCATTTCATCACTTCCTCTAATACTGGAAGGGACAAAATGCGCTTATCATTCATCCCGAAAAGCCTTGCAGAAGGTTTTTCCAAGCCTCTGGGAGACCGAAAAAGGCCTCAAACCAGCCAAAAAGTCAGCTGTGAGGTACAGTGCAGATAAGGGGGGTGGGGTGGGGATTGCGCGCGTATGCGCAGGAGGCGTGGGGGGGCACACATTGCATTCTGGGTGCTGGTGCATGTGTGCACGCTGGCGCACACACAGTTTTTGGCACAGGACACCAAAAAGTTAATCACCACTGGCCTAAGCTATGATTTGTGGCTAAGAAAGGATTCAATGTTCTCTGAGCTTGGCTGATAAGGATATCTGGGAAGAGGAGTGTGTTACTGTTGCCTTCTTCCCTTGTGAATTTTATTCCTCTGGGAATAAAGAGAAGAGGAGGGACTAGGGAAGAAGAAAACAACAACCACACTATCCTTCCTGGTTTTCTTCATCAGTAGAGGAAATGATGGCAAATTAGAACCACAAGTCTGTCAGATAAAAACAACACACCCCAATCATGTCCTCTGTTATCAAAGTAATAACACAACTGCCATAAGAGGAGCTGCTGCGTGTGAGAACATCATTCAGAGAAGCACAAACACACAGCAGCTCCCCAGAATATCAGAAAAAGGAAGCAGACTACACAACTTTATTCCAACAAAACGGATGCCAAGCAACTTTATCCAAAAACGCATGGCTTCTCAGCCCACTGCAGCGCAATCAACATAAATGATTAGAAATACAGCACTCCCATATGTCAAACTAGCTTGATACCCCTGCTTCGCTATGAAACTATGTGGTCGGTCTTAGTTTTTTGGAAGGAAAATAAGAATCTTTCGAAACCGGAAGCTCCGTGACATCCCAGCAACTCGGTGGAAGTGATGAGTAGGGGTAGTACATGGGCTAGGAGCAGAGCCCAGCCATGTACTCTGTGTGCTCACGCATGTGCAAACATGCGTGTGTGAGAAGACCACAGGGTTAGTTTGGTTAGAGCAGAGGTTCTAACCACTTGATTTCATTTGAGGGCCGCATCAGGGTTGTGTTTGACCTCGGGAGAGCCAGGGGCCTGGTGGCGTGGCCAACTTGACGTCACTCAACGAGGCTCTGTTTCCAGCCACGACGGCTTCCTGCAGCCCTGTGCTTGTGAAAAATGAGCCCTTGAGTGTGACTGCGGCATGCGGCTCTCCTGGGCTTTTCACTGACAGGGCCGCAGGAGGCCGTCGTGGCCAGAAACAGCCCAGGAGCCTTGCATGTGGCCCTCCAGAGCTCTGTTTTCACTAGAAGAGGTACCACAGGCCAGTCCTTCACTGTTTCCAGGGCAGGCCTGCAAGCCGGATTTAAACACGCTGTGGGCTGGATCCGGCCCTCAGGCCTTGAGTTTGACACCCCTGGGTTAGAGTCAAGGAATTGCTCTGTCTGCATGAAGCAAATCTGAATGTTTTTCCCCCCTGTGCTCCTTTCCAGGAAGCTACTTTGCCAGAGATGCCAGTTATTCAGACAACTACAGTCAGGCGAAGGAGGATGAGAAGGCAATGTTTTTAGCTCAAGTTCTAGTGGGCGAATTTGCGGTGGGGCGTCAGCTCTATACCCGCCCACCTGCAAAATTGGCCGACATGCTCAACTCTTACGACAGCTGTGTGGATAACACAATAAACCCGTCTATCTTCGTCATTTTTGAGAAGCATCAGGCTTATCCTGCGTATCTTATCTTTTACAGGGAAGAAAAGAAATGTATTTTATCTTAAAAAAATACTTTTACATTACCATAATCTTCTTAGTAGTTTAAATGCCTTAAAGGCCTTTTTTTCAAACCAATTTTATGGAAGCAATAGGTACCTTCAGAGGAGTATGAAAGGCTGAACCGCTATAGTTGATGGAATGGAAACTCTACTTTTGTTTTTAATCACAAAAGATGTTTTAAGAAAAAATACTGGAAATTTCTACAAATAATAATTAGGGTTTTTAATCTGTTTTTACTATGTTTCTTAGTAAACAAAGTTTTTGTCCCCCTTCAGCCTTTCGTTTTTAATATATGACGTTTATTATGGATGGGTGTTTAATCCATTAATAAGGTTGGACAAATATTCTTTTGTCGACCTAGACGGATGCAAAATTGTTATTATTGAAGACATACGGTGAGTGATTATCAAAAGAAACTCCTGTTTGCTCTGCGTACAAGTGTAAGTTTGCATCACCTATAAGATCTAACGGCTTGAAAATATACCTGTGGTTCTGGATCCATGATTAAAGTTCTTCATTTTCTATTTCAACTAATACAATCATGTTTCTGTGCCTATCTTCCTCCTCCTCTTGTTGTATTCTCTTTTAATGATTTAATGTAACACTTTCTGGCATCCAATTTCAACAGTTTCGTATTAGCAAGCATGTGATCCTCACTTTTTCATTTTAGACCAGATTAGCATTACATTTCCTTGTTTTGTATATTTGCTTGTTGATTATACAACATGAATATTGGGGAAAATACGATGCTGATTTTTGCAGTTTGTCTTGAAAAATGTCGTTGTGGTAATAGAAGCGCTAGGATTGGGGTTGGCGTTAGACCCTAGTTATCAAGAAACATCTTGTTGTGCCTTATAAAAAGAACCTCTTGTTACTTTATAAAGATAATCCTTGACATATGACTGTTTCTGTTCGTTGACTGTTCAAACTCATAATGGTCCTTGAGACTTAAGAGCCACACCTGAAGTTAACAGCTGTTGCAGTGCCACTCACATAAATTCAGAGATTTGGCAGCCCACTCAAAATTATGCCTAAAGGGACACTTTAACGCCCTCCTCTGCCTCTCTCCTCCATTTATATGCCCTTCTTTGCACTCCACCACCCTAGCTGAACTCAATCTTGCACCTACTGCTGAAGGGAGCTGGGCCTGACTACTGAGCTGGACTTTAGGGCCGTGGAAAGAAAAATATAAATGCCAAAAGCAGTTGAACAACAGCGTACCAAACTAGGCACTGCTCTTGCATTTTTTCCTTTCTCACACCTGGCAGCCGAGCACGCCTCGTAGTGGGAGTAAGAAAATGGTGGAGTGCAGGTGACAGGGTCTTGGAGTATAAGATGGTGAGGGGGGGCTGGGATTGGGCTGAGATGGCCGTGGCTTCCGGTGATACTGCCAACAGTCCCTGAATGGTTCAGTTCTAGAACTGCCCAGCACCCCACAAGGCAGAGTGGAAAAGGGTGAAAGAGAGATGATGGGAGCTAGAGACAAGCCCTTACCAAGGCTCAGTGCTATGTGGCTTGGATTGGTGTGGGTACTCACTTAATGACCACAACGGAGAGCCGGGATTGCTGTTGTAACTCGGGGTGGTCACATAATTTACAATCACGTCGCTTGGCAACAGAAATTCCACTTCCTGTTGTCCTAAGTTGAGAACTTCTGTAGTGATTTTTGTACTTCCCTACTAAAGTGTTTCCAGAATAAAACAGTTTAATTTTAACAACTGTGTCATATTTTTTTTTTCGAAAGCTCCTCACCTGTAGATTGTGTATATTTGGGCAATTTGCAGATGGTGCAATGGTCACTGGCCTCATTTCGAGATGGTGATGAGGTTGCATGTAGACAGGAGGTTGAACAACTGGCCTTGTGGTGCAGTTGTAACTTGATGAATAGGCTTAAAAAACGAAGAGATCAGTGGATTTTAGGGGAAGCCCTTCTCTTTTACTACTTCTGGCCATGTTCAACAGCACAGTAGCAGCAATGGAATCCTTCAAATTTGTGGGTTCTAGAATCTCCCAAGGACACGAAACGGATACCTAACATTAGAACCATTCTTAAAAAGGCACAGCAAATAATATTCTTCCAGTGTCAACTCAGAAAATTTAGACTGCCCCCAGGGGCTGTTGATCCAGTTCAACACAGGAATTATTGAGACAGTCATTTGTACCTCTACAAACTCTCCGTTTTGGTACATACAGCAACCAAACGGGGACAGGTGCAGACTCCCCCAATGGATAGGTAAGATTGCAGAAAGTGTCATTGCAACCACCTTGCCTTCCATTGAGGACCTGTATACTGAGCAATCAGGGCTGGGAAAATATCTGCAGACCTCTTACATCCCGGATAGTGTTTTGGGTTCTCCCCATGGGATGGCGCTACAAGTCATTGCAGGCCAAAACAACTAGATACAAGGACAGTTGTTTCCTTCCCCTCATGCCATCACTCTGCCGGACACACAATTCTCACAGGCCTGTCTAATGTCTACACAAGTTGTTTCCCCACGTAGCATGGCATTACTTATTTATCCTTACTCCTCCCTCTTATTGTTTGAATAGAATTAAATTATTGGCCAAGTGTGATTGGACATACAAGGAATTTGTCTTGGTGCAAATGCTCTCAGTGTACATAAAAGAAAAGACATTCATCAAGAGTCAAGAATCATCAGGTACAACACTTCATGATAGTCACAGGGTACAATAAGCAATCAAATCATACTAGAAAACAATCTATAAACCGTAAAGATACAAGCGACAAAGTTACAGTCATAGTCACAACTGGGAGGGGATGGGTGATCAGGAATGATGAGAAGGTCAATAGTAATAGTAGTGCAGACTTTGTAAATTGTTGGACAGTGTTGAGGGGATTATTTGTTTAGCAGAGTGATGGCATTCGGGGAAAAACTGTCCTGTCTAGTTCTGGTGTGAAGTGCCCTATAGCGTTGTTTTGAGGGTAGGAGTTGAAACAGTTTATGTCCAGTCCAGGATGTGAGAGGTCTAATTATGATTATCATTCTGTTGCTTTGCATGTACACTGAGCTGCTGCATCTTGGAGACAAATTCCTGATGTGTCTAATCCCACTTGGCCAAATAAAAATACTCCATTCCATTCCGTGCATTGTCAATCTAAAAAAAGGCATCACTTTTCAGTTATCTGCAGCAGGTAGGGTTTCCCTGGCAGGAAGAAGGAAGAAGTGTGAAGGGGGTGTTTCCTGCTTTCATTTCCAGTCAGATTCCCAGTTGAGGATTCTTGATTATTTGTATGATCAATGACAAAAGGCTGAGTTATTTAACCACCTTTTAAGTGATGTTTTGCATGAAGAAACTAGGCAAGGTTTTGATCTTGACTGTAGCCATCATGACTTTTTTGGATCTTCCCACCCTGCCGGAAGAACATTTCTATGGATGCTCTATTTGTTTCCTTGCTGATTGCAATGTGAACGTGGCTTTATAGGCGGCTGTTAAGGTTGACAAAATCAGAAACGAGTTGATAAGCCTCCTGGGAAAACCAAGGGAAATCATCAAAACCATTTAAAAAAAAGCAAAAGTTAGAATATTTCAGACATGTGATGCGACACCTGGAAAAATACGTCCTACTTAATCCTCCAAGGAAAGATTGAAGGCAAACAAGGTCCAGGCAAAAGAAGAACAACATCATGGCTTCAACATCTAAGGGACCAGTTTGGACAAAAGTCAACAGCACTTTTTGGTGCAGCTGTTGATAAAAATAGGATTTCCAACATGATTGTCAACATCCAATGACGGTGTTGTGATTAGCTGGCAGCAGGTGCGGACAGCTGAGGAGAGCGAGGACTCGAGGGGCCAGAACTATTAGGGAGTGGACTGCTGTCTTCAGAGATTGTGGGGGCTGGCAGTAGTGATGAGGAGGTTCCTGAGGAACCTGTGCCAAGTGCGCATGCGCGCAAGATTGCTCGGAGGAAAGAGCAGTTACAACAGCACGGGCAACTCAGGAGTAAGGCTGCAAAGTAATGGCCCCTCCTTCAAGAAGATAAAAGCCAACTGTGAAACGAACATACTTTGCAGAAGGCAAAGATGTTTGGAAACCCCAGCCTCATGGACATTCCAGTATCCCGAGTTTGTATTTGAAAAAAATTATTTTGCAAATGATTTCTTGTCTGTTATCTTTTGGCAAGTTTTGCACAGTTTGGCAAGACTTGTGTTTATCACAGCTAATTTTGTAAAAGCATTACAAGGTTTCTGCTCTTTTTGGATTGTGTTTGATTTGTTGGAAAAGGGCGTGGGTCAGAACAGACAGATAGGGCACAAGAAGAAGAAAGTGGTTGCAAACTTTTGTCAGTAGCGCACCTGAGCTGAAGACCATGGAAAAAGTGGTTTAGTGTGACAGGCTGATAAACGTGTATGTGGGTGCAGTCAGACGCATCTTAGTGGGTTGCGCAGATGGAGAGATTATACTGTCCTGCATGTCTGCCTAAGGAGCTTGTAAATCCAATGCGTACATAAATACATAGCAGAAAAAAATATTTTATGACTGCACTCCTTTATGCATTTCCTTTTGCTTGGAGTTACAACAGCAATGAAAAAAGGTGACTGCAACCTGTCTTCAAAATTCATGACCGTTATGTCATACCCACACCCACACTATCGCCCAATTGCAATTGGGACACACAGCCACCAATTCACATTTATGACCAGTTGCAACATCCTGTAGTCAAAGGGTCTGATTTGCAACTTTCCCAGTTGGCTTCTGAACAAGCAAAGTCAACGAGGGAAGGTGATTTCGTTTAACGACCATGGGATTTGCTTAACAACTGGTGCTTCACCTAACAAACAGTAAAAATGGTCGTAAAGTCAGGTCTAGTGATATGCCTTACTTTGTGATTGCATCACTTAATGACCAGATCTTCAATCCCAGGTGCGATGGCAAGTCAAGGGCTGCCTGGACCCTAATTTGGGGATAGTTGGAAATGTTCAACAGGCTCCATAGACCATTAGATTGTATACATGTTATATTTCAAAATGCAACAGAAAAGCTTTGGATAGTGCTGCTTATTGACACTTTCATAATATAAAATATTTCTGTGCTTGTAAACATGTTTGAAATCCAGATACAACAGTGGTGGGACTCATCTCCGGGGGGGAAGAGTCTGCCTACTGAGATGAAGTTGCTTTCGTGGTGTGGAGACAATAACTTGGTCCTCAACACCAATAAGACCAAGGAGCTTAGAGTGGATTATAGAAGGAACAGATCAGACATCCAGCCCTTGCTTATCCATGGAGACCGAGTGGAGCAAGTGGCCAGTTTTAAGTTTCTGGGTGTTACCCTAAAAGAGGACCTGACCTGGGGTGCTCACATTGCAGCCCTGGTCAAAAGGGCCCAGCAGAGATTATACTACCTGAGACTTCTCAGAAAACAACAACTGAATGAAAAACTGCTGGTGACCTTCTACCACTGCACCATAGAGAGTATCTTAACATACTGCACCTCTGTATGGTTTGCCAATTGCACAGGGGCAGATAGGAAAGCACTCCAGAGGGTTAATGTCATTGCCCAAAAGATCATTGGTTGCCCTCTCCCCTCTTTGGAAGAGCTTTATAGCTCCCGCTGCCTTCAGAAAGTTCAAAACAATCTCAAAGATCCATCTCATCCTGGGAACCCTTTTTTTGAACTATTACCATCTGGCAGACGGTACAGGGTTATAAAAACAAGGACAAATAGGCTGAAAAACAGCTTCTATCCCAGGGCAGGAGCTCTTTTGAATTCTGCTGTATAGTTTAGTGTTGGTGTGGTGTCGGGGATTTTCGGTTCAATGTGTGGAGTATGAAGGAAGTGTGTTTATTTTCATGGTCATGATGTGCACTGAAGATGGTGTTTGATTTCATTGTGTGAGGTGCAATGACAATAAACTAAACTAAACTAAAATTTAACATTAAAATAAAAGGCAATCGATAAATTTGTACTTTCTGAATAATCAAATGTTTATTTGATATCCCTGCAGCCCAAAAGCTTTTAATTGTGCCCCATGTTGTAAACTGGCATTGCCAGGGGACCATAAGCAGAAGCCTTCCATATCTGGTTGCCTTGCCTTTTGTTTCTGTAGAGATGCATGGAAGCAACTAGCCTTCAATAAACTAAGCAGGAAAAAATCAAGATGGGTTAAAATTAACCCAGGGTAAATCTTCCAGATACTATTTTCTGAAGGACGCATAAATTCTTTGGATTTATGCAAGTCTGGACTACAACCATCTCCTTGACTTGAAATCTCTTTATGATGTTGGGTTTATTCCAGGGCATGAAGAGCTACTGATTTCCGCATCAGTCGTTCAGTTAATGGAGAGTTTGGCCTGAATTCATCACGTTCTATAAGGAGGCATCTAAAGAACAAAGGGACAATGCTCTTAAAACATGAAACAGAAAAACTCTTTAAATAGCAATAGCACTTAGACTTATATATCGCTTTACAGTGTTTTACAGCCCTCGCTAAGCAGTTTACAGACTCAGCATATTGTTCCCCTAACAATCTGGGTCCTCATTTAACCAACCTTGGAAGGATGAAAGGCTGAATCGACCTTGAGCCGATGAGAATCTAACCGCTGGCAGTCGGCAGAATTAGCCTGCAATGCTGCATTCTAACCACAGCGTCACCATGGCTCCAAAACCCTTAAAACCCAAAGCATCATTAGATTCCCCCAAATAAGACCTGGAACGGCCATGTGAAAAGAAGTACAACTTTCTTTGCAGACATCAAAGGTAGGCATAGAATCACACTTGGAAGGAAACTCATGGCTCATCTAGTCCAATGTTGCTCAACTTTAAATGGGTGGACTTCAAATCCCAGAATTCTGCAGCTGAAATACATACAAGTGTGCTCCAGTTGCAACCATTTGTTTAAGAACCATTCAATGTTACAATGGCACTGCAAAAAGTGACTGATCACTAATTCTCACACTGGTGACCACTGAAACATCCACACCAGTGGTGGGACTCCAAACGTTTTATCACTGGTTCGGTGGGTGTGGCTTGGTGGGCATGCTTCACGCACATCCACACACTTTGCGTGTGCGCAACAAACACACACTTTACACAGGCACAGAGGGGTTCCAACTCACTTCCTGCAAGCCTGCACTTTCCTGGTTGCTTCAGCAGCTGCCATGCGGCACTCTGCTGTGCCACTCTGCTTCAAAAGCAGAGGATAAAGGTGATTATGGGAACCTGGGTGGACAAGTGGGCCCAACAGCAGAGCCCGGGCAGAGAGAACCAGTTCCGTCTCCGCTGCTCATTGCCGCTACTGGCTCGGCAGAACCGGGCTGAAGCAGTAGAATACCACCACTGATCCCCACATGATCAAACTTTGGATGACAGGCAACTGGGATGTACTTATGGGGTTCCGGGGTCCTGGAACCAGTGGTGTGATTCAACCAGTGTGTGAGTGCACAACATTGCATGCGCGCTCTGTATTTCAAAAAGTCCATTTTCAGCTCTAACATCTTCTACTGCAGCCCCTGTGAATGAAACAGATGAGGCACGGCAAACTGCTTTTCCGCGTGAATCAGCTGCGCTCTAAAATAAAGTGCAGGAAAGAGCAGAGGCAGGGGGAAATGCTCACCAGAACTACTGGTTCGCCTGAACTCGTCCAAACCAGTAGAATCCCACTCCTACCTGGAACTGTCATTGGCAACCTTCCCAGGGAGCGTCTGACAAGTGAAGTCGATGGGGGAAGCCAGATTCATTTAACAGTGGAATGATCTGCTTGACAACTGTAATGACTCGCTTAACAACTGTGGCAAAAATGTCCTAAAATGGAGCGCAGCTCACTATAACAACTGTCTTGCTTAGTAATGGAAATTTTGAGCTCCGTTGGGGGTCATAAGTCAAGGACTGCCTGATCACCTTAAAAGTTGTTAAGACGGAGATGTGGATTACACTGAGAAATCAAAGAACACCCTGAAATAAAGACACAATCATCAAAGGAAACCAGGCAGTCTCCAGGCAGTCACATCCCTCCAGCTGGAATGGAGGGTCATGGTTAGCTTTTTTGGAAACACTAAAATGGTTTAGATTGCATTTCCAGGCAGACACAATTCAACTACAAATTCATGAATAGCAGGAGATGGGCTAATAATCATTCTCTGCACATCTCCAATAAATGGATGTCTTGTCATGAACTGTAGGCATTGGAAATAAAAGCGAAAAGTTCTTGGTCTTCTTCCAAATAACAACAGATGTCCCCGTCTCCTCCAAAGAAAATTGTCTTCCTTGCTATCTCGTGATGACTGCAGATCTTTCCACCATGAGCCAGTCAAAATTTGAACCCCTGCTCCTCTTACTGATTGCAACCACGATTCCCCTCTACGTTCATGGCTATCTTTCAAACAGATAAAATCCAGAATCTAGTACTTGCTGTATGTGATGACCCGGGGCATGACACAAAAATAACCAAGTCACAAAAATAGAATAAAGTTCCTTTAATGCCTCCAAGTTGGCCCCAATGTCCAATTATCCTCAGCTGGAAATCAAACTCTTAAAGAAAACAGTTTACGAAGGGAGTAAATACAGTCTGCACCCAAAGTAAAGTTAATTTGAAATTAAAAACCACACACAAACCATACTGAAGGAATTACTATGGCAGGCAAGGATGATTAATTGCAGACTTCTACCAGATAACGCACCCACCCAGTTGGGAGGAAGCCAAAACACAGATAAGCTCCGACAAGAATAAAACACGCTTTGCTTCCAGCACTGGCCCATGTGCAGTTTGTCCTTATAAACAGTTCTCACAGCTGCAACCCATGAAAGGGATCAGGGCCCCTTCCTCTCCCATAGACCACACCATTCACATTTCTCCCTTATCTTCTCCTCCCTGCATGCCCTAGGATGAAGAGGGAATGGGCCTGGGTCTTCCTCTGACTGCTCAGCTGGCCTGTGCCCTTCCCCAGCTTTCTCAACAAACTCGGGAGCCACACTTCCACTCCCTGTCAGCTATTCCTTCTCTCCCTCAGAGTCAGACTCCAACAGAGCCATGACACTGTACTTACCTGGCAAGTCTTTGGTTGGCTTTAGATTTGCATTTTAAAGCAGCGTGAATCAGCAACTGGTCAAAAACATCTCTCTGGAAGAGAAGGAAACATAGAAGAGGCGTTATTTACTCCTAGCAAGATGACTTCAAGGTCAGCGTCTGGAACCAATTTAGGTGTAAATGCGACAAAATTTACAGCCCACTTCCAGGAACCAGTTAGCCAACATGGAATTAGAAAGGAAAGGAGTTGTTAAGCCTGGGTTCCCCAACCAGGGTTAGGTAGTCAAGCTAAACA
>BLBF01000022.1:6756777-6774291 GCA_015471245.1 Laticauda colubrina | reverse complement strand
CCTTCCTTCCTTCCTTCCTTCCTTCCTTCCTTCCTTCCTTCCTTCCTGTCGTGCCCCTGGTAGACACTGAGGAAGAGAAAGAGGAGGAACAGCCAACAGGGAGTGGAAGTGTGGCTCCAGAGGTGGTGGAGGCGGCTGGGGAAGGGCAGAGGCCAGCTGACCAGACAGAGAAGGATTCAGGCCCATCCCCTATCCATCCTAGGTCACGCAGGGAGGAGAGGATCAGGGAAAAGCAAAGTCTACTCAAAGGGAAATTGTGGCTTGTAGCTGGGAGCTATGTACATAAGTTTGTAACTGTGCAGTCAGAATTGCTAGAGTCAAAGTTTAGTGTTTACTTTGAAAGAGGTTTATCTTTGATGGTGTTTCTCCCATGGACTCTCCTCGGTTATTTTCCTGGAGTTTATGATTAGTTATCTTGGCCTGCTTCGGAACTCTTGTCAATGAGGTTTGTTTTGGTTTTCTTTTTGCCTCATTATTTACTTTTGTAACTTTAAACTGTGCCTAATAAAACAGTGAAGTTAAGTCAAAAGCCTTACCGGACTTTAATGTATGTTTTGGGTTTTGGGTTATTTTGAGACACTTCGGGTCATCACACTTCCTTTCCTCCCTCCCTTTTTCCTTCCCCTCTTTCCTTCTTTTCCTTTCTTGCTCTCTTCCCATCTTTCTTTATTTTTCTTTCTCTTTCCTCTTTCCCTTTCTTCTTTCCTGTCCCTTCTTGAATCCTCAAATGCAAAGGGGGGAAACATTTTTCTTTTTGTTTTGTTTTTGTTTTGTTTTGTTTTGCTAGCCCTCTGTCAGCAAAAACAGAGCTCCAGGGAGCTGTGCGTGGCCTGCCTGGCCCCCATTTTTGGCCACGATGGTCTCCTGCAGTTCTTTGCCAGCGAAAACAAGGCCCTGGGTGTTGTATTTTTGAGCCTCTCTGTTTTCAGCCTCTCTGCCAGCAAAAATGGAGTATGGGGGGGGCAGTCTTTCCCTCTTTCCAGGCTGGCCCCACCCGTGGGCCAGATCTAAGCATTTTGCAGGCTGGAGTTTGACACCCCTGCCTGCCCGATGGATCACCAAACATGGATCATTTCATTTCCTTGCTTTTTTTTGGTTTCCTAATCAGTCTCCTGCGAACAATCCAAGGTTAGCAAAACAGATCACACACAAGGCCCCAATAATAAATCAAAGTGCAACAAAAATCTAGACCATTGATAAAAGCATTCAAAATCCGCTAATGATCTGCAAGTATCATTGAAACAGCTCTCCATATACACAAAAAACAGGGCCAATGCTTCAGTCACCATCTTGACTCTTTTGACCAACCTGCAGGCATCCTTTAAAGAACCACTATTGCTACCTATTGTGACACGTGCCAAAGTGCACCACAAACCCTGTTTGTGGTGCTGGCAGACATTTCAAAATAGCCAGTAGATGGTTACCTTCCAGTTGTTTTCAGTTTGTTTCATGAACGCCAGCCCACTCTTTAAATCCGCTTTCATTTCATTCACGTGAGCCAAAGCGTGGACAGACCAAGCATCTCTCTGATTGATGGCTAAAGCCTAATTGAAGAATGCAGAGAAAAGAAAATTATACATTCTAATGAAGCTGTCATCACATTACGAGGAGAGCTTCACATGAGACTTAGTTACATTTTCATGAGTAATAATGTTGGAGAACCCCCAAATCCAGATTCAAGTGAGTGAGGTGTAAAGGAGGGTAGAGCTAGGTTTGGGGTGGCTGAGGAAGGAAGCATTAAGGGGAGAGTTGCAGGAAAGATCACAAATCCTGAGAAAGTCAGAAGCACAAAAGAGGAATTCAAAAGAACAGAATCTTGGAATATGTTTAGTGTTAAGATGGGACAGAGTAGAACTCAACCAAGCTTTCAAGTTTCTGTTATTCTGCTTTATTACCATAAAAAGCATTGCCCAAATCCTTATATATTAACAGATTAACAGATATTCAGAGTTGGAAGGGACCTTGTAGGTCATCCAATCCAACCCCCACCCCCCACCCAAGCAGGAGACCCTACACCATTTCTGAAAAATGGCAGTCCAATCTTTTCTTGAAAGTCTCAAGTGATGAAGCTCCCACAACTTCCGAGGGCAACTTCTGTTCCATGGGTTGATTGTTCTCACTGTCAGAAAATTTCTCCTTGTTTCCAGGTTGAATCTCTCCTTGTTCAGTTTCCATCCATTGTTCCTTCTCTAGCCTACAAGCACTTTAGAAAATAGCTTGACCCCTTCCTCCTTGTGGCAGCCCCTCAAATATTGCAAGACTGCTATCATGTCTCTCCTGGTCCTTCTTTTTACTAGACTAGCCAAGCCTAGTTCCTGTTCTTCATATGTTTTAAGTCTCCAGTCCCCTAATCATCCTGGTTGCTCTTCTCTGCACTTTTTCTAGAGTCTCAACATCTTTTTTGTAATGTGGTGAACAAAATTGAGTGCAGTACTCTAAGTGTGGTCTTACTAAGGTTTTATAGTACCTCCCTTGATCTTGATTGTATCCTTCTGTTAATGCAATTTAGGATTGCATTTGCTTTTTTGACTGCTGCTGCACATTGCTGGCTCATATTTAGCTGGTTGTCCACTAAGACTCCAAGATTCCTCTCACAGTTACTGCTATTGAGCTTGATTTCACTCAGTCTACATGTGTACTTTTGGTTTTCCTTGCCTAAGTGTAGGACTTTACTTTTCTCTATATTGAATTTCATTTTATTAGATGTGGCCCAGTGTTCTAGTCTGTCAAGATCCATCTTGGGTGTTAGCTATTCCTGCCAGCTTAGTATCATCTGCAAATTTGGTAAGTTCCCCTTCTATTCCCTCATCTAAGTTGTTAATGAAGATATTGAAGAGTACTAGGCCTAAGACAGAACCTTGTGGTACCCCATTGCTTACTTCCCTCCATGTAGACTTAAACCCATTGAGGACTACTCATTGAGTAGGTTTGTCAGCCAGTTGCAAGTCAATTTAGTGGTGATGCTATCTATTCCACTTTTTTCTAGCTTGTGTTTCTTAACCTAGGCTGCCTCACAGTCCTAACATCAATCTTGAACCCTGCCTGAGTTTCCTTCTTTCCCATCTTTTACTTAACAAAATTAAGGTGAGGTTCTTTTCAGTTTTGTTCTCACACTTCCCTCTTTTTCATGACTGTATAACATTTTGTGCAAGTGTATTGCAAAAGCCCCCATCAACTTGTTCACTCCTACTCTATGTCAGTGATCATCCCTACATTCCTTTACACCGGGCTGGCTGATATATGAGCAAAAAGTTCAGAGGACACCTGTTCTTCAGGGTTCCTGGAACAAATGAAGCTGGTGACTTCAGAAGATTCTCTGCACTGATGAAGAGAAGAAGCTGAGTTTGGGTCAGCTTAACAAGAGGCCCAACTGGGTGCATGTCCTCTCTGAAGGTTCCCAAGTGTAATCTTGGGTTTTCACCTGGAGGACTTCTGAACACCCATCTTCCCACAAGAAAAACAATTAAGTTTGGACTCATCAGCGGAACCTCAAATCAGAAGCAAGAGTCATCAAAGTTTTCATCCCATCCTTCTTCCACTTGGTCAGTTTTCACTTGGTCAGTTGTCACTCTTTCTCCCTCTCTGTCAATCTCACTGGGATCATAACATTCCTGTAAATGCTCCAGTAGAACTACAGGTTTTTTTTTCTGTAGAGGGGTATGTGAAATATACTCTAGTTAGACAAGAAAACATAATGCTCAGACAATTTGCGTTAAGAGCATCAGTTCTGGTTCTTCTTTGCCCCTGGGAGCAAAAATCAGGGTAGCAACCAACATTTTGGAAATCTCAAAGGAATATCCTGTTGAGCTCTGAGGAAATTAACACAGTCACATTTGCCATCAAGAACCATTCTCACACATCCAGGATGGCAAAAATAAAATCAGACAATGTTTGATAGAGCTTCTTCTAACAAATTTTATTTAAAGGCTGAAACTTTTTCTGTAGCCAAAGATGGAATTCATGGAAACGTTGGCCTTTGAATAAAACACGTGGCTCAGAAAGATATTATCAATCCCTTCTGATTTTTCTCTCTTCCCTGATTCAGGTTCTCTGTCAAGAAATGAAAGGTAAGATTTGCACAGGTCTGGTTTCAGTTACCTGATAAGCCAGCTTCTCAGCACGGTCGTAGAAATTGGTTTCGACTAAGCCAAAAGCATACATGCCTTTAATGTAGCTAAAGGAAAAAAGAGAAAACTTTCACATAAAAGGTTAATCAGCAGTGCTTTGATATGCCTCTTCAAAGCAATATTTTTGACTTTCGCTAATAGGCCAAGTCAGTCTGGTTTAGGGTTAGAGGTCATTGAATTCCCAAACCAGATCAAGTTAAACAACTTCAGATAATATCCTAACTTTGGGGTTTATCTTGAGGGGCCATGGCATGACTCCCCTCTCCCTGCCTCACCTAGGGCTGAATCTGTAGTCTGCTGAAGGTGAGTAGTGAGCCTTCAAAAAGTCCTTGAAGTTGGGGATGGGAGGAAGGCAGCAGGACAAGTTTCTCTGCAGGTTGGACTAGAAGATTTCTAAGGTCCCTTCCAACTCTGTTATTCTGTATTCTATTTGTGCTTTAGCAAGATAAACAGGGCTACAATTTGTTTAGGGGCCGTGTCTGGTCTGAACATGGGATAATTTAACATGGCCAATATATTCACCAAGCACAAATGCTGAGCAGGTGGACTTTCTTCTGTGTTTCATCACAAGTTTGCTAATGGAATCCTGATTCATTCCATTCTTTCACAGATCTTCTACCCAGTTCTTCCATCTTCTCTTGTGGTTGTTAACACACACGCACATGCACACATACACAAAACCCTCTTAAGGAGGGGAAACTAGGATACTTGGGTGTGAAGGGCATTTTTGGGAAGGCAAATGGTGTCATACAATGCAAATGGTGGTGTTGTGATGACACAATGCATGCAACATCACTGGAGCTTGGACCAATGTGGGAGGAGAAACATGACAAAAAAAAGCAAGGAAGAAAGAAAATGGAAGAACAATTGTGAATAGAAACCCTTCACACTGGAACCATTTGTGTTACACTAGTGGAAAAATAATAGCTTATAAAACACGGAGCTCAAATTTGGCTCTAAAAGGTAATTCTACTGATTCACTTTTACACTTATGATTAAGAAGTAGGATATATTGCAGCCTTATTTTTTTAAACTGAGGAACACAATTGGTGCATAAGCGCACCAACATGCCGACCATCTCTGTCCTATTGTTTCTTTTTATTTTTCTCATATGTATTCATTTCATGTATTCATAACTATGTTATACCTGTTGTCTTATACTCGCTTGACAAAATAAACAAAATAAATAAAGAAGATTGTATCAGGAACGAAAAAGGGCCTTACCTACTAAGAGGAATATCTGGAGTCCAGTAACGATAAACTCGGGCAATTGAGTCTCTCATTTGAGTCTGGGATCCCATATAAAAATAGCCATCATGGGCAAATTTTAGGGCCAACATGTCAGTTGGATTGCTCTGTAGGATTTCTTCCCACGTATCACAGGCTTGGTTGATCTGCCTGCAGAAGAGACCAGTTTACAAATTAATGGTCTCACCAGGCTGTTTAAGTAAAACTAGTCTTCAACGTACGTGTCAGATAGTGCTCCATTCAAAATCCAAGAAAGACACCCTTAGACTGCATTGTTATAGAGAAAAGGACTTTTACTGGACATCAAGCGGTAGCATCAAAAGAATTCTAGATGCGAGGATTTATGTGCGGAAATCACATATACAAAGTTATGGCAACAGTCCCACCCACAATAGTTCAAACAGTCCATCCAATCAAAGATGTGAATGCTGTCATGTGGAGCATCTTCAGGTGGTGATGCAGACATCTGGCTGTTGACCTTGGCCTAGTTTGATAAACAGTTGCAGTTGCGCAGTAAGAAAGTGTTGTGGTTAGCCGGCAGCAGGTGCGGACGGCTGAGGAAAGCGAGGACTCAGATGAGGGGCCAGGAACATTAGGGAATGGATTGCTGCCTTCAGAGATTGTGGGGGCTGGCAGCAGCGATGAGGAGGTTCCTGAGGAGCCTGTGCCAAGTGCAGTGCACGCAGGATAGCTCGTAGGAAAGAGCAGCTGCAACAGCATGGGTGACTCAGGAGTAAGGCTGCAAATTAATGGCCCCTCCTTCAAGAAGATAAAAGCCAGCTGTGAACGAACATACTTTGCAGAAGGCAAAGACGTTTTGAACTCAGCCTTGTGGACATTACAGTCGGCATTTGAAAACTCTTGTAAACTATTTCTTATCTGTTATTTTTTGTCAGACTTGAAAAAACCTGGCAAGGCTCTTTCTTGTTGGAGCTAATTAGTTGGAAGCAGCCTTTTATCTGTGAAGAAACAGGATTCTTAGCTGAAACTTAAACAGATTATACTGCTGCCTTTGTCTTGTGTTTGTTTTCTTAAAACCAGGTTTGGGTCAGAACAGCAAGCAAATAGACATAAACAATAAAGTTTTCCCCAAGTTATACAGTTCATTCTCTAAAGCCTCCAGCACACTTCCCACAACCACAAAGCCCAATTGATTCACCCTCCTCCCATTACTATGGCAGCCAAAAAGATAAGAAGAAAAGAGAAAAGAAAAGAATAGTCTTGAAGGCTGACAGTACCACCACAATTGAGCCCAAAACTTATGTTGAGAAGTGAGAAATTTGTTTTGCTCCATTTTATGACCTTTCTTTGCCACAGTTGTAAAGTGAATCACTGCAGTTGTTAAATTAGGAACACAGTTGTTAAGTGAATCTGGCTTCCCTGTTGATTTTGCTTGTCTGATGGTCGCAAAAGGGGATCATGTGACCCTGGGACACATGAGATCAGTTGCCAAGCATCCAAATGTAAATCATGCGACCAAGGGGAGGCTGCAACAATAAGTGTGAAAAATGGCCGTAAGTCATTTTTTTTCAGCACCATTGTAACTTTGAATTGCGACTTTCTGACAATCAAGGTTCATAGGGAAGCCAGATTCACTTAACAACTGTGTTACTAATTTAACCACTGCAGTGATTCACTTAACACCTGTAGAAAGAAAGGTCTTAAAATGGGGCAAGATTCACTGAACAAATGTCTCACTTAGCAACAGAAAGGTTGGGCTCAATTGTGGTCATAAGTTGAGGACTACCTGTAAATGTGGGCCATTTTTTTTTTAGTTTACTTGATTGTCATCGTGCCTCGTACAATGAAATCAAACACCATCTTCACTGCACATCGTGACCATGAAAATAAACACAAACACACATCCTTCACCCTCCACACATTGAACTGAAAACCCCTGATACCACACCAACACTGCACTATACAGCAGAATTCAAAAGAGCTACTACCCTGGGATAGAAGCTGTTTTTCAGCCTATTTGTCCTTGTTTTTATTATCCTGTACCGTCTGCCAGATGGTCATAGTTCAAAAAAAAAAAAAAAGGGTTCCCAGGATGAGATGGATCTTTAATAAACATGTTTTGAACTTTCTTAAGGCAGCAGGAGCTATAAAGCTCTTTCAAAGAGAGGAGAGGGCAACCAATGATCTTCTGGGCAATGACTTTGACCCTCTGGAGTGTTTTCCTATCTGTCCCTGTGCAATTGGCAAACCATACAGAGGTGCAGTAAATTAAAATGTGCTCGATGGTGCAGCAGTAGAAGATCACCAGCAGTTTTCCATTCAGTTGTTGTTTCCTGAGAAGCCTCAGGTTGTATAATCTCTGATGGGCCCTTTTGACCAGGGCTGCAATGTGAGCACCCCAGGTCAGGTCCTCTTTTAAGATAACACCCAGAAACCTAAAACTGCCCACTTGCTCCACTTGACCTCCATGGATAAGCAAGGACTAGATGTCTGATCTGTTCCTTTTTGCTGAGCAATCAAAAAATGTGATCATATGATTGGAGAGTCTGCTGACAGAAACCCAGCCCCTGGGGAAGTCCGTCGTTAACTTCAAATGGTCACAAAGTAATCAGTTCTAAGTCGAAGACTAACTGTATAATTTCTGATCCACTGACCTTCTGATTCACTGCTAAGTTTTGGGAAGGAGAGAGGTGGCTTTAAGTCTGAACACTCTTAAGGAGGCTTTGCTGGAGAAGACTTAACTTAAGAATTTAGAACAACTTTATTGTCACTAAACGTAAGCTAATTGGCATTCATTAAAATGAAATTTCATTGCATATAGCTCTCAAAGGATCACCACCGCCAATATATACGACATAAAACATGAAAAAATAAATAAATACAAAATTATGCATATACCCTCATGTTCCTGTTCCCTAATTAAATCATGAGCCTCCAGCCAAGCTTCAAAAAAACTCCAAAGATTTATTAGGAGCAATATGCCGGCATTAACCTAAATGGAACCAACTCTGGCATACGCAATTCAATCACCTGTGACTGTGTTTCCCCACTCCCACTCTGGGTGTATCATAAATCAGATTCTCCAATAAAGCTCATTCACGGACCAGATTTCATCAATCACGTTCTCCAATGAAGGATGGCCAGAAGATCCGGTAGCCTAGCTACAATCTTTTAAAGATAATTGTGGAATGTAGTTCTGGTTTTACTGCCATAATGCTCCTACAGATTCCCGCCTCCCTGTTTATGGCAACTTGAAAACAGGTATAGGAATGTTTTACGAGATGACACACACATATATTATATGACCTGGGGAAACAATACAGTCTAATTCGGATGTATACACATACATGGCGAGAGAAATGAATCTTGCAAGTTTAGCAGACATATGGCCTAGCCCTAGGGAACAAAGCAGTTACAGAATCTGCTAGAAATACTTTGAAACCTCTTCCCAGAGGTGAAACAGACCATAAAGGTGTGTGGGGTCTTTAATGATGCTTTGAGTTCTAAGCACATAGCACTTATAAGCAGTATTCTGAATGACAGGAAGTGAGCTTCCTATAATCTTCTTGGCTGTCCTTACCACTCTCTGTAGGGACTTTCTATCTGAGGCACTGTAGCCACCAAACCAAACAGTGATGCGATTTGTTAAAACACTCTCAGAAAGTTGTGCTCTCCTCATTTGACACTGGAAATGCAAGTGCTGGGTTGCATGCTTCACTAAGAATGATGTGCGCAGAGGCTATTTCAGATGGAATTTTTCAGAGAAAAAGTTGAACTTCAAAACATTCCCATTTGCCCGGTTTAAGTTCAAAAACAGAGATCTCGCTGCAAAGGTATGTCAATGGGCAACAGTCAGTGGAGTACGAAAAACCCAAACCAGAAATCCACCCCAAAGGGGGGAAATTTGCACAATGTCTCCTTTGCAATGGAGACCTCAGAGAGAAGCTACTTATTCTATGGACATCTACCGACTTAGAGTTAACCGCAAATGCAAAACGCAATTCATCCAAGGAACAACATACCCACGAGCAAAGAGCTCCACAGCAGACACGTGCATTTTCTCCCGCTCGCTCAAAGGCTGAGAGTGTGAAAGTGACACCATGTTCTTGATGGCATTGTCCAGTTTCTTGTCCAGCCGCACCGAACTCCCAGTACCAATTAGGACCAAACCATTGGCAATCACATTGCCCATGACTGCCAATAAAGAACAGACGGTTTTTCAAGTCTTTAGACAGGTTGGCAGCAAATCAACCAACCAACCGATTATTCAACCAACTAACAATATTTTTATGAAATTAAAAGCTTAATGCGAATCTTTAAAAAAAAAACCTGTTATACTCTAGGTTGTATTTGTATATGATATTGTAAGTGTTTAAAGGATAAAATGAAGGAAGGAAGGAGGAAGATGTGGGAGGGAGGGAAGGAAGGAAGATAAGGGAAGGAGGAAGGGAGGAAGAAGATGAGGGAGGGAGGGAGGAAGGAAGGAAGATGAGGGAGGGAGGGAGGGAGGAAGGAAGGAAGGGAGATGAGGGAAGGAGGAAGGAAGGAAGATGAGGAAGGAAGGAAGGAAGATGAGGGAGGGAGGGAGGAAGGAAGGAAGAAGGTGAAGTGGAAAACTCTTGGCAGAACCAGATTTAGCAGAACCATGCTAATGCCATTCAGACCACAATTTTAGGTGCCTCAACCAGAACCTGCTCCCAAATGTACGTGTAAAATAATGGAAAGCTAACGATCAACCTTTTCCATGCCAAGAGTTTGCCTCGGCTGCTGCACTAGAAAAACTATTCCAGGCTTTCACATCTGTGTTCCCAATTTTCTTCTGGTGGGCCTGCTGCATTTTATATCGAAGTTCTGAAATTCAGTAGAGGACATGCCATATCCCCTAGAATTCTAGGCGATTCTACATCCTGGATCCTTCCCAAATTACCCTGGAAGGCCTGCTTACCAAAGTTAGGATCTGCAACCTGTAGTTTTGAAAGGGTTCCTTCCAGGCCCCCGAGACTCTGGTCGTTTGTCCAAGTCACATACTGGAGTAAAGAAAAGAACTCTGTCAGTGAAGAATCCAAAGAAAACTTTTTTGTGAAAGAGATCGAGGAATGACAACTTTAGCTAAAAAGCCACTTCTTCCAAATGGGGCCATGTAGCAAAATATTCTTAAGGCTGCGACTTTATTTCTATATTTAAAAAGTTTAAATTTATTTAAAAAAAAATACGAGTGGGTTTTGTTTAGCTTCTGTTTATTTGGTCATTAAACTGACCACTGTCTTTGAATTTCTTTTACAAAGCCTTCCAATCATGTCACGAGTACTATGAAGAATAACATACTTTAATTTCAAAAATTTACTTCCAGGATTTCCATGCAAAATGCACTTTCAAATTCAGCAAGCAATTTATTCAATTTGATTTTGTTTAACACGTATAGGAACTTGCACCTGACCAAATGAAAATTTGCCAATTACACAGGGGCAGATAGGAAAGCACTCCAGAGGGTCAACGTCATTGCCCAGAGGATCATTGGTTGCTCTCTGCCCTCTTTGGAAGAGCTTTAGAGCTCCCTCTGCCTTAAGAAAGTTCAAAACATTCTTATTTAAGATCCATCTCATCCTGGGAACCCTTTCTTTTAACTATTACCCTCTGGCAGATGGTACAGGATAATAAAAACAAGGACAAATAGGCTGAAAAACAGCTTCTATCCCAGGGCAGGAGCTCTTTTGAATTCTACTGTATAGTGCAATGTTGGTGCGGTGTTACGGGTTTTCAGTTCAATGTGTGGAGTGTGAAGGATGTGTGTGTTTGTGTTTGTTTCATGTTCACGGGCATGATGTGCACTGAAGATGGTGTTTGATTTCATTGTATGAGGTGCAATGACAATAAACTAAAATGGCTTCTTTTCACTCTTTAGAATAATAGAATTGGAAAGGACCTTGGAGGTCTTCTAGCCCAACCCCTTGCCTAGGCAGGAAACCCTACACCACTTCAGACAAATGGTCATCCAACGTCTTCTTAAAAACTTCCAGTGTTGGAGCATTCACAACTTCTGGAGGCAAATTGTTCCACTGATTAATTGTTCTCACTGTCAGGAAATTTCTCTTCAGTTCTAGGTTGTTTCTCTCCTTCATTGGTTTCCACCCATTGCTTCCTGTCCTGCCCTCAGATGCTTTGGAGAATAACTGGACTCCCACTTTTTTGTGGCAGTCCCTGGAACACTGTTATCATGTCTTCCCTAGTCCTTCTTGCCAAAATTGACAGCACAGAAAATTTGTCTTAGAGATGCCACAAGCCTCTTTGGATTTGCCCAAAAAATATCGATGAAGTTAGTATTTTGTGAGGTATATTCATTAACTTGCAGGTTAACGAATGGTACCAATTTTTCTGCAGGGTGTTTTAAGAAACCTAAGCATGAAAGAAGGATCTGAGAAACATGAAGATCAAGGGAAATGAAACAGATCAAACAGTCAATAATTAATAGCGTTAAAGGATCATTCAGGAAATAGCTATTGGCAAGAACATACTGTTTTTTCTGAATGGTTAATGAACATATACGCTGATTGAGAATTAAACCTTTCTCTCCCTTCAGGCATTTTTGAATGAATTGTATTTTAGCCGTGTCCAGATTGCAACCCAAACTGACTAGGATTAAGTCTGTTTGTTCAAGAATGTTTGCCATCCAGCCAGGAATAGCAATAGCACTTACACTTATATACCGTTTTACAGTGCTTTACAGCCCTCTCTAAGCAGTTTGCAGAGTCAGCATATTGTCCTCATTTTACCCACCTCGGAAGGATAGGTTGACTGAGTCAACCTTGAGCCTGATGTGATTTGAACTGCCAAATTGCAGTCAGTAGAAGTAGCCTGCAGTACTGCAGTCTGACCACTGGGCCTCCATTATAGCATGTTCTTGGAACAAAAAGTTCCCCAGTTATTGCCTGGATATTTCTGGTTTGATTTCCTTTTGTGTGCGGCCACTGATAAAGAGAATTCTTAGCGGGGATACTTCATATCTGCTACCCATTCACAATTGACCCCTTCCCAAAAATGTCACACGTGTATATTTGTCATCTAGAGAGAACTGTACACAAGACACCAGTTTGTGCATCTTATTTTTCAAAAAGGGGGAAAGAAAAGTAGGCATCCTGACACATACACACCCCGTTATCTTCCTTTGCATGTATGAAGTGCTAGGAAACATGTCAAAAACTATAACCGGAATCAAAATAACACAGTTCGAAGGGAACTTGGAGGTCTTCTAGTCCAACCCCTTGCTCAAACAGGAGAATTTATTCAATCCCATTCCAGACAAGTGGCTTTCCCGTCTCTCCTTAAAAGCCTCCAATGATGAAGCACCCATCAACTTGCTTGCCTTTATGGTATAAAACTCTTGCCATTTTCCCTTATCCTTGTCACAATGTCTGCCACTGACCATTAGTTATGTAAGAAATAAGTAAACTCAAAAATAAAATGAGAATGAAAACATAAAATGAAAAATAAGAGGCTGAAAGGTTTCACAAATGGGGGTTGGACTGGATGACCTGCAGGGTCCCTTCCAATTCTGTTAATCTGTTATCAAATGAAATATAGCTCCCTGTATCTACATGCTTTGCTTTTATACTTTTAACATGCTGCATTGTTAAGCCTTTTTATATTTTTATCTTATGCCTTTTATGTTATTATGTTGGTTTTTCTGGAGGGGTTGTTATAATCTCTTTGGAAAAATGGTAGTTAATAAATGAAGTTGTAAAATTTTATCTTCAGAAGTTAGAAAGAGGCCCTGATGAGGGGATGCTACATTCCTTAACGCTGAGGAAAGATGCCACGTGGGAAGCCAAAGTAAGAGGTACGGAGGGGTACGGATGAGAACATAACACAAGGAGATAATTCACCCTGGAGACATCCTACCCAAGGGCATATCCAATGAATTTGAAGTTGGGAGGGAATGAGTCTTAAGGAGGAAGGAACTTGGGTGAGGAGATGAAACTGTATATAAAGTGTGTTTTGGAATTTAAAGATGTGGCTTTTGATTTTGAACCTGCTTGTTCAAAAGGGCCACCGGTGCTTTGCAAACCGTTTATTATTTCTTTTTGAATAAATTCTCTTTGTTTTCAATGATCCAAGTTTCTTTTGTTGGCTTTGAGTTATTTCCAACAGTAATAAAAGAATGTTTAAGCCTGTCTCTTCAGTAATCTTTTCCTCATCCCCACCTGAGTCAACGCAGCATCAAACAGTTTACAAGCGTCGTTACTGGTGGTTGAAAGGACAAGTCCGGCGTCCTGCCAGGCCTGGAAAAGATGCAAAATGGAAAACTGAAGCAGAAGCACAAAATACAGAAGACACACAAAAGAAAGACGCTTTTCTCAATTCAAATGGTTGTTTATGTTGCTTTTTTTCCCCTTTTCTTTTACAACAAAGAGGCTTAACATCTATACAACTCTGGTAAATGTATTTTTTCATTACCTTCAATGGGTTAAAGTATAGTACAGGTGCTCCAATTGAATTCAAAGTTTCCGTTGCTAAGGAAGACAGTTGTTAAGTGAGATTTGCCCCATTATACAACGTTTCCTGCCAGAGTGGTTAAGTAAAACATTGTACAGGTAGTCCTTGACTTACAATAGTTCATTTGGTGACGGTTCAAAGTTACAACGGCACTGAAAAAAAAGTGACTTATGATCGTTTTTCAGAGTAATGACTGTTGCTGCTTCTTCATGATCATGTGATCAAAATTCAGGTGCTTGGCAGCCGCTTCATGCTTATGACCGTTGCTGTGTCCCAAAAGATCACGGGACTTTTTGCTTACCTTCTGACAAGCAAAATCAATGGGGAAGCCAGATTCACATAACAACCAGGTTACTAACTTATCAATTGCAGTGATCCACTTCACAACTGAGGCAGGAAACATGTAAAAATGGGGCAAAACTCATTGAAGAAATGTCTCAATTAACAAGATAAATTTTGGATTCAATTACGGTTGTAAGTCAAGGACTACCTGTAGTTGTTATTACACGACTGTGTAAGTGAATCTGGCTTCCCCATTGATTCTGTCAGATTCTTAAAAGCCTGCAGTGATGGAGCACCCACAACTTCTGAAGGCAAGAAATGTCTCCTTAGTTCTACGTTGCTTCTCTTCTTGATTAGTGTCCATCCATTGCTTCTTGTCCTGCCTTCGGGTGCTTTGGAGAATAGCTTGACTCCCTCTCTTCACTGAGGCAGGCCCTCAAATATAGGAACGGTGCTATTATGCCATCCCTAGACAAATCCAATTCCTGTAACCATTCTTCATATGTTTTAACCTCCAGTCCCCTAATCATCTTGGTTGCTCTTTTCTGCACTGTTTCCAGGGTCTCTACATCTTCTTTATAATATGGTGATCAAAACCGGATACAATATTCTACATGTGGTTTCACTAAGGCTTTATAAAGCGGTACTAATACTTCATTAGTTCCGCTTTATAAGTACCTCATTAGTACCTCAGCCACCACGAGGGACATGGTGGCTGAGGGAAGCGGTAGCTCGGTGGCTAAGACGCTGAGCCTGTCGATTAGAGAGGTCGGCAGTTTGGCAGTTCGAATCCCGAGTGTTATGGAGTGAGCTCCCGTCTTCTGCCAACCTAGCAGTTCGAAAGCATGTAAAAAAATGCTAGTAGTAAAATAGGGACTCCTTTGGTGGGAAGGTAGCAGTGTTCCATGCGCCTTCGGCATTTAGTCATGCCGGCCCCATGACCACGGAGACGTCTTCGGACAGCGCTGGCTCTTTGGCTTTATAACAGAGATGAGCGCTGCCCCCTAGAGCCGGAAACAACTAGCACATATGAGTGAGGGGAACCTTTACCTTTACTTTAATACTTTATGTGATCTTGATTCTATCCCTCTGTTAATGCAAACTATGATTGCATTGGCTTTTTTGGCCGCTGCCGCACACTGCTAGCTCATATTTAAGTGATTATCCACAAGGACTCCAAGATCCCTCTTTCAGATATTGCTATTGAGTCAGGTTTCACCTAATCTGTATCTGGACATTTGATTTTTTTTTCTTGCCTAAGTGTGAAACTCTACATAGACTGAATTGTCTAGGTGTTAGAAGGGGCCCAGTGTTCAACTTTGTCGAGATCCATCTAGATCTTGGGCCTGTCTTCTGGAGTGTTAGCTAGTTTACTGTTATCTCCAAATTTGCTGAGTTCTCCTTCCATCCCCTCACCTGAATCATTCATGAAGATGTTGAAGAGAATTGGGCCTAAAAATAAAACTGAGGTACCTCCGTGCTTCCTTCCTTCCATGCAGATATGACCATATGTTGAGTGTAATTTGTCAACCAGCTACAAATCCATCTGATGGGTGATGCTGTCTATCCCACATTTTGTTTTAGTTTACCAAGAAGTAGGTTGCGGTCTACTTTGTCAAATGCCTTACTGAAAAGGTTTTGATTCACAGCCACCCCTGCGAATGCCGTTGGCTTTTAGCACTGTGAGAATACATCCTGAGACAAAATTTATCATCATTGCCCAACTAGGGTTTTGAAATTCTTCCCCCAGGAGCCAAGACAGACATAATTGCTTTTCATAAAAGCACGACTGTTTCTCTCAAAAGACATGGCAGGCAGAAAAGAGGTAGCACAAATCTTTCTTTGATTTGAGCTAAACACCTGCTCACTTCAAGTTGCTTTCTTGGCCTCACCATTCCCTTCTTCTGGGATGTTCTTTTGATTCTCCAATTAGCCCAAGCCTGGGATCTCCTCGTAGTCTCCCATCCAAGCATTTAAAGAAGCCCAATCTTGCATAGCTTTATATGTTCAGAAAATCATGCTTTTATCTGTCTGGCAATCAGTCTATCTTCCCCTCCATCCCATAATCTACTCTTGCTTCAATCAATCGTAGCAACAGTACTTTCCATAACTAGCAAAACCCAGTATTTTCTATAAATAGCAAATAATGCTTGGCCTCATCCCTCAAAGTTGTAGTGGTTTTATTTATTTATATCCCATCTTTATTATTGTTGATAAATAATTGTTGTTAACTCCAGGCAGAGAGCATACTTATATTAGGGAGTGGACTGCTGCTTTCAGAGATTGTGGGGGCTGGTAGCAACAGTGAGGAGGTTCCCGAGGAGCCTGTGCCAAGTGCGTGCATGATTGTTCGCAGGAAAGAGCAGCTGTAACAGCACAGGCGACTCAGGAGTAGGGCTGCAAGGTAATGGTCCCTCCTTCAAGAAGATAAAAGCCAGCTGTGAAGCGAACGTTTTTTGCAGGAAGCAAAGACGTTTTGAAACTCAGCCTCATGGACATTACATTATCTTAATTTGGTATTTGAAGACTCTTGTGTTGTAAAATATTTCTTGGCAGTCTCGCACAGTTTTGGCGAGGTTTGTGCTTATCAAAGTTAATTAGTTTGCAGCAGCCTTTTAACTGTTAGACTCATTAAAAAGTTCTGCTCCCTTTGGTTATCGTTTGTCTTATTGGAAAAGGGTTTGGGTCAGAACAGATGGTGAGTTCTAGTCCAGCCGCAGTCTCAAAAACCATATGGGAAATGGTTTTGAAACTTCAAAACATTGCCAAGAAATGTCCAAGGAGACTCCAGGAGACAAGGCTAACTTGAAGGCAGTGCACACACACACTTGCATGTGCTGGCCATAAAAAAACACACACATGCACACAAAACCACCCCTCAAAGTATATTCTTCAAGCCCTCCCCCCCAACCTGGCATTCGCTTTCAGATCAAAGTCCACCTCTTCACACTCCAGTATGCCTGGATACTAACAAAGAGCCTCATTGACATTGGCAGGTTATTACTTTTGTGTTTATAAATATAGCATTGCACATAGATGGGCTTTTTTCCCCTTTTGTTCAATCCTATACATTTCTCACAGATTGCAAGACCTTGCAGTGTTTTGGCAAGCTTTTTCAGAAGTGTTTGCTATTGCCTCCTCCTTAGGGCTGAGAAAAAGTGACTGGCACAAGCTAGGTAGATATAGAACTCCCAGTCTCCTGGTTTCTAGCTATATAGCAACGTTTCAGCAGAAACCTGAAACCTGATGATGGCAGATGGGATTCTGCTGAAAGGTTGCTACAACTTTAACAGAACTACAATGACGTGGGATAATACCCGAAGGAAGCTAAACAGCACACATGTAAGTACCCGCGAAAGCCTAAGAAAACAAATATCTGACCTCTACGGGGAGGAAATAAACAGCC
>BLBF01000022.1:6738972-6756377 GCA_015471245.1 Laticauda colubrina | reverse complement strand
GCTGCACTAAAAGCCTCCAACACAAGAACAGAGTGTTGCCAGCCAATCAAAGCCACAAAACAGACAGAAGAAACCAGAAACACCAATCAATCAAACTCCAAGTCCAATGAACACAGACCCAGGCTCCTAGCCAATCAGAATGGACCGGCCTCGAATTTGAAACCAGGAGCTGTGAGACCCACATCCATACAGAAGCCTGAGGATGGCAGATGGGATTCTGCTGAAACGTTGCTACAACTTTAACAGAACTACAATGACGTGGGATAATACCCGAAGGAAGCTGAACAGCACACATGTAAGTACCCGCGAAAGCTTAAAGAAATATATATATACATATATATTGGCCAAGTGTGATTGGACACACAAGGAATTTGTCTTGGTGCAAATGCTCTCAGTATACATAAAAGAAAAGATATATTTGTCAAAAGTCGAGAATCATCAGGTACAACACTTTATAATAGTCATAGGGTGCAAAAAGCAATCAAATCATACTAGGAAATGGTCAATATAAATCACAAGGATACAAGTGACAAAGTTACAGTCATACAGTCCCAAGTGGGAGGAGATGGGTGATAGGAATGATGAGAAGATTAATAGTAATAGTAATGTAGACTTTGTAAATAGTTGGACAGTGTTGAGGGAATTATTTGTTTAGCAGAGTGATGGCATTCAGGAAAAAAGTGTCCTTGTGTCTAGTTGTTCTGGTGTGCGGTGCTCTATAGCATCATTCTGAGGGAAGGAGTTGAAACAGTTTGTGTCCAGGATGTGAGGTGTCTGTAGATAATTTCACAGGCCTCTTTTTGACTCCTGCTGTAGACAAGTCCTCGACTGAAGGCAGGTTGGTAGTAATTGATGCTTCCACCACTATACTAAATTGGCTCTCATGATCATTTTATCCACACCTCTTGGGTTGAGATGTCATCACGTATCATCCTGTGCACCAGATACTGTGACCCCATTCAAGCAATGACGCAGTGCAGCCTATGTCATGTCATTTACCACAGTGGTCCCCAACCTTTTTTGTACCAGGGACCAGTTTCACATAGAAACACTTTTTCAAGGACTGGCAAAATCAATTCTTCCCCAATAGTAAAGGGCTTCTTTACTATTTCTTTACTAAAAACATGTTTTTATATATATTTTAATCACAATTATTCATTCTTTGCGGCCCAATAGAAAATGATCTATGGACCGGTACCGGTCCGGGGCCCGGTGGTTGGGGACCCCTGATTTACCACCCTTTCCTCCAATTGGACGTCTATTTAGGGCCACCCAAGCAAGAACCTAGCTTGGCAGAAACTCCAAAAATCCTTAACCCAACTTCTTTTAAAGCCAGTTCTAGCAACCTTTGCGAGATGGTTGCAAAAGTAGCTTCAACCACAGAGTCCTGCCCAAGAGTCCCAAATATCATTTCCTGAACTTTGTCCATGATTCGGTTACCCAGGTAATGAATAACCTGCTTCCTAACCTCTTCCCTCCTTCGCCTCACACTTCCCACTCCGGTAGTACACTCTGGAACGGTTCCCAACCCGATCAATTCAGTTCTGCCTCCAGGAGTTGCAACAGACGACCATCAGCAAGGTCTTCCGTGTCAAGCAAGCAAACTGGCATGGCTCTCCCCATCCAGTGTCTTACACCTTCCCCTCCCCTCCCCGCCCCCCACCCCACCCCCAGCATCACTTCTGCTGTAACTTGGGGAAAACGCTTGACCCTACAAGCTTCTCTTGCAAGCAGCTGGGTCTTTATGACAGTCAATGCACAGAATGGATGGGATACCACCAGGAAAAGAACACCCACAAAGTTTGGATTTGCAAAGGCAAATTATTTTCCTACTGCAGCAGTCAAGAAAAGATCAATTTTCTGAACTATGCCACTCTCTTCGTTCAGCAGCTCAAGGTGGCATGCAAGTTGCCCTCGCCTCTCTGGCTCTGACTCTGCAGTGGCTGGGCAGACTGGCCCAAAGCCCACCCGCGGAAAGCTCTATGCTTCGGGCTGAATTTGAACCCGGCTCTCTCTGTTCCTGCACAGCGCCCCTCGTAAGGACCGCCTTCGCCTCTGCTCGGCCCCAAACCAGATCTGGCCGGACGGAACCAATGGAAGCCCCCCACCCCCCACCCCACCACCCCCAATCTCGGCTGGTCCGGACAAAGGAACAGGACGGGGCAGGAGCCCACCCGAAACGCCCACTTGGCAAAGCGGGAGACTCTCCGGCCTCCTCGGCAAACCCACCGACGGGTGCAGAAACTTAGAAACCGGGCAAAACGGTCCTGGACGCCGCAACGGCGGGCAGCCCGGTCAAGAGGTCTGCGCTGGGCCTGCCCCCCCCTCTAGGCCGGAGCCCCCGCCTCACCTTGCAGTCCCTTAGCCCCGTCATGCTGCCCTGGCTGCCGCCTCCCGTCTGAGGAGCCGAGCCCGGCAGCTCAGGCCTCTTCAGCGAGGAAGGGGGCGGCGGCAGGCCGACGCCGGAAGCCGCCCTCCGCAACGAAAGCAACCCGCCGCGGCCTGTCAGCCTGCCGGGCTCCCTCGGGGCGTTCCCAGGGCGAAGAGGTGCTTGGCTCCCCGTTCTCCTCCGCTGGAGCTTCGAGCTGCCCCCGGCAGCTCACCCGAGCCGGGTTATGGTCCCTTCGTGAGGCGGCCGAACCCCACAGCCCTTATTGTGGGTGCTCCCATCGCCGGAGTCCCAAAGGTGTGCTTTCCCCCCCCCCCCCAGGACTTTTTTCTTTGAGGACGTTTCGCTTCTCATCCAAGAAGCTTCCTCAGTTCTGACAGGGTAACGGGGAAGGATCCTCAAAGGATCCTGAAACGCCCTCAAAAGAAACAAACAAGTAAGTTGCCTCCTGAAAAAGCACCTTTGGGACAACCATGACCTGAATGACTAAGAATCTCCACAGAGGTCCATCACTGGAGGTTTTTAAGCGGAGATAGGACAACCATTTGGCTGAAATGGTATTATATAGCATCCTGCTTGAGGAGAGGGTTGGACTAGATGACCTCTGAGGACCCTCCCAACCCTGTTATGCTGTTATTCCTTGCCCGGCAGAAGATTGAATGTTTCAAGATTTCACTCTTGACCGGGCTGAGAACTACCAGCAAGCTGAAGAATGGAATGCGATAATGATGATAAAAAATAATAATAAAAATACATTTTTAAATGTTCAGTTGACTGTTTCAAGTTTAATAAAAACAACAACAACAACAACAACAACAACAACAACAACAACAACAATAATATCCCAGGTCCTTGGTAAGGACTCAATAGGTAGACAAAAATACCAAACCCAATCTGAAATCTGGCTGACTGTGCGATGAATAACAATAACAATATAATAATGACAATAATATAATAACAATAACAATAACAATAACCCATACTAAGTCAATTGCCATCAGTCAATGGTTATATTTGGAACAGCTTCAATCCTACTTGGAACAACTTCCATTCTACAACAATATCTGTAACACCATCAAACATCCAGATCTGCCTATCCCAGGTCCTTGGTCAGGACTTGATAGGCAGACAAAAATGCCAAACCCAGTCTGGACATCTGGCTGACTGTGCAATGACCAAGAATAATGATAATGATGATAATAATATGTGGTTGTGGGGTTTGTGTGCTCTGAGGAAGATGAGAGCTGTGCCACAGGTCCAACCGTACTGCACGGATCTCATCAGAGGAATCAGACAAAGAATGTCACTCCCATTAAAAATATGGTGAGATGTAAATTTCAGAAATCCTTACTAGCTTGGATTTTGCCCCGGTTAACAAGGTTAACTAGATATTGGAGTTCCTGAATATCTGGTGAAAAATGGGCTGCAGGATTCAGGACTGTTGGCTGGGCAATCAGGGCTAGCAGCTGCATAACTACTGGAAGAAAATGTGTCTACCTGTCGCAAATACACAGTGATTGAAAATCAATAATAATAGCAGTCATAGTAATAGAATGATAATAGAATAACAGAGTTGGAAGGTACCTTGGAGGTCTTCAACCCCCATTTTCAAGCAGGAGACCCTATATCTGTGATGGCAAACCTAGGACATGCGTGCCGGAAGTGGCACGCAGAGCCACTTCTGCCAGCACTCAAGAGGTCTCCCAGAAGAGCTCCAATGCGCATGCACGCGCCCCCCCCCGTGAGTCAGTCGATTGTCGGGTATCTGCCACACATGTGCGGGGGGAGACATGCATGCATGCACAGAGGCATGCGGCGTGTGAGGGGGGTTTACATGTGTGCATGCAGAGGGGCACGAGGTGCAGGGGTCATGCATGCATGTGCAGGGGGCGGGGGAGTAGCATGTGCAATGCATCATGGGTGCAGGCACGCAACATGGAAAAGGTTAGCCATCATTGCCCTGTATCATTACAGACAAATGGCTCCTCCAATCTCTTATTAAAAACCTCCAGTGATGGAATATCAACAACTTACGAAAGCAAGCCGTTCCACTGGTTAATTGTTCTAACTTTCAGGAAATTTCTCCTGAGTTCTAGGTTGCTTCTCTCTTTGATTAGTTTCCATCCATTGCTTCTTCTCCTGCCTTCAGGTCAGGGTTGGGATTCAAATTTTTTAACCACTGGTTCTGTGGGCGTGACATAGGTGGTGGGCATGGCTTGGTGGTCATGTGACTGGCTGGGTGTGGCCAACTCAACATCACTCAAATCGAGGCACGCATCTCCTCTCCTGGCCTCTCATGACTTTGGGGATGCTGCAACAGTCGTAAGTGTGAAAAATGGTCATAAGTCACTTTTTTCAGTGCCACTGTAACTTTGAGTGGTCACTCCACACAAGCAAAGTACCAGCAAAGGAGGGGAAAAAAAACTCCAGAGATGTTCCTGAGACAGGAAGTCTAGTCCTGCCAAGAATGTAATCAGGGTTAACGGAGAGGCAGTTTCTGTAAGCAACACCAGAATGTTTCCTTCCTGCCTTCCTTACAGGATTAGGCCAGTAATTTCTTCAAACAACCGGTTCTCCGAACTGCTTAGAATCTTAACCACCAGTTCTAGGGAATAGGTGCAAACCTGTAAAACCCCACCCCTGCTTCAGGTGCTATGGAGAACAAGTTGGGCTGAGATAGGAGAGATGGCATTGCAGTTTAGGGAAAGGCTGAACAAGAAAACTAGGTGGAGAGTCCTAGTTAGTCTTGGTGATCTTGGTGATCACAGAGTTGTAAGCTGGACTGCAAAGTTAAGGAAAACCTCCCAGTCCCAGGGAAAGACAAGGATAAATTGCTGACCTATGTACTAAGGAAATTGCATTTGTCCATAAACTCATCTAAGAGTCAGGAAATGTGACTTTAACTTTTTTTAAAGAAAGCCATGTTCTTCAAAGAGATGCCTTCTGAGTCATTTTTCTGCTATCATCTGACCTTGAAACCAGAGATGTCTTTGGGAGGGGATTTCTCCAGTGGCATTAAGCCTTGTGCATGAAACAGAGTAGCCTTTGTAGGCAAATGGAAACACATGTGGCTGGGGGAATTCTGGGAATTGAAGTCCACACATGTTAAAATGGTCATGATTGGAAAACACTGCCCTAATTGTTCTTTCCTCTTTGTTTTCCAGACTCACACATCTCTTCTTCCTTATCTAAAGCTGATTGCCTTATCTGAGGCGTGATTGCTGCAATCCCGGTGAGGTTGGAAAACATTTGAAAAACGGTGACTCACATATTGGTGGGTAAACCAACAGCCTAATGAAAACATTTGGAAACTGGAGCAGGCCTCAAAACATAATGTTCAAGAGAGGATGGGATTGAACCCAGGGGTGGTGTTCAGCAGGTTCTGACCAGTTCTGGAGAACTGATAGCAGAAATTTTGAGTAGTTCAGAGAACCAGCAAATCCTACCTCTGGCTGGCCCCACCCCCATCTACTCTCTGCCTCCCGAGTCCCAGCTGGGTCTTCTTTGGTTGCCCTTCATAGGAGAACGGAACTGGAAAGCAGGATAATGGGGTGGGGAGGGAATGGGGATTTTATAGTTGTCAGCTTTGGAAGCCATATTAACACCAGATGCTTCCACACCGCCACATTCTTGAGCGTGGGAAAATGAGAGGGGGGAATTTCTTGGAGTGTATGGGGTTAGACATAATAGCATTCTTCTTCTAAATCAAGGTCATGTTATTTCTGCACCTGGGTGAGGGGATGTCTTCAGTTGGAACTTAAGATGGTGATAGGGGCATGTGATGCGATGATGGGTGCAAGGGGTGGATTTGTAGTTTTTATTTATTGCAAGAAAACCCGGAACTTTCAGATTCGGGATTCCCCAGATGTGCCAGTTTGCTGTCCAAATAAAACAGAACTTTTCAGAAGATGCCTGTCTCGGAGTTATTGTTTGGAGTGGAGGATTTCTGAAATGCTGACATTATCCCAAATCTGAAAGCTGACAACAATATCCTTTTCCTGCCATGCCCACCAAGCCACATCCACCAAGCCATGCCCACAGAACTGGGAGCAGAAAATTTTGAATCCCACCACTGATTGAATCACATTCTCAAAAGACACATGCTTTGCTTTGGGTCCAAGGCACATCCAGGAAAAAATGTTTGGAACATTTTTTGGGACAGTCTTCAGCTAATGAATGAGTGAAATTAAAAAAATTCTGCATTGTTCATCTGAAAACACAACTCTTTTTAAAAAAAAAAATTATTAAAGTTTTACAAAATTAAAAAAAAAACACAAATCATGTTTATAATTTTTGCAGTTTGCTCTAGCAGCAATTTTCCCCATCTTCCCTTATTCATATCTATCTATCTATCTATCTATCTATCTATCTATCTATCTATCTATCTATCTATCTATCCATTATATTTATCTTATCCTTTATCTGTTATTCCTGTTGCTATCCAAACATACAATTTCTCCCAGAGAGTATAAAATCCTTTTTTTTTTGTCTTTCTCTTGTAACTCCATCGTAAGCATATTTATTTCTGCACAACTTTTTAATCAACATTGTATCCGTGGGATTATCCTCCAATTTCTGATTTTGAGCATAAGCTTATCTCGCTGCTATCAGAATGTATAAGATATTCAATTTCTTTTTTGTATTTGCCTCTAATTATTCCTAATAAGAACATTTCCTGTTTTAAGTTCTATTTTTTCATTTGTTATTTCTTGTAGCCAGATTCTAATTTTATTCCAAAAAATTTTAACTTTCAGGCACAACCACCACATATGAAAGAAGGTACCAGTTGTTGATTTACACTTCCAACATGTTGGACTCAAATTTGGATATATCTTGGCCAATCTCGATAGTACTAGATGCCAATGATAAAACATCTTGTAAAGATTTTCCCTATATGAGACTGCCATTGTTAGTTTATAATTTCTCTTTGAAAACCTAACTCTTGTAGGCTCTTATTTGTGTTGTGAGTCACAACAAAAATAAAACAGCCAACCATAAAATCAACACAAGTTACAACAGTTCATTTAGTGATCAAAGTTACAACAGCACTTGCTTATGACCATTTTTCATACTTACAACCTCTAAAGCATCCCCATGATCATGTGATCAAAATTCAGTTGCTTGGCAACTGGTTCGTACTTATGGCCATTGCTGGGTCCCAGGGCCCTGTGATCCCCCTTTTGCGACCACCAGGCAAACAAAGTCAATGGGGGAAGACAGATTCACTTAACAACCGAGTTACTAACTTATCAGTTGCAGGGATTCACTTAATGGTGGCAAAAAAGGTTGTCAAGTGGAGCAAAACTCACCCAACAAATGTCTCACTTAACAACAGAAATTTTGGGCTCAATTGTGATCGTAAGTCAGGGAGTACCTATAAAGACAAAACTCAAGCCAAGCGCTAAAAGCTCGGCGATTTATTTATTTTTCCCCTTTTTTAATGGAGAAAAGCAGGCAGGATGCATCAAACATTCAGGAATTTTACAGGATCTTCTACAATGGCCCTGAATTCTAGTTGCTCAGAGCAACCGTTCAGGGGTTCTAGAATTCAAACAATCCATGTGTTTGGCTTGAGCGGGATACTGGCAACCTGCTTCTTCCTTGAGTGCTCAAACCCCCAAATGCATTGCCCTGAGCTCCTGGTGGTTCTGCTGGGGTACATCGGTCAGTGTACAAAAGCCATGCCATCCCATATTTGGCCTCCCCCTTTGCAGGTGACCTGCTCAAACGCCCAGCACCGTGTCTACCAGAAGCACGACACCGAACTGAGCCTCTCATGCATTTGGGATGGACAGGTTGACCTGAGGTATTCCAGGATGCCTGGAGGGACACCAGAGACCGAAAGAGGAGAACCAGATCCCCAACTTCTTCCTTCCCCTCCTCCCCCTCCTCACTGTCAGTGGTACCAAGACGCCACCTTGGTCATGCAAACCCATGACTGGTCAGGACAGTTTGTCCTGAGCAAAAGCCTGGATGGAGAAAGGCCCTACTCATCCTGGGCCCTGACTCGGATTGTCATGCAATGTGTGTCCGCCCTGTGTGGTCAGCCTCCCTGCCGTCACCATAATTTCAGTGTGGAAATTTCCAGGCAGGACATCCACCTCTTCCTCCTATCGCCACAGAGCCTTCCTATTTGGGAATGGCAGCCTGTGACAGTAGGCTGGTGTGCTCGCCTCAAAAGTTCCCCCTGGAGCTACCGCTTGAAGAGTGAAGGGGGCAGCCCGGCAGGCTGCCTTATTCCCAGCAACCAATATGGCGAACCTTTTGCTTCCACTCAAGGCTTCCCCGCACCATTGCCTCAGGTCTGCACAGTCTATTACCACTACTACGTTACTCTGCGTTATCCCCAGCGTGGATTCTATATAGTTTTGCTGCACCTAGAGAATGGGCCTCCCCTCAGCCTCAGCCTGGACATCCAAGTGCAGCCTGCTCTTCTCCATGTCTTCAGTGCTGCTTCTGCCCTGCTTAGCCAAACCCAGAAGTCCTTTGCCCTCTCCTGGAGTCTCCGGCCATTGAGCTCCAGCATAACAGCCTATACCCTGGAGGACCTACAAGGTTGGGAGGCATGGTCTCTTTCCTACAACCCTTTTGCACTGCCAAGCAATTTCTGCGCTCCGCCCGCCTCGCAAGCTTCTGGAAAAAAGATGATCTCCAGAATCTACTTCCGCACCAGCAAAACATTCTCTGAGATGCTGAGGGGACACTTCAGCTTCTCTAATGATACTTTGGTTTTCCAAGGAAGCAGTGCTGGCCCAATGTCCATCAGGTTGAACCCACAGAAAATCAAGGTAGGGATGTACTTTTTCATCCAGGAGCAAGGGTTCTCGTATTCCACTCCAGAAAGCAGTGGGCCATCCAGTCTTCACCACCTCTTTTTCCAACAAGATGCCCTTTCTACACTGATTTCTATTGAATTTGTGAAGATGCAATGGATCAAGTTCAGCGTGCACTTATATCTGAACCGAAAGGAAACTCTGTTCAAATCTTTGGATGAGAAAGAAATGGAAGTTCATGTTTCCAGTGGACATTCTCTCAATAAAAACTTTGTCTATATTGTGTGGTTTATTCCTGTGCCACACCCCGATTTGCAGTGTGACTGGGCTTTCCATCTGCAGCTTTTTCATTCCAGGAAAGAACACCTCCTTTGGAATAAGACTTACACATATAGGGACCGTGTTCAAAATGCCGTTCGTTTTCTTCCTCATTCCATCTTTTCTTTCAGACCCACACAGTACACAGGCTTCGTAGCAGAAGTGAATTGTAGGCAAAATGGACTCGTACGAGCTGTTTTAACAGCTGCTCTTGGGACTTATGCTTCAAAAGTGATGGAGCCAGCTGTGCCCTGCCAGAAAAGTTATTGCCATAAACTGATCATTGTAATCCATAAACCCAACCCTTTGGAACCTGTGCTGCGTTATAAGAGAGAGAAAGCCATCACTTTGCAAGCGACAGCAGAAGCGAAATGCAGGACCTGTCCAGATCTAGATTTCCTTTGGAAAATATACAAGCTCAACACTGTGTGGTCCATTCCAGATTGGCTGAATCCTCTCGCACTCCCCGAAGGGATGAACACAAGGGATATTGTGTTGCACATACCTGAAAATGCCCTGTCATGTGGTTTCTATCATGTTAATTTGACCATGAACGTGCATCTGCTTGCAGAAAATATAACACTCGTTCTGTCTGATTCAGTTTTCCTCCAAATTCTAGAAAGTGGGTTAAGGGCAGTTATAGCTGGAGGCCTCTTCCGGATTGTTGGCATTTCTGATCGCTGGTCCTTGGATGGCTCCTTATCTGCGGATCCTGATTCTATTGAGCCTCTGGAAGGAATTCTGTTTCACTGGTTCTGCAGCAAATGGGAATTAGACTATTCTGCTATGAAGTTAGGTCCAGGTCAGAAATGCCACTCAAGACAACGTGATCTGTACTGGACCCACTCGAAAGAGCCGGTGCAAGTCGTGGAACCGAAGACCCTTCAGGAAAACACAAAGTATTATTTTAAGCTGGTCACTATGAAGACAAACCAATCTGCACACGCATTTCAAGCCGTTCAGGTTCTTGCCAGTTCTGGGCCTGTCCTGCACATCATCTGTTTGGAAAACTGCAAGAAAGGCATCCAAGCCACGGAAAGATTGATTTTGTATGGAAAGTGTCTGAACTGTGAAAAAGCCCACCTGGTTTACTTTTGGTGCCTCCTTTCAGCAGATTCCAAGGAAATATATTTTGACTGGGCTTCCAAAACAACTGGGAGAACAAGTCCATATTTGCACATACATTCTTTGGCCTTTAGATCCATGGCTGGCCAGTTGTATATCCTTAAACTGAAAGTGAGTATGCAGGGAGTTCAGTTGGCTGTGGGTAGCTACTCCTTTTATGTCCACATCCCCCCTCAGATTGGAAAATGTTTCATCGAGCCAAGGGAAGGCATTGCTCTGATGACAAAATTCACTCTCCAGTGCACTGGATTTGATGGCAAGAAAGGACCTCTTCTTTACAGAGTTATTGCCCGTTCTGATCTAGCTCAAATAGCTAACATATCATCTTTGCAAAATAACACACTTGGAACCATAGTTTATCTTGGTCATCAGCAGAACACCCCACCCTCATTTCTTCCCAGTGGGATACCATCTGAAAAATATGCTCTGAACATATTTATTCAAGTTTACGACACCGATGGTGCTTTTTCTCAAGTCAGCTTGCAGGCAACGGTTTACGAGTCAAGGACCAGCAAGCCAACAGATGTAATTCTCAATGAACTGTATCAGCTAGTCGGACAGCTCAATAGCTCTACCTCTGTCTTGCTTGACACCGAAGATTACTTTCACATGGGCTTCATTATCTATATGGTGGCTTCTGAATTAAATAACATTGAGCCATTGCCCAGTTTTGACCATTCCAAAACTGAGCTACGAGAAATGCTTCTAAACAAATCTGTGTGGATTCCCATGACCGAAACAGGAATACTACACCAAATAATCTCCAGCATTTGTCAAATAACGCAGAATGCAAATGAAGTCAGTAGGAAATCCCAGCTGGCTGCAGTCCAAATCCTCCGAAAAACCAGTGAAGCTCTGAAAAGGCGCAGAGCCATTGATCTTGGCTCTGAAGAAGCTGAGGTCCTTGTCAGTGGCATTTTTACTGGGCTGTCCAATGTGTTAAGAGCTTCCCTCTTGAACCCCAGGAATGGGCTTGTGAACACCATCAAAGAAATCATTTCCGTGTCAGAGTTATTGGCAGATATAGTTCTGCAAGGCAAAGTGCCTGGGGAAGACCATGTTAACATGGAAGCCAAAGGTTGGTCCATCCGTTTATGGAAAGATGAAAAATGGGACATTTCTAGGACTGTCTCTGAGGGAAGATCTTGTAAGAATTGTTTTTATCCTAAAGTGAAGTTGGAAAGCCAGGCAGAGTTACCAGCCGATGCTCCGATTTCCGTGGTTCATTATGTATTTGAGAAGAATCCTTTCCCTTGGCTGATGAAGGCAGTAGATAATCACACAGTTGTGATGGGGTTCAAAGTAGCTGGTGCCAGAGCAAATGGTGATGTCATTGGGGTCATCCCTAAAGTGGCTGAAGTGATCATGGACAGAATAGATAAGGATCCTGTCGCATTTAATCTGACAATAGGGCTGGACAAAAAGCATGTTGCAACAGCTGGTGGGTTTAGCATAGAAGTCAATAGAAACTCTCCAGACATATATGTCCAGATTTTGTGCCATAGGAACATCACTTTCAATGTCTCCATCTACTTGGGACTCAATTTTAGCTCCCCCCCACTTGTGTCTTACGTTGCTTTCTCTGACAAACCTCCTACCCCGCAGAAAAGGGGGACCAATATTGAATGTGCAATTAAGGCTCCATACATTCTTTGCCTCCCACGGGCCTTGCTCTGGTCTGAACCTGGGAGTAAGTGGAATATTTCAGTGGTCTTAAGATCTCCACCCGTGGTGAGAAAGCAGACCACCAAGATAGTTCGCATTGTGGTTTTTACCGCACGTTGCCAAGATCTGGGCCACCTTTCAAACTTTGAACCGTCCAAAGAGACCTGCCACCTTGGCCCTGAGACCAGATTGTCTAAACTGCACTGCATCTGCGGAGCAAATCCCAAAATGGCTCAGCTCCAATTATCAAAGCCTTTAAAACCTGAAGTCAGATTTGTTGGTGGCACGTTTGTTATTTATCCCAATCCTTTGGACATTAAGAAAGTACTTTTAGCAGATTTTGACACAAATCCAGTGACAGTTTTGACCGTGTTTTTCATTTTTGCTGGCTACATCTTCTGTTCATCCTGGGCCATAATTAGAGATAAAGATGACATGAGACGAAAGGAAAAAATATTTGTCTTGCCAGATAATGACCCTTATCACAGAATGCATTATCTGATCACCATTTATACCGGAAGTCGCTTGGGATCTGGAACCACAGCTGATATTTTTCTTGAGTTGATTGGGAAGGATGGTTACAGCGACGTCCATCGTATGAAGCACCCCAAATTCCCAACCCAGTATCGTACAGCAGTGGATACTTTTCTTTTCGCTACAAGATATGACTTAGGGGATATTTATTGCATTCACATCTGGCACAATAATGCTGGATCTTCCCCAAACTGGTACTTAAGCAGAGTCAAAGTATTTAATGTGGATACTCAACGATCGTGGCTATTTATATGTAGGAAGTGGTTAGGCCTTGGCAAGGCAGATGGCAAAATAGAAAGATACATTTTTGCTTCAAATCTAAAAACAAGGTTAGAGAAAATGGATTTCTTTCTGATACACCTGGCTCGTGACTTAGAAGATAATCATCTCTGGCTTTCCATATTTTCTCAAGTGGTCACTGGCACTTTCAACAGGGTACAGAGAGTTTCATGTTGCCTGGCTATAATGCTTTCAACGTTGCTCCTGAACATCATGTTCTACAGCGGTCAGGAAGAAGAAGTTATTCCATTAAAATTCCGGATTTTGAGATCCATGTACATTGGGTTCTTCAGTGCTCTCTGTTGTGTTCCTTTACAAGTGACTATGACTGTCCTGTTTAGATACTCCATGGAAAAGCCTTCCGATGACAAGGAAGATATGCCTGACTATAGTCCCTCGTCTTCAGAAACAAGTGAGGAAGATGAGGAAAGTTCCTCTTCGTCCACTACTGATGAAGAAGAAGAGGCCAAAGCAGCTGGGAGCACAGTTAATGTCTCAGAAAAGGAGCCCCCTAAAATCAGTACAAGAAAAAGAGTAATTATGCTGATCAAGATGTTTACTCGAAAGCCACAGTTTGCCTGGTGGTGGAGATACATCGCATGGGTCATCGTTTTTTTCATGTCTTTCGTCTCTGCCGTGTTCATCATCTTATATGGCCTCACCTATGGCTCCAGCGCCTCCACAGAATGGTTCATAGCATCCATGACATCATTTTTTGAGAGTGTCTTCCTGTTGCAAACCCTAAAGATGGCCCTCATCTCAGGAGTCAGTACCATCAGCATCAAGTACTGCAAGAACATCACCTGGATATCGGCAGAGCAATACCAGAAGATGAAGCTTATCAAAGTGAATATAGATCCTAAAGAAGTCAGAAAGCTTCACCATGAACTGGTCAGGATTAGGCAGACCAGGGAATATGAACCTTTGGAGGAAGACGAAGTTGTCATCTTAAGGAAAAGAGTACAGGCCCAACACCTAGCATTTGTTTTCATAAAGGACATCATTTGTCATATTATCTTTGCCTCCTGCGTTCTAACTGTGGCTTACGCGACTCTACCCACTGTTTTATTTTACCACAACAAATTCATCCATGATAAGTTTAATCTTGGTCTATCCAAAGTAACCAAACTTGAGGACATTTACCTTTGGATGGGTGACACTTTTGTACCGTTAATACATAACGACTATCAACCCACCTACCTTTCAGATTCATGGTCCAAAATCCTTGGTTTGCCCAGAATGAGACAGGTCAGAGGTCTCCATCTTGAAAAGCCTTGTTTTTCTTCAGGTCACTTTGCAAACAATTATCTGATTGGCAAAAAACCCTGTCACTATGATTTTGCTCATGATCCAGAAGATCAAAAGCACTACCTTGGGTCGTGGACCAAGCCAATCGACATGTCCATCTCCAGCCACATTTCCAATTTTCAAGGATTCACATATCAGTCAGATATTGATCAATGGGAATATAAGTCTTATGGTGTGGTAAATACATATGGCCCGGGAGGATACTCATTTTATTTTTTTCCAGGAGAACAACGACTAAATACAACAATGAGATTGGAAGGATTGCAAAGCAATAAATGGCTTGATAAACGGACCCGGGCTCTGATTTTTGAGCTGACAACTTTTACTCTAGATGTAGACCTATACTGCAGCATCACAATCATTTTTGAGTTTACCAACTTTGGCATTATTAGTTCAACTTTGTCAATTCATTCCTATAAGCTCTCTAAATTCGAGTATGAAAGCACCCCTCGTTTGGTGGTTTATGGAATAATGATCTACATTCTTATCTTCTACTTAGCAGATGAATTTCACATGTTACGTCAAGAAAGAATAGGTTATCTCCAGACAGTGACCAATTTAAACAATTTCGCCATAAAGAACATCTGTATGTTTTTTATATTACTCATTGCCCTGAAATTCAAGATGGCATTTACCTTGCTGGAATTTTATCTGCTTAATCCAGAAGAATTTGTCCCCTTCCACGTTGTTTCTCAAATTGACCAGCTCTACACAATGGTGGTAGGTATTTTAGGTTTTCTCCTGGTGTTGAAACCCTACCGATATTTCAGGTTCTTGTACAAGATCCGCCTTGCGGAACAAACCTTGTCGAAAGTCTTCCCTGTGTTCCTTCATCTGACAATCCTTGCCGTTCTGTTGTTTTGCACGTTCATGTCCTTTGGCTATCTCATATTTGGTCAGCATGAGTGGTCTTTCAGTACCTGGGTTTACGCTTTGCAGACTGTTGTTTTCTATTGCTTTTCGGGATTCAAACAGCTGGATGTTGCATCACGATGGTGGCTCACCATATTTTTCCAAGTGTCGTTCCTGTTTACGGTGGTGTTCATCTTCGTCAATTTGTGGAGAAGCCTATTAATGTCAACTTACACGTCGATGAAACAGACCGTTTACGAGCAGCATTCAGATGAAGCAGAAGCCATCAACTTTTTGTGTTTGAAGTTGCAAAGCATATGGCATAATTTAACCCGCCAGCCAGACTCTGGAGACGATTATGCCAATGTTACAATATTTGGTAAATCAGTAGATAGAGATAGTCAACAGCCAGGGCTGAAATACCATAAAATAGAAGGCAAGAAAATGGTTTCTCTTACCATTTGAAAAAGGCTTCAGTAAAAACCAGGTACATTTTTATTGCTTCTGCCTCAAGCTGAGTTCCACAGTTTTCCGTTTCAAAAGGTTCTCTTGCAACTATCTTCATCTTCAATGCAATTTTGACTCCCACCAAATTCTTATTTTTTCCTGTAACAACAAGCAGCCCGTTACTTCATACACATTGCCATTAAAAAAAAAAAAAACTTGCTTTGTTCTATATTCCAGTTATTATCCTAATAAATAATCTATTTAAACCATGTGCTCTTTCAAGTGTTTTTTTTTTTGAGGAAGGGAGAGTTAGTAAGACTAGATAATTCTGCCATTGCAGCAAATTCTACTTGCACTACATTTGCAATCAGGTTGAACAAATAAAAGCAAGTAAGGAATGGAAGCAAGTCAGTGTGAGACAAGACAAAAGATAGTGTGTTACTGCTTTTCTAGTTTTTAGCCTGACATTTTGAAAATCATTACCAGTATTTTGTGTGATTGTAAAAGTTCTGATATAGTTATATTTAAAAAAAACTCAACCCTGGAAGTTGTGCAATCAAAACGTAGGACCCAAAGCAAATAATCATGGCTCATGGCAGTATTTATTCCTTGAACACTGTACATTCATACATTCATACATTTGCATAGGTAATATATGATGTAAGCATAGGTATTCATAATTAGCAGCTATCCTGCCCTACATAAGAGGTACTACAGACAAAATCAGTAAGATACTACACAGGCATCACATCAAGACTGCCTTCAATACAGACAAAAAAATAGCAGCCATCCTTAAAAACCCCAAAGACAAAATTGACCTAGAAAACCAAGGCATATACGAAGTTCCCTGTGCATCATGCATGGCCACATCCATTGGACAGACCAATAGAAGAATAAGTACCCGCCTGGATGAATACAAAAATGCAGTAAAAAAGCTGGAACACACCTCCTCACTAGTCCAACACATGAAAACCACAGGTCACAACATCAACTTCAATGGCACTAAAACCCTGGCCACTATAGAAAACCCAAGCCACATAATCATCAGAGAAGCCATAGAGATTGAAAAAAGACCTGACAGCATGAATAGAAGAGATGATTCCACCAGACTGTCAATCATTTGGAAGCCTGCACTCTCAAATAGAAAGATCTCCACACCACAAGCCAGGCAAACACCTGGGCACAAACAGACTCCGTCTGATACCTCCAGCTCAAACACACCCCAACCAGGCACCCAGATGAAACCTAGCTTCCTAATAGATGATAGCCATCCTTTCACACGAAGCCAAGCTGCACTGAAAGCCTCCAATACAGGAACAGAGTGTTGCCAGCCAATCAAAGCCACAAAACAGACAGAAGAAACCAGAAACACCAATCAAACAAACTCTAAGTCCAATAAACACAGACCAAGACTTCCAACCAATCAGGATGAAGAAAAAAGCATCCTGGGACAGCAATAGGCTAGCCTCAAATTTAAAACCAATGGCTGTGAGAGCCCGACCAACATACAAACTCAATACAGAAGCCTGAGGATGGCAGATGAGATTCTGCTGAAATGTTGCTATAACTTTAAAAGCACTACAATGACGTGGGATAATACCCGAAGGAAGCTGAACAGCACACATGTAAGTACCCGCGAAAACTTAAAAAAACAAATATGTCTACATATCTACATATCTACATATCTACATATATATATACGTACGTACATACAT
>BLBF01000022.1:6711322-6738872 GCA_015471245.1 Laticauda colubrina | reverse complement strand
GTATATGTATATGTATATGTATATGTATATGTATATGTATATGTATACGTATACGTATATGTGTGTGTGTGTGTGTGTGTGTGTGTGTGTGCTGTTCAGCTTCCTTCGGGTATTATCCCACGTCAATGTAGTGCTTTTAAAGTTATAGCAACGTTTCAGCAGAATCTCATCTGCCATCATCAGGCTTCTGTATTGAGTTTGTATGTGGGTCAGACTATCACAGCCGTTGGTTTTATGTTTGAGGGTAGCCTACTGTTGTGCCAGGATGGTTTTTTTCTTCATCCCGATTGGTTGGGAGTCTTGGTCTATGTTTATTGGTCTTGGAGTTTGTTTGATTGGTGTTTCTGGTTTCTTCTGTCTGTTTCATGGCTTTGATTGGCTGGCAACACTGTGTTCCTGTGTTGGAAGCTTTCAGTGCAGCTTGGCTTCGCGTAAAAGGACGGCTATTATCTATTAGAAAGCTAGGTTTCATCTGAGTGCCTGGTTGGGGTTGTTTGAGCTGGAGGTATCAGGGGGAGTCTGTTTGTGCCCAGGTGTTTGCCTGGCTTGTGGTGTGGAGATCTTTCTATTTGAGAGTGCAGGCTTCCAAATGATTGACAGTCTGGTGGAATCATGCTCCAAAGGAGCACCACTACAAAACCTAGCTAAACACTTAGCAAAACAACTATAGCCCCATGCTGAAACGGCAGCTTCATATGTACAAAACTCAAACCACTTCTTAGAAATGATCAAAGATCTACATGTAGAACAAGAAGATCTGCTTGTAAGTTTCGACGTGGTTTCACTATTCACTCAAGTCCCAATAAAAGAAACTCTTGAAATCATCAAAAACCAGCTAAACACCTAATGGAACTAACAGAACACTGCCTAACCAACACATATTTCATATACAAAGGACAAAGATACAAGCAAATTGAAGGAACCCCTATGGGATCACCACTGTCACCCGTCATTGCAAACCTGTTCATGGAAGAATTCGAATCCAGAGCCTGGCTAATGACACCCACAAACCCAAACTATGGCTAAGATACATCGATGACACATTTGTGATTTGGCCCCATGGAAATGAAAACCGAAACAATTTCCCAAATTATTTGGTCTGCTTTGTTTTAACTTGGCACAAATTTTGGTGGCCATATTGAAAGTGGAAACCGAAGAAAGATTCTAGAATCCACTGTCTTACTTACTCTCGTTGGGATCTCTAAGGTTACTAAGCAACAGCTGGTGTGATGCCTGGAGCTACTGAAACCGTTTTATTTTTTGTGAGAGCCCGGCCATTCCTTTGGACTCTGCTCTCCCTCTTCTGCTGGTTCGGTGGCTGCCCCAGTACCCTGGCAGCACAGCTTCATCTCATGCCACCACCACTGTCCATCACTTGTGCCAAGCCTGAGAACCGTGTCTATCAACAACAAAACCACCCTTTCCAGGTCTCGTGTCTTTGGGACAGATATGTGGTGTTGCACTACTCAAAAGCCCCCAAACGAAACCCCAAGGAGGGAGGCACAGAATCACTAATGCCCCCTCTCTGCCACTGGTATCGGGATGCCATCCGGGTCAACCGGACAACTTCCTGGACAGGTGAGTTGATGCTCGGTCCAGGCCTATCAAGGGAAAGTCCCCATCCACCTTGGGCTAATACTCGGATCTCTGTACAGTGCATCTCAGCATCATGCTTGGCTCCCTTGTGCTTGTATCACAACCTGAGCATTGAGGTTGTGGGGCAAGATATTCATCTCTTCCTGCTGCAGCCTCATACGTTTCCCCTTTTGGAGAGGCAGCCAGTGCGCTTGGGCTGGTGTGCACGCCTCAAGAGTTCGGCCTGGCACTACTACTTCAAGAGCCAAGGGGGTCTTCCTGAGGACCTCCTCATTCCCACCAACCAGCACAATGAGCCCCTCCTACTTAGTGACTACTCCAGTGCCGAACTGTACCAGGTCTGTATGTCTTACTATAGCTACCATTTGACTGTACAGTACCCACTTCGTGGAACTTACATCGCTTCGGTCAGCTATAAGCCGGGACCCCAGATCAGTCTCAGCCTGGATTTCTTTGTGGAGCCTGCTCTGCTCTTTGTTTTCAGGGTAACTTCCCGATTGCAGAGACAGTCACAAGGGGCCCTGAGCTTTTCCTGGAACCTGCAGCAGCTCAGCCCAGAAATAGTAGCCTACCAACTCCTGGACACACAGGGTTCCCTAGAGTGGCCCCATTCCTATGATTACAACCCATTTGGTCTGCACAGCCATTTCTGCACTGTGCCCACATCACACCAGACCAAGGAAGCAGTCGTGACCAGTGTGTACTTCCGTACCAGCCAGAGGATATCAGAGAGAGGGAATGGAAGACTGGATTTCTCAAACAGGACCTTGATTTTAAGAACAAGCAGGACAAGCTCAATTTCCATAAGACTCAACCCACAGGAAAACACAATCAACACTTATATTTTTAGCCGGGCCCAAGGCCTCTACTATTCCACCCAAAAAGGCAACTTGACCAACGGCCTTGCTAAGAACTCCAGCCTCTGCTATGTATTTTATCAGCAAGCAGGCCTCTCTTACCTGATTACGGTTAAATTCGTGCAGCTACAATTATTTAGATTCAGCCTGGATCTATATCTGAATCGGAAAGGGGCTCTCTTCCAATCTCTAGAGGAAAAGGAGATGGATATTTATGTCTTCAACAGCACTTCCTCTGAAAATAGCTTGTCCTATATTGTATGGTTCATCCCTGTGCAGCATCCCCTTCTGCAGTGTGAATGGGCCTTCAATCTGCACATTTTCGATTCCGTGGGTGGACATCTGGTAAAAAACTACAGTTTTGCCTACAATGATCAAATCCAAAATGCAGCTCATTTCCTTCCTGACTCTGCCTTACCTTTCCATCCTGCCTCATATGCGGGATTTGTTGCCAGAGTGAAATGCACTAAGAGTGCAAAAATTCCTATAATATTCAAGGCCAGGTTTAATATTTATGTGTTGAAAGTCATAGAATCCCAAATCGCTTGCCAGCAAAAAACTTGCACCATTCCCAAAGTTAGGATCCACCGGGCGGTTAATACCAAACATATCCTGCATTATGCACAGGGGACTGGATTTACGCTTGCAGCAGACATGCGGGTCAGTTGTCCAGGCCCCAAAGCAACTAAAGTCAGTTGGAACATCTATAAAGTCTTTAATCTGTCAAATAGACCAGACTGGTCCAAACCTTTCATTCCACCTGGCATTGAAGGACGACATTTCATCAAGTTAAAAATCCCTTGCTCCAGCTTGGATACTGGCTTGTATCTTTTTAATTTTACTGTGCAATTAATTTCATCCACTTTCCCCCAGAAGATAGAGCGCTCAGATGCAGTGTTGATAGAGGTTGGGTCAGATCGTTGGGGCGCTGTCATTACGGGAGGCCACTTTCGGTCCGTTGGATTTTCTGATCGGTGGATTCTAAAAGGATCCGTACTGTCCAATGGTGAGCTAGTCAGCCTGTCTCAGGGACTATCCTGTACTTGGTATTGCACCAAACAGGAAACAGACTATACATCGATGACTCTCAGCAGAGATGGGAAATGTTATCCAGATCAGGTGGATTTGAAGTGGACCACATCCTCTGATTCAATTCAGGTGATACTTCCTGAAACTCTTCAAGCCAATAATACATACCATTTTCTCCTGATAGTTCAAAATGGTAGTTGGATAGCTCATGCTCAGCACACTGTACACGTGCTGGCTCCTGGTGCCCTCATTCTCAACATTGCATGCATTGAAAATTGTGGAACTTCAATAATTCCAACAGAAAGATTTTCTCTGTCTGGCAAATGTGAGAACTGCAGAGAAATTGAATCCTGGTATTATTGGTCACTGCACTCATCCCAGTCCCATGAAATCAAATTTGACTGGTCTTCCAGAACAACTACTGGAAGATCCAGCTCATATTTACATTTCAAAGCCTTTGCTTTGGTCTCTGTGGCAGAAGAGTCCTATATTTTGAGCCTAAAAGTCATCACCAGAGATGGACTGTCCTCTCGCTGTGACTATTCTTTTTATGTTAATGCTCCACCACAGATAGGAAAATGTGTCCTTAATCCAAGAAAAGGAGTAGCTTTTCTAACAAAATTCATTATCTGGTGCCATGGTTTTGAAGACAGAAATCAGCCTCTTGTCTACAAAATAATAGCAGGGTCAGATCAAATGACAATTAGTTCAATATCCTCAATTCAAAATAACACTTTGGGGATAATCATCTATGCTGGACATGAATCCCAAACTCCCTGGTTTTTCCTTCCTCCTGGTAGACCATCACATAACTCTGCTTTGACTATATATGTTCAAGTTTTCAATACCCTTGGTGCGTCTTCTCAAGTCACTTTGCAAGCAATGGTGTTTGATCAAAGACAACCAACAATGAAAGCTGTCCGCCATCAACAACTACATGATTTGATTAATAGATCAAATGCTCTTATGACCAAGTTGCTCATCACCAAGGATTACCTGAGTTTAGGGTATATCATATACATGACGGCCTCGGCCTTAAACAACATTGAAGCTTCACCCTCCAATCAGGTTCCTAAAGCAGATTTGCGTCAACACCTCCTCAATATAACCACAAGGATTCCTAGCTCTGGTATCGGGGAAATCAATCAGGCAGTCCTAAGTATTTGTCAAGTAACGCATGAAATTGCTGAAGTCAATAAAGTATCCCAGCTGCTTGCAGTAAGAAAATTAAAAACAGTCAGCCAAGGTCTGAAAAGACACAGGAATCAAGATTTGGGCTCAAAGGAAACAGAGATTCTTAGCAACGGGATTCTGACAGGATTGTCCAATATTTTGGATGCTTCCCTCTTGAATTACAGAAATCCTAATGTGGATGCCATTAAAGAAGCTATTTCTGTGACTGAAATATTAGCAGATCTCATTTTACAAGGCAAAGTCCCTGGTGGGCATGAAACTAAAATGGCCACCCGACACTGGGCCATTCACCTCTGGAAAGACAAAACATGGGATGTTTCTGGAACTTTCTCAAACAGGAAGCAATGTAGGAGCTGCTTTTATCCAAAACTGAAGCAGGGGTCTCATGTGGACTTAGAAGAAGATAATGTTGTTTCCACCATTCTATATGAATTTGAACAGAATCCTTTTCCTTGGCTGACTTTTGCTGACAATATTGGCACAATGGTGACGGGGTTCAAGATGGTGGGAACCAATTCTAAAGGGAACCTAACCACCATCATTCCTGATGTGTTTGAAATTATCTTGACTAGGAAAGACAAGGCCATCTTCGAGGTGACTATGGGGCCAGATAAAAAACTTCCTAAAACAATAGGCAGCTTCAGCTTGGAAATTAAAAGAAACTCCAGTGATATTTATATCCAACTTGTGCCTAAAGTGAAAGTTACTTTCCAGGTATTTATCTATCTAGGCATCAATCTGAGCCATCCCCCCTTAGTTTTATATAATGCTTCTCATTTAAGTCCTCCAACAATTATCCAAAAGGATACAATTATTGCTGGATGTGCTCTCAAAGTTCCATATCTCCTTTGCCTTCCAAAGTCATTGCTTTCCTTTCCAGCCTATAACAGGGGAGTAGACACGCTCAACCTTTCTATTGTCTTGCAGTCACACCCTATTGTGAGATACCAAACTGCAAAGTTTCTCCGCATCGCTGTCTTTGGAGCAGGTTGTTTGGCTCTTGAAGGCATTCAAGATCAGTGGAAAGAAGAAATCTGCAGCCTTGGATCTCAAACCAGCTGGTCAAAAATCCACTGTGTCTGCAAAGCAAAAAAACAGACCACAAAATCAACTAGATCTGTTTCAAGAGGGCCTTCAGAACCCAGAATCCGATTTTTGGCTGGGAAGTTACTACTATTTCCCAATCAAGTTGACATGAAAGTGTACCTTTTAGAACCAACGGGACAGAATCCTGTCCCGGGGTTGATTGTGCTTGCTATTTTCCTAATCTACATTTCTTTGGCTGTCTGGGTGAGAAGAAAAGATAGAACTGATATTGAAGAGCAGATTATAGATTTGCCAGATAACGACCCCTTTCATACCATGAGATACCTAGTGACCATCTATACCGGGAGTCGCCCAAGTGCAGGGACCAAAGCAGATGTCTTCATTGAACTGATTGGCCAGAATGGATCAAGCGATGTGCATGTCTTAAAGCACCCATCATTTCCAGAGATCCTTCAGAACACCTGTATCGATACTTTTATGCTAACTACCAAGGAAGATTTGGGAGACCTCTTCTCTATCCACATCTGGCACAATTATTGTGGCTTCGGGCCTAACTGGTACTTGAGCCGAATCAAAGTCCTCAATGTAGACACAAACAAGTCGTGGCTGTTTCTGTGTAGAAAATGGTTGGCCCTTGGCAGGCGTAACTACCAAATAGAATGGACTTTTGAGGTCAGTGATCCACAAGTCCCCATCAGCAGAATTGATTATGTGTTGATAATGTTTAGCTATCACTGGGTCCAAGACCACCTCTGGTTCTCTAACTTTGTTCGCAGCCTTGACAGCTCTTGGAACAGATTCCAGAGGCTCTCCTGCTGCTTAATGATACTTTTGACCTCCCTGCTGGTCAACACAGTCATTTTCAACAGTAAGAAAGAAGAACAGGTTTTCCTCCTAGAACTGCAGTATTTGAAATCCATAACAGCGGGTGTTTTCGGTGCTCTCATTTCCATTCCTGTGGAATGGATTGCAGTGAGCTTGTTTAAATACTCCATGAAGAGGTCTTCTTCCCAGTGTAACATCACCAAGGGCCAGGGAAAGGAAAGCCTCACTTGCATGCCTGGAAGCCCTCCTAACGCAGGTACCCAACTTTCAAAGATAAAATCACAGCAGTTCTCAGCCACAGATATCAATTTTAGTAACAATAATGCAACAGACAAGAAAGCAACTTTGAGCAAAACTCAGAAATTGCAATGGGACAGATGCTTGTCTTGCAGTGCATGGTTCTTTGTCTCTCTTATATCTGGGGTGGCATCATTTTTCATCACGTTCATTGGCCTGTCCTTTGACAACAAAACAACCACCGAATGGCTACTAGCCTCTCTGATATCGTTCTGTCTCCATGTGAGCTTCTTTGAGACCGTACAAATCATTATTTTCTCCGGCTGGAATATCTGTTTGGCAAAATACTGTGCAGACATCCCATGGCAAAGCTATCAATATATGACATACAAACCAAGAACGATGGAAGCTGACGAGATGGTGAAGTTGCACAACAACCTGGTTGAACTGAGAGCTTCCAAAAAATACCAACCCATCAAAGAAGAAGACGTTACAGCCTTGCAAAAGAAGCAGATGATCCAATATTTAGCTTACAAATATGTAAAAGACATGATCTGCCATTTTATCTTCTTGGCTTTAATTTTCACAATCTCACACCCAATTGACGTTACTACTGCCTTCTTTTACAATCGAGCCATGTCTAGGAAATTTTCTCCTAATTTGCCCAATTTGAATGGAGCACAGGATGTTTACAGATGGGTAAACAATAACTTTCTGTCACTGATACACAATCCCGATCACCCAAGCTATCTTACAAATACCTGGTCCAAAATCCTGGGATTGCCCAGAATGAGGCAAATAAGAAGGAAATCTGCAGACAGGTGTGTACTTCCCCATGAAGTGAAAAACATATTTTTGCTGCATGATGTTCACTGCAAGAACAAATATGGATTTAGCCAGGAAGATCAAACTAACTACATGGGCTCGTGGTCAACTCCTACCGACACCTCAGTTCCCAAGAACCATGCTGAATTTTTAGGCTTCAGTTATGAGCCAAGTAGTACCCATTGGGACTACATCACCGAGGGACAATTAAATGAATATCCTTCCAGGGGATATACTTTTTATTTTTTCCCCAAAGAACCACAAGTGAATTCAACAAAAAGGCTGGAAGCTTTGGAAACTAAAAGCTGGATTGACAACAAAACGTGGGCAGTGATTTTAGAACTAACAACTTTTAATGTTGATGAGCATATGTTCTGCAGCATTTCTGTTATTTTTGAATTTTCTTTACTTGGTCCTGTAAATACCAGCATCTCTCTGCATTCTTACAAACTCCCATTTTTCACACATCAAAGTGTGAGCCAAATTTTCTTCTTTTGTCTGACAATATACTTCCTCATTATTTATATTGCTGATGAATGTCGCATGGTGTACCAAGAACGACTGAGATATTTTACCCTTGCGGCCAACCTGATCAACTTTGGGATAAAGACAGTTTGCATCTTCTTTCTGGTGGTGCTTTTGTGCAAATTCAAGCTTTCTTCTGACTTGGTGCAATTTTACTTACTCCATTCCGAAGAGTTTATTCCATTCCATATGGCTTCCCAATTCGACCAGACAGTCAGAGGTGTCCTGGGGATTTTGCTTTTTTTCCTGGTTCTGAAAACATATCGCTATGTCAGATTTCTGTTTGATTTACGCTTAGCCCAAAAATCCCTCAGATCAGCCCTCCCTGGTATCATCAATATAGTTGTAATGGGTGGCATATTTTTCAATGCATACACGGCACTTGGATACATGGGATTTGGCCAACATGAATGGAATTTCCGTAGCATGATGTATTCCTTCACGACGGTATTGTCTTATTGTGCCTTAACATTTAAGAACACTGAATTTTTGTCTGACAGATTTCTAGGGGGTCTTTTTTTAGGATCCTTTCTTTTGGTGATGATCTGCATTTTTGTCAATTTAAGTCAAGTCGTCATCATGTCAGCTCACCTGGACATGAAGGAAGTTGTTTGCAATGAGCCTTCCAATGAAGCAGAGGTCATGTATTTTATACTACAGAAGGTGTACAGAATGTGGTATTTTGCCAACACTGGTACCTACACGACAGCAGACACTGATGTTTTTAACACTGTACTGTATGGGAAATTTAAGAAACGTAGAAAACCGCCCTTGAGAAAACACTTGAGAAAGAACGAAAGACTTTATATTGTTATTTGAGGAAAACAATCAGAAGCATGTGTTAACTTATTTTCTTGGGCTATTCCTCTGGATCATTCTGAATTCCCAAACCATCTTCTATCCCAGATAGTCTTCCGCTGCTTTGATTGAAAATGGCCATTATGTGTTATGCAGGAAGCCCTGTAGCAGTGGAGTTCCTAGCTGTGGACTAGTGACCAATCTGATTTTCATCAGTACAAGGACTGAATGACAGAGGTTAGGGGTGAAGTCCTTTCTGGGGAGATATTTAGCTTCCTCAAAATCTGTCCAGAACGAGGACTTCAGACAGTAATTATGATCTGACCAACTCATCCAAACACATTGAGCTAAGCAGAAAAAACCACAAGAAGGTTTACAATGCAGAAACAAGAAAACCCAAGTACATTTTTGGTCACTAGGTCCTTCACAATCCATGCTCTACCCTGTTTGGAAAGTCAACACAATAGTGGAAAATTCTCCACTTCACAATCAGCTGCTACAGAGAATCAAGACACCACTACATGATGCCCTATATCAAAGGTCTCCAAACTTGGCAACTTGAAGACTTGTGGACTTCAACTCTCAGAATTCCTCAGCCAGCATAACCGAGGAATTCTGGGAGTTGAAGTCCACAAGTCTTCAAGTTGCCATGTTTGGGGACTCCTGTCCAATTCAGAAACATTGGATACCCAGAGAGTAGAAATGTTTGCAAGGGGGAGGGGCTGCAGAGGAGATGGGAGATGCAGGGACAAGAAATTCAAGATAGTGGCTGTGACTATCTGATTGACACCCTTTTAATGTACTTCCTGCCTGTGAGGTATGTAAAAGAAAAGTGAAGCTTCAACTCACAGCTTCTCACTTAGGCTTTTGATCCCCTGTCCTACTAATATCCCCCACCCCCCAGATGTTTATATCTTTTGTGGGATTAGATTCCTAGAAATGCTGTGCAGTTGGGGTATTTCCTTACTGAAATCTTGAACTTTTTCCTCCTGGTTCCTATCTTTCCTTTCTTTATCCACAACTTCTTATTTTAGGAGATTTTTTTTTAGGACTGCGACTTTTTTTGCACTTGTTATATGATACATAAAAAAGTGAAGTGAAAGTTCTTCTTTTAATCAGTCACTTATAAGCATTTCTCTGTGTTAAAACTTTCCTGTTTATCTCAATAAATAGTGCAGTTTTGTTCAGTTAGTTTTTGATTTATATTAATTGCCTGTCCTTATTATACCTTTCTGGAATGTTTCTAATTCAATTTGATTTCTATCTCCCTCTTCAATTTGGAATAGCAATAGCATTTAGCACTTAGACTTATACACCGCTTCACAGTGCTTTACAGCCCTCTGTTCTGACCTAGGCTTCCTTAGAAAGCATAAAGCACAATCTTAGTCCTCGCAAAGCCTCTTTTATTTCCACGGCTGTGAATTACGTTCATTCACAAATAGGGGAACATTCTTTCAGGGGAACATTTATAAACACCCACCATATCACACTTGGAATCCTGCCAGAGAAGTAATTGCCAAACACAGGGCAAGACCAAACTTGACACAGTGTCAAACACAACTTTTCAAAACTTGAATTGACCAGACAACCTAATTGCTTCCTGAAAAAGGTCACGTCCTGTTCTCTCTTTTATGCCCTATGGGAGGGGCCAATCATCTTGAAGGTGTGGCCTTACTCCTGAGTCGACCTTGTTTTCTCAGTTGTTCTTGTCTTCTGGTGGTTCTGCGCATGAGCAGGCTGGAAACCAGTTCCAGAAACTTCCCTGCCTCACTGTTGTATAAGTCTGAAGGCAACTGGTGAGTGCCAGCCTGCCCTGGCCCCATCCCTGCCTCCGATGCAAAGCCCTCATCTGAGCCCTCCTCAGCCTCCAAGGCTAACCCAGGTTCCTCCCCAACTTCCTCACTACTGTCTGACTCTGTCAGCTGACTACTGCCAACTCTGTCAGCTGCCGGCAGGCCACAACACCCTCTTTAAGCAGTTTGTAAACTTTGTAATCAGTCTATTGTCCCCAACAATCTGGGTTCCCATCTTACCTACCTCAGAAGGATGGAAAGCTCAGTCAACCTTCAGCCAGTGAATATCGAATTTAAGAACTTAAAGTATCATCATAATCTAGCTTACTGACATAAAGCAGCTGATGATGATCTTGATCTGGATGATAATAATTTCAACAATAAAAAATTCTTGTGACTCTCTCAGCACATTGGGAAAAATTCTGACCTGGGTCCTGAGGAATTCCTGCCCCTTAGAGTGGTGTTTCTTCACCTTGGCCACTTTAAGATATGTGGACTTCAATTCCCAGAATTCTCCAGCCAGCACTTTTAAGTCTACACATCTTAAAGTGGCCAAGGTTGAGAAACACTGACATCAGAGCATGGAAGGGTGGTCAGAATTACAACCCAACAGAACTCCAACAGAGGTTGCCCGGTTGCCAAGTTCTAGAATTCCCACAGTTATTCCATCTTCAGCAGTTAAGGCTGTTTGATCCAAACCTAGCCAGATGCATTTCTTCTTCATGTTCAGGGTTTGTTTCCCATGGGCAGTCATCATGCCCCTTTCCTTTTGCCTGCCTCCATCATTGGTGATATCTAACCACACCTACGGGAAGGAAAAAAGCAAACCTCACACCTCGTCTGCATGGAACACTAACTGTGAGAATGGTTCATTCAGAGTTGTAGAGCTTCTTTCAAGAACTTGGAAATTTCTCCAGCATCATTGGGTTTGGAGATCCATTCTGAGGCATAGCATGCTTCTGTGCCCAGGACATGTGGCACTGGGACTAGTCTTTGAAGAACGGGACTTTCATCCTTCTCCAACCTCCATTCATATCACAATCCAGGGTGTCTCCTGTTCCTGCAGTGTGCCTAGTCATCTTCACCAACATCTGAGAATTAAGTTGCATCGTCAAGAGGTCTCTCTGTTCCTGCTCTGGCCATCCACATTCCCCAAACATGACTGGAAACAAATGTGGCTAAGCTGCTGGGCATGCCTTGATAAAGCAAGATGGTGCCATCATTGCATTTATCGATGGGGTGGTCCTCCAGCCCTTTTCCTTCCCACCAACCATCATCCATATTCTTCACCATGCAACCACTACTGTGATGGTCAGCTGCCTCACAGGTGCTCCTCTTATTTCAGGCATTGTCAAATGGTGCACTACACTCACCAAGGACTATGCTTTCCTTCCTTTCATGTCAAGCAAGGCCCTTTGGTCAGTCTTAGTTTGGACATGCAGGTGGAACCCATCATATTACATCTTTACAGTGCCCATTCCACATTACTCCGCATCCCTCATAGGACTATCCATCTATTCTGGAATGTCTCCTCAGCCAAGTCCCAACGAAAGACCTACAGCCTGATGGATGCTCACAGCAGATGGTTCTGGTCTACCACATACAATCCATATGCTTTACAGAACAATTATTCCATTGCTCCTAGTCCACCATCTTTCAGGAACAAAGTTGTGGCTCATTTCTCTTTGGTTCTTGAAGAGGCAGAATCTGGGGATTTGAGTGGGGCATTAGATTTCTCAGGTGGCATATTAAGTCTTAGGACTAGGAATCAGCCTCTGGCTTATCTTACTGTCAACACATGGAAAAGCAAGGCAGGCATCTATTTTTTTACTGACAGACGGGGTTTCTCCTATCTTATCAAAGGCTCTTCTGATGACTTGGACATTCCTTCCAGCACTTACTACCTTTTTTATCAACAGCAAAGTCTCTCTTACTTGATCACCATTGAATTTGTCCACCGGTGCTGGTACAAGTTCAGTCTCCATCTGTATCTTAACAGAAAAGGAGTCCGTTTGAAGTCTTATTCAGAGAAAGATGTAGAAATTCACATTTTCAACAGTGGCCCTTCGTTTGTGCCAAGTTCGGTCTATATTGCTTGGTTTATTCCACTGCAGAACCCATTACTCCAGCACAAGTGGACCTTCAGTCTACAATGTTTGGGTGTAGAGAAGGAAGATCTTCTCTGGAATGCTACTTATAGTTACAGAGATCGTGTCAAAAATGCTGCCCGTTTTATATCTGATCTTCCTTTTAACCCTGCTTTATATGCAGGCTTCATAGCGCAAGTCAATTGCACACAAATTGGCCAAATACGTATCATTTTAGAAACCAATGTCAGTACTTACACTTCAAAGACCCTGAAGTCCACAGTGGATTGCCTTCAAAGACTTTGTTTCCTTAAAAAAGTAAAAATCCAGGAGTCTCATTATACTAAGCCTCGATTAAGCTATAGTAAAAAGGTCTCATTCAACCTCTCAGCTCATGTTGAGGTGAATTGTCCAGAACCAAAGCAAACACATATAATTTGGAGAATCTATAAAGTTCCAGACATGAAGACTGGTCCCGACTGGTCAAAACCTTTGAACCCTCCTGGAGTTGGGAAAAAAGATATTTTAATCTTAAACATTCCTGCTGATAGCCTAGATGAAGGCTTGTATTTATTTAATTTGACCATAACATTAAGCACAATGGACACTTTAGAGAAAGTAGAGGACTCTGATTCTGTGTTTGTCAGGATTAGGCTCAACAGACTTTGGGCGGTCATTGCTGGAGGTGATTTGCAGATGGTTGGATTTTCTGACCGATGGATTCTGAATGGATCTGCCTCTTCCGATCCAGATGCCCCGCAACCTTTTGAAGGCCTCACCTTCACTTGGTACTGCTCCAAACGAAAAGCAGACTATACTTCCATGACTTTGAGCATGACTGGGAAGTGTCATCCAGATCAGGCAGACTTGAAATGGACTGCTTCTTCAGAACCAGTGCAAACTGTTCTACCTAGAACACTTCAAGAAAATGCCACGTATTATTTTCTTCTGGTGGTTCATAAAGGAGAGAGACAGGGTCAGGCTGGGCAACGGGTCCAGGTGCAGCCTGATGCTTGGCTAGCACTGAATGTCACCTGCATTGAGAACTGTGGAAGGTCTGTGATTCCCACAGAAAGATTTTGCCTTTTTGGCAAATGCCTAAATTGTCAAAGGTTTAATAGGCCTCGGTTTCACTGGTCACTTTTTTTAGGAAACTCTTCTGAGCTCCAATTTGACTGGGCCTCCAGAACTTCAACAGGGAGGACTAATCCATACCTCTGTATGAAACCATTGAGTTTGATGCATATGGCAGAAGACTTTAGACTTGTATTAAAAGTGAGACTAGAGGGACGTGAACCATTGCGCTATAACTATCAATTTGTTGTAAATATACCTCCAGCACTTGGAAAGTGCCGCCTTAACCCTCCCACAGGAATAGCTTTTCTAACAAAATTCTCTGTGCACTGTAGTGGTTTTAGAGATCAACATTTGCCTCTTACCTATAAGGTCAAAGTGGCATTAGATTCAATGGAAATGTCTCCTGTAAGAAACAGCACCTTGGGCACCATTGTCTATTTTGGTGATCAATCAAAAAGTCCGCCATCTTTTTTGCCTGTTGGTGTACCTTCTAAGCAATATCTCTTGAACTTATATGTCCAAGTATATGACGATCTTGGTGCTTATTCCCAAATTACACTACTCACCACAGTGCACAGCCCACTGAAAGCCAAGGAACCAGAGGCTGCGTTAAAGGAATTGCATAGCTTAACTGGTGGAACATCGGCTCCCATCCCATATTTTCTCAACAGTGGAAATTATTTTAGTGCAGGATATTTTGTCCACATGGTGGCTTCTGCTTTAAATGACCTAGAAGGGCTTCCAAGGCTTCACTCCTCGAAGACCAAACTGCGTGAAATTCTTTTAAACCATTTGGCTGGGATTCCAACAACAAATATAATGGAGGCAAGTCACGTGATCTCAAGTATTTTGCAGATAACCCAAGAAATTGGGGAAATCAATTGGAAATCACAGCTTCTTGTAGTCCAAAAGCTCAAGGACGTGACTGATGGATTGAGAAGACATAACAGAGAAAATGGAGGTTTTAAGGAAATCTATTATCTTGGAACTGCTATTCTTGCAGGGTTATCCAATATCCTGAAAGCTTCTCTGTTAAAAAACCCACAAAGCCACAGAATCATGGTTGAGGAAATCATGTCTGTCACTGACATGCTAGTAGACCTCCTTTTAGAAGGCAAAGTCCCAGGAGAACATGCAACCATCCTAGGAGTTGATGACTGGACCATCACGTTAAAGAAAGAAGAAAAGTGGGATATTTCTGAACCTTTTGCTAGGAGAAGAGACTGCCAAAACTGTTTCTATCCCAAAATGAAACAAATGGAATATGACCAGTTGCCTGATGATGCAGTAATATCTACGGTACTTTATGACTTTGACAAGAATCCATTTTTCTGGTTGCCCTCTTCAGATGACATAAGCACCAGGGTGGCAGGGTTCAAAATGGCAGGAATTAAATCTAATGGCGATGTGATTGAAATTGTGCCTGATGTGGCTGAAATGATCCTGACCAGAAATGAGGAAAAGGCAGCTGTATTTGAGATGACGGTGGAACGCAACCAAAACTTTCCTGAAGCTTCTGGAGGATTCAGTTTTGAAGTCTGTAGAAACTCCAAAGACATCTTAATCCAGATAGTGACAAAACTAAAGTTCACTTTCCAGGTTTTTATATATGTGGGTCTCAAGCTTAGTCATCCTCCCTTAGCTATTTTTCATGTTTCCCACAATAAGCCAGTGATTTCGAAGACTAAGAATTCCACAGGGAATGATTGTCTATTTCAGATGCCTTACATTTTTTGCCTTTCGCAGACATTACTCAAATCCATATTCCGAGGTAGCAAAGCTGAAAAACAAAATATTTCCATTGTTCTCCAATCTGACCACTTTCTGGGGGACCACAACTTACAGAGACTTGGCCTTGCGCTGTTTACAGCTGACTGCTTGTATCTGGATGATGCCCAAACATTTTGGAGACAAGATAAGTGTCACCTCGGACCTCAGACTACCTGGCAAAAGCTACACTGCATCTGTGCAGGCAAAAGACGCACTGCAAGGACTGTTGACCGAGCAACAAGAGGAACCTCCATGGGAAATGTCACATTTTTAGCAGGGAAGGTAACCATCCATCCGGATCCAGCAGAGATGAGAAAGATCCAGTTGGCTCAAATCCAGAAAAACCCAGTGATAATCTTGACTGTCATTTTCATTTTTCTTATATATATCTTGTTGGCTATTTGGGCAATGAGTAAAGATAAGGTTGATGTAGAAAGCCGAGCCCACACCATTGTCTTGCCTGACAATGATCCCTTTGATAAAGTTTGCTACTTGGTTACCATCTATACAGGCAGCCGCATTGGGGCAGGAACAACAGCCACTGTTTTCATCCAATTGATCGGGGACCAAGCAGTCAGTGACGTCCATCGCTTGAGCCACCCTGAACATGTGCCTTTCCTCCGTGGGTCCATCAATACCTTTCTCCTGACCACTAAGAATGACCTGGGAGATATTTATTGCCTTCAAGCTTGGCATGATAATGCCGGCTCTTCCCCTAACTGGTTCCTGAGTAGAGTCAAGGTGGAAAATATGTACACCAAACAGTCTTGGATGTTCATATGCCAAAAATGGCTTGCTCTGGATAAGGACAATGGCCTGATTGAGAGGGTGTTTATTGTGGTCCAGCCACTGGCCACTTTAAACAAAATGGATTTTTTCCTCATCAGCTTTGCCAAGGACCTTGCAGAGAACCACTTATGGTTCTCCCCTTTTGCCCACGTGTGCACTGGTTCTTTCAACAGACTTCAGAGGCTGTCTTGTTGCTTAGCCACTCTCTTCTGCATCCTGCTAATCACCATGTTTTTCTTCAAGGTTGACATGGATCAGCAGATGTATCCAGGACAACTGCAGTATCTGAGGTTTCTAATCATCGGCATTCAGAGTGCTTTCATTTCGATCCCTTTGCAGATGATTATAACCATTCTGTTCAAATATTCGCAGAAGGAGCCCTCTGATGAAAAGGCCACCGAAACACAGCAAAATGTATGTTCCAATTTAACAACTGGAAATCTGAGGAACTGGAAAGAACTCTTGTGGAAATGTTACCTTCTAGAAACTGCTTCGAAATCCCCAGGGCCTGGTTTTCCAGACAGCAGCTCTGCTGCTGCTTCCAATCCCCAAAACCTGACAGAACATAAAAATGTTAGGTGGCGGCAGAGAGTAAAAACCCGATACAACTGCACGATTCCAGAGGGGGATGCCAATATAATTTCAACAGAGGAAGAGGCTTCACAAGTTGGCTATACCAACATCAATTTTAACAATAATTCCATGGAGAAGGAGGCAGACCACCAAACGAGGCCACTGAATACTCCCAGCATGCTTTTCTTCAAAAGGCCCCAGATCATATCTTGGTGGAACAAGTATGCTTCGTGGATTCTGGTCTTGGTTATTTCTGCCTCATCCTCTTTTTCTATCATATTATATGGAACATCTCAGGACTACAAAACCTCTTTAGAGTGGTTGGCGGCCTCGGCCATCTCACTCCTTATCAGTATGGTTTTCCTTCAAACCCTGAACATCCTTTTTTTTTCAGCCCTAAAATCGCTTCGTCCCAATTCCTGCAAAAACATTCCATGGTCAATCAAAGAAAGTTTCCTAGAGATTAAACTGAATGAACCCAGTATGAATGCTGACGACATGCGAGAACTGCATTATGATCTTGTAAGAATGAGAGGCAGCAAGCAATACCAGCCTTTGGAAGAAGACGAGATCACCATTTTTAAAAAAAGGGAGAAGATCCGACATCAAGCCTTTGTTTTCCTGAAGGATGTCCTATGCCACTTTGTCTTTTTAATCCTTATTTTGAACATTGCCTACTCCATGGAAAATACCACGAGTTTTTACTACAATCAAGATATGAACTCAAAATTGTCAAAGGAGCTTTTTGAAGTTGGTAAAATAAAGGAGATTTATCTCTGGTTGAGAGAAGTCTTTTTGCAATTGATTCACAATCCCCTGAAGCCAACCTTTCTCCCAGACACCTGGTCCAAAATCCTGGGTTTACCCAAAATGCGGCAGATAAGAGCACAGCATCATGAAAAAGAATGCTTCTATCCACACAGTTTTGTAAATAAATTTGTGATTAGTAAAAGCCATTGTCTTCACAAATATGGTATTGATGAAGAAGATCAGAAGAATTATCTCGGATCATGGAAAAACCCAGTTAATGAATCTGTGGTGAATCATTTGGGCAATTTCACAGGCTTCATTTATCACAAAGTCCGAGACCCCTGGAGATACAATTCCTACGGAGAGCGAAATGTGTACACAGCAGGAGGATATACATTCAATTTTTATCCCAAGGAGACTTTCTCTGAATCAATGAAAAGAATAGCATCTTTGGAAGAAAACAGCTGGCTCGATGAAAATACTTGGGCACTAATCGTCGAGATGACAACTTTTAATTTTGATACGAACTTATTTTGCAGCATATCAGTGATCTTTGAAGTTTCTCACTTAGGTCCTATTAATACAACTCTGTGGATCCACTCCTATAAACTCCCCATTTTCAAGCAGTTGGACCGAAGGGAAAAGTTTGTTTTCATCCTGGTGGGCTACATGCTAGTTTTTTACATCATTGACGAGTTTTGCGTAGTGGAACAACAGAGGCTCAGCTACCTAAAAAATGTTTCTAATTTAATTAATTTTGGCATCAAGGCAGTGTGTTGTTTTTTCCTCCTGCAACTTGCATTCAAGTTCAAACTGGCTTCCAGCCTAATTGAGCTCTATCTTCATCAACCGAACCAATACATCCCCTTCCATAAAGTTTCTTTTGTCGATAAAACTTTGAGGATCACTCTAGGGTTTTTGGCCTTTCTGATCGTCCTGAAAACTCTCAGGTACTCTCGTTTCTTTTACGATGTGCGCCTGGCCCAGAGGTCCATTTTGGCCGCCCTGCCGGGTATCTGCTCCATGGCTTTAGTGGTGGCAGTCTACTTCTTCGTCTACATGGCCTTTGGCTACCTTGTCTTTGGCCAGTACGAATGGAACTACAATATGATGACCCATTCAGCACAGACCGTCTTCTCCTACTGTGTTTCAGCCTTTAAAGACACAGCATTCAGATCCAACCGTGCTCTGGGAGGGCTTTTCCTGGCTTCCTTCATGATGGTGATGATTTGTGTTTTGATCAATTTATTCCAAGCAGTGATTATGTCAGCCTACGAGGACATGAAGCAGCCAGTTTATGAAGAGCCTTCTGATGAAGCTGAGGTGGTTAATTTTCTCTTCCATAAAATCCGCCAAATATGGGCTCTCATCACCTTCAGGAAGGTATCAACGACAGATACGGAACTTTTTAATCGGGTCCTTTTTGGGCTTCCTGAGCGCAAAAATATGAATCACCTTGGACTCAAAGCCCGGAAAATAAATGGGAAGAAAATGGTGTATCTTGTCATTTGAGTGCTGTTCCCCCCCCTCCCCACCCCACCCCCCAAAAAGGAAAAAAGAAGTGAGGACAAATGAGTTGCTCAAAGCAGGACTCAAATTTCTAAAATCCTTTTTTTCTTAAAATCTCCTCAGCCTGGACTCTCTTATTCACAGCACAATTTTCTGGAATAATTATTCTTTAATAATTGGCAAGCATGCATATAGCCATTCATGAGGAAAAATACGAATATACCTTACCCTGATTTCTTCCATTTTCATGCCTGCTGGATTTTATCATCTTGGCTATGGAGAAACAAAGACTTTTATGTAATTATTTTAAAACCTCTGTATTTATTTCAGAGTGCACTCTTTTTTAAATGCAAGCTCCTTTCTTTATTCCTCACGAAAGCCAGTGGCTGAAGTGTCTCAAGCATCTTTCTTAGACAGGAAGAATCAAAGTCAAATTAAAGCAAGAAATATTAATCTTTTTTTGAAAGGTTTCAGAGGGAATCTCACAAACATTAGAGCACCTTAAACTGCCAAAGAATGATCACCTTCAAGATTAAAGAATTTTTAAAGTCTTTTTTGGATTGTCCTGTTTTCATCCTTAACGTTTTCAAAGCTGCTACACTATGTTCTGCCTTAGGAATTGGCACAATAAAGTATTGGCATCCAATTAGGGGTGTCTACAAGTTGGATAATCAATGATAAATGATCAGAGTGCACAAGTGTGTGTGTGTGCACAGGTATGTACAGATAATACCCTCTCATTTAGCGACCATTTGAACTTACAATGGCACTGAAAAAATAACGTATGACTGTTTTCACACTTATGACTATGTGTGTTTTGTGTGTGTGTGTATGTGTGTGTTTTAAAAAATGTCCTTTTTTTTTGTTCTATCCAATCATACCAGCATTCCCAGCTTCTGTAATTCTGATGTTTCTTTTTTTTTTCTTAAGTGCTAAGGTTAACTTGTCCATCTCTGCACAGGCTGTTTATCTTCTGTATAACCATCTCCTCTGTTGGAATATGTGCTTGTTTCCAACACTGTGCAAAGGTTATTCTGGCTGCAGTAAGAATATGCAGTATTATATATTTAACATTTTTAGGAATTTGTCTATTAAATATCCCCAATAGGAAAAATTCTGGTTTTAATTTAATTTGCTCCACTGCTATTTCCTCTAACCATTTTTTTAATTCTATGCCAGTATCTTTGGGCTTTAGTGCAGGACCACCACATATGAAAAAATGTGATGAAAATGAAAAAAATTTCTTTTTACATTTCCAGCAATTCGGATTCATGTTAGGAGACATTTTTGCTGTTCTCAATATTAGTAAATAACGTAAAATGTAAATCAGAATTATGTATTCACAATAAGATGTATTTGTAAATGTATCACCAATATTGATAACAAACAAGGAACCATAGACTGTCGATAATAGAATTGTTAGTTTTTTAATCATTTTCTTTTTTTCTATTTATTTTCTTTCTTCTTCTGTGTGTTGTGTTTGTTTGATATTTTGGTTTTGTAATCAATAAAGTTTTTTTTTTAAATGTCCTTTTCTCACATGCTGACACATCCCTATAAATCTTCTTGCCAGCACAGTGGATATAGCTCACCATACCCCACCTCATCAATTCTTTTCCAAGTTTGCAGTGCTTCCCCACTCGCTCAGTCCTGTCCTGGGATTCCCTGGTGGTCATCCATCTGAGGTAACCTCTGCAAGTTCAGTCCTGCCCTGGGCTGATGCTGCTTCCTCAGGGAGTCTCAGCAGGTGGACAAGTGGCCCTTGGCTGGGTAGGCAGAGTCTTGCCTTATCCCCTGAATTCATGGACAAACCAAAATGATTGATTTGCATGGGATTTCCTTCCAGCAAGTCTATTTAATTGGGCATCATCATCACACTGGACAGCCATCTGTCTGAAATGGTATGGGGTCTCCTGCTTGAGCAAGGGGTTGGACTAGAAGACCTCCAAGATGACTGCATCTGTTAAAATACTGAAGTTTGCTGATGACACAACAGTGATTGGTCTCATTCGAGACAACAATGAATCTGCATTCAGACAGGAGGTTATACAACTTGCCTCGTTTTGTAACCAGAACAATCTGGAACTGAACACACTCAAAACTGTAGCAATGGTGGTAGACTTTAGAAGAAACCCTCCCATACTACCACCTCTTACAATACTAGACAACACAGTATCAACAGTAGAGACCTTCAAATTTCTAGGTTCAACTATATCACATGACCTAAAATGGACACCTAGCATCAAACACATCATCAAAAAAGCACAAGAAAGAATGTTCTTTCTGTGCCAACTCAGGAAGCTCAAACTGCCCAAGGAGCGGCTGATCCAGTTTCTACAGAGGAATTATTGAGTCTCTCATCTGCACCTCTGTAACTGTCTGATTTGGTTCTGCAACCCAACAAGACAATCACAGACTTCAGAGGGTAATTAGGACTGCAGAAAATACAATGGCTACTAACCTGCCTTCAATCGAGGACCTGTATACTGCACGAGTCCAAAAGAGGGCTGTGAAAATATCTACAGACCCCTCACATCCCGGACACAAACTGTTTCAACTCCTACCCTCAAAACGACGCTATAGAGCCCTGCACATCAGAACAACTAGACACAAGAACAGTTTTTTCCCAAAGGCCATCACTTGGCTCAACAAGTCCAACTATTTACAAGTCCTTATAACTACACTATGGAGCACCGCACACCAGAACTAGACACAAGAACAGTTTTTTCCCTAAAGCCATCACTCTGTAAACAAATAATTCCCTCAACTCTGTCCAACTATTTACAAAGTCTGCATTACTATTACTATTAATCTTCTTATTACCTTATTACCCTCCCACTTGACTGTTTCCTAGTATGATTTGATTGATTGTACCCTATGACTTTCATTGTGTTGTACATTATGATTCCTGATTCTTAATGAATGTACCTTTTATGTATACTGAGAGTATTTACACCAAAACAAATTCCTTGTGTGTCCAATCACACTTGGCCAATAAAGAATTCCTATTCTGTTCTGTTCTGTTCTATTCTATTCTATTCTATTCTATTCTATTCTATTCTATTCTATTCTGTTGAATAAGAATCATCATCATCACCTGTCTCTGTCTCCTTTAAGAAGAGGCGGGGCAACGAAGCCGAACGTGCAACGTCACCGTCGTGGGCGTGGCTAGTAAACAGGAAGAAGCTGCTCGAGAGCCCCGCCCCTCCTTCAAACACCCCCCCCCCCCACCCACACACATACACACGCTCGGGAGCTCGATCCTTACGCGCGTGTTTCACGTGTGAACTTAAAAGGTAGGTTCCCTTGAAGGCAGCGAAATGGGGGATCCGGGTCGCTTAGTAAGGAAAAGGCAGGGCAGCGTGAATCCGAGCAGGCTTCCAGCATCCAGGGCCCGGCTGCAACGCAGCGGGACGAGGTTGCCTCCTGCAGCCGAAAAGCAGGTGGTTTTATCATGCCGGCCTCTCGGGCGGAATTTATTCTCGAGGAGGAAAAAGCGAGGGAAGCGCAGCAACCTTGAAATCGATGAAGCTGGGCATTGCCCTCTTGGAAGGGGAGGGGGCGGGTCCTGCAATTTCGTTGCCCGCCAAGCGAAGTTGTTTTAAACAGATTAACAGAGTTGGAAGGGACCTTGTAGGTCATCTAGTCCAACCCCCCCCCTCCCCCCAAGCAGGAGATGCTACGCCATTTCTGACAAAGGGCAGCCCAACTGCACTGAAGTGGGGGTCCTTCCTGGAGGCTTTTGCTCTTCCTTCCTTGGCTCTCTTTTGCAGATGGAGCTGCTGGCCAAACCCTCCCTTGCCTCTTTCTAGGAGCCCCTCCCCCCCCCCCAAGTCAAGGTGGGGCGGTCCTCAGGCTCTTTCCTCCCTCTTTGGACTTCCTTTATGCTCAGAAACCACTCCCCTGTCTCTCCTCCATCTCAAAGTCAGTGTTGCTTTTCTCCACATTGGGTTTTAGGTGTTCCCCTCATTCAGACAAATTCATTAATCAGATTTATATCCCATCATCATCATCATCATCATCATCACAAAAACAAGCAAGCACAATTACAGAACATAGGAGTGCTTTATAATTGTAATTTATGTGCGTGTGTGTGTGTATATGTATATCGTATGGAATATATATAGTTTCCATAGATTGTATAGTTTCTATATATTGTCCTTCCCTTTGTTTGTAAATTTCCTATAGGGGCTCAACTTTTTAAAGAATGCTCCAAAGATATACTCATTTTCAATTATATTTTTAATATATATATATTTATATATATATATGAATGGGAGAGAGAGAGAGAGAGAGCTTGCACTGGCACAAAGCTGAAAGCTCCAGCCTGAGGATGGTTACATGTATGTATGTGTGTATGTGTGTGTGTGTGTGTGTGTGTGTGTGTGTTTTTAAGTTTTCACGGGTACTTACATGAATGCAGTTCAGCTTCCTTCGGGTATTATTCCACGTCATTGTAGTGCTTTTAAAGTTGTAGCAACGTTTCAGCAGAATCTCATCTGCCATCCTCAGGCTTCTGTATGGAGTTTGTATGTGGGTCAGGCTATCACAGCCGTTGGTTTTAAATTTGAGGCTAGCCTATTGCTGTGCCAGGATGCGTTTTTCTTCATCCTGATTGGTTGGGAGTCTTGGTCTGTGTTTATTGGACTTGGAGTTTGTTTGATTGGTGTTTCTGGTTTCTTCTGTCTGTTTGTGGCTTTGATTGGCTGGCAACACTCTGTTCCATTGGCGAAGCCAAGCTGCACTGAAAGCCTCCAACACAGGAACACAGTTGTACTACAACACCAGTTGTAGTAACGTTTCAGCAGAATCTCATCTGCCATCATCAGGCTTGATGGGATAACGATGACGTGGGATAATACCCGAAGGAAGCTGAACTGCATTCATGTGAGTACCTGCGAAAACTTAAAAAAACATATATATATATATTTGTTTTTGTTTTAAGTTTTCGCGGGTACTTACAGTTCAGCTTCCTTCGGGTATTATCCCACGTCATTGTAGTTGTGCTTTTAAAATTGTAGCAACATTTCAGCAGAATCTCATCTGCCATGATAAGGCTTCTGTATGGAGTTTGTATGTGGGTCAGGCTATCACAGCCATTAGTTTGTTTAGCCTGACCCACATACAAACTCAATACAGAAGCCTGATCATGGCAGATGAGAAAAAAAAACACAAATAAATAAATAAATAAATATATAAATATATAAATATATGTATATAACCCAGATTATATATATATAATATATATATATATGCTGTTTAGCTTCCTTCGGGTATTATCCCATGTCATTGTAGTTCTGTTAAAGTTGTAGCAACGTTTCAGCAGAATCTCATCTGCCATCCTCAGGCTTCTGTATGGATATGGGTCTTACAGCTCCTGGTTTTAAATTTGAGGCTGGTCCATTCTGATTGGTTGGGAGCCTGGACCTGTGTTCATTGGACTTGGAGTTTGATTGGTGTTTCTGGTTTCTTCTGTCTGTTTTGTGGCTTTGATTGGCTGGCAACACTCTGTTCTTGTGTTGGAGGCTTTTAGTGCAGCTTGGCTTCGTGTGAAAGGACAGCTGCTCTTCATTAGCAAGCTGGGTTTCACCTGGGTGCCTGGTGGGGGGGTTAGGTTGGAGCTATCAGAGGGAGTCTGTTTTTGCCCAGGTGTTTGCCTGGCTTGTGGTGTGGAGATCTTTCTATTTGAGAGTGCAGGTTTCCAAATGATTGACAGTCTGCTGGAATCATCTCTTCTATTCATGCTGTCAGGTCTTTTTTCAATCTCTATGGCTTCTCTGATGATTCTGTGGCTGGGGTTTTCTATAGTGGCCAGGGTTTTAGTGCCACTGAAGTTGATGTTGTGACCTGTGGTTTTCATGTGTTGGACTAGTGAGGAGGTGTGTTCCAGCTTTTTTACTGCATTTTTGTGTTCATCTAGGCGGGTACTTATTCTTCTATTGGTCTGTCCAATGTATGTGGCCGGGCATGATGTACAGGGAATTTCGTATATGCCTTGGTTTTCCAGGTCAATTTTGTCTTTGGGGTTCCCCAGGATGGCTGCTATTTTTTTGTCTGTTTTGAAGGCAGTCTTGATGTGATGCCTGTGTAGTATCTTCCTGATTTTATCTGTGGTACCTCTTATGTAGGGCAGGACAGCTGTTCCATGGATCTGTTGATCTTCTAGGTCTCTGTTATGTCTTGGTGTGTTTTTGTGGATCAAGTTGGTGATTTTGTTTTTGTGGAAGCCATTGGCTGTCAATACTTCAGTCAGGGTGCATAGTTCAGTCTTTATATGTGTCTTGTCTGCCAGGCGTTTGGTTCTGGTAATTAGTGTTTTCGCTACGGAATTTATCTATGCTGGGTGGTGGTGGGATTGGGCGTTGAGGTAGCGGTTGGTGTGTGTTTTCTTTTGGTATATGGTGTGTCCCAGTGTGCCATCTGTTCTTTTGTAGATTAGTACATCTAGGAATGGTAGTTGTTTGTTTATTTCCGTTTCCATGGTGAACTTGATTTTGGGGTGTGGGTTGTTTAGGTGTGTTAGGAAATTGTTTAGGTTTTCTTTTCCATGGGGCCAAATCACAAATGTGTCATCGATGTATCTTAGCCATAGTTTGGGTTTGTGGGTGGCATTAGCCAGGGCTCTGGATTCGAATTCTTCCATGAACAGGTTTGCAATGACGGGTGACAGTGGTGATCCCATAGGGGCTCCTTCAATTTGCTTGTATCTTTGTCCTTTGTATATGAAATATGTGTTGGTTAGGCAGTGTTCTGTTAGTTCCATGAGGTCTTTGGCTGGTTGGTATTTATTTTTGATGATTTCAAGAGTTTCTTTTATTGGGACTTGAGTGAATAGTGAAACCACGTCGAAACTTACAAGCAGATCTTCTTGTTCGACGTGTAGATCTTTGATCATTTCTAAGAAGTGGTATGAGTTTTGTACATATGAAGCTGCGGTTTCAGCATGGGGCTGTAGTTGTTTTGCTAAGTATTTAGCTAGGTTTTGTAATGGTGCTCCTATGGAGCTGACTATGGGTCTGAGAGGTATGCCTTCTTTGTGTATTTTTGGGAGGCCGTATAATTTGGGGCATCTAGAAGATTTTTCTCGTGGGATGATCGTCTGTTGGATTTCTTTGCTTATGTGGCTGGTTATAATTTTCTTCTTGGTTGATTTTTCTAGATATGTGGTTGGGTCTGTATTTATAGGTTTGTATGTGGAGTCTTGGAGTAGGTCTGTCAATTTTGTTTCATAGTCTTTTCTGTCCATTACTACTGTGGCATTTCCTTTGTCTGCTGGGAGTATTATGATATTATTATCATTTTTCAGGGTTTGTAACGCTCTGAATTCATCTTTTTGCAAATTATTTTTGGGTGGTTTCGTTGTGCATAAGATGTGAGTAACTTGGTGTCTTATTCTGTCAGCTTCATCTGTATTTAATTTGGTTAGGCTGGATTCTACTGCACATATGATGGATTCTGTTGGGATTTTTTTGGGTGCTATGGCATAATTGAATCCTTTGGATAGGACATCTGTTTCTGTTTTGTTGAGTTCTCTGTTGGAAACGTTGTATACTAGTTGTTTCAGGTGTTGTTGTGGGTTATTGGGAATTTTCTTGTCATTTTCTAATTTTTTCAGTTTTTTTGAGAGTTTATCATTTTTATAAGTATTTTCAGTTTGAGCTCTCCAAGTTGTAAGTTGTTTGATCTTATCCCAAAATAGAGGGTGGATTTTGCTGCTCAATTCCAGGTGTAGTGCTAGCAAATCTTTGTTTAACTGATCTAATTGGAATCTTTTACTGTGAACTTCATTTCTGAGTAGAGATATCTCTGTCCTTTTCAGGATACCTTTGGTAGCTGCTGTGTTCTTATGAAATGTTAATTTGAAGCAGGTTGGTGTTACATTGTTGTCTCTGCAGCTGCATAGGAATTTTAGGTCACATAGTATTCCTGCTCTTTTAACTTCCAGTTTCTCATAGCTTCTGATCTGGCTGTTTATTTCCTCCCCGTAGAGGTCAGATATTTGTTTTCTTAGGTTTTCGCGGGTACTTACATGTGTGCTGTTTAGCTTCCTTCAGGTATTATCCCACGTCATTGTAGTTCTGTTAAAGTTGTAGCAACGTTTCAGCAGAATCTCATCTGCCATCCTCAGGGTTCTGTATGGATATGGGTCTTACAGCTCCTGGTTTTAAATTTGAGGCTGGTCCATTCTGATTGGTTGGGAGCCTGGACCTGTGTTCATTAGACTCAATGAACTGGAATGAGTTCCTTACCTGTGAGTTGATGGATTCTG
>BLBF01000022.1:6677812-6696497 GCA_015471245.1 Laticauda colubrina | reverse complement strand
ACCAAACCAAACCAAACCAAACCAAACCAAACCAAACCAAACCAAACTGTCACCGGAACTACCGGTTCGCCTGAACCAGTCTGAACCCCATCCCTGGCATAGAGGATAAGTGGTAGCAGGCTACCTCTGCATCGTAATTTTAGTTTGATTTACTTATTGATTTGACAATTACTTGCAAGTTGACAATTGCTGCTAGGATAAAAGCAACGACAGAATTCAGACAATAAGTCTCAACTGCAAAAGCCAAAGTAGAAGGGAAAAGACCAACATTTTTTGGTTGATACATTTTTTGGTGAGGCGACTCCCTTTTTAATAACTTTTTCAAAGCCTCCAGGGAAGGGGCCAGCCTGATCTCAGGGGTTAGTCTGTCTAAAATATTTGCATAGTCTTTAAAAACAGGCAGCCTTTGCATTTTGAGATCCAGCATTTCTAGCCTGGTTTTTTTCTCCTTTTGCTGATGGTTGTCAAGGACTTGATACACACTCAACAATTCTGAATTTGTCCTCTAGATGGCAGCAGCACCCCAGATGAGCAAGAATATTTCTCAGCCATTCATATGTTTGGCAGTAGTAATTGGCACTTGCAACTTGGTTAAGCGAAGTAGTTGCTAAATGAAACAGCAACTGTCCTTATGATCCCCCTTCAGCTTTGCTTTGCTTTGCACATTTGCCAAAGATTATAAATGTGTTGATTAGTTGCAAACCTAGCTTTTTTGTGACGATTCCCAAAATTTACAGTTTTTATTAGTTTATGATATAAAATGCAAAAATACGGAAGCAAATAGAAGGAAAAATAAGGGAGGAAAAGGGAAAGGAGAAACGCAGAAAAGGAAAAGAGAAAAAAAGGCATTGACTTCCAATTCCCTCCCTCTGGTGCTGTAGAATAAAACATTAACATCAAACCTCAACTTTTTACTTTTTCCATGGTAGTATAAACTAGCCATTTCTATTACAACAAACCGATCTAATTAGTAAAGCCCCAAATCAAAGTTTCATTTGCCCATTTTCTGTCCGTCCATTGTGGGGATCGAAATGTCCTTCCATTTTTGTGCATAAAGTAACTTTGCTGCAGTCAACATACATACATACATTTATATTTATATTTGTCTTTTAATGACCCCGTAATTCCTTACAGTCAGAGTGGGGTCAGAGCAACTGAATGGAGCAAAGTGTTTTCTGGCTGGATGCCCTTCCTGCAAGTCCAGCATGTTTAGAGATAGCAGTTAACTTGCTGCTTTCTATAAACTTTTTTTTCCTTTTGAGTACCTCCTCTTCACCCACCCTCTACTCTTTGTACTCTTAAATGCTTGTGCAGCTTGGCAAATCGAAATCTGTTGCTTTCTTTCAATTCATATCCCCCCCCCCCAATGGATTTTGAAAGCAATTTTACACCGTTTTGACTATTTGAGTCCGTTCCCTTCAAATCACCTTCTGTCCTGCCAGCCAATCAGCCAGCACATTAAAGGGGGAAAGTGGTTTTGGGTGGCGGGGGCGGAAGACAGGATTTTAGTTCTCCAATAAGAGAAAATAAAAAAACCTCAGCTTCTGCTGCAAATTGGAAGTGGGCGGAAGGTGGAAAAGGAACAGCTTTTCAATGGAGGTGTGGAAGTAAATGTGCTTTTGCCAAGGGGTCTCGTCCCTCCCGGCAAAAATGCCTTGCCAGGAATGTATGTTTAGGACAAAAAACTTATTTCAAACTTGCCTCCTCATGCCTCTGCTCCATATTGTTCTTTTGACAGCAATAGGGTTGTGGTTTCTCAAATTTTCAGGAAATCCTGTTGGTCTCTCTCATCCCAATGCGAATCATCTCTGACCCTGCTTGGTTTTGAACTTGGCTAGGATGTTGCTTCCCTTGTTTGGAAGGGGCCATGTTAAGATTCATTCAAGTGGAGTTTGTGAAAATCAATCTCTCTGTCTCTTGTCTCTCTGTTTCTGTGTGTGCATGTGTTTCTCAACATTAGCAGCTTAAAGAAGTGTGGGCTGCTAGCTGGGGAATTCTGGGAGTTGTAGTTCACCCATCTTAAAATTGCTAAGCTTGGGAAAAAGCTGTTTAGACACCCCACTTCCATCTGGATCTGTCTAGATGAGCTGGACTTTATCTCCCCTGATTTTCATCCAGTAGGTTACTTTTTTTGTGGGTCTGGTGCTGGAATCAGTTAGGAGGCAAAAGGATCTTAGTCGTTTCCATAGATTGTGTTTCCCTTTCTTTGTAAATTTCCTATAGGGGCACAACTTTTGAAAGAATGCTCCAAAGATTTACTCATTTTCAATTATATTTTCAAAATAATTCTTTTTTTTTTTAATCTGCTGGCTCCTGAAATCATGAGACCTAGGTTTACACGATATTGACTGGGTATCTTGCCAACCATCTATCCAGTTGGTGGATTGCTCAGTGAAAATCAAGGTTGTGGCTGCCATCTTGATTTTTTTGATATCCCGCACATGACTCAGTGGCCGCATGAATATTGTCCTGGGAAATATGTACATCTGCCTTTCACACCAAAGTGGCTTTACATTTAATTAGTGACCAAATTCTGTCAGTGATCTCTGGAATTTGGGCCTAATTTAGGCACAATGACATCCCATTGCTTGTGTTGAAGCCTACATTCATGGTTTGATGTTGCACAAGTGCAAAGGATAAACCATGATTGTTTATCTTCACAGATCATTGACTTTTGCATGGTAAAGTTGTTTCTGGAGGTAGGACAATCCTCACCTGCTCCATAAACATAGAAAGAACATAAAAACAGATAACTGAAGGCAGAAAAATAGCTAACCATCCATTGCAGGGATGTCCAACTTGCGGCCCACGCATCATGCACTGTCCACGGCCACCCCCGGTTGAGTGAAGGGGAAAAAAACGCACGATACATCACATGATGGCAACAATGCCAAAAGTTTGACACCCCTGGTCCATTGAGTCTGCCCTTTGAGGGGTGGTTTTTTTGATCAGATGTTGAACGTATGTTTATCTCAAGTCTGCTTAAGCTCGGTTACTGATGATTGATCCACTACCTCTGCTGGAAGTTGGTTCCTCTTACCTGCACATTTTCATGTCTTGATAACCCACATAACACGAGATTTGCGGAATGTCTGAAACTGAGTTTCTGTAGTAAGGGAAACTTGCCCCTGGCAGCAGAGTGCTTCCTTATGATCCAGAAAATACTAGTATTCACATTTCCACCAGTTTCCCTTAATAATGAATAATGACAGAATACCCTCCTGAGGAAAATCCTATAAATGCTGGTAGGAGTATAATTTGGGAAGATTAAATAAAAGGTATGGCAGTGGAAATCCTCTCTGACAGAGACTGCATCGTGTGTCGAGGCTTGTCTGCCCTTAATCAGAGCTCAATTACTTAAGCTCCTTAAAGAACCACAGAAACAATTCACTCAGGAGGAACTGAGCTGTTGGAAAAAGTCCCTTCCCCTGATTCATTTTATTTCTGTGGATCTTTAAACCAGAGGTCTCCAAACTTGGCAACTATGCTGGCTGGAGAAGTCTGGGAGATGAAGTCCATAGGTCTTAAAGTTGCCAAGTTTAGGCACCCCTGCTTTAAACCAAGGGTCTTCAAACTTGCAAGTTTAAGACTTGTGGACTCCAACTCCCAGAATTCCTGAGCTAACATGACTGGAAGAGGAATTCTGGGAGTTGAACTCCACAAGTCTTACAGCTGTCAAGTTTGAAGATCTTTGCTTTAAATTTATGTATGGACTTCAACTCCCAGAATTTCCCAGCCAGCATTCACGGACTTCAACCCCATAGCCAACATTTGTGGGTGTTGAAGTCCACACATCTTAATTACCAAGGTTGAGAAACACTGCTTCAAGCTAAACATGGCTTGTTTAGTTCTCTGGGGACCCTCATGAGTCTCTCAGACATCGGACCATTAAAAGCCATCTAACTAGGATTAGAATTCATGGTTTCCTAGTTTCCAGTCCAATATCTTAAATTACTAGACCAAACCAGCTTTGTCCTGTAGATAGATCAGAGGTCTCCAACCTTGGCAACTTTAAACCTGGAGGACTTCAACTGGCTGGGGAATTCTGGGAGTTGAAGTCCTCCTGGCTCAAAGTTGCCAAGGTTGGAGACCCCTGCTGTAGATATATATTGGTTTCCCCCCACATATCCGATGGGTGAAGAATGCTTGTAAACCTGATTTATGAAGCAACAGCATTCCACGCCTTGAAAAACACAGACTTTTGTTTCTCCCAACACAGAAGAGAAGGAGCCATCAAGCTGGTGGACAGTTACTTAATATAGATCATCTTCAAGGGCACTTGATTTTGTTGGATGAATTCAGCACTGAGCCATTTTCTCTATAAAACTTCCTTAGCCTCCATACCAAACATGGCTAGCTGTTTATGAAAAGCCTCCTGAGATACCACAGAAGATTGCATAGGTTAGTTGTCACGCATCTTGTTCTCCCGTGCTAATGTAGTTGGAGGACTTTCCACTGTATTAAAAAAAACAGAAACTCCCAACAAAATACTTGTGCCAGCTTTATCAGTGAGAGAAATGTGACACTGCAGAGGAATTCTAAAAAAATAAATAAATCCAAATTTAAAACCTCATACTGTATATTATCCATTTACCTGGAGCCATAGTCAAGCCATTACACATCAGCCTTAATACAAACGTCACTCCCCTACCCTTCGGGTTAAAGAATTAATAAAAGAATATGAGAACCCGCTCAAGGCTCTGCTTTACTGGAGCTAAGATTAGGTGAATATAATTAAACAAATAAGATATGTTATGCCTCTTAATCTCTAGATCAGTGTTTCTTAACCATGGCTGCTTGAAGGTAGGTGGACTTCAACTCCCAGAATCCTCCAGCCAGCTATGAATTCCATATATCTTCAGGTTGCCAAAGTTGAGAAACACTGCCCTAGATGTTGTCTCCTTCTTTCTTCTATAATCACCATTTCAAACCACAAACCTGGCTTGTTCCATTTTTGCTCAGGCTCTTCTACAAAGATACGGCATCGGGTGTAGCATGGGGTGACTGGTGACTTCACGGCCATGTCCATGGAAGTTTTCTTTCAGATAGCACAGTGGCTGGTCATGTCTCCTTCCAAAATATTCCTGGTCTTAAGATGTCTTAATATCTTCCATCCAAGATGCTATAGAGAAGAGCAGGCAGGTGGGTGGGTGGAGTTAAGCACATCATCAGCTTAGAATTGTTACATTGCCACAAATGGTCCAAGTTCAACTCCTCTTGAATTCTGCTGAGCCTTATCTAGCTCCAGCTTAGCAGTGAACTTTAGTTGGCTAGATTCTTGTCCGTGTAAGGCTTGAGCAATAAATCCTTGTTGAACTACAGTTTAACATATGGTCCTGATCTTTTGAATCAGACATTAATCTAATCCAGGGGTTTCAAACAGAAGGCTCGGGCCAGATCCAGCCTGGCCTGTGGCGTACGTAGATCTGGCCTGCGGGACTGCCCTGGAAACAGCAAAAGACTGGCCCGTGGTACCTCTGCCAGTGAAAACGGAGCTCGGGAGAGCCGCGAGCTCTGTGTTCACTGGCAGAGGGTTACATGAGGCCATTGCAGATGAAAACGGAGCTTGGGAGCCCATTTTTGGTGGCAGAGCTCTCAGGCCACCACAGGCACCCCCGACACAAGTGACATCGAGCTGACCACACCCACCCTGGTCCCCCAAGTTCAAACACAACCCTTATGCGGCCTTCAATGAAATCAAGCAGGTCAATTAAAATTTTAATACTAAATTGGCACCAGAGAAAGATCAATGAAATTCAAGTGGGGTTAGACTTCACCTGTTTGTGGGAATGTAATGGCTCTTAACTGAAATTATGACATGCTTAACTCTGCACCACGGCTTTACCCGTTCCTCTCCTACAGATGCTAAACCCAGACCTGCTTAGCTTTTTGAGATCACCCCAAGTCAGTGGGTCGTGCTGGCTGAGACTAGCGAGCCCCAGGTGAAACTTGTGCAACCTTCAGCTCAACTCCTGATGTTCTGCACCCGCCTGTGTTTCTAGCAGGGCAACCATTCAGAAGTGCTTGGCAGTTGCTGCATTCTACTGTACAAAGACAGTGTGGCGCACTTCCCTGGGATGAACAATGGGAGTAAGACTGGGAAGTGATTGCCCCTCCCATAAGGGATAAAAGCCAGCCCTCGGTGATGTGCTCTTTTCAGGAAGCAAAGAAGTTCATTAGATTCTGATTCCACATTGAAGCCCTGCGGGTCTCTGGTTTGTCTTTGCTGGAACTTCTGTCGGTTTATCTTCTAATTAAGTGGATGTCTGTTCCTTGGCAGCCTTTTACAACCTTGAAAGGCATGCTCTTAGACTATTGTGTTTAATGAGTTTTGGCTGGGAATGCAAATAATTCCCAGCATTGCATTAAAAAAGATTTGCTTTTACACACAGCATGTGTTTTCTTAATTTAAACGATGCCTGGGTCAGAACAGCATGTTAATAATCATACAGGAAATACTAATGCTTTGATGGTCTTCGAAAAATCCTTTTTTAGTGAGCACCTAGAAGCCCAGAGGAACATACGTGCCTAATTTCAAGTTTGTAGGCTTTACAGTTCTGGAGATTTTGTGATGATGCATGAGTTGTATTTCGCTTTTATATATATAGATTTGATGATGCATACATAAAGAAGCACTTACATTACTACATTACATTCTTTCTCTATTTTGCTAACTGTATTTGAGCATAATTGGTTCCCTCTGTAACATGATGAAGCAGGTTTTTTTTGAGAATGTTTGGAGAGGCCATCTAACACAAAAAAGATTATCTTTTATACCATCAATTACAGTACCTTTTATTTTCTTACATCAAAATTCTAATGTCCAAATCTTTTAAAATTAGTCCCTTTTCCATGTCCTTGATTTTATATTTTATATATTTAAATAGTTCTCCAATAATTAGGAATATTTAAGGTGCTTGATATTGTTTATAAGTTCACAGTCAAATCTCCTTCATTCAAAATGTCTTTTTTCTATTAAGCACAGACACTGTTCTGGCCATATGTCTTTCTTACTTTCTTTAATATTTCTTCACAACTCTGTCACTTTAAAGAGCACCTTGTAAGTTTTCTCTTTCCAAACCACATTCACAGCATGAAAAGTCAGTCCATGTATTTAATCAGTCTATCTTTAAATACACTGCTCAAAAAAAATAAAGGGAACACTTAACCAACACAATGTAACTCCAAGTCAGTCACACTTCTGTGAAATCAAACTGTCCACTTAGGTCACAACACTGATTGACAATCAATTTCACATGCTGTTGTGCAGATGGAATAGACAACAGGTGGAAAGCAGAGGCAGTTAGCAAGGCATCCCCAATAAAGAAGTGGGTCTGCAGGTGGTGACCACAGACCACTTCTCAGTTCCTATGCTTTCTGGCTGATGGTTTGGTCACTTTTGAATGCTGGGGGTGCTGTCACTCTAGTGGTAGCATGAGAGGGAGTCCACAACCCACACAAGTGGCTCAAGTAGTGCAGCTCATCCAGGAAGGCACATCAATGCGAGCTGTGGCAAGAAGGTTTGCTGTGTCTGTCAGCGTAGTGTCCAGAGCATGGAGGCGCTACCAGGAGACAGGCCAGTACATCAGGAGATTTGGAGGAGGCCGTAGGAGGGCAACAACCCAGCATCAGAACCGCTATCTCCTCCTTTGTGCAAGGAGGGACAGGAGGAGCACTGCCAGAGCCCTGCAAAATGACCTCCAGCGGGCCACAAATGTGCATGTGGCTGCTCAAACGGTCAGAAACAGACTCCATGAGGGTGGTATGAGGTCCCGACGTCCACAGGTGGGGCTTACAGCCCAACACCGTGCAGGATGTTTGGCATTTGCCAGAGAACACCAAGATTGGCAAATTCGCCACTGGCACCCTGTGCTCTTCACAGATGAAAGCAGGTTCACACTGAGCACATGTGACAGACATGACAGGGTCTGGAGACGCCGTGGAGAGCGTTCTGCTGCCTGCAACATCCTCCAGCATGACCGGTTTGGCAGTGGGTCAGTAATGGTGTGGGGTGGCATTTCTTTAGGGGACCACACAGCCCTCCATGTGCTCGCCAGAGGTAGCCTGACTGCCATTAGGTTACCAACTTCTAGGAGATAACAAGGCAGAGTCTGTTGGAAGGACACCAACCAAAATAACTTTAGCCCAAAATAAAACACGCTTTTCTTCTGGCAACGCTGTGTTTTAACTGTCTCTCTTATATACTATTCTCCCCAGCTGCAACCAATGATCCTGGATGGAATCGAAAAAGGACACCTTTGAGTGTGAGCTGTGTGGATTAACAGCCCCCTACAGCTACTATGGACATAAACCTCCCAATGCCTTCTCAGTCACGTAAGTAGATGGCCCTGACCATCTTTTCTCACCACTTGGGACCTGTTTCATGAAGAAGCCACACAGATGATCGCCAGGGCAGACCCCAGAGGGACAGCAGCAGAGGGGAGAATAGTGGGCGAAGCAGCAGCATCCTTTCTGGATCATTCTTGCCCATTCCTTTCCTTTTTCAAAGTCTGGGTTAGCACTGCCGGCTCAGGAATTCTGGGAGTTGAAGTCCACAGATCATAAAAGGGCCATAGTTTCCCTACTCCTGATTTAAACCCACCTGATCAATGTAGTTAATATTAAGGACAAACTCAAATCAAATATATATTTTTTAACTTTCTGGACTATCTTCTCATGTGCAGATGTGGATAGCGGTTTTCCCCAGGAAGAGTCAAGCTGTGCTTGCTGGGGGATTCTGGGAGTTGAAGTCCACACCTTTTCAAGTTGCCAAGGTTGAGAAACACTGCTCCATACACCAAGAAATCAAGAACTTTTTGTCTTCAGAGAGCAAATCCATTGCAAAAAAAAAAAAAGCAACTGGTTCTTTGAAAAGAACAATTATGAATTTCTTGGCATATCTCCCGCCTCCTTTTATTTTAAAAATTGGAAGCTGCTGATCTCGGAGCTCTGAGAGGCTTTGCTACAGGGATGGTATTCTACCGGTTTGGTCCGGTTTGCCTGAACTGGCAGTTGCTAGGCCTGCTCTCCCACCCCGACTCTATAGTGACCTTCATTTCCTCCTTTTGAAACTCAGCCACTTTGCGCGGCACAGTGGATTGCCGCGACATTGGCTGTCGAACACACAGGGAGAGTGCAGGATTGCAAGAGAAGGTCAGTAGCAAACCTTCTGCACGCATGCATGTGCAAAGTGCTCCCGCACCAAGCCACGCCCACCGAACCGGTGGCAAAACAATTTGAATCCCACCACTGCATTGCTTAGAGTCTACAATACAGCTGGGAAGTCTCTGTGTGGTTCTGTTGCAATCGTTGTTGTTGTTGTTTTTTACAGCCTCCTGGAAGACTGTTATGTTATGAAGGACCCGTTCAGCCCAGACAAGGACAGATTCCTTATCCTTGGAGCGCAGTGTAGTGTGTGTCACAAACGGGTGTGTGTTGGTCCGGTGAGTATCACGTGATGCCGTTGCATGCCTGATGCGGTGGTTTGTCTTCCATCAGTGACCTGCTGGCATGAGAGATAGGCAGCCAGTTTTTCTGAATTCCAAAACATCATTCCCGAGAGGGGACTCAAGGCCTCTGTTATTTTTAAAGGAGTAGACAATTGTCATTTTGGTGAAAATGACTTTATTATTTTTTTTTATTTTTTTAAATTTAAAACAAAGTTTATTTAAGTTTCATATATTTAAAACATTTAAAAAGAAACAAACATATAAACCAATATATATATATACATATGTACCTTTTGCAGCACGTATTGAGCATTGGTTACATTTTTCTTTTTTTCTTTAACATTGATGTGATCTACCTTGTTATAATACCTTCCTCATTCTTTTAATGTTTTAATTTCACAGAATGCTTTATGATTAAACGCACGTCCTTCATAGTTTCATAACTTATTCTGTTGTCAAATGTTGCTTTTTCTTTAACCGTTCGTACCAACAGTTCCAAACTTTGTAGTATTCACTATCTTTGTTGTTTTTTAGTCATTTGGTTAGGCTGTCCATCTCTGAACAGTCGTGAATATTTTTAATGTTGATCAAAATAACTTTCAGCTACTCTCCTTCACAACCAGGACTCCTCGACTTAGCAATCATGCATTCAGTAACTGTTCAAAGTTACACTGGCACCAGTGGTGGTATACTATCGGTTTGGCCCAGTTCTGCCAAGCCGGTAGCGGCGATGAGCAGTTGAGACTGAACCGGTTCTCTCCACCTGGGCTCTGCTGTTGGGCCCACCCACCCTCCTGGCCTCCCATACTCACCTTTATATCCTGCTTTTGAAGCACAGCTGCTCTGCACGGCACAGCAGAGTGCCGCGCAGCAGCTGCTGAAGTGACTGGGAGAGTGCAGGCTTGCAGGATCACGTGAGTTGGAATGCATCACACGCATGAGGAAACGCCTCTGCGCCTGCACAAAATACATACACATTTGGTGTGCGCACGCACAAATTGTGTGCATGTGCACAAACTGCATCTACCAAGCCACAGCCATCAAACCAGCGGTAAAACCTTTTGAATTCCACTGTGCACTGGCTGGCACAGGAAAAAAATGGACTTTCAATCAAGGGTGGGATTCAGCCGGTTCAGACCAGGTCAGGTGAACCGGTTAGTTCTGGTGATTAGTTGGCCTTGCCCACCAGCCCCTGCGAAGCGCATGCTCACCAAACTGGTTGTTACCCTGGTTTGGAATCCCAACATTGCTCACGATCAATCCTCACACTTACGACAAGTCACAGCATCCCTATGGTTACAGGATCTAAGTTTGGGCGTTTGGCAACCAGGATGTACCAGCATAATCCTTGACTTACAGAAGTTCGTTGAGTGCAACGGCACTGAAAAAAGTGACTTGTGACCGTTTTTTCAAAGTTAACAACCACTGCAGCATCCCCAAAGTCGTGGGATCAAAGTTCAAATGCTTGACAGCTGGCATGGATTCATGACCATCAGAGGTGAAATTCAGCAGGTTCTGATCAGTTCTGGAGAACCAGTAGCAGAAATTTTGAGTAGTTCGGAGCACCGGCAAATACCACCTCTGACTGGCTCTGGCCCCATCTAATCTCTGCCTCCCATTGAATCCCAGCTGATTGGCTGTGAGTTCTTTGGTTGCCCTGCACAGGAGAACGGAGCTGGAAAGCAGGTTAGTCAGGTGGGGAGGGAATGGAGATTTTACAGTATCCTTCCCCTGCCACGCTCACCAGTAGTAAAAAAATTTGAATCCCACCACTTGACCCCCGCCCTCATCGATTCTCTACCTCCCGAGTCCCCTGATTGGCTGGGTCTTCTTTGGTTGCCCTGCACAGGAGAACAGAGCTGGAAAGCAGGTTAGTGGGATGGGGAGGGAATGGGGATTTTGCAGCATCCTTTCCCTGCCACACCCGCCAGGCCACGCCCACAGAACTGGTCGTAAAAAAAAATTTGAATCCCACCACTGATAACCATCGCTGTGTCCTCTGATCACCTGATCCCTCTTTTGCGACCTTCTGACAAGCATAGTCAATGGGGAAGCCAGATTAATTTGATAACCGGGTTGCTAACTTATCAACACTGATGCACTTAACAGCCGTGGCAAGAAAGGCCATAAAATGGGGTCAGAACTCACCAATGTCTCCCTTACCAACAGAAAATGTTGGGCTCCGTTGTGGTTATAAGTCAAGGACTGCCTTCTATAGAAAAGCTGGGGGGAAAAAGAGATCCAGGAAAAATTGCTTTAGTGCCACCTTGTGGCCATATAGGTTGGTGCGGCCCAGGAGGAGAGGTTTTATTTTGGACCACCAACATTTGTGCTGCTCCCTGGAATTATTGGATGTCCCCAGATTCGGGGGAACGCCCCCCCGCCCCCAGATTTTTGGCAGTTTTTAAAAAGCTCCAGATTAAAGTTTTTTTTAAAAAAAAGTTGTCCCTGATTGCAAGTTTTAGGGCGACATTGGCATTGTAAGCCCACTGTGTGAGTCTTCCCTCTGTAATCCAGGACATCTTAATTCACATCTTCAGTTGTCGTGACCTCTGTCCTTAAACCAGCATTTTTCCAAACTTGGCAATTGTAAGAATTCGGGGAGTGGAAGTCCGTGCATCTTAAAAGTTAACAAGTTAGAAAAACCAGGGATTGAAATGAAGAAACTCCTGTCAAAGTGCTAGTGAGGAATTGAGGCACAGCCAAGCTTATTACAGAAGTGAATGTTAGTTACACTGTGAATATAACAGAATGTAATAATGCCTGGCTCTGGAGCATAGCTAAAGGATTACACCCATCCTCCCGCACCGATACATGCACACACCCTCCGTCCCAGCCACTCACCATGCAGGGTTTGCCTCAACTCCTTTGGCTGGCCAGGCGAAGGAGACGAGATCCTATGGTCTGGCTCAGTTGCCATGCCCCTCAGAGCCCGCCCCTTTTCCCCAAATCCAGTTATTTTGTGAACTTTGGTCCAACTTTCTTCAGAAGAAACTAAAAGGAAGGCTGCAGGAGGGGGTAAAAAAAAAAAGAGAGAGAGAGAGAATCAGAGTGGGTGGAATTAAATGTTTTTCTCACTTCATTCTGTTCCATTCTGAGGGAACAGGGTGGACTCTCCATGTCTGGAGAAATTTGGGCCTTATAGAAACAGAGATGGAGTTGTAGGTAGCTGGATGGATAGATAAGGAGTTTAAAGGACTTTTTGCCTCTCCTCGGTTCCCAAAAGTGGTTAGATTGCAAAGGTATGAGGAATTCTTTGATCTCCTACACCTGTGATGGCGAACCTATGGCACACGTGCCAGAAGTGGCACATACTTTCGGCATGCAACATGGAAAAGGTTAGCCATCCCTGTCCTGTTGAACAGAAACTGTTCATTTCTCCCAAAGAATTAAGGATGACAGAGAAGTTTTATTCCCATCAGGGCAAGAGCTGTGATGGATTCCACTTGCTGGGTGTGGAGGGCACCTTCACTGTCCCAAAGCAGATTTCTGATCACTGTACCTATGGCAAGCCACTTTGGAAAAAGTCCAGATCCTCTCAGGATGGTCCTTCGTGCCAAGTCTTGCTTTCGTGTCTCTTGTCGAAAATAAGTGCACGGGTTGCTGTGAGAATGAATATATTGCATCAGATGTGATCGGAAAAAGCCAGAAACTCTGACCTGCTGTGAGGCCTGTCAGAGAGGAGTGATTTTCCCAAGTTGTGCAAATATTTTTTTTCCTGCCATATTTCCATTCAACCCACATATTCTGGGCCAGGATGTGGTCAGGAGCATGATTCATGCGCTGTTTCTTTCCTCATCTCCCTTTCTCAAAAAGGAGGAAACTAAAAGTTACTCAGGGAAGTGTCCTGACAACTAGTTGGGGCTTGCATCTGGAACCAAAGCGACAGGGAATCTTCGACTTAGGACCGCAACAGAGCTCAACATTTAGGTTGCTAAGGGAAACATTTTGTGGTGTGAGTTTTGCCCCATTTTACGACTTTCCTTGCTGCTGTTGTTAAGTGAATCATTGCTCTAGTTAAGTTAGTCACCCGCTTGTTTAGCAAATCTGATTTCCCCATTGACGTTGCTTGTCAGAAGGTCGCAAAAGGGGATGACGTGGCCCCAGAATGCTGCGACCGTCATAAATATGAAACCAGTTGCCAAGGTACCTGAAATTTGATCACACGACCAGGGGGATGCTTCAACAGTCGTAAGTGTGAGAAACGGTCATAAGTCCCTTTTTTCTAGTGCCGTTGTAACTTCGAATGGTCACTACATGATGTTGTAAGTTGAGGGCCAAACTGTACTTTCTTTGGGCCTGTGGCAACGGAATAATAATAGGGCTAGCTAGAGAGATTTGTACAGGGAGCCCTTAACCTACGACCAAAATGGAGCCTGCCCAGTATGGTCAGAAGTCATAAAGGCCGTAAAGGGGGGTGATCATAGAACTGACTTGATTTTACAACCATTTTTTGGCAGCAGTCATTAAACAAACCTATTGCTCACTGTCAGGTGTTTGGCCAAAAAACAGAATAGTGTTTTTCACTAGCTATGGCAGGGGTGTCAAACTCAAGGCCTGGGGCCCAGATGCAGCCCGCAGGGTACTTAGAAATGGCCCATGGGGCCACCCTGGAAAGAGGCAACAGCGGTGCCTCTGCCAGTGAAAACAGAGCTAGGGAGGGCAGCATGAGCTCTGATTTTGCTGGCAGAGAGTTGTCGGAGGCCTTTGCAGCTGAAACGGAACTCAGGAACCCATTTTCTCTGGCATAGTGCTCTGATACGAATGTAATTACCAACTTCCAGCAGATAACAAGGCACAATCTGTTGGAAGGACAACCAAGATAACTTTAGCCCAAAACAAAACACGCTTTGTTTCTGGCAACGCTGTGTTTTAACTGTCTCTTTTATATGCTATTCTCCCCAGCTGCAACCAATGAGGGGGATCATGGCCGCCTCCTCTCTCGTAAGCCATGTTGTTTCCTCCTACATTCCTCTCTGCGTGTCCTCGGATGAAGAGGGGATGGGCCTGGTTCTTCCTCTGACTGCCCAGCCAGCCTCTGCCCTTCCCCAGCCTTCTCCACAACCTCCAGAGCCACACCTCCACTCCCTGTGGCTGTTCCTCCTCTCCCTCAAGAGTCTGACTCTAACAAGGACATGACACCCCTGAGCTATGCTAAACAGCGATTTAAGGCCATTTCCTCCATTCCAAACTGGAGAGGAACAAATTGCATGGGATGAAGAAGAATTCAGGTCAGCTGTTCAGCCAGGTCTGGTTTCTTTCGAAGGAGATAGGTAGTAGTTGTTAGAAAATGAAGGCACCCACCAACCATTCTAGATGTGATGATAGTTTGCCAAAACTTCTCACAGTTCGAACAGAGAGCAAGGAGAACCAAGGCCAAAGATGCCTCTGTTGCAAGGAAGGTTTGTTTAATCTCACGGATTGATTCTCTTTTTTTCTATTTATTTTTCAGGACTGTAGTCTTTTCTATTCGAAAAGGTTTTGCCTCCCCTGTGTGAAAGCACGCATCAGTGAATTTCCTTTGGAAATAGAAGATGATTTGAAAAAAAAAGGACACATAAAATCTTCCAAAAAAGGAGATTCTAAGAATTTGGAGAAAAGCTAGGTTGATTTTGCTGCAGGATATGCTTTTTTGGTTCACTGGAATAAAAATGGTGTATCTTGTAGTAGATGGTATTGTTTTGATTTGTTGCAAAATTTGAGCTGTTGCTTTGTAAGCTACCTGACACAACCACCGGCTACCCAGCAGAGCTGGCTTTGAATATAAAACAGGCCTGAAATAAACTGGCCAAACCTGACATCCCTGTTTAGAAGGGTTGAGATAAAGAGATAAAAGAGTTCAATTTTTGGTTGGTATTTCTCTTTTTAAAGTATGGGCCAGTTTCCACAGCTCTGCTACCTTCTGTAAGGGTCAGTTTCCAACTTCCATTCTGGTTTTGCATCATCATATCCTTTTAACAACCCAATAATCCCTTGCGGGGTGGAGTCTGGGCAACTGAATGGAGCTAGCAGAGTGTTCAATGGCCAGCTGCCCTTCCTGTCTCCAATGTGGAGTTTTGTTCATATTCTTATTGTGCCAGAGAACTATCTGCCTGTATCTAGGATTGAACTCATACCTTCCTGGTTGTGAGGCAAAAGTTCCACCTCTAACTGCGCCATTCCCCATTCTGGATTTGCATCTGGATCTGAAAAATCAAAATGGCGGCCACAGCAGTGCAATTAAAGTTCAACACCAACATTCTTGAACTTTTTTGAACACCCTCTGTGGATTCTCCTCCCTTAACAAGATAGACTACCTTCTGCTTCTTCCTTGTTGCTTATTATCAAGCTCACGATGGGCCATCTGAATTTTTGTTTCAAAAAGGCATTCAGTTGCTCATTCTTCAGTTGAGCTTGATGCCTGCAGCCACGAGACACATCCCTGTGGTTTTCTTTGGGGATGTTTTATTCACCTTTCTAGCTTTCAGCTGGGGGGATCTTCTACAGTAGTAGTCTGATCCAAGCACTAACCACATCTGTCCATGCTCAGCTTTGCAGAGGACCTATTTCACCGCGCTGTGGCTTTACTGCCTCAGCATGGCTCCCGGGAATCAAGGCAGGATCTTTGAAAATTTCATTATGTTGGTTGGTAACAAGATGTCTGGTTATTCTTTGGAGACAATGCAGTGGGAGACCCACGAGCACCACCCAAACTTGGGAATTGGAAGGGGGTGGCATTGCAAACCAAAGAAACTAACCCTAGACCACCCACTCTTAGCATCAAAGATGAATATTACATGGAGGAGAAGTTGAGAATGGAATGGACAACTTGCCTCAGCCATGGCCATCTCACTGCGGGACAATTCAACAATGCAAGTTAATTATTAAAAATAATTTTTAAAATATTTTTTTTGTCATTCACATTTTATTTGTGGGAGCTTCATCACTTGAGACCTTCAAGAAGAGACTGGATTGCCATTTGTCAGAAATGGTGTTGGGTCTCCTGCTTGGGCGGTTGGTTGGTTGGACGAGATGACCTACAAAGTCCCTTCCAATTCTGATTATCTGTTATCTGTTAAAGTCAATGGGAAAGCCGGTTTCACTTAACCTTCTTCCTAACTTTACAAATGCAACAGTTCACTGAACAACGGTGGCAAGAAAAGTTGTAAAATGAGGCAAACTCACTTAACAACTGTTCCACTTAGCAACATAAATGTTGGGCTCAATTGTGATCATAACTCGAGGACTACCTATGTTAATTGCTAAAAGAGGGTAGGAGCAAGGATGTTTGTGGCTAGGGTGTGTCAATCAGAATAGAACTGGAAGGGACCTTGGGAGCTCATCTAGTCCAGCCCCTTGCTCAAGCAGGAGACTCTATACCATCTCAGACAAGTGACAGTCCAGTCTCTCCTTAAAAACCTCTAGTGATGGAGCACCCATAACTTCTGAAGGCCAAGCTGTTCCGCTGGTTAATTGTCCTCAAGATGGCATCTGTGACCACATGCTCGTAACTCAACTCACAGGTGAAAGGCCTGTCTGTCCTTGGCCTTGAATATGGAAATACTTTGCGATCGTCTTGGGAAATTTTCAATTCCCGCTTGGTTTTCAAAAGACCAGAGAAGGCAAACTGACATGCTGCCTTGTAGCCAGATGGAAAAGAAAATCCTAAATGCCGATTTAAATTCAAGGCAATTTTAAAAGAAAGCTGTAGAAACATCTTGCCCCAATTCAGAGTCCGGTTTGAAAATTAACCGAATGCTAAAGAGGATACTCCATTCCCAGATGACCCTGCCTGAGTGCTGAAAGGCACAAGGTTGATTTGTCCCCTGTGGCAGCGTTCTTGGGAGGGCCTTTTGGTTTTGCAACCATGACATGGGTCTTTTTAGCATTTCCTCAAGTCAGCCTTTTTGTGTTGTCAAGAAAGTGCAAAAATGTGGAAAGACTGAGTTGACACCCTATTAATTCCACTGTAAATCTATCATTTCCATGTGGCTCGGACTGAGACCAGTGTTTTTGCCATTGGCCCAACTGAACGAGTAACAGCACAGAGAAGCATTTGCTCTTTGCACCTCTTGTGCTTTAAACATTTGCTCGCACACATTTTGGGAGCAAATTCCATTTATTGCCTTCATGGTTTAAGTTGATGGACCACCTGCCTGTCTCGTGCAGATCCCAGTTGCAAAGATACTGGCAGGATCCCTGCATTGTCCAAAAGCCTTAGGTTAGCTGATAGCTCTCAACAGATCTACGACAACTTGCCACAGCGAACTTATCTTACTAAAAAGAACGCTTTGCTTAAATAGTTTTTTTTTTTAGTGCCAGAATGTAATCCATGGCAGCCAGTGACATGTTTCACCAACTTTGTCTCCAGTTAATGATTTTCTCTGAGACAGGACATAAAACTCAGACCATTTTTTTTTTTAAAGAAATACTTTATTTGAGGCCATTAAGACGGGGGGGGGGGGGGAATCACACAGTGAAATTGCTCTTTACATACATTCATCAGTCTTACAGAAAAAATTAAAGTACTGTACACAGATGTTGACCAAGAGATTCCCAGCAGACTCATTAAATTCCTATTTTATTAGTCAAGCTTCTATTCTTTGAGTAGGGAAATTAGAAGGTCCAATTCAAGGTTTGAGAAACACTATAAACGGTGGTTTTGTATTCTAAAATGCACGATGAAAGTCCAGTGTCGCTTTTCTATAAACCCCAGGGTTTTTTGCTAGAATAATTCACCATTGCCTCCTGACCCCCATTCATTGATCTGAATTTCTGCCCAGTTATTAACTTCCTCTGGTGAAGCAGATGACAAAAATCTGGCTCCTCTTTAAATATGTCCTTCTAGTATCACTTCCAACCAGCCGGTCTCCCAAGGTGCAAATCTCCCCAACATTATATGAGAATCCAGAGGTCTGAATCAGAACGACTTAAAGCTTTTAAGTAGTCCAGAAGTTTTGCATAAAAAGTGGCAGGCTTCTCACTGTGGCTAGAACACCCAACGCAGGGATTGTCAAACTCATGTCGTCATGGTGGCATCCTGTGACATATTGGGACTTACCCCCACTTTGCTAACCCAGGCACGGGTGTGGCCCAGGCTTGACGCATCTGGCTTGCGGGCTGGGAGTTTGACAACCCTGACCGAATGCATTTTAAAATTGAATCTGACATCAAAAAAAAGCATGTGAAATGTTTTCCATCAAGTGTCTTCCTTATGAAGGACAATATTGATAAACATGTGCTACGCACACATTTTT
>BLBF01000022.1:6637394-6672812 GCA_015471245.1 Laticauda colubrina | reverse complement strand
TATATATATATATATATATATATTTATTTCAATTTTTATATATATATATATATATATAAACATTGAGCTAAATCTACAATTCCTCCCTAAAAACTGAATTATAAGCATACATGTGCAGCTTTCATACAATTTAAATACAGAGAAGAAATCTTAATTTTTGATCTCCTTTCAATGTTTTTGCTCTACAACTCAGCAATTGCTTAAGAAGATACACAAAGTAACTCCAAACTGTTCAGAAACAAGGCACTAGAAAGCAGATAATTACAGTACAATGCAGCTGACTGAATTCCTCATCAGTTTTCTTTGATTGCTGATTCAGACCAGGGGAAAAAAAGTGCAGAAAAATTAAGTTATGGATAAAAGTCAGTACTATAGTTCAAGTCTGTTTAAAATGAGCATGAAAAACACGTAAGCCTGCATTGCAAAGACCCACCTTGAAAGATGGAGGTGCTTAATTTAACGCTTGCATTGTCAATAAATTTCACTAGAATATCTTCCAAACAAAACCTGAACTGCACACTTTTCAATCCACCTTTACCAACAACTGCTTACATGAGGAAAGGATATCTGTAGGGTATCTGTAAGATCCAAAAAACCAAGATGTTGGCTGAGATAGTGCAATCAAAGCTTGATCTGCTTTTTTGTATGTGTATGGCACTTCTGGTAAAACAAAAAACAGATGGGAATTTTGATACCACCACCGTGACCGTACTCTGCAGATGCTCCAGACAATGAGGTCTGTCTTTATAATTTCCAAATTAGTGGAACTGAATCTGAGCATTACTGCTTTTGTATCTTTGCTATGGATATCAGAGGGAGCATAATGGGAGGGGAAGCAGACAAGGCAACCGCCCTTGTTAATTGGTGCAATTCATCAAAAAGGGGGGGCTATAAATCTCTCCCATTAATTTCAATACACTGAAACCTCATATGTCCCCCGTCTCATTAGATTTGAGAGCAGTAGGGAGGAATTTTACATTGCTCCCTAGGGATTTCTAAAAGCTTTCATTACAAGCACAGGGCAAATTCAGTGCATATTATCCCTACATTTAAATTGGTTGCTCGTGAAAGTCATCTGGGATTCCTACGAAGCCTCCAGATTAAATCCTCAATAAAGGAGGAAAGGGGAAATCAAATGCATAGTAACTGTAAACACTTACCTTATACTATTCTTAGCAGGCTGATGACATTGGGTATTAGGCTATATAGCTCTTTCCAGCAGCTCAATGAATTTCCCACTCATTCACTAATACTCAACTCAGAGTCTGTGTTATATGATTAACTTCCTACTGTGTTTAAAAATCTGTGATGCTAACGTTTGGTAAGCTTGTTCATAGCTCTTTTCTACGACATGGATGAAAGCCTCTAGTGCAGGGGTGTCAAACTTGCAGCGTATTGGGATTCCCCCCTCCCCCTTTACTAAACTGGGCATGGGCGGGGGGGGAGGGGCAGTGCGTGACGCATTTGGCCCATGGCCTGAGAGTTTGACAGCTCTGCTCCAGCGTGTTTAATCGAGCAGTCAACACAACTTCCTAACTATTTCAACAAGAGATGAAAAATTTGGAGGATATATGGGTCCACATGAGTGTAAAATTTCTTCCTTACTGTCCATAAAAACATTAAGCCATGAAAACAAGAGTCAGGGTTATGCAACTTGAAAATGCAATCTAGGTTCTCCAAATTGAGGCAGCCTCCATTTGGAGGGCGCAGCCAAATTTTCCTTTCTGGTATGAAAGAATTCGACCCAATGCAGAAAAATAACCATTGGGTCAATGCTCTGTTATCATCACACAGTAAACAACTTTGCCTCAGATTTCAGCTAAAAATTTTAGGTCCCGGCTGCAGTTCCCCTTCAACGAAAGAAGCTCAGTTTCAAGAAATGTTTTGGACACGCAGGGGCATCTTGATACGATTCCAATGGAATTTACTTAAAATGTATATGGGTGTGTGTGTGGTTGCTAAGGGGCATGAAGAAATGAATTGGTATTGTACCAGAGGTTTGAGGCGTAACATCTTGCCGTGGTGCGAGGCTGGTTAAATTTTGCTAAAAGGCAAACATCTACAAAGTATATCCATTCCTCTCTCTCTTTCTCTTCCCTATTGCCAATAGGCGGGGAGGCCCCCCCAGCCAAAACGGCACCAACCCAGATGCCTTGTTGATGTGGCCGCCCTTTGCACATCTTCCATTAGGGGCAAGTAACAATGAGCAAATAAAGGTTATGCCATACAGAGCGAGGGTTTCCAACCTTAGCAACTTTGAGACTTGTGGACTTCAACTCCCAGAATTTCTTGCAACGCTAGCGGAGGAATTCTGGGAGTTGAAGTCCACAAATGTTAGAGTTGCCAAGGTTGGAGGCCCCTGATACACACAACACCAATACAGCAGGGGTCAATCAAGCAGCATCCATATAATATCAATGCAGGTTGTCACTTTTCTGAAGAAAACTTTAAAAAAATATTTATACAGTCTATGTTGAAAAAGCGGAATAGCAAGAACATGTTATTCTTTCTCGAAACACCATTCACATGATGAAAGTATGAAAATGGATTCTGGTTGACAGGCACGGATCTTCCTAAGCCCGGTCAGTACGATACATTAATATTTCTTGAACAATTTGATTTATAACTTTTTTTAAAAAATTTATTACTTGAGGTAGTTTGGTTTTATTTTGGGGAAGCAAAACTTCCCCGTGTTGATTTCTATTTTATTGCCCCAATCCTGAGTAATCTGAGTAGTAGTGCAAACAGTTTTTTTATACCATATTTTTAAACAGTGTTTCTATTAAAATATATTGGCATAAGCTGCTTTTCCACCTGAATTCTTTCTCCCGTTTTCATTCTTATGAGTCAGTTTCAGGTGGGGAAATTAGAAAGGGCTCAGAAATAGCTCTTTATGACACTTTAAATTATGATAGATTAGAAACAAAGCCGCTGCAGAGAAAGACCTGGTCAGACAAATGTCACTTTTAAGCAAAGTGAGGGATAAGTTGATAAAATAAAAGAACTTCCTGCAAGAAAGCTGCCTTCTAAATAACCCAAATCAACAATTTTTTTGCCTATGATTTCCACACAGTTTGTCCAAGACATTTTGATTATAAAACAATTTTGATTCTGTCAAATGTGTTTGGAGCTTTGCAAAAAAAATAGGCTATTTTGCATAGCATGAAATTCCTCACCCATAAAATGACTGGGAATATACAGGTAATTATAATTCCAATTTGATATTAGAATACATCGGATACTTATCTTTTTAAAAAAAAAGAAATCAGGGCTTAAAAAAAATACAGTCTAGAAAAACTGGAGAAAATATTATTGGAAGATCTTAACACGAAGAGCTTCCAGGGACATAAATTAACTGAGGCAAATTTGGGATTTTTCAAAATGAAGGCCTTTTTAGGATAATCTGAACAAACTGAAGCTACAGTTGTATATACAACATTGAAAGACTGTGAGTCCCTCTTCAGAATTTGGGTTCAGGTGGATAAAGAACCCTCAGAAATACAAAGAATTTCAGATATGATGGTTTTAGAAGGTACCTGGTTACTAAACGCAATGCACTAGATTATCTGAAGGATTTAAAAGTCTTAAAAGTCTAACAAAAATACACAGATAACCATCAGTGGAAGATTGGGCTTTGACAAACCTGTAGACCAGGGGTATCTAACCTTGGCAACTTTAAAACCTATGGACCTCAACTCCCAGAATTCCCCAACCGATATTGCTGGCTGGAGTATTCTGTGAGTTGGAAGTCTGCAAGTCTTAAAAGTTGCCAAATTTGGACATCCCTGCTGTAGACTATTCAAGCTACCACTTAAGGGTTGAGCTGCAGTTCTTTCAAAAAGACTACCGAAGTATTTTGGCTGCCACCAAACTAATCCGTAGTGTAAAGTAACTCCCAATTTCTGTTTTACATTTCAGTGCAAATTATATGCCAATGGTATTCAACACTGCTTACATGAAACACTGGGTATTCCTCATCCTTAAATGCAGGATTACAATCCGTTCCCATTCCAGTCTGACCTTCTTATTTTAGACATTCAAGACTGAAGACAAGCTATGAGCCCATCTTAGTCTCCATAACTAAGGGGAAGTTAGCAACAATTATCAGTCATGCAACTTGATTCATATCATGGTAAAGGAAGCACAAGAAGCTCATATCCCACTGAGATCCCCAAAGTCCTTGAGATCTGGTACAATGATGGAATCCAACTCCTCTTCAATTTTGGTTGCTCTCCTTTGTCTCTGCCCCATCTCCAAACCTCAGAGGTACATTTTGAGGGGGTGGCAGGCTGTGTGTGTGTGGGGGATTATTACTCTCCTATCCCATCATTCCTCTGATGATTCACCTGAAGTCCTCCATACAAACACAGCTAAACATATAAAGGTTCTATTCGTAATTCTATGGAACTCGGATTGTAATCTTAGCCCCCCCAAAAAAAGTAGTGCTGTTTTTTCTAAGAAAAACTCTCTACTGTAGCAATAGCATAGTTATATACTGCTTCACAGTGCTTTGCAGCACTCTCTAAGCAGTTTACAGAGTCAGCATATTGCCCCCCTAACAATCTGGGTCCTCATTTTGCCAACTTCGGAAGGATGGAAGGCTGAGTCGACCTTGAGCCAGTCAGGATCGAACTTCTGGCCATCGGCAGAGTTAGCCTGCAATACCGCATTCTAACCACTGTGCCACCACGGCTCTTTCACGGTCACTGATCTAGTACCAAGTGCAACTAATCCCAGGAACCAAATTCAGACGCATCTAAAAGATGTGTATATATGTCCTCTCCCGCTTCAATGACAAACCCTCTTCACCTTTATTTTCGAAACATCCCTGAGTTTCAAGTGTAATTCCTCTTACAAACTGTGAGAGAAACACAACAGCAACGCCCTTCCAGCCACTGCCCGCCCCAAGGCTCTTTGGATCCTGCCCCAAATGACTGACTTTCACATATTAAGAAAGTGAGAGAAGGGTAACAAATGCTTAAAAGTGCAGAAACGTCAGAAGGCATTGTGTTTGTGAGTTAAGTTGTGGCACGACGCAATTCCCACCACGGCCCAAATTTCAAAATCAATCACTGCTTATGATTATCATCATCTCTCTCTGTCAGGCAATTTCTTTCAATTACTGAACCCCTGTAAGAGAAATGGATATTCCAGTTACCCAAATAATAGGATGATTGCAAATGTTCCAGCTGAAGCACAACGGAGACCCTGCATCTGAAGCATCAGGACCAAGTTGCTAGTGCTTTTCTTGAGGCACAAAACGGAAACCACCTTTAGTACATATCCTTGTATATTTCTTGTAGCAAAGGATGTAAGTGTGCATCAGATTCGGTCTTTTTGATGATTTGAACCAGCTGGGCGTGTTCTGTGACCAGCTGCCGGAGGTCTGCCATTTTCTGCAGAAGTTTAGGAAATAGGAAGATGTCATCCGGATGGTTGTTCTCTAAATGAAGTTTCAGAACGTGCACGATGCTCTCCTGCATCTTCTCAATGTGTCCTATGTTTACCAAGCCTGGCCGATCTGTTCTCAGAAATAAGTACATTATGTTAGGTTATCCTTTCCCCAATTTTTTTTTTTTATTGATTATATGTTAAAATATTGGACACAGTGTGACCATCCTGGCATTGTCTCATACATACTAATATACAAAACAAATGACATTATACTCCTCATGCATTGCTAATTTTATACTATTATTCCTATTAATCTTCTCATCACTCCTTATCGCTCATCCCCTCCCACTTGTGACTGTATGACTGTAACCTTGTCGCCTGTATCCTTATGATTTATATGGACTGTTTCCTAGTATGACTTGATTGCTTATTGTACCCTATGACTATTATCAAGTGTTGTACCTTATGATTCTTGACTCTTGACAAGTGTATCTTTTTTTTATGTACACTGAGAGTATTTGCACCAAGACAAATTCCTTGTGTGTCCAATCATACTTGGCCAATAAAGCTATTCTATTCCTATTCTATTCTATTCTATTCTATTCTGTTCTGTTCTGTTCTGTTCCTTATTGGGATACAAGCAACAAAGTTACAGTCATACAGTCATAAATGGGAGGGGATGGGTGAAAGGAAGGATGGGAGCATTAATAGTAATAATAATGCATGAAATAAAATCATATTTATAAAAAAAAGAAAATCATATTTATAAAATTTCACTTTTTTCAGTGCCGTTGTAACTTCGAATGGCCACTAAACGAACCTTTGTAAGTCAAGGACTACCTGTATTATGAGCTTTTTCATATGAAAACATCAGTGTGCAAACATGGAACACTCCTGCCACTGCCAGAAAAATAATCGCACTAATTCTGGTAAAGATTTGCAATAAATATCAGATTCAAAATACCCTGTTGAGACTGAAATGGGTCCCTTTCTGAGCCGAAAGCAGAAGAGAGGCATATTCCATAAAATATGCTGCTATTCCAGGAAGGACAATGGGTGAATCAAGGCTTACCTCCACAACATATTATAGCAGCCACAAAGAGGGAGATGTCGCTGTCATCTAATTCCAAGGCATTGAATTTCATGGCGAAGTCGAACTTTGGCTCCATGATGTCACAAAAGGGCTTCCTTAAACTTTTGAGGAATTCCCGCGTGATGAAGCCGTTCCCGTAAGCCACCAGCATCCCGTCTTTGTTCATCACGGAGGCCAACATGGCAAAGATGGCTTCGTAGACCCCATATTTTAAGAGGGTCACCTGGTCGTTCAAGTCGAGGCTGCAGAAGCCTGGAATTGATTTGGCAAACTCTGTGAGTTCCGTCACCGCCTCTACGGAGGTGCACTGGCAGCAGTGGAAAATCCTCACCTCTGCCTCCTTGTTTTGTATTCCATTCGCGACGAGTTTTGCCACCAGAGTCTTCTCGGCCATGCACAACGTGTCCATGTCGTGTATGACAAATGGCTGCAGCGGAATAAAAAAAAGCACCTTTATGGAGAGTTTTGCAGCGATAATTCAGCGTCAGAAAAATAAACACAGATGCTTCATTTAACATCTTTATAAACATAATAAGTAGATTTTACAAACCAGTTGTAGATTTCTCCAACATGGAGCAAATTCAAATGGAGAAACAGGTTGCAAGTTCAGAGGAGAGCTCCAGTCTTCAGCAAGCAAGTTAGTTTTACGTTCAATAGACAAGACTCAGAGCTTAACATAGCTGCAGAGTTGCGGAATTTAACATAAAGCTATGCCTAGGCTACTTTAAGTTTCAGTTTCCAGCCTAGGCTACTTCTAGTTTCAGTTTCCAAACTATCCCCATTGGCTGATTTAGTTGCTATGCCTATTCATTGGCTGACCTTGTTACCAAGCTCTATTCCAGTTCATGAATATACTGACACGCCTGAATTAAGCAACCACCAGGGAACAATACAGTGCAAATCGATTTGTGCTTGCAAGAAATTCTCTTCTGGAAGCCACTGTTACAGATTCATGTGGAATCCAAAAAGAACAATACAGTAACTTAAGTAATTTTGACAGCAACATGGGTCATTTCACATACCTGGTATTTCTGATTTGGATACTCTGTGGCTGTGCTTGCAATTTACTCACACTAAAAAAAAATCTGATGAAAATGGTTATTGGAGTCCTCGGTGGCCTGTGTGCTCACGTAAAAGAGGGAACAGTTTTCCTGAGGCAGGAAGTGCGGGGTTGACTTTAGAGGAAAAAGAGCTACAGGCAGGCAAACTCATACAGGCATGAATGGGGAAACTATGGCCCCTATTACAACTTGTGCACTTCAACTCCCAGAATGCCTGAGCCAGACATGCTCCATTTTGGATCACTGCACAGCAGCAATAGCACTTAAGACTTATATACCATTTCACGTTGCTTTACGGCCCTCTCTAAGCGGTTTACAAAGTCAGCCTGTAATACTTGCCCATGCTGTTTGATTCACATGTCAATAGGCAACCTTTGCTACTGCAATCAAAGACAAATTCACATGGGCAAATCAGTTGTTTCCAAGGAAGTACATGCATGTTTATAGTTAGAATACTTGCATTCTACAAAAGCATTCTTTTGCTGAACTGCATTATCAAATGGGCTGTCTGGAAGAAATATATATATATATATATATATGGCAGATGATAATTAGTGTTTTCGCTACGGAATTTATCTGTGCTGGGTGGTGGTGGGATTGGGCGTTGAGGTAGCGGTTGGTGTGTGTTTTCTTTTGGTATATGGTGTGTCCCAGTTAGATGAACCCGACTAGATGAACACAAAAATGCAGTAAAAAAGCTGGAACACACCTCCTCACTAGTCCAACACATGAAAACCACAGGTCACAACATCAACTTCAATGGCACTAAAACCCTAGCCACTATAGAAAACCCCAGCCACAGAATCATCAGAGAAGCCATAGAGATTGAAAAAAGACCTGACAGCATGAATAGAAGAGATGATTCCAGCAGACTGTCAATCATTTGGAAGCCTGCACTCTCAAATAGAAAGATCTCCATGCCACAAGCCAGGCAAACACCTGGGCAAAAACAGACTCCCTCTGATAGCTCCAACCTAACCCCCCCACCAGGCACCCAGGTGAAACCCAGCTTGCTAATGAATAGCAGCTTGCTAATGAAGAGCAGCCGTCCCTTCACACGGAGCCAAGCTGCACTAAAAGCCTCCAACACAAGAACAGACTGTTGCCAGCCAATCAAAGCCACAAAACAGACAGAAGAAACCAGGAACACCAATCAATCAAACTCCAAGTCCAATGAAACAGGTCCAGGCTCCCAACCAATCAGAATGGACCAGCCTCAAATTTAAAACCAGGAGCTGTAAGACCCACATCCATACAGAAGCCTGAGGATGGCAGATGAGATTCTGCTGAAACGTTGCTACAACTTTAACAGAACTACAATGACGTGGGATAATACCCGAAGGAAACTAAACAGCACACATGTAAGTACCCGCGAAAACCTAAGAAAACATATACATACATACATACATACATACATACATACATACATACATATATCTCCATTAAAAGTGAACACTTGCCTTCCTATAACAATTTGGGTCCTCATTTTACCCACCTTGGAGGGCTGAGTCAACCTTGAGATTGGTGAGATTTGAACTGCAAAATTGCAGGTAGCTGGCAGGCAGCAGAAGTAGCCTGCATTCTAACCACTGCGCCACCACAGCTCATCACAATCACAACAATTTACCCAGTTACCCAAACTAAAATATCTTAAGAGCGTTCATGTTTCACTTGGGTACTGTCTTACCTTCCCTCCATCTAACAGGATTTTAAAACACATTAATAGAAAGACTGCTTCTACAGATAGTCTTTGACTTTACGATAATAATAGCAATAGCACTTATATGACACTTCAAGGTGCTTTTATAACCCTCTCTAAGAGATTTACAGAGTCAGCCTATTGTCCCCAGCAATCTGGGTCCTCATTTTACTGACCTCGGAAGGATGGAAGGCTGAGTCAACCATGAATCAGTGAGATTTGAACTGCCAAATTGCAGTCAGCCAGCAGTCAGCAGAAGTAACCTACAGGACTGCACTCTAACCACTGCACCACCGTGGCTCATAATGGAGTATGATGGTCGTAAATCAGATCACCCATGTGTCTGACCCAATTTTTGACTATTTTTTTTGGGCAGGGATCGTTAGGTGAATGTGGCAGTTGTAAAGCATCCGCTGTCATCGTTAAGTGAATGCCACCGCTATTAAATAGACGGTGGTTCGCTATGGGCCAGTTTTGCCGAAAACTGGAAGTAAATGACCACAGGACACTGCAAACGTCTGTGATTGAGGGCCAGCTGGCTAAGCACCCAACATATGGTCTTATGACTGGGGTGGCTAGTGGGGGGAGGCAGTTGTTGAAACTTTGGAAATAAGTCCATCATAACTTTAAACCAGTCATAAGTTGAGTACTACCTGTGATATTTTTCTTACCCCTTTTGTATAGCTGTTCCAGAAGCACTAAATAGCTTTGCGAAATTGATTTCTATTTACCTGATCATCACAGAAACAATATTCAGAAAAATTCAGAATCTACAGAACCACAGCATCATGAACTGGACTATCTTTCTAATCTCTGCGGATGAAAAAAAAGAAGTGCCTCTATTTTCATTCCGAGAATAGTCTGAATTCTCTTTGGTCTTTGCTTCTACAAGTTACATTCACATACTCTAAAGCAGCTTCCTGGCTAGTTTAAAAAGAAAACAGGTGTGTGTAATCCTAGCTGAGTGTTCAAGAAAGAAAATCATATATACTTCTAAAATAAAAAGCTTGGATTAACTGGGAGCTGGAAGGTCTCTGCTTAATCATCCTATTGCAAAAATTAACGGGGCATTCCCTGGTTTTTCCAGCATGCTCAATTTAAATGAAGTGTTAGGTAAACTCAGTTCTTTCACAGGGAATAACTGCAGAAACTAATGGTTTAGAATTTAAGTTCACGCATGTGGCTATTCCTAGCTAAACATTTCCCAAACATGTGTCTTAAGTATTGCTGATTCAACAAGTGAGGGTTTAACAGGTTGAATTTTCTGCAAATTATACCCACAAGAACCAAAATGTTACAATCTGTCACTTATCTTAAGCACTATAGATTATCTGCATTGCAAAAAGAACATATGGAGAGGGTGTTATGGTTTTCATTTTCTCGATAAGCTGTTGAGGTTGCTTCCTGAAGACTGAGACTATACATTATTAAAACATCCCGAAAATAAAGCTGTCACACAACTACAGAAACTTTGACCTTGAAAACAAATTAAGCAACTTGGTGTATTTACATATGGGTAAGTTGTCAAGGTTAATCAAAACTTTTTTTAATATAAGGACCTACGTGTATCACAAAGAAAACTATTGTCAGACAGAACATCTCTATCACTGCTTTATAAGTCTATTTCTTCTATGTGCATCCGTGCACCATTGATATAGTTTGCTTTTATGCAATTCTGCCACTGTTGCATACTTACAGGATTGTTATTGGCTTTTCCCACAAGTATGAGCCTTGCTTTGAGCTTGGTCATATTAAAGTTTTTCAAATAGGCGTCATAAATTCTCTTGGCCAGTGACTTAAGATCTGCGACTTCGGAATTTTCTATACAAAGTTCACCTGTTTGAATTTCAGCTTTCAGCTTTGCCTTTTCTGATCTGGGCATCCGTCCAAATCGAATGGCTGAGGGGAAAACAAGCATTGAAAAAGGAGCATAACAATACATCACATAACCTTCTCACAAACAGAGATTGTCCCCCACTCTGGACTCAACTGAATGTCGGGTTGGGTTAAGGACTGGGTAGACCAGTGTCTTCCAAATATGGCAACTTTAAAAGGGGTGGACTTCCACTCCCCAAATTACCCAGGTAACACCGCAAAGTTGCCAAGTTTGAAAAACACCGGTGTAGACACATTGGACTTCAATAGTGCTATGAGAGAACAATCCAGAGTTACTTACAGCTTACCAATGATTTAGTCATCCCTTTTATCTGCATTTATCTACAACCAGTCTCTTCTAAATAAATCCTGAACACAGCAAGACTATACTCATCATAAAGGTAACAGGACTCAACATGATCTAGTCATCTTTCCCTTCATTTCAAAGGCACTTACTGAAATTGAGTCCAATTTCCTAACAGTTTGCAATCATATTTGATGGCCTGCTCTATCTCACTGTGGTCAAACTCAAGGAACACAAAAACAGAACAAAACTCAGAGGACACACACAAAAAAGAGAGAGTGTTACATCTACAGAAAAATCAAGGTGAGGAGAAGGAAAAAGGAACATATACAGATGTTAAAAGCTCTGTGGAGACATGGTGAAAAGTATGGCTAAAAGCTAGTGTTGCAAAGAATTCTATGATGATTATATGTATTTTAATATAAAATGCAGAAGGAAAAAAACGGTAATCAAGAAAGAAGACATTATTTCTTCTTTTTCTTATTTTATATAAATTTTAATGTGTTTTTATTTTCCTTTTTAAAAATCTTGAATAAAATCATGTATAAAACTCAGAAGGAAAATTTCAGAAAGCCTAACACAGTGTTTTCTAGCCATAGCCATTTGAATGTGTTTTGACTCCCAGAATAACCCAGCCAGCATTGAAATTTTGGAAGTTGAAGTCCATGCATCTTAAGCTGCTAGCTTGAAAAACACCAATAGATTTAAGAAGAGTGAGTCAACACAGGCCATGCAAGTGGTTAAACTCAACGTAATAATCCCCTTGCAGTATTATCTTGAGTTCATAAGCATCTATACTCAGATGTCCTTCTTCACCTGAACCCAAGAGGCTGCAAAGGAGCCTCTTAAAATGAGGACCTGAGTTTTATCTTTCTGGCTCTCAAGGAGTCAGGCCCCTTTTCCACATGATAGAATGAGGACAGATTTAGGCTTAGCACATGTGCTGTTATCTTCCTCTAATCCATGGGCCTTCAAACTTGACAGCTTTAAGACTTGTGGACTACAAGACTTGTGGACTACAATAAGACTTGTGGACAAACAATCATGTTAGCTCAGGAATTCTGGGAGTTGTCCACAAGTCTTAAACTTGCCAAGTTTGAAGACCCTTGCTCTAATCCTAAAAACAGGAAGTAGCTCTCGGTGAATGCAAAAGCCAATTCTGTTGAAACAGGCAAACCAAAGGCCCTGTCCCACTGCACTTACGGATGCAAAGAGGATGTAAAACATTAAAAAAAGCTTGCCATCCGTTGGAAAACGCTATGCATCCGTTGTGTACTCATTGCAAACGTGTTTCATACGCTCTATCCGTCGAGCATCCGTCCACTGCGATTTCATCCGCGCAAGAAGTTTTGAGCTGCACAAAACTTTGTGAATGGATGAACTTTCCGCCGTGTACGATGTAAATCCGCGACATATGAGCAACAAACGTTCTATGTCCGTTTATCATCCGCTAAATGTCCGCTGTATTCTCTCTGCATCCTCGCAACTCACATCCGCTGCAGCTGAATACGGAAAGAGGGAGGAAAGAAAAGGTACATGGAACGTCTATACATCGTTAGTAGCATGGAAATAGAAAGGATGCGTTTGCATCCGAAATACATCTGCGCGGCATTCCCTTTCTTTCCTTTAGGCGTATGTGATGCATCCGCTTCATCCGCTATGCGTCCGCTTCGAAATTCTCCCCCGGAACCCCTTTGGAGGTGTCATCCGCTTCCATCTGCTAGGCTTCCTATGAACGTCCATTTAACATCCCCGCTACATACTACCTACGTCCGTTCTTTTCCATTCTGTTAATGCAAATTTTCGGCACTTTTTGGAGCGGATGACAACGGATGGAGCCACCCCCGAAATTTTGCTCGTCCGCTGTATCCTTCATGCATACATTTTGCATCCGTCAGCCAGTGGGACCTAGCCTTAACATAGGCACTATGCATCACCAATACTAAACACATTTGCAAGGTCTGTTGCGCCTTTTCAGGAAGCAGTTCTGAAATCCAAGATGCAACAACACAGAGGGAGGGCTCTGTGTTTTTTTGCAGCTCTGTGGCTCCAAATTTTTCATGAAGTGAGGCTTGAGAATTTCACCAAAGTGGTCTGAGATTCTTTCCCATGTGGGAAAGTATTCAGTAATCAGAGATGGAAAAAGAGATTCTCTTTCACAGCAGTTTTATATTTAGACTTCTTAAATGCCATGTCTCTCATTTCTAAACTTGTTACCTGCTTCTCTCTCTGTCTCTGTCTCTAGGTATGACAAGGGAAAATCTGTGATGAAATAACTGAATATAATCCTTTCGTATTTATGGGAGAAAGGCTGGTATAACGTTCAAGTTCCAAATAAATTGAAGGATGGTTACTGAAGCATGAAAGCTGGAGGTAGGATATAGCATGTTTTCAGTCTGAAACCTTGATCTATGGAACAGATGCACCTATTACATTGTGCCAGGAATTCCTAAGAAAGGATTTGCTGTTCTTGTCAGACACCTCCGGCACAAAGAAATTCTAAGACAAAATATGGTGTTGCCTATGATTTAGGATTAAGGTAGCTTACTGTTCTGCAAACCATGAGGAAATGTTAAATTAATCCTACAAGTCTTGAGGGATTTACATCGTAGCCTCTGTTGGATCTGCAGTGTGAGATCGCAGAGGAAACAGAACAGAACAGAACAGAATAGAGTTCTTTATTGGCCAAAGGTGATTAGACACACACACAAGGAATTTGTCCCTGGTGCATAAGCTCTCAGTGTACATACGAGCAACAAGTGCTCAACCTTGATCACAATCATAAAATACGATCATCGTAAATCGTAAGGTACAACTCTCAGTGATAAGTAAGCAAACAACGTAAATCATGATAGGATACTAAATAAAGGCAATCGACATAAATCATGAAATACAAATAACAAAGAGATAGTCAGAAGAAGCTAAGGAAATAGGTAATAGGAAAGATGAAAAGATGAGGAGGATAATAGGTAATACAGCCCTACTAGGTGGTTAGTAGTTTAGCAGAGTGATAGTATTGGGGGGGGGGGATGTCTTTGTGTCTGGTTGTTTTGGTGTGCAACACCCTATAAGCATCGTCTTGAGGGAAGAAGTGTATGTCCAGGACATGAGGGATCGGTAGATATTTTCCCAGCCCTCTTTCTGACTCATGCAGTATACAGGTCCTTGATGGAAGGCAGGCTGGTTGCAATTATTTTTTCTGCAGTCCGCTGAAGTCTGTGTCTGTCTTGTTTGGTTGCTGTGCCAAACCAGACAGTTATAGAGATACAGACTCGATCATTCCTTTGCAGGACTGTATCAGCAGCTCCTTGGGCAACCTGAGAAACTTAAAATAAACCTAAGGATATATATCCAGTTTTTACAGACAAAGAGACCAAAAATAAGACCTACGCTGCACCAATTTGTACACGGAAGTATCTTGAGGAAGGAAAAACAGAATGATTAACCCATCTGGCGGGTTGTCATCAGACCTTTCCTTCCCTGCACTAAAAAGGTGGCCCAAGGCCAGCTGGGATTTAGTTGCCGCTGTTAGGTCATGACACAGCAAGGATTTAATTCCACATCAAGCTTTGCAATTGCTCAATTAAAAACAAAAAGCATCTACCTGACCTTTGGACTTTTCAGTATAGTGTACTGCTATATTCAAAGAACATAAATGGAAGGAAAGAGTACTGAAACAAAATGCCATGACATATATGTTAACACATAACATTTGTGCACAGTTACCTATTAACCGAAGGTTGCAAAAATGTTTGTGCAAAGGGCCTCGTTATGTGTGTACTGAGTTCCCCTTCCCCAGAACAAATGGCAAAGGAGTCTACCACAGCATGGATGGATCTGGCCCCTTCCGCCTTCTTGCTCCCCGTGAAGAGAATCTCAGCTGGCCCATACAGAACTGAGGGATACCCTTACCTACCGTTATGGGACATCCCAACGGAAAGGCACTTCTGAAAACGACAGTATTGGCACTTGTTACGGTTCTTTTTCTGGATTTTGCAGTTGCGATCGCATCGGTCGTAAATAAGTTTCAGCCTGATTGTTCGCCTGAAAAAGCCCTGAGGACAAAAATCAGGAAACAAAACGTGAATAGTCAAAAAAGAGAACGGATCCACCCTTCAAGGGGGATCAATCTGAAGTTTTAAGCACAACCCCTAGTACCACTGCAGTATGGGAAGTAAATACAGGTAGGCCAGAGTTTCTTCTTTGTGGTCCTTCTTCCTCTAAAACCAGAAACACCCAACTCCTGCAACCGTTCCTGCTATGTTTTATCCTCCAGTTCCCTAATTATCTTTTGTCGTTTTTCCCTGCACTCTTTCTAGAGTCTCGATAGCTTTTTTTCATACCATGATGACCAGTTTACATTAAAGAAAGATCCAGGGTTATGAATTAAATTTAAATTAAACAGTTCTGTGGGCGTGGCTTTGTTGGTGGGCATGGCTTGGTGGTCATGTGACTGGGTGGACGTGGCTTAGTGGTCATGTTATTGGCTGGGCATGGCCAACTCAACATCACTCACATCGAGGCATACATCTCCTCGCTTGGCCTCCCATGATTGTGGGGATGCTGCAACAGTCGTAAATGTGAATAAATGGTCATAAGTCACTTTTTTCAGTGCCATTGTAACTTTGAATGGTCACTCCACACAAGCAAAGCACCAGCAAAGGAGGGAAAAATAACTCCAGGGAAGTTCCTGAGACAGGAAGTCTAGTCCTGCCAAGAATGTAATAAGGGTTAACGGAGAGGCAGTTTCTGTAAGCAACACCAGAATGTTTCCTTCCTGCCTTCCTTACAGGATTAGGCCAGTAATTTCTTCTAACAACCGGTTCTCTGAACTGCTTAGAGTGTTAACAACTGGTTCTAGCGAATAGGTGTGAACTATCCCACCTGTGGAAATATCCCACTGTCATGGAAAATGCTAAAGTCACTACTATACAAGAACAATATTAACCCTTTTTGAGTATTCCACATAAAAGTAGTCCTCAATTTACTACTATCCATTTGGGGACCATTTCAAAGTTACAACGGCACTGAAGAGAGTGACTTAAGACTGGCCCTCAAATTTACAACTGTCGTAGCACCCTCATGGTCATGTGATCAAAATTTGGTTGCATGGCAACCAAGCATGGATTTAGGCCTTATAGCTGTGTTGGCAAACCTATGCCATGTGTGCCAGAAGTGGCACGCAGAGCCATTTCCCCTAGCACGCGAGAGGTTGCCTGGAAGAGTTGCAATGCGTATGAGCGGGCATGCTGCCGCCCAACAGCTGATTGTTGGGTATCTGGCATGCAGGCACAGGGCGCATGCGTGGGAGATGTGTGTACATGCGCAGGGATGCACCCCACAAGGGGAATCACGTGCACATGTGCAGGAATGTGTTGCATGTGAGGGGATCACATGTGCATGCACAGACATGCATTGCACAAGGGGGAAATCCCACGCACATGTGCAGATGCGTGATGTGCAAGGAGGGAGTCGCATGGCACGCAAAGGGGGTTGCGTGCGCATGTGCAGGTGGCATGGGGGCCCCCCAGCATGCATTGCCTTTTGGGTACTGGCATACGAGCGTGCGCAACGAAGCATGCATGCAATTATCAGCACGGGAGCTGAAAAAGGTTAGCCACCACTGCCTTATAGGGCCATGATTGTCATTTGCAACCGTCCCAGCCAGGTCTGACAAGCAAATGTGGGAAATGGGATTCACTCAATGGCCATGTGATTCACCCTGGCAGAAAAGGTCGTAAAGTCAGACATGACTCACTCAACAACCTTCTTGCTGAATAATGGAACTTCTGGTCCCAACTGTGGTCATAATTCAAGGACTTTGCTATGTAGTAAACTCCTTTGGAATTGTATGAGTAGAATATGTCAGACACAACTTTTTCACTTCATAAAATATCAGCAGATGACAGGGCTTTTCAACAGTTCTTAATCTAATGGGCATTTCTGCATTATCAATAGAACCAAAATCAACATTTTTCAGGAGCTTAATCTGTTCCCTGCTTTTCCAGACGTAGTTTCAAAGGTCACAAATCCAATCACATGGGGACACCTATTAGTAAACAGCTAAAGCCATCCTCTTCAACATGCCTGCTACATTCCTGGAAAACGCAGATTTTGGAGGACATGGTGAAGAAATAGGGATTGTTCTACCTGGAAAGGAAAATGGCCCGAGATCCCTTAAACCTTTTTGATAGCTGCGTGTACACAAAACAACATGTATTCTCCACAAAACATGTTCTATCTACGCAATGAGGGGAAAAGGTTTTTATTCTTCTCCATAGGTCTGCTAACAACTGCTCTCTTATGCTATCATCCACACATATCATATCATGATACTGGCTTGATACCAGGAGTGGGATTAAAAATTTTTAATAACCTGTTCTGTGGGCGTGGCTTAGTTGTGGACATGGCTTGGTGGTCATGTTATTGACTGGATGTGGCCAACTCAATATCTCTCACATCGAGGCACGCATCTCTTCGCCTGGCCTCTCAAGACTGTGGGGATGCTGCAATAGTCGTAAGTGTGAAAAATGGTCATAAGTCACTTTTTTCAATGGTCACTCCACACAAGCATAGTACCAGCAAAGGAGGGGAAAAAAACTCCAGAGAAGTTCCAGAGACAGGAAGTCTAGTCCTGCCAAGAATGTAATAAGGGTTAACAGAAAGGCAGTTTCTGTAAGCAACACCAGAATGTTTCCTTCCTGCCTTCCTTACAGGATTAGGCCAGTAATTTCTTCTAACAACCGGTTCTCCGAACTGCTTAGGATGTTAACAACCGGTTCTAGCGAATAGGTGCAAACTGGTAGAATCCCAGCTCGATACCCGTGCTTCGCTACGAAACTATGTGGTCGGACTTAGTTTTTGAGGAGGAAAATAAGGGGGGGGGGGTAACTGCCTCTGCCTACCAAATATCCATCGGTATTCATCTGGCTAGCATCCTCTCAGTGTGTGAGGTAGTTGAGGGCTGTTTGGAAACTGAAGCAGTATCTGCTGTATGACCAAAAAGGAGACAGCAAGGAACCTGGGCGTGCCTTAACCCAACTGTTCTATAATAAAGCTGCTTGGTGCTTTAAAACTCCTCCCAACTTGTGTTTTGCATTTGGAACAGATTTCTTTTCAGATGGGGAGGGGAAGTAGTGCTCCTTAGCACCAGAGTATGTTAATAATAATATTGGAAATACTAATGCTGTGATGGTCATTTCGAAAAATCCTTTTCTTAGTGAGCACCTAGAAGCCAAGAAGAACATACATGCCAAATTTCAAGTTTGTAGGCTTTACAGTTCTGGAGATTTTGTGATGATATATGAGTGATATTTCACTGATATATATATATATATATAGATTTGGATATCATATAATAATATCATCCAATCATATCATATAATGTTTAGTGCCTCTGTAAAAACAAAACAAAACAAAACCAAAACCCAGTTAAATCCTGTACATGGGTGACATACCTTACAACCTTCACAAGCGTGGACTCCATAGTGATAGCCTGATGCTTTATCTCCACAGATTCTACATTCAATGTTTAAGGCCACATTGGGGAGCTCATCTTTGCTGTTTGGAAGAGCAGCAAGATTCACAGATGAGGGGCTTGATGCTGGTGAAAAAGAATCTGCAAAGAGGAGAAAGAGGGACCTTCAGCTTTTGTCATCCTTGTCCACCTACCTGGAAGGTATTATTATCTGAGCCATTTTGGCCAATAGGATCCTCTAAATCAGGGGTGGGAAACTATGGCCCTTTTATGACTTGTGAACTTCAACTCCCAGAATTCCTGAGCCAGCATGGGATTCTGGGAGTTGAAGTCCACAAGTCACAAAAGGGCCATAATTCCCTACCTCTAGATGCTCAAGATGCAGGAATCAGAAATGGAGGAATCCCAAAGCTTATATTTTTCTCTATCATCTCAGAAAAAGTCTCTGGAGGAAGGGAAGGTTTGCTATGCTGGCTGGAGAATTCTGGGAGTTGATGTCCACCAGTCTTAAAGTTGCCAAGTTTGGAGACCTCGGCCCAAGAGTGTGACAACTGTGTTGCTACCCATTTCTAGAACTGAAGGCCGGAACTGAATTTTCTCGCCCCTACATATATTTTCTTTCTGGAAATATTTATAATGGAGGGATGGGCAAAGATTGTCAGGTTGCAGGAAGAAATAGAGCCTTCTAAATCACCAGCGAGCTGCAGAAGGTTTTGTGCTGATGTATTTTGTAGGGCCAATCTTGGAAATAATCTATATTTCACCATTTGAGAGAACTCTGGGGGACTCATGGGTAAGGACTTATCTTGCAGTGTTTCCACTGTTTGGTTTCCTTTTTAAGATAAACATAGTCCCAACCCCCATAATTTGGATATTTTCTCATCAAATTCTCTGCAGCACAATCTCAGGAGTTGCAAAAGGCTGGGAGTGCCCATTCTTGCTCTAGCATTGAATAGCATCACGAGAGAAACCCAAAATACTGGAAGACAATGGGTATCTTTTTATCACTTCCTCAGTCTTGAAAAACCAATCCTCCACCCCTCCCAAATAAAAGTCTGAATAGCATGAATCAGGAGCCAAAGCAGGAATATTCTTTGGGACAAGAATTTATCCAGTCCAGGCCTTGCCAAAACACAGCATCTACTATTGAGATAATCCCTGAAGGATAAAAGTTAAGTCTTCTGCTTCTAAACTTCAATTGAAGGAGATCCATCGCCTTCCCACACCGAGTTTCCTATCATGTACCTCATATTAATCTCACTTCAAAGCTTGATGTTTTTCCTTTATCCGTTACTTGTTGTCTTACACTCTGAAGCAAATAGCTAGTTTGCTATATGATCCAGACTGTTTAGTTCAAGGTTCAGTTTGGAGTTGTGCACACAGGGCAATACAACACAGGGCAAAAGTGACTTAGGTTAACAGAAAACATCACTTTTGGACCTTTACACACCAACACCACACCACCATGGAAAGCAACATTTACACAAAGAAGGTCTTTTTGTTTGAACTGAATTTAATTTCTTTGAATTCTTTGAAAGGACAAGAATGAATTTAAGACACTGCCATGTACCCTTCTGGAATAAAAATGCAGGTTTCTTCCCAGTAAGTATTACTCTACATCAATAAAGGAGAATATCTGTAGCTCAGGATTGAAATGAGGCGTTCCTTTGTGCTGTCTGAGCTTGGTTGTTTTCTTGCAGATGTTTCATTACCCAACTAGGTAATATCATCATTGCATCTTAAGAGCAAACCTCACTCCCTTCTAACACTGACGTTGCCTAGTTTGGGTAATGGATGTCTGCAAGAAAACAACCAAGTTCACAGAGTTCCAAGGACCCTCTAATTCTCTGTCAGATCCATATTTCTGTCAGAATTGTGCTCTCCTCAGTATCTGGTCTTCCTTTTCTAACCCTGGTCTCTTCTTCTTCTCCCAAAAATAATTCTAAACAAAATGATAAGCACGTTGTGCTTTATAAGATGGGAACGGCCCACTTGGGGGATCTGACTGAAGATATGTACTTTGAAATGCTAATTACTATCACAAAAATTACTCCAGAGCATTTCCAAGTTTCCTACTATCTTAATTGTAACAAGTGGCAGCACATAACATTCCTGTCTGGATTCAGAGCACGCACAATTATTTCTAAAAGGATCCCAGCCATCCTCTCCCCCCTCAAAAAACTAGTTTCTGTCTATGCAATTTAGAAAACAAGGCACTTAAAGCAATCCTTATGTACACAAAATACAGGCAATATGAAATGATGCCCATCAGCTAACTTCCTTAGATTATTGCTTGCTTTTCAGAGAAGCCTATGAAGCCATAAAGGCAAATTTATCTACATGACGTAAGATAATGCTTAGAGACAATTTGAATTTAAATTTCATCATCTTTTATCTTTTTTATTATCTGATAACAATTGAAAGGGGTTTTTTTACCTGTATGGACAGATCCGTCTGAAGCATTTCCCAGCAACTGGAAGTCAGTTAATGCTCCAGAGCTTTCCGCGTTTAAAGATGGTGAAAGTTCTTTCGTGATCTCCATCTCTTGCAAAATTTCTTAAGATAAAGGAAGAGGATCTTGATAGTCCTTTAAGGGAATAAAGGGGCAGAGCAGGCTGTATTCTAAGTCCACCATTTTGATGAGGTCAAGAGTTTCCATTAGCATGAGTCAGATGTCTGAAAGACAAACAGGGATTTTGCAAAGTAAAACGATGCCATTCATTTGTGGATGGGTCAGCCTCTTTGGCCACGTCTATTTGTATAGGGGCCCAGGGGTGGGATTCTACTGGTTCGGACTGGTTCGGGCGAACTGATAGCTCCGGTAATCATTTGGCCCTGTCCACCTTCTCCTGCCCTAGTCTGTCCTTTATTTCTGTGTTTTGCAGCTCAGGTGATTCACATGGCACAGCGGATTGCCGTGCAATCCACCGTGGAAGGTAAGTATTGGAGTAGAAGGTAAGTATTAGAGCTGAAAATGGGCAGTTTTCAAATGCTGTGCGTGTTCACAGAACTGGTTGTTACACCAGTTGAATCCCCCCCCCCCCCCCCGTATTTTGGAGGCAACAAAATTCCAGCAATGGCTTGAGGAGGGAAACCATCACCACAAGACAAATGTCACATCCCAAGATTCATGTACAAGATAGAAATGCCCCTTCTTGTGGCTGGAAACTTTGGTCATGTTAAGTGTCACATCAGAACTTTTATTTCTGATGGCTCAACCGTGAACATGAAACTGAAGTAAAATGTGCCATTTGTATCTACCACTTCCTGCAACTCAACGATTCTTGTTGAATGGTGATGGGAGAAGATGAGGTTGGAGCTGGTGGGTTGCATTGCTCAATGGGTTGTTGTGGGCTATCCAAGGTTGCATTTCAGAAGATGGACAGCCATAGGAGTCTTCCAAAAATAATAAATAAATGACGTCTCTTTAAGATGTAATTCATTTCAATTGGCCAGTCAAAGGATTTGGCCAGGATATCTTTGAAACAATGCCTCACAGAGATTTTTGTTCCATCTATCCACCCTCTTTTTAAATGCTCAACCAGGAAAGTCACCATTATGTGTACCATTTTTTTAGCACATCTCCTCCTGCTATGTTTTTAGAGCAGGGTTTTCCACCCTCAGGAACTTTTAGATGGGTGGACTTGAACTCCCAGAAGTCCCCAGTCAGCATGCCAGCTAGGGAATTCTGGGAGTTAAAGTCCACCATTTTAAAGTTCCTGAGGTTGAAAAAACAGTAATTTAGAAGGAAGAACCACAACCTGGTGGCCCAGAACCCACAAGAAACCCAGCTGCATTGCCGTGTTTTTGAACATCTTTGAACAATTTTGGATCCTAGAATTTCCCTTCCTTAGGGAAAAAAAATCTGCCAAGTAATCTGCCCATGAACAAAACAGACATTCACGGTTTCCGTAATGTGCATCATTCAAGACATTCCCATCCCTGCCTAGTAAGGGTAGGGCTTCAGAGGGAGACCCGAGGCCCTCTTTATTTCATCACCATTCTGGAGCTCTCTGCCAAGGCAATGCCAACACAAACATTATTAGCATCAATTTAGACTGGAAGGAGCAACACACATTTGCAGGTGCTCATTCTGAGGCTCCGTGGGACAAAAAGGTAAACAAAGCTTTGGGGAAATTCTAAGCAAGTTGATATTTCTTCTGGGCCTTTCAAGTACAAAATAGGTGTCTTAGCTCTCAGCAAAGCTAAGTCATCTACCCTTAACCCTTCCCAAAATGATGCCTCACCTTCCCCCATCAAGATTGGCCCTCCCTACAGGCCGAACATAAAAAAAAAGGTGTAATATCCCTGGTAGCAAAAAAGGCTGATCGGCCTGACATAACCAGAAGCCCAGGCATATATTAAAATCTCTTCTGCCTGGCACATTCTTGCCAAATTACCAGATGGAGCCAATTTTCCTTTCTTCTTTCCTGATTTCCCCACTTTATTTGCCATCTCTAATGTTTAAATGGTTGGGTTTGAGGGAATTTAATAAGACTCTTTCCTTCTTCTCATAGGCATGCCCCTCCCCGGGACATACTAAATAGAGCAAGCATCTCTGTTTTACTATTTGAGTTGGCTTTCACTGAAAAAGCAGAGGTGGGGAACTAGGGCTCCTTGAGGACTTGTGGGCTTCAATTTGCAGAATTCCTCCCAGAATTCTGGGACTTGAAATCCACAAAGTCCTAAAGGGGCCATAGTTCCCCACCTCTGTTGTAAAGGAATCGAGAAAGTTGCAGCATTGAATCTCAAGGAAGAGCATCACCAAAGAGTTGCTAATATTGCTCTTGCTAATGTTCATTTGAACATTATTTTCTGATGATTTACCTCTAGTGGTGTTGACACTGGTTTTAACGAAGTAATATTTCATTTTAGTCTTCTGTTTTGTTACTATATGTGGTAACAAAAGCATATTGAGCACATATAAAAACTCCTAATCTACTTACTGGTGGCAGTTACAGCCATGAAGATGCCTGTGATTAGAAAATTCATCTTATTTGCTGTTTCTGTCACTTTATGTTAGTTTCTTAGATAAGCAGACTTTCTTTATAGCAATAGCACTTATATATCACTTTATACTGCTTTACAGCCCTCTCTAAATGATTTACAGAGTCAGCCTATTGCCCCAAACAATTTGGGTCCTCATTTTATCAACCTTGGAAGGAAGGAAGACTGAGTCAACCTGGTAAGATTTTGAACTAGTAAATTGCAGGCAGGTGGCAGGCAGAAGAAGTAGCCTGCAGTACTGCACTCTAATCACTGTGCCACCCTGGCTTTAGATGGTATTTTGCAAAATCACCTCTATATAGGCAAAGCCCAAAAAATTTTGAAGTTTGGATGCTCTCATTGGGCTCCTTTTCCCAAGACAACAGGCAGCAAAATCCAACTTTTATACGTATCTTTCTTGAACCCAGTCCCAGCAAGCTCAAGAGGTCTGGCTTCCAAGTGAGTGGTTGATTGAAGACTTCCTTTTACAGAGGACTAAAAAGGTAGAGGTTCCCCTCGCACATACGTGCTAGTCGTTTCCAGATCTAGGGGACAGTGCTCAAGCCAACACTGCCTGAAGACGTGTCCGTGGTCATGTGACCGGCATGACTAAACGCCGAAGGCGCACGGAACTAACACTGTTACCTTCCCACCGAAGTGGTCCCTATTTTTCTACTTGCATTTTTACATGCTTTTGAAGTGCTAGGTTGCCAGAAGCTGGGACAAGTAAAGGGAACTCACTCCATTATGCTGTGCTAGGGATTCGAACCGCTGAACTGCTGACCTTTTTGATTGACAAGCTCAGCGTCTTAGCCGCTGAGCCATCACATCCCTTTACAGAGGACTAATTGTGTCCAAATAAATTTCACTGATCTTAACTTCAAGCTAAAGTAGGACAAGAGCATGGGATTTTAATTTTCTTAAGATAATATAAAATAAGGTTAAGAAAACTGATCGCATAACAGCACAAACACCTCAGAAGTACTGTACTGTAAAAGTAAGCTAGGAGACAAAGAAATTGCACTCTGCAGAGGGAAAGCCAATAAAACATTCAAAAACAGAAGAAACTGTGAATGTTCTTTGACAAAAGTGTGGCCTACAAAGATTCCAGCTGCTCTAGAAGTAGGCAAAGAGGATCTTTCATGTTTCGGTCTATGAAAGGCTGGCACACAAAGTTAAGGAAGAAATGTTCCAATGCCCACCTTGTAAAGAATCTGCTGGAAACATTACTCCCACCTTCCACCACCAATAACTCTTAGCTCAGAATGGTGTTTTTTTTCCTTCTGACTTACAAAATGTTGACTCAAGATCTAGAGGTAGCTAGCTAGACTCAATCATTACTAGCTGAAGATTTAGCTAATGTTCTCCTTTTCTTGATAACTTAAAACTGGAAAAACCTAATTTGAAAAGGGAAGGGTAAAGGAAAAAATGAGAAAAACAGATTAATTTTGGAATCCAACCCTCTATCCAAGTGCCATGTTTCCCTGAAAATAAGACTGGGTCTTATATTAATTTTGCTCCAAAAGACACATTAGGGCTTATTTTCCAATTAGGTCTTATTTTGGGGGGGGAAATACGGTTCTTAATGCATCCGCCTGGCTGACAATCTTAATTGGGGCTTATTTTCAGGGTAGGGCTTAAATATGAGCATCCTGAAAAATCATGCTAGGGCTTATTTTCCAGTTGGGTCTTATTTTCAGGGAAAGAGGGTAGTTTATAAAAGAGAAAGTATAGTCGGCCTTGATTTACAAACATTCACATTTGGAGTTACAATGGCACTGAAAACAGTAGGCTTAAAACCTGTCCTCAAAGTTATGACTGTCGCACCACTCGTGAAGTTAAGGGATTGCAATTTGGGTGCTTGGTAACCAGCTCACATATATGACCAGTTGCAATGTCCTGCAGTCATATGATCACACTTTCCAGCTTCCACAACTAGTTTCCGACAAACAAAGTCAATAGGGAAAGATAGATTCACTTAACCATGTGATTCGCTTAATGACTGCCATAAAAAATATATTGTAAAATTGGATCTGGTCAGGTGATAGCTTGCTTAAGCAACCACACTGGTTAAGGACCAAAATTCCAGTCTTCCACTTGTGATTTAAGTCAAGGACCGCCTCTAAAAATAAGATAGTGAAGGGAAGCAGTAAGCATGTAAGCAAATCAATTACTATAAAAATATTTACCCTTGCCAAACTGAGCCTTTTGCAGCAGTTAATAATAGATGAGGAGAGGCTCTGAATGCCAGTTTTGTCCCTCTTCAGTTGGGTCATAAGATGATCATGAGTGATTGTTATAAAGCAACTGATGACAGGCAGACCTTCAAACACAACGTCTGCCCACAGTGAAGGGCAAATCGGTGTGAGAAGGGAGTGAAGTGAGAACCTGCCAGGATTTAGCTAATCCTTCCCTGTCAGCCTGTCTTGTATATTTAAAGAGGCCAGAGTATGACTCGGAGTACATGGAACTGTTTTGGAAAGTCGGGAATCTCAGACTGAGATCCTGTGACATGCAGCATTCGTGCAGGCCACAAAATTTAACAGCCATTCCCTCCCATTTCAGAACCAGAAAACAATACTTGAAACCCAAGCAAGATACACAGAACAATTCCAGATTAATTAACAAAGCTAAAAATGCACAGGGCAGTTATGTTCTTCTAAATCATGCCAGACAGCACCACCTTAGCTGACCTTGGGGGGAAAAAATTCAGCAAGGTTAAAATTTGTTCCTGATGGAGTGGGAAGCACCTCCCAAAGTTGAAAGCTAGACTGGCAGGTCCCCCCCCAAAAAAATGGCAGGGAAAAAAAAAAGGCAAATACTTTCTGCATTGTTGCTTAGAAAACTAGATGGGCTCCAAGACCATGAAGTCACTGGGAGCTAAGCTCAACATAATGTAGTTTTTGACTTTCATGTCCTGCTATATGCATGTATGCATGGAATTGCAGTAGCCCAAAGGTCTTCATATTGGGCAAGTTTGAGACTTGCGGACTTCAACTCCCAGAATTCCTGAGCTACCATGACAGGAAGAGGAATTCTGGGAGTTGAAGTCCACAAGTCTTAAAGCTGCCAATTGTGAAGACCCCTGCAGTAGAGATTGTGATACTGGCTATTCCCCAGGGCAGGGGAGAGATGCTACCGGTTCTGCCCGACTCTAAACAGCTACTGAAGAGCAGCAGACACTGAACCAGTTCTGTGTTTGCTGCTGTTTGGTCTACCTGCCCGTCCAGGCTCTTACCTGTCCTTTATTTCCTATTTTTTCAACCTCAGCTGCTTTGCGCGGCACAGCTGAGGCTGCAAAAGCAGGAAAAAAGAGGCTTTTCAAATGCTGGACACTTGCGCGCAGCGCTGCTCAGCTGTCTAGGCAGCACAGCTGATGGTTTTCTGCACGCGCGTGCAACACGCACGCAAAACATAGTCACCAAACCGGTAGTAACGCCGGTAGAATCCCACCCTTGTCCCAATGGTGTAATTATTTGAGAAATATGACTTGTCAGAACAGCCCATGCATTGCCAATGCCACACATGTGATGTCATTTCTGAACACTCATTATCCAGAGAGCCTGATTATTATCCTCCTGTTGCTTCATGGCTTTCCCCTTACCCACCAGAGTTTCTGAGTAGACCAAGCCCCAAAGATACCTCTCAATCAATGCTGTTGTGAACTCTTTGGAAGGAACCAAATCCTATAAATTATTGTTATTTTTATTCCATGTTATTATTTATTAATCTTATTAACAATATCCTATTATGAGTTGTTTATTTTCATAACTCAAGGTAGCAAACATACCCCTCCTTCCTCCTCTTTTCCTCAAAACAAGAACAACCACCCTGTGCGATGGGTTGGGCTGAGAGGGACTGGCCCAAAGTGACCCAGCCGGCTTTCATGGCTGAGGCAGGACTAGAATTCATAGTCACCTGGTTTCTAGTCTGTTGCCTTCACCACTACGCCAAACTGACTCTCATGGATACTCCCGATGTGACTCTCCCATACCAATTAGGCCTCATTCATTAGGAAAGGAGATCAAATCAGTAGAAATGCCCATGAAAAGTAATTTTCATTTCCTGAGTCAAGAGGAGTCCAGGGAGATTTCACAATAATCACAAGAACAATACAGATTACTGTACAATACAGTACAATACAATACAAATACAGTAACAATACAGTAACAATACAGTTACTGCTCCAAGCCTTCTTGGTTCCGGTACTGAATGAAAACCAGAGTATAAAATGGCTGTGTGGCCTCCTCTTCACTGTGGAGGCCCGAAAAGTGGCCCTGTGGCCTTTACTGGCTGTTCCAGACTGTTGGAGCAACTCAGCTGTTTTGCAGCTCCGACAAACAGCTGAGAGTCAGAGCTGAAGTTTTTGAAATATTTTTTACTTTTTTTCCTCTATAAAGTAAAGCTGCCTTTGGAAAAATGCTAAGGAGAGGCAGTAACTTATGTCTGTCCTGGCTGAGGACTGAGTCAAAAGCTGGGAAGAGCTATCCACAGTGGGCGGAGCTAGGCTAATCAGCCTTTTTGACAGACTCAGTCCAATTAACTAGGACAAGAGCAACCCACTGACTGACCGGCATTTTGGGGGAAGGGAGCAATAATTAATCTTTTGGAGTTGATATAATTTTATTGAAATATCTCGGGGGGAAAAGTTATCTGCCCAAAGAGGAAGGGATGCTACAAAACGATTGGGACCACCGTTCTTTCTGCAGCCAGGAAAAACCTCGTTTTAATTTTCCCAGAAACGATGCTCATGATTGCAGGGAATAAATGCTGATGAGAAAATGCAAGTCAGAAGTCAAGCAGAAGTTTTGCCAGGCCTAAGAGAACAATTGTACATCTCTTATAAAGGCCACAGCTACAGGAATGGAACTGTAAGGAGGTTAATTAACTGTAAAGAGTTTAAGAAAGCTGGTTTAGTGTCGTTGCAGTTAAGCTGCTGGCCTAGAAACCAGAAGAATGAAAGTTCCAGTCCTGCCTTTGCTGAATGCTGGCTGGGTGACTTTGGGTCTCTCCCAGTCCAACGTACCTCACATGGTTGCTGTTATGGGGAAAACAGGAAAAGGAAGAAGGAGCACTGGAATCTATCTATCTATATAATATAAAAGCGAAATACCAGTCATGCATCATGACAAAATCTCCAGAACCATAAAGCCTCAAACTTGAAATTTGGTCCATATGTTCCTTTTGGCTTCTAGGTGCTCACTAAGAAAGGATTTTTCAAAACGATCATCAGAGCATTAGTATTTTGTATATTATATATATATTAATTATTAATTATATTAATTACTTCATTACTTAATTATTAACTATATATATTATTATATATATATTAACACGCTCTGATGCTAAGGAGTTCTCTTCTCCCTCCCCACCTGAAAAGAGATCTGTTCCAAATGCAAAACAGAAGCAGAGGAGAGGAGTTTCAGTTTTAGAGGACCAAGCAGCTTTAGTACAGAACAATTGAGCTAAGCCACGTCCATACTCCTTGCTGTCTCCTTGCTCACACAGCAAATACTGTTTCACTTTCCAAACAGCCCTCAACTCTCTCACACACTGACAGAACGCTAGTCAGATGAATACCGATGGATGCTGGTCGGCAGAGGCAGAATTTCCCCCCCTTATTTTCCTCCCCAAAATCTAAGCCCAACTGACCACATAGTTTCATAGCGAAGCACAGGTATTGAGCTAGTAAATAAATAAATCTGATGTAGCAATCTTTAAGTCTTCAAACTGATAGAGCTGTTTGGATCGATATATTTTCTTTCTCCCTCCCTCCCTTCCCAGGAAAAATACACAAACATTTTGGTATACTATCAAGTATATTAATTTTGTTTTACCTCTTTGCTACAGATTCTATTTAGACTAGTAGTGTTCAACTAGGTCAAGCCCAAGACTATTCACATCTGGATCTGGAGAACATTTTTAACTGCATATCCTGGTTCTTCAGGCAGATTTTTACCTACTTTTGGGTTTCCCTCTAGCAGATTAAGACCAAGTAGAAGCCTGCTTGCACCAAACAACATTCAAAATTGCACATTAAGACTTGTGTAGGAATGGGTTCCTATTATGCCCTTATTCTCTCCATTGCATCACAAGTTCTCTGAGATCCCTTAAATTCTATTAATTGGCAATTTCAATTTTGAGAAAAAAGAATTAAAACAAACTCAAAGAAATATAAACTAAGCCCTCAAGTACAAAAAGCCATTGGCTTATTTCCCCCAACGTACATTCTCGTTTCTGTTTGGCTACTGGATAGGATAGTTTTGTTTACATCCATTTTGCAAGCTACGTTTTTCTTGAAAGCTGACAAGAAGGAAAACATGGTTTTCTGAGGAAACTTCATGCCGATTTTCATTTTCAAAAGCTTAAAACTGGTTTTTTCCCCTTTTGAAATGCACATATAGATACCGTGAATGTGGTTGCTGGCAAAAGGAGAGGGAGAGGGATGCTTAATTCTAGCTTGTGATTCAGGTAGAACTGAGGAAGTGTTTCAGTAGAACATGCTGTTAACAAAGGAGGTATGTTTCAACAAATCATTTTAATTCAGTGTTTCTTCAAATTACTTGCTGAGAGCATAAAGCCCTGAAATTTGATGAAAAGGAGCCAAAGTTAGTGCCTCCCCTCCACAATGCCTAGCATAAATGTTTGTACGAGGGCGACTCCTTTTAATTGTAGCCTATGAATAAGTCACAATTTAGCACACATTCAAACTAGCACTTGAGCCATTATCTCCTACCTGCTTGCCAGCTCCAAAGCTATACAAGTAGTCCTTGACTTATAACAGTTCGATTAGTGACTGTTCAAAGTGACAATTTTTCACAGTTATAACCTTTGTAGCATGGTCACGTGGTCAAAATTCAGACACTTGGGAACTGACTCAGATGCTACGTCCAGTGGGTTATATGATCCCCTTTTGCGGCCTTCTGACAATTAATGGGGAAGTCAGGTTCAATTAACAACCAGGTTGCTAACTTCTCAAGCGCAGTAGTTCACTTAACAACTGAGGCAAGATAGGTTGTAAAGTGGGACAAAAGTCACTTAACAAATGTCTCACTTAACAACAGAAATGTTGGCCTCAATTGTAGCCGTAACTCGAGGACTCCCTGTTGAGGCAAAATGAGCCAGAACATTGTTTTAAACCATCAAGTGAGGTTGCAACGAGTTTATTCCTAACACTAGTGGATGCCTTAGGAACGTAGACACTTCCTTTTGCTGCATTTGTTGTGGTCCGCCAACAGCCTGAGGAGACGGCAGCAGAGTCAGATAGAGGGGAGGAACATGGACCAGTCTGAGGAGGACTCGGGCCCTGCATCCAATACAGAGATGGGGCCAAGACCAGCTGGGAGTTATGTGCTGACTCCAGAGCCTCCAGAATCTGACAGCAGTGAGGCAGAGGAACAAGGGGAGCCTGTTCCCAGTGTACATGTGCACAGAGCTGCCAGAAGGCAACAACAGTTAAGACAAAATGGGCGACTCTGGAGTAAGGCTTGGAGGTGACTGGCCCTCCCATAAGACATAAAGGAGGAGCAAAGGTACAGGAACCTTTGCAGGAAGCAACTGTGTTCGTACTGGTCGGTTTGAAACCTAAAGCTCTGTGTTGAAGTTGTGCTCCATTTGGCCTCATAGAACTAATTGGAAATTTAGTCATTGGCAGCATTTCAAGGAAGATAAAGGTGGGTGCTTGTCAGACTTATCCTAAAGGACTTTGGCAGACTTCCATGGGACTATTTAGAAACTGTGTGAGACTCATTACAGGCTGTGAATGACCAAAATTCACAGCCTTTGAAATAAAGAAAAAAGGATTTTGGGACGAACGTGTGTTTGTTAGTGCCTCAATAAGCCTTGGTCAGAACATCATTACTACCCACATTAACATGTCAGAAGGCACATGTACTAAACCAGATTAGTCATGCTTTGCCAATAAAGCTGTAATTTAGTGTAATATCACACTAAACTAGAAATTTAGGTTTGAAAGCCCAGTTATTGGTTTCTCACAATGTGATAACCCCAAATCAAGGAAAGCACATTATATATTATCAGCCTACATCCAAGAAGAGGTAAAAAGCCCTCACCATTTACTGAAAAGGCGCATCTGATTTTTATTTTTAACTAAACTCCATTCAAACTGCAGGCCAGGCAGGACCCGTGACATCCCGGATTGTTTTTTTCCAGCCATCTAATCTTAGGTTCCAATAAGAGGGATGGTCGGCTGCCCTTGGACAAATGGTTAAATATTCACTTTTCATTTAGGACTTTTGACCATCAGACCAAAACACCAGCTAAACAACAGAGATTCAAGGATGGCATCCAGTATGAAATGGCCAAGCTTTATCACTTCCATGCTAGATTTGACTTCTGGAAATATGCTGCGCAACTGATCTCAAAAGCCTATAACTTTGTCGCTTGTATCCTTATGATTTATACTGACTGTTTCCTAATATGATTTGATTGCTTATCGTACCCTGTGACTATTATTAAGTGATGTACTTTATGATTTTTGAGAAATGTATCTTTTCTTTTGATGTACACCGAGAACACATGCACCAAGACAAATTCCTTGTGTGTCCAATCACACTTGGCCAATAAAGAATTCTCCTCTCCTCTCCTTTTATGTTTCTGGCTCAGAATTGTGTCAATTCTTTCCTAGAAAGACAAGCTGATGAATCCTCTTCTCTGGGACATCACTTCGTCTTTCTTATTTGATCAACTTGGTGCCCTGTAAGAACTTTAGCTTGTCAGCCACAATTGTCAGCCACAATTCCCAGGCATTGTCCATGTCCAGACTAGCCTAGTTCAAACTTATCTCCGCTTATGAAAGTTGTACTTTTAATTGGTGGCTTATCTCTATAGTTTTGCCGCCCCAAAAGGCCCACCCTCCCTCCCATTCAGGTGGATGCTTGCCCGCCATGATTCTCATTCAGGAAAGCTAAAATGAGAAATGGGAAATATATACACAACTTGCTTCCCAGCAAACTGTGTCGAAGAGGCTAAAGTGTAATGAAATGCAGACATATTAAGGTCAAGTACAGTGACTGCTGTCAGTTTCCTCACAACCACCTTTCTCTTTAAAACAGGGATAACTTCAGCAATAGAAACTAAGGCATCTTATACTCATATCAGATTATCTCCTTAGCTGCATTTCTCACTGGGTGGCCTGTTGGAGGGGGTGGGAGATATACATCTTGTCGAGTATACAGTCTGAGGGAGGGTGTCATGCCCTAATTGGCATGTCAACAAGAGGCAGCCCCCAGCCAACTGGGCTGATTTCAGTGGCTAATGTGGGTTGGACCCAGTTAAACCTTGGATGCGAGACCACGAAGAACTGCCAAGATGTTGGGCCAGATGAGGAAATTGGAAAACCATCCTCGGAAGAAGGAGGTTCTTCCATGGATGGAAGAGAAGAAGGAAACCAGTTCTGCAACACAGCCAAGGCGACTGCATGAATAATGTCCAAGTGGGCCCCACAATGCTCTGTGGAGTTCCTCCCTCAATTATTATAGAACTAGCTCGATTCCCGTGCTTCGCTACGAAACTATGTGGCTGGGCTTAGTTTTTGAGGAGGAAAATAAGGGTGGGTGGAATTCTGCCTCTGTCTATCAGCATCCATCGGTGCTCATCTGGCTATCATTCTGTCAGTGTGAGAGTTGAGGGCTGTTTGGAAACTGAAACGGTATTTGCAGTGTGAGCAAGAAGGAGACAGCAAGGAGCCTGGCCGTGGTTTAGCTCAACTGTTCTGTACTAAAGCTGCTTGGTGCTGTGAAACTAAAACTGAAACTCCCCTCCTCTGCTTGTGTTTTGCATTTGGAACAGATTTCTTTTGAGGTGGGGAGGGGGAGTAGAACTCCTTAGCATCAGAGCGTGTTAATAATAATAATAATAATGACAACAATAACAACAACAATAATAATAGATAATAATGATAATAATAAATGAAATATTAATGCTCTGATGGTCATTTCGAAAAATCCTTTCTTAATGAGCACCTAGAAGCCAAGAGAAACATAAGTGCCAAATTTCAAATTTGTAGGCTTTACGGTTCTGGAGATTTTGTAATGATGCGTGAGTGGTATTTCTCTTTTATATATGTAGATAATAATTGAGTTGGAAGGGTTTTCTAGTCCAATGCTGTGCTCAAGCAGGAGACCCTACATCATTCTGGACAAACAGCTATCCACCCTGCACAACCAATGTCTTGTAGGCACAGGGATCATTCAGGACCAGTGACTATTCCCGCCTGGGGAATCTCCTGGCCCTCTCAGCTGCCCTCCCCTCTTTTATAAGGGAATGTCAAGGCAGCCCCTCCATCTACAGCTAACCTTCTCCCTTCTGTGCCTTCTGTATCTCCCCACAGCTGCAGGCTCCCTGCATGATTCATTACAAAATGCAAACAGACCACAATTATTTACAAGTTGAAAAGCCAGCATGGAACTGATATCTGTTTCTAGAAGAACCTAAATGAGAACAAATTCCTCTTGGTTGAAGAGAAAAATGGGACTCTGTCCCTTTTGCTGGCTTTCTCTATTTCTTTTGACACATCTGCAAGCATGAAATTTGCTGCAAGCTGAAGCAAGAAATCACCTACTTAAGAGACACCTGAGGATATCTTCATCCTTGTTTATAAAGGGTAATATCCCTCTGCCATAAAAACATTAGAGCAATATACAATAAAAATATGGATTTATGGATCGTGATGAAATCAACCACACCAATATTTACATCCCATAATCAACATTCTAGCAGGCATCACTCAAGGCAGACCCTGAACTGTTGCAGTAATATTGTGCGGTTTCTGCCTCAGAAAACACAACATTTATGTGCCTTAGCACCTCTGGCGGACAAAAAGACAGTGATTTTAATCATTGGCTGGCAAAATTTTCACTCCTGGGAAAAATGTCATTTCCCGGGCCTTTAGGAGAAGGAAGCCATTGGTGAGCCAATAGGATGCGTGGGTCACATCGATCTGGTGCATAGGGCTTGGAGCCAATAATTTAATATTGTACAACTCATGAGATGTTACTTAATATGCTTTGTTTCAAAAAGGAATCAAGACAAGACTGGACAGCCACTTGGCTGAAATGGTATATGGTTTCCTGCTTGGGCAGGGAGTTGGACTAGATCAGTGGTCGCCAACCAGTGGGCCGGGGATCACTGGTGGTCTGCAAGAAAATGTGAGTGGTCCTCAGAGAAATGTCACCCCCAAAGCACCCACCAAAGCAATTAATCCAAGCTGTGCGGAAACACAAGGCTTGTGTCGCTTGCATTGTGAACAACACGAGGTAGTGAAGGGAGAGGGGAAAGGGTGGAGGAAGGAAACTTGCCCCACATGCCTTGCCTGGCCACTGGGTTGCTTCTTTCTGCTTCTTTCTTCTTCTGCTTTTGGCTGCACGCAAAGAAAGCAGCAAAAGTCTTTTTCTCCCCCAAACTCTGCCAGGAGAGAAAGACTTCTGATGCTTCTGCTGTTTTCCTTGCATGAATCCAAAAGTCTCTCTCTCTCTCTCTCTCTCTCTCTCTCTCTCTCTCTCTCTCTCT
>BLBF01000022.1:6625257-6637384 GCA_015471245.1 Laticauda colubrina | reverse complement strand
TCTCTCTCTCTCTCTCTCTCTCTCTCTCTCTCTCTCTCTCTCTCTCTCTGTGAAAACACAGCTGAAAGTGGTATCCTGTGATCCCAAATAAAAAGTGATTGATCTGCAGACAAAGACCCTGGGAAAATCCAAAAAAAAATCTGTAGGCAAATCCCCCACCCTGTTTTCCTACCGATCGCAGAATACTCTCTCTCTCTCTCTCTCCCTCCCTCTCTCTCACTCTCTCCCTCTCTCTCACTCTCTCCCTCTCTCTCTGTAGTCCTTGGATCATCGAGGTCCACAATAGACTTGCTAAAAATCTTAATAAAGGCCAGGAGGTTAGGACATTCCTTATCTTGTGTGGCGGCGTGTTCCAAGGAGTAGGAGCAGCTACTGAGAAAGTGTGTTGCTGGGCTCCCTCCGCCTTACCTCTTGTGGGATAGAGGCTATCAGCATACCTTCCTTCAGTAATTGCATGGGACAGAACGAAATTGAGTGGGACAGGCCCACAGTTAGCTGGCTGCAAAGCCACGTAAGGCTTTAATGATAATAACTAGCCCTTTGGTTCAGACCCAGAATCAAGCCATAGTAATTAATGCAACAATCGCCTCATAGGAATAACAATGCTGAATAACAATGCTGATTATACAATGCTGATTATACAATGTTATTATACAATAACAATGCCCAGTTAGCAGCTAAACCATTATATTTAGTACCACCTGAAGCTTCCAAATCATCAAGGGCAAGTCAACTTGCAATGTTTAGTACCAGTGGTCTATCCATACATTGTTGAGGATGAGTCATTGTTGTTGCGGCACCTTAGTGTGAAATGATATGTAACTGGCACACCAGACAGAGTTGGGCAACACACATACCCCTGCCTCACCTCCACAAGCCATGGTTAACCCCCTTTGCTCTAGCAGGGACTGAGAGTTCTGGAAGATTTCCAAAAATGCATCATACACTGGAGTAAACACAGGTATAGCAGGTCCTCTCTGCATACACCCCACCAGAAAGGCCCACTCAGAAAGCAATGGTATCATGTCCCCCAAACCACCATCGTTCCAGATGTCCAGACAGATGCCATTGTCAACACTATAAAACAGAGGTCTTCAAATTTGGCAACTTTAAGACTTGTGGACTTCAACTCCCAGAATTCTCCAGCCAGCATAGCTAGAGAACAAAAGTCCTCAAACTTGGCAGGTTTAGGGCTTGTGGACTTCAACTCCCAGAATTCCTGAGCTAACATGACTGGAGGAGGAATTCTGGGAGTCCACAAGTCTTAAAGCTGTCAAGTTTGAAGACCCCTGCTGCAGAAGGCCTCCAAGGACACCATTCTCTCCTTATCACTCTCTGACATGGCTATACTTTGAATAGCCTTAGTTCCCTGATGTTTAGGAGAAAAGCCAGTTCCTGGTCATTTACAATTTGAGCCAAACATTTTCAGTCCCTGCTGTGTTGTTCCTTCCCTGAAGTAGTCTAATTCAGAGTAAGCGGAAGACCAGAAAGTCATGCCATATCCCAATTTACATGCCAAGACCACCCTATTCAACACCTTTAAAAGTAAATCACAGGATATTTTAAACCAAGAGTACTACACACAAATGACTTGATTCACACCGCCCAGCTATGTGCAGCCGGGGAATGCAATATCAGTGAGAACCATGAAAATTTTAAATCAGAGGAATAATACTTCTCTATAACCAGATATGTGGAAACCTCACAGATTTAAGAAGGTTTTGAAGAACTCCAGAAAGTTCTTTTCTCCTCCTCAAGCCATGCTAAGCTTCCTCCAGAACAGCAACATCCAGAAATAAATTTTCTGAACTAGAAACAGGTTTGTGTTTCCCAGACAGTGTTCTACAATGCTCAGAAATGTTCCTTTCCTGAATCACAAAGTTTTGGCTCAGGAAGGGAACTTCACACACGTTCCTTCTTTACTCTTGTAATTAACATTTCCATCATGAAGAGGCAATGCCTACTGACCCAGATTGTCCTTCTCACTCTAAAAATATAAATGATAATTGAGTCAACTCTGGGAAAAGATCTAAGAGGCGCACTTCAGCAATTTTTTTTTGTGTGTGTGAAAAACCAAAGCAAACAGGCCCTTCAAATAACATGTAATATTCAGCTTTCAAAGTATAGAGGCAGCCAGCAATTTCTGAAATGAAATTTAAGGATAAAACTTCAATCTGAAAGTGTGTTGCTGATGTGTGCACTTCACATTTTTTATTCCTGTTAGGTTAACCAAAGGAAGCAGTACTTTATGACTATTCTTATTTTGGACACTCAAGACTGGGAAATTCCCAGAACACGTTAATTACAAATTGTACTTACCATTTCTGACAGGTTTTCGGAAAACTAGAAGTAGAAAACGTGTCCCTTTTATGTTTCTCTGCCATAATGCGTTTGCTTCTTGCTGACTGATTTACCATGAATTCTGGTCTGCTGCTGTTTCCACCTTAAAAAGAATAAAAATAACAGAGTTCAAATGTGGTCAAGTTGCACAAATGCAACTGGAATTGGACTATTCCAAGAAAAAAAAAAAACCTAGCAACCCCCCAAAAATTTACTCATCAGTCGATAGATTGCTTGTCTTTATATTCAATTAGACAGTGGAGATCAAGAGCAAATTCACTGCTGCTCATTTGTCCAAAGCTTCTGCATAAATGGTGTACCTTTCTTGTGTCAAATCAGAGAGAGTTCAAAGCTTTTGGTGACTTTCAAATGAGGATATATGGATGTGCCGTAGTTTTAATTAAATCATCACTACTATAAATACCAATCTCGCCTTTAAATAGATGTAAAACTTAATGAAATAAAGCCTGATTGTTATCCTATTACATTTCTCTTTCTGTTCCTTGAAAGTCTCCCAGTGAGCTAGCAATCTGGGAGGGTGTCTAAGGATGATCTCGGAATAGGGAATACCTCTGAGGAACCCAGAGGACATCTGTTTCAACAGCTCCCCGTCTCAAACTGACACCATTCGTTTGAACTCACTTTTAGTTCTCCTTCTTCTTTCCAGTTTTAGAAATGTTCTACATCAGAGGTCGGGCCGAGGGGGGAGGGTTGGGGGGAGGGGAGAGGGGATGGTTCTGTGTGAGCAAGCAGCCATGTGTGTTTGAGCACACAGTTCCATTTGCACGAGTGGGTGGGTGCCTGCCATTCGCACAAATGGACTTTTGCAAGCAAGCAGGTGTGCCCGTCACTCGTGCAAAAGGGGCTGTGTGCACACTCATGTTCACTCGCCACTTGTGTGGGTGAACCTGTGTGCACATACTTGCCCACCACTTGTACGGCTTGGTCCCGTACAGGCCTCTGCTTGGGTGTTGGGGACCCCCTATTCTACATAATGGCTCCCTTCTTTTGAATTCCCTTTAAAGGGAGGGGCATTGGAAATTTCTGAACAATATTTGTTACTTGTTCCATGGGCTCCCTGACATGCAGGTTAGCTTTACTTCCGTGGTAAGAAAAAAAGAATTACAGGTAGTTCTCAACTTACAACAGTTCATTTAATGTCCATTCAAAGTTACAATGGTATTTTTCTAAAAAGTGACTCATGACTGTTTTTTCAGCACTTATGTCCGTCACAGCATCCCCAAGGTCATGCGATCAAAATTCAGAACTCCTGGAACTGATTCATATTTATGATGGTTGCAGTGTCCCTGAGTCATCTTGTGATAACCTGGGACATGGCACAAAGGCAACACAGTCAAATAATCAGTAGGAGTCCCTTTAATAGCTCCAGCTTTGTCTCCCAATATCCTGGTTACTTTCTGGCTGGAGAAAAACTCTCCCAGGAACAGCCTTTGTCTGCAGAGAATCAAGTCCAAAATGTGGTCAACAAAAACTGTAACTATAAATCCAATCAAGGCAAGTTGAGGTCATTAGTCCGGCAGGGTAGGAGCAAGAATTCCAGGCAGTGAAGACATAGCAATAACGCAACACAGATGCCAGGAACACAGATAACTAAAGTCAACACAAGATAAAACTCACGTTTGCTCCCAACAGCTGCCGCACTCAGCATGCATTTCTTTTAAACTCTCATTCCCAGGTGTGGCTAATGAAGGGACTCAGGGCCCTTTCCTCCCTTGTAAGCCTCACACCCACATTGCTCTCTTCTCTGTTACTCCCTGAGTGCCCTAGGATGAAGAGGGGGTGGGCCTGGGTCTTCCTCTGAATTCCCTCTCCCTTGTTCTACCTCTCTCCTACTCTGCCCAGCCGGACTTTGCCCTTCCCCAGTTTCCTCCGCAGCCAACAGAGCCACACTCCCACTCCCTCTCAGCTGTTTGTCTTCCTCCTCAGATTCAGACTCCAACAGGGGCATAATACATCTGATCAATTTTTAGTCAACCTTCTTATAAGTCAAGTTAATGGGGAAGCCAGATTCCCTTAAGAACCATGTTACTAACTTAACAACTGCAGTGATTTACTTAATAAATGTGGCAAGAAAGGGCATAAAATGAGGAAAACTCACTTAACAAGTTTCACTTAGCAACAGAAATGTTGGGCTCTATTATGATCATAAGTCAAGGACTGCCTGTATTTGCAGACCACCATAACTGGATAAAGGAGCTTTCTAATGGGCCCAGGACTCTGATTTCTGGCTCTCTCAGTACTAGTAGCAACACGTACTACATGATTTGGCTCACAGAAACTGAACCAATGAGACTTCTTCTGACATGAACAATCATGAAGGAAGCTCCAATTTGGACATGTCATCTTGCTGCTCCAATTATAGTTAGTATTGCTGCCAAAACACCCATTCTCAGACAACGGAGGCGGCAAGACCAGAGTAATTACCCAGGGAGTGAGAATGGGAGAGGTTGCAGAATGAAAACAAGACCTGGCTAGATGTTAAAACTGATTTTTGAAGGTGGCATCCTCATACAAGTCTTATTTATGCAGTGCTGAGGAAGGCCTGGCTACTGCTTGTCTTCTTAGGTGATGCCTTCCACGAGGTGTAGCTTGGCGAGTGGGTGGCCAGAGAAGCTGAACAAGCAATAAAACTAGTCCAAACCTGATGAATTTGAGTAACTTGCCATGCCATAAACAATGGCTTGCAAACTGGATTCGTGCAGCACTCAAACTGCATCATAGCTTAGCTCTATGAAGAAACCCAGTTTATAGATCAAAAGCTAAAGTAACCATTACCACATTCCTATGCATACTGATACAGCAATTTGTTTGGTTTGGACTTAAATACTGAATTGTAAATCATCATTGTAGCCTAGAACAACATGTGAATCCAGCCACAGCTGGCTCAGTCAGCATATATTTAGCACAAGGAGTGAACCAGTCTGCATTTCCAAAGATGAATTCATGCAAAGAGATCCTGCATCTTTATACATAAATAAATTATTCTTTTTGTGGGAGCTCTTAGCTCTACTTAATTATAATCTTGAGTATCTACTTAACTATGTAATACTTTAGTTCCTTTGCTTCCAGTTTGTGACCAAATCCTTTCAAGTTCTCCTTTCAATTTCCTAGCTCTACATTATAACATCAAGCAAGCAATAATAAATATTAACGAAGGCATATCTTTAAGTTAGAATGACTCTATAGTCATTGCAAGCAACAGAATGACAGAATGCCTCCACATACAAAAAATTAAAAAGCTTGGAACACCCTCCCACCTTTGCCAGGATTTGCCTTATACAGGTAGTCCTTGACTTACGACCAAAATGAAGCCCAAAATTTACATTGCAAAATCAGATATTTCTGAAGTCAATTTTGCCCCATTTTTGTGACCTTTTGTGAATCGTGACCTTCCTTGCCACCATTGTTAAGTGAATCTCTGCAGTTCTCAAATTAGTAACCCGGTTGTTAAGTGAGTCTGGCTTCCCCATTGACTTTGCTTGTCAGAAGGTAGTGAAAGGGGATAACCCCCGGGACATTGCAACTGTCATAAATGTGAGTCAGTCATCAAACATCCAAATGCAAATCACATGACCATGATGGGATGCTGCAACGGTTATAAGTATGAAAAATGATCATGTCACTTTTTCAGTGCCCTTGTAACTTTGAACTAAGCAAACTGTTGTAAGTCGAGGACTACCTGCACTGTCCTTCTACTAGAAGTTGAGGAGAAAAATATCAATTGAGTTAATCTACAGGAGAAAAGTCACTTGTATACTTACAATTTATATTGATTGTTTCCTAGTATGATTGATTGCTTATTGTACCCTATGACTATCATTAAGTGTCGTACCTTATGATTCTCAACTCCTGATGAATGTATCTTTTATTTTATGTATACTGAGAGTATTTACACCAAGACAAATTCCTTGTTTGTCCAATCACACTTGGCCAATAAAAAAAGTATTCTATGCTATGTCACAGCTTCTACCTTATTGTACTTTTACTTCTCCTCTATCTATCTATCTATCTATCTATCTATCTATCTATCTAATCTATCTCTATCTATCCATCTATCTATACGCACACACACAGGGAGAGAGAATTACTATCTATCCTATGAATCAGTTGGGTACGTAGGCAGTCTTCGACTTACAAATGGTTGCCTACCAACTGTTTGAAGTTGGACCTCCAAATGGTACTTATAACCTGGATTTAAAGTACTGACAGCTGCCCACTCCCCAAGTCACATTTTGGACAGCCAGCAATTATCTTGGATTTACAGTTGCTTGCAAATGGCTGTGATTTACAGCTTTTTTTGTTTTTTTGACAGAAACTGGTATTTACATAGTGGACCATGGCTTCACTTAACAACAGAGGTATTTGCTTAATGGCCACTGTATTTATTTCATGACTGTCCAAAAAAGGTAATGAATTTGGATTGGTCTGGTGAATGCCTCGACTTATAATCGTCATGACAATGCAACGGAAATTCTGGACTCCATTGAAGTCATAAATCAAAGGGTATCTTAGTGGTGAAAGTGCTGGTCTAGAAACCTCGGACGGTGAGTTCTAATCCTGCTTTCACTGAAAGCCAATTGGATGACTTTGGGTGGGTCATCAACCCTCTCAGCCCAACCTATTGCAGAGGGCTGTTGCTATGGGGAAAATAGAAGGAAGGAAGGAGTTAATGTACATGTTTTCTGCCTCATGTTATTTATAAAGTAATAAAGATGGGATAAAAAAATTTAAAAGGCTAAAAGCAGTTTAAAATAAAATCATATAAAACAAGATGTCTGCTGGTCTAGCCAAACAATAAATGCTGCTGTGTAAACTCTTAAAGAAGCATTTCATTTCCGTGTATCACAATACTTCATAAAATGCTCAGTACACAAGAGCAGTAGGTAAACAATTGTCTGATTAAATCCACTCAATCACCCACCCTAAAAGAAAAAAGAAAGAGAAGCTTCAGCATAAAAGGAGCAAAGCTGCTATAAATACAAGGTTCTAAATTAGTAAATAAAAGCTAGACTGCACTAAAACAAAGTGTTTTTAGGTACAAAGAAAAAATCTGAAATGCTAGCTAGCTTACGTTTTTTGGCCATTTCTTGCTGTAGTTTTTTTTAATAACTTATTTAAATAGTGTGTTAAAGGACCAATCAATAAAATAAGGTTTACAGCAATGCTTGCAATTTGGAATTACATCAAGAGACTCCATAATTTTGGCACTAATGAAATGCTTTGTGCCAGAGGCAAGGATTGACAAATTGGAAGGGAAAATAACAACAAAACAAAGAAGCAATCTATTTATGATCCCAAGCAGGTAATAAGACAGATGTTATTCAACCAGATATTATGAAACTTAAGGGGCAATATAATCACTGCTTTGCATCCACACCCATTATCTTTTCAAAGAAGAATTCTGAAAAAACATATAAGGGTACAAGGGAAATAAATAATCAATGTTTGAAAGCAAAGCAAGCAAGCAGAGGATCCTTAATAATAAAAAAACCCTTTCAATCCTCACACATACACACACACACAATTGTTGCTGCTATGAAAAATGACTTTATGTACATTTAATTGGGGGCACACATGTGAATGAACTCAAAAAGGAAACCTTAGACACCATTCATCCTTTAGTTACTGCGTTTGTCACAGTCCAGAAATGTATAACTCTTGACATGCAAACAAATGAAGGGTAAAACTAAATTTAATTAATCAGTGTCCGTGTCTTGGCTTAGCAGATAGTTCCTGGCAAAGTAATTTGTGACAGCAGAGAGCTTCCATCAGCAACTATCTCCAACACCGCTGAATAAAATAATAGTCAAGGGATGCAAGAATGACAAAAAACACACCTCCGTTTGTGTGGTGAAGTTATGCCGTTTTCAAAACACTTACCGGTCTCTATAATGCACTCTTCCTATCCTTCCAAGGACTTTTAGACAGTCCCAGAAAAAATATCTGAGCAGGTGATGAGGGTTAAAAGAGTAAAAGTAACTTGGAGAAAGAAGTTTTATTTTTTTTTCCCCTTATAAAAAGTAACAGTCACACCCTGAGGCTGATAGCAGAAAAACTCAGCTTTGTTGGGGTTGGTTTCAGTGGCTTCTGCCAGAGCCAATAACTACCTCAAGGAGAACACCTTTACTCCACTGGACAGAGGGAAAAATCCACCTTCTTCAACGGGCACGTGACTCCCATATGTGGCCAATGAAGTTCTTAGTTGTTCTTCCAGAATGGCAGAAATCTCATGCTCCTATAAGAACTTGTGTGTTTCCTACACACACACACACACTGCATACGGCTCCTCAACCTCCTTTCTCGGCTAATTTAAAGGCAATTTCTTTAGCTGGACTTTGGCTGGGAAATACAAAGATGCCCGCCTCATCCAAAGTCCAAATCTGTGGCAAACAGGGTGCTTAATCCATAAACATAATCTCTAAGCAAACTTTAGATTCACAAACAGATCCCTCTCTTCTCTCTGACCACAAAGCAGTTCCCAGCCCATCTAAATCTTAGGTAAAATCTGTTCACAGATTTTAGGAGAACTATGGGGCCTGAGAGGTCCCACAGTTCTCCTAAAATCTGTGAGCAGGCCTGAGCATTTTACATGTCCGTAACCATACATGAGGGTAAATCATACTCTGTGACATGCATCCTTGGACTGGGATGCTTTTAAATCCTCCTTTATTTCGTTTCCTGATCCTGAGGCTGTGCCACAAATGTATGATGAGCTGCAAGCAGTGGGGGGGAAATAAATGGGGAAAAACAACAACAACAACAACCCACATCCCTCTGTATTGAGTCCACAAAGGAAGAAAAGTGGAGGGTTGGAAAAGGAAAACAAAAAAAATAAAAGCCCACTGATGGATTTAATGTTCATTTCAGCTTGGAAAGAGGCACATTTTAGTTTTTTCCCTTCACCCGCTATATCAAGCGGCAGGAGTCTGCTCCTTTCTTTTCCAACCTGCAGGTTTTATTCAAAGATAAAATGACACCCAAAGCCCCCATCGGTTCTCTTCCTACAATTCTCCCCCCCCCCCAAAATCCCAGTGAGAGTCACAGAATCTAGCAGGTCCCGCCCGGTGGAGCCCAAATCAGAGTCAGAAGGGGTCCCATGAGCACATCCAAACCCTCCCCGACTGGCTCCCTGGATCCAAAATTGTCTCTCTCTTAGGAAACTTCTTCCAATGTTTTTTTCCATGTCTTTTTCCATGCCTGGCTTGACCTGCGAGGCAACCTCTCCCTCCCAAGGTTAAATCTTCCCAATCCCTCTCTCCGTTGGGAATTCCCCAGAAGTGACGCTCTTCCTTTTTCTCTTTTCTTTTCTTTTCCTCCTCTTTTTTCCCCTCTTTTTCTCTTTCCCTTCTTCTTCCTCCTTCTCTCCTTACTTTTCTTTCATTTTCTCTTCCCCCCCCTTCCTCCTCTTCTTTTTTCTTTATTCTCCTCTTTTCTCTCCTCTTCTTTTTCAGGTTGCCCGAGGCTATCTACTCGCGCCCGCCTTGCCAGGCAGCAGGGCAACAGGTGCAGCCTGACCCGCACGGCGAGAAAACGGAGCACCGCTAAAGGTGCTGGGGTGGGGGGAGCGCCGTCAGCCCCCGCCGCCTGCCTTTCCTCCTTCCCTCCCTCGATCCGACGCGCGTTCACACGTACCCTTGTCCCAGCGGAGGTTCCGTCTAGCCGACCCGACAGCGCCCCGGCCCCTCCGCGCGTTCCCGTCGCGCGACAGGTCCGGAAGTGAGGTCGCCACCGGCAGCAGCGGCAGCGGCAGCGGCAGCACTAAGCCGCGCGCGCGCGCCCCCTCCCCTCCCCTCCCCTCCGCCGCCCACACTCCCCCGTGGCACGCAACTCGCAGACGGCAGCACGCAGCACGCACGCACGCCCGGCCCCGCCCACTAATCTCGGGGAGAGGGAGAGGGGGGGGGAAGCAGGTTGCTCTGGAGAAGACCCGGAACGGAATCCGGAGAGGATGCGGCGTCTCTGCACAGTGCGCACGCGCGCTCCATGCGAGGGAACATTTTTACCTGTGGCTTGTTCAACCGGTGCGGCGTTCAAACTGGGCGTGCCGTGTGTGTAAACGGGGTGGCTCCTTCCATTTAGCCATAGCCCTTCGACTTATATACCGCTTCACAGTGCTCTTACAGGCCTTTCTAAGCGGTTTTCAGAGTCAGGCTATTGGCCCCCAACCATGGGGGTCCTCATTTTACCCACCTGGGTCAGGATGGAAGGCTGAGTCAACCTTGAGCCTGGTGGGATTCGAACTGCTGAACTTCAGGCAGCCGGCAGGCAGCAGAATTTAGCCTGCAGTACTGCACTTTAACCACTGCGCCACATTTATTTTTCTCTCTTATTTTCCTTCTCTTTCCTTTGTACCTGGCTCGCTCCTTCCTCTTCTATGCACTGGGGGTAAAGAGTAAAAGGAAGTGGGCTGGCTGATTTATTACAGGGAGTGCAGGACCAACGACCACAACTGAACCCAAAATTTATTTTTGTAGGTGAGACATTTGTTCATGGAGTTTTATCCCATTTTTACAACATTTCTTGCCACGGTTGTTACCGCACTTATTAATATCTCCTGAGTTGGAAGTAATCGTGTCTGGGTCTCACGACTAAGGCTCTGTGCCTCCTCCAGACCATCCGCACAACACCACCCAGCTGGCACAATTGCTGGCACCAAATCCTAGAAGTTAACTTCCAGGCTGCGTGTAAAAGTATTTATCTGTGTTGATCCTGACTCTGTCAAGGGATGATCTGATGTTCTAATCTCATCTTCACTCTGCTTACTGGTACCATCTTGGTGCCATGCACACTTTTATATATTCCGCCTTGATTTTTATTTTATTTATATCCTGCTTTGTTATTTTTTTATACACAACTCAAGGCAGCGAACACAGCTAATGCTCTTTCTTTCTATTTCCCCCACAGCAATAATCTTCTGAGTTGGGTTGAGAAAGAGAGACTGGTCCAAAGTCACCCAGCCGGTTTATTTGTCTAAGGTGGAACTAGAATTCACTGCCTCCCAGTTAATAACCTGGTGCCTTCACCCAGAAGTCTCCAAACTTGGCCACTTTAAGATGTGTAGACTTCAACTCCCAGAATTCCTCAGCCAGCCATGTTGCCTGGGGAATTATGGGAATTGAAGTCCACAAGTCTTAAAAGTGGCCAAGTTTGGAGACGCTTGCCTTAACCACGAGACCAGACTGGCCTAAATCCTCAGTTGCTTTACTTTTGGTTGTCTTGTCACACCTTTCCTAACAACATTGTCCCCTTCTTAAGAGACCCTCACACTCTGAATATTCCTAGCAATGATTTCAGCAGAAATGAACCATTAGGATAGTTAGTCCTTTAAACTCCTTTCCTTAAGTGACTCTGAGCATGGAGTCCTTGTCATTGGGCAGACTTTGTGTCACCAAAAGCATGTCTGGCTGACGTGATCACTTGCAAATACAAACATCTTCAAGCCATCCACACCCAGGCCACCCCTGAAACCTGCCCTGCCCTGCGTCCTTTGAACTCTGCCCATAAGAGATGCTGTTTGATAAGCACCTCCATTAAATTCATTAAATGCCAGCGTGGAGGGGAGGAAGCTGTAAATCGAAGCATTCCAAATGGGAAAACATCCTAATGTAGCTAATGTAAATGTAATTCAATGAGAATAGGAATAGAATAAGAATAAGAATGGAACGGAACAGAACAGAACAGAACAGAATAGAATGGAAAATATGGAATGGATTAGAATGGAATAGAATAGAATGGAAAATATGGAATAGAATAGAATAGAATAGAA
>BLBF01000022.1:6605154-6625247 GCA_015471245.1 Laticauda colubrina | reverse complement strand
AATAGAATAGAATAGAATAGAATAGAATAGAAAATATGGAATGGAATGGAATGGAATGGAATGGAATGGAATATAATAGAATGGAAAAGATGGAATGGATTAGAACGGAATGGAATAGAATGGAATGGAAAAGATGGAATAGAATAGAATAGAATGGAATGGAATGGAATAGAAAATATGGAATTGAATGGAATGGAATGGAATGGAAAAAATGGAACGGAACAGAACAGAATAGAATAAAATGTTGGAAGGGACCTTGGAGGTCTTCTAGTCCAACCCCCTGCTTAGTCAGAAACCCTATACCAGTGGTGAAAAACCTTTTTCAACTCCCATGCCGATAATTGCACACACGCTCGTGCGCTAGTGCTCATGTGCCAGCACCCAGAAGGTAATGTTTGCTGGCTTCCCCCACATCCCCTGCACTTGCGCGCATGATCCCCTTGCGCGCCACATGTCTGTGCCTGCGTGCACACTTCCCCTTTCTGTGCACCATGCGTATGCATGCCCAATCAACCCCCACCCACTACACAAGCACATGTAAACCTGCATGCCATCCATCCGTGCATATGCACGTGATCCCTCCTTGTGCCTCTGCACAGGCATGCATGACACCCTTGCGCACGCTACACATCTCTGCGCATGTGCATGTGTCTCCTGTGCACCCTCTGCCCTCTTCCACTCATGAGCACCAGATACCCAACAATCAGCTGTTGGGCGGCGGTGCACACCCATGTACAATGGGGCTCTTCCGGGCGAGCTCTCGTGTGTCGGGGGAAATGGCTCTGCATGCCACTTCCCGTATGTGTGGCCTAGGTTCACCATCACGCCCAGGGGTGGGATTCAATTTTTTAACAACAGGTTCTGTGGGCGTGGCTCAGTTGGTGGGCGTGGCTTGGTGGTCATGTGACTGAGTGGACATGGTGGTCATGTTATTGGCTGGGCGTGGCCAACTCAATATCACTCACATCGAGGCACGCATCTCCTCGCCTGGCCTTTAATGACTGTAGGGATGTTGCAACAGTCGTAAGTATGAAAAATGGTCATAAGTCACTTTTTTCAGTGCCACTGTAACTTTGAATGGTCACTCCACACAAGCAAAGTACCAGCAAAGGAGGGGAAAAAAACTCCAGAGACGTTCCTGAGACAGGAAGTCTAGTCCTGCCAAGAATGTAATCAGGGTTACTGGAGAGACAGTTTCTGTAAGCAACACCAGAATGTTTCCTTCCTGCCTTTCTTACAGGATTAGGCCAGTAATTTCGGAGAACAACCAATTGTCTGAACTGCTTAGTATGTTAACAACTGGTTCTAGTGAATAGGTGTGAACTGGAAGAATCCCACCCCTGATCATGGCCCTGTACCATTTCAAACAAATAGTTATCCAATCTCTTCTTAAATAATAAAGCTTGTTAAAATGAGCAAATTGTTAACCTCTTTGTTGATGGATCTATCCACTGAGAGATTCTTGTGGCCCTTATTAGATATATGAGGATGCCAGTTATTTTGTCCCAGAACGTTAAGTCATCCCAAAACGAAGTGCCCGCCTGCCTGTATTGAATTAGTATGTGCCAAAGTGCGAAACACCAGAATCCTTTCAGAAAGGGAGACTCGGTCTTAGGCAGGGATAAAAAAAATCCGAAACCAATATATTCAGAAAACGATGCCAACTCTGCCAATCTTTTAAGATGTCCTTAATTGACCGTTTCTTCCTCTGGCTTCTGGAAACTTAAGTGAGTTGTCTAAGAAACCACAGGGGAGAAACCACAGCAGCATCTCCATAATTTCGTGATTTAAAACACCTTAAGAAGAGAAATGCTAAATTGCTGATGGACTTCAGAATATCCTCTGTCTCAAGTGCCTTACAAACTGTCTACACGAGGACCATCAAAAACATCCTTCTGTTTTATTTCAATCTGCCAGGGCCTTCAGGGTAGGACAGTGTTCTGAGTTGAGAAGAAGCCAGAACCCATGGAGAATTCGCATAGGGACAACCTAGCCACAGGATGGCGAACTGATGGCATGCGTGCCACAGGTAGCGCACAGAGCCCTCTTTGTGGGCACACAAGTTGTTGCCTCAGCTCCACTGTGCAGGCGCGCGCATCTCCCACTGGCCAGTTGGTCTTCAGGTCTGTCACCTATGCGTGGGGGGCATGGCACATGTGTGGGGTGGGGCATAGGCACAGGAATGCGTGCACATGCATAGGGACAGGGGGCATGCGTGGGGATGAGGCGCATGTGTGGGGGACGTGCGTGCATTACATTTTGGGGTGCTCATGCACACTTTGGGCACTTGGTGCCAAAAAGATTTGCCATCAGTGGCCTAGCCCCAGTTTGACATGGCAGTATTCAGTATTCAGAGAAAGAGAGGGAGAGGGAGAGGGAGGGAGGGAGAGAGGAAGGGAGAGGAAAAGAGCGAGAGAGGGAGGGCGGGAGAGAGAGGAAGAGGGAGGGAGAGAGAGAGGGAGAGGGAGGCTGGAGAATTCTGGGAGTTGAAGTCCACAAGTCTTAAAGTTACCAAGTTTGGGGACCCCTGAAACAGACAATAGATGAGAGATGAGAAAGAAAGCCATGTTGGTGAAATAAGCAAACAGCCAAACCATTTTCTTAACAGAAAATGTTATATAAGTCATCCAGAGGTCATTAAAGGTTGCTTTAGTTTATTGAAACCTCAAGATTATTACCTCCTTAGCAAGGTAGGAAGGTAGAATTGCTCTCAGCTCCACCTCTCCTAAATTAATTACAGCCAAAGCCTGATCCTTCAGCATAATATTTAACTATTGCTGGGTTGAAAGTGTTACGTTATGTTTCTGGGTTGAGGGCCTGAGGGTGGCACAGTTGTGTTTGCTGTGGGTTTTTTTATTTGAGAGCGTGGCTCTTTCATGAGTTAGAAGGTTGTTGTTCCATGGGCAGTTGTGGTATCCTGGCAATTTAAAGGAGTTTTAGAAATAGACCAAAGAACTGATTAGAAGACTTCAAGGGTCCTTCTCAACCCATTATTCTATCTTCTATAGATAGTAATGGGAGAACTTAAGAGGAAAGAAAGCTTTCCAAGAAACTTCTCTGGGTTGGGGTGGAGGAAAAAACAAAATAGCGATAAGTTGAAAGAAGTTTTGATAAGTTCTTGATCATATCTACAATTTAATCTCTCGGAACCCTCTAGGAGTTTTTGACAGCTCAAAGTCCTGTTTCAGTAACTTGCAGAAAATAGTGCAAGCTATTGTAGGAAAGAGTTGATATGGTCTTCTTTTCCATTGTTGCCTTGAGAGATTTAATTAGGTTAAAAACAAGTATCTTGTGTCTCTGATTTCTTCCCAGTTGTATCTCAGGTTGTTGACCTCAAGGCACCACGAAGAATAACCAGATAACAGAATCCTTATTTAGCGACCATTTTAAAAGTTATCAGGAACAAGGAAGAGAGGAATCTAATGTAATTAGTATTTTGGCTTCAGTCAACTAACAGGAAGAAAACTTAAATGTTTTTTTTTTTTTGAATAAACATTGATTACCAGAAATTGCTTTTCATAATGTAACTTCGTAAACACAGATGAGGAATCTGCTCGATGTCACATGTGCCTTTTGCAGTCTGAATGTACCATGTTTCTCCAACAACACGGCCTCCCCCAATAGGAAGTCCCAGCATGTTTTATAGGCATAAAATGAGATTAAGCCCCTCCCCCATAATTAAGGCCTATATTAAAACATGAGAAATGGGGGGGGGAATGGCAGGGGGGCTTGCCATTAGGAAATACTTTTGTTGCACACCCGGATATGGTGCTGCCTGCGTTGACCTCGGCGTTGGTGGGGCACTTCATATCGGGAGACCTTCTACCACCGTTGCTTTCCCTTCTCCCCGTGCTGCTGCGGTGTTTAGAGCAATGCTGCAGCCTTTGTCTCAGCCATGTGGCATTTGGCGCAGCTATGCATGGCCAGCCAGGGCTCCTTCCTGCAACTGGAGCCCGGCGGAGACACTCGGTTTCAGGCACTCCTGTCACCACCTTCTTGAGCATCATTCAAAGACAAAGCCCATTCTTTTAAAAACGACACCCTACTACCGGTATGATAAAGCCTCCCCTGCCCGAGAGAGCAGCCCAACCCCACATGGGGAGGCAAATCTCCTGGGGTTCAGTGCAGTGCTCAGCCGCCATCCCTGCCTGGCGCCGGGCAGGGTGCAAAGAGCTTCACCTGGGATGCCCAGTACAGCTGACATGTGGGCCCTCCTGCCCGGTGGTGAAGCTCTGGACAAGGTAGCGAGAGCCTCCCTGCTGGGCTCTCCACTTATGCCTCCAGGGCCATGCTGGAGATGGGTGGGCTGGGCAGAGCCGGGAAGGTGAGCCATGGGTGCGCGCCCGCCTGCCAAGTGAAAGAGCCGGGCTGACCCGAGCTTGGCTTCCCAAGTCCCTCCAGCCCGACCCCGAAGGGGCCACAGGTGAGGCCGCCCAAAACAGTGATAGTGCCCACCCGTACGCAGACAGGGAGGCAAGGCGATGGCAACACTGCTTCCCTGGCCAGTGGGTCCAGTGGAGAGAGCCTGAAGCCGCCCATCCTTTCCACCCCTCATCCATCCCGTCCCCATCCCCACACATCTCCAAATGCTCCAGCAGCTCCAAACGCTGCAGCAGCACGGGCATTGGGCAGAGGCTCTCACTTGGTGGGGCTCAGCTCAGAAGAGGATGCAGCATAGGCTGTCACCTTGCCTCCCTGTCCATGGATGGGTGGGCGCTATCACTGCCTCGGGCAGCCTCTCCCGGTGGCCCCTTTGGGGTTGGGCTGGAGGGACTTGGGAAGGAAGCCAAGCTCCAGTCAGCCCGGCCCTTTCGCTTGGCAGGCGCACCCGCACCTGTGGCTTTCTTTCCCAGCTCTGCCCAGCCCGCCCAGCTCCGGCGTGGCCCTGGCAGGATGAGCGGAGGCTCAGCGGGGAGGTGCTCACTGCCTTGGCCCAAGCTCCACCACCGGGCAGGAGGGCTCGCCTGTCAGCTGTGCTGGGTGACCCAGGCGAAGCTCTTTGCACTCTGCCCGGCGCCAGGCAGGGATGGCGGCTGGGCGCTTCTCCTGGGGTGGGCCAATCCTGCACTACAACCCTGGGAGATTTGCCTCCCCATGTGGGATTGGGCTGCCCTCTCAGGCAGGGAAGGCTTTGCTGTACCGGTAGTAGGGCATCATTTTTAAAAGAATTGGATTTGCCTTCGAACGATGCCTGGGAAAGTGGTGACAGGAGCGCCTGAAACCGAGTGTTCCTGCCGAGCTTTGGTTGCAGGGAGGAGTCCTGGTTGGCCCTGTCTGGCTGCACCAAATGCTGCATGGCTGTGCCAAACACCACGGCATTGCTCCAAACCCCGCGGCAGCACGGGAAGAAGGGAAAGCAACGGTGGCGGAAGGTCTCTCAATACAAAGTGCCTCACCAATGCCGAGGTCAACATCCAAGCTGTCGCCACCCGCCCGCCTGGGGATGCAAGGGGGGAATTAAGTCACCCCCAAAAAGACGGGCTTGCAGTTTTGGGAGGGCTAAAAAAAAAATAAGGCCCGGCCTTATTCTATGAAAAACACAGTAGAAGAGTAACTCCTTGCTAACTGAGGAAGAAAAAAGAGACACAACCTCTGCAGATGTTGCAAAGAAGGAGTTGGACCAAGGAGAGTGAAGGTCCCGTCAAGGAGGCATCTCCTATGAATGATCTGTTTGTAAATTTCCCTAAAGCAAGGGTCTTCAAACTTGGCGAGTTTAAGACTTGTGGACTTCAACTCCCAGAATTCCTGAGCTAACATGACTGGGGGAGGAATTCTGGGAGTTGAAGTCTACATATCTTAAAGCTGTCAAGTTTGAAGACCCCTGCCCTCAAGCATAGATTGAATAGAGTGGAATTCTTTATTGGCTAAGTGTGATTGGACACACAAGGAATTTGTCTTGATGAAAATGCTCTTGGTGTACATAAAAGAAAAGATACATTCGTCAAGAGTCAAGAATCATCAGGTACAACACTAGATCATAGTCATAGGGTACAATAAGCAATCAAATCATACTAGGAAGCAGTCAATATAATCGTAAAAATACAAGTGACAAAGTTATGACAATGCTACTTTGACTAGTCAAGGGTATCAAACTGGCAGCTTGCAAGCTAGATGCGCCCACCCCAGCTATGTGAAGGGAAAAAACGTCATGATATGTCACATGACGCAGCGAGTTTGACACCCATGGACTAGGTGGTCTTCGATTGAATCTCACAAGGTCATTCTGATGTCCTTGGACTTTCCTGTAACTCAATCAGAATCGAGCGGGAAGGGACCTTGGAGGTCTTCTAGTCCAACCCCCTGCCAAAGCAGAAGACCCTATACCATTTCAGACAAGTGACTGTCCAGTCTCTTCTTAAAAACCTCCAGTGATGGAGTACACACAACTTCTGAAGGCAAACTTTTCCATTGGTTAATGGTCCTCACTGTTGGGAAGTTTCTTCTCAATTCCAGGTTGCTTCTTTCCTTGATTCGTTTCCATCCACTGTTGAAAGGACTGTGTTGTAGATTGGAGATAGATGATGGTCCTTTCAGCAGTTCCAAGAAGGCTCCACACCCGTTTGCACCACTCAGGTGACTCTTGAGAACACAGATAAACCTACAGGTAGCCTCAGTGACTCTCTAAAAAAAATGCAAATGACCAGCTGCCTGCAAGGAGTATAAATCCTTCCATTTCTTACCATCCAGTCAGAGCTGAAGAAGCTTCTTGGGTGAGAAGCAAAACATCTTCAAAGAAAAACCAGAAAGCCCAGTGGAAGAAAGAAAGAGAAAAGCACCTTTGGGATAACCATGACCTGGATGACTGAGAACCTCCATAAATATTTCGGACAATGTTCTCCAACCTTGGTAACTTCAAGTTATATGGATTTCAGTTCCCAGAATTCCCCAGCCAGCCTGCTTGGTGCTTCTGAGTGACAAAATAGGATTTTCCCATAGAAGAGGGATCTCCAAACTTGGCAACTTTGAGACTTGTGGACTTCCACTCCCAGAATTCCCCAGACAGCATGACTGGCTGGGGAATTCTGGGAGTTGAAGTCCTCCAGTCTTAAAGTTATCAAAGTTGGAGGCCCCTATTCTAAGCCATTTTAGAGCAAGGATCTTCACTTGTCCTCTTTAGATAAGCCAGGTTCTGCCCAGCCAACTATACCTCCTGCTTGTGTTAACTTTTGCAGCAGCTATAGCAATGGTGGGATTCCAAATTTTTTACTACTGGTTCTGTGGGCATGGCACGGTGGGCATGGCATGGTTTGGTGGGTGTGGCTTGATGGGCATGGCAGGGAAAGGATACTGCAAAATCCCTATTCTCTTCCTACCTCACTAACCTGCTTTCTCCTGTGCAGGCCAACCAAAGACCCAGCCAATCAGCTGGGACTCAATGGGAGGCAAGGAATAGATGGGGGAGGGGCCAATCAGAGGTGGGATTGGCTGGTTCTCCGAACTACTCAAAATTTCTGCTACTGGTTCTCCAGAACTGGTCAGAACCTAATTGTGAGGTGGAACTGATGAAAGGACCACCAAAAGATTCGTTGATCCAAGGAAAACAAGGTTTATTACGCATCTGCAGAGGTGGGTTCCCTCAGGCATTGAAGGAACCCAGAGCAAAATTCAGGCAGTATTTTTATACCCTAACTGTCCTCCCCCTCGTACAAGGGCTTGGCTCACATCTGTTTTCAAATTGACACATATATATATTTCGAAGGTTTATGCATTTCCCTATCTAGCAAAAGCACTTACACAGTTTCTGATACATCAGCACTTTATTACAATTCCCCATTGTTCTAACTTCATTCTGTTTTTTCTCTCCTGTGCACAAACTGGAACACTTCCTTATTTGGCAGAGCTAGAGAGATTGAGACACTTCCTCATTCAATTCAATGGGCCATCCAACATGACTTCGGTTGTGCTCACAATCCCCCCTTTTTCTTTTTCCACTCGTGTCTCAAACTCAAGCAGCAGGTCCTCTGCTTCTTTCAGAGTGATTTCTCTCTGATACATCATCAGCGGTTCTGCTTCCTGCTTCTCAAACCTTGAACCCAAGGATTTCCCTATCTTCCCACAGATTGTTATTGTACCAGGGAGACACTGAACACAACAACACAACAATACACAGCATATAATGATCAATATAATTCCCATGATGGTAGAACTCAACCAAGTGGAACTGGGAAGCCAATACCATATTGCTCCCCACAGGTCTGGCAATGAGGAGTCACCTCTTTGTGATAATGGATTAGAGCGAATACCTTCTTCCATTACTTTTACTGTCTTTGTAATATTGGGTTGGAAATCATGGGTGTATACACAGCAATGTGAATGAATCAGAGCACACACACACCCTTTTGCAGCTAATACAATGTCTAAAGCATACCTATTTTGTAGAGCAACCTGTCTTACTTCAGAAAGCTCGGTGTTGATCATTTTAATATTCTTTATTGTATCATTGAACATTGCTACCGAGAAGTTATTTAGAATATGTATATCTCGGTAGTTCATGGCTACTCCCAATGGTGTTATTAGACCACAGGAAACTTGGGTCCAGAGACTCTGGGTAAGGCCAGATTCTGAGTCTCTTTTATTATGCATTCGGCCTTGGGGAAGGCCATCAAGTTTATATATCACCAGTATCACATATCCGATTGTACATGTGCCACTCCAGTGAGGTGACATTTCCCTGTATGCATATTTCCCACACAATACCCACCTAAAGTTTTCCATAGCATAGGTCTGATTTGATGTTCGGGTCCAATTAATCATATCTTCAAAATACATACACATCTGATACTGATCTTGATTAAAGTAATCTAATTTATGATAACTCTTGGTATAGCTATGGTTACTACAAGATGATGGTATATCAAAAGTCTTATTACATTTTTCCCAATCTCCTAAATGGAGCCCTCTAGTTTCATTTCTCTTAAAATACACATACGCCGTTTCCCTTAAATGAACAAAAATCCTTCCTGTTATATTTTGTTCTACACCATATTTCTCTGTCCTGTGCCCCTGTGTTTTTAGTCTGTTCTGATCAAGTGGAATAGTGTGTAGAATTAATCCTTCACCTGTTCTTCCTGGCAGGTGCATGCATAACCAGCAATTGGTGATGTTCAAAGAATGTGAGACCTTCTTGAGATCCTTTATGAACACATTGCCATCCTACAAGTCTGTTCCCAAGTCACCCCCAGGTCCAACATATTGTGAACTTCTTTGATGTATTAATGTAAATATAGTTGTAACAAATAGTCTTCTCCAGAGTTCAGCCGACATCTCCATGGTGGTTTCTGCTGGCTATTTCTTCAAGGTTACCTTTAACGGCTGACCATCCACTGGGATTACTCTCCAAGGTTTCTCAGGTTCCGGTGCTTCCTTGACTCTGCTGTAATGCATCCAGCCTCCTTCCCAAGTACGGACTGCAGATTCAGTCATCAGCAGCACCTGGTACGGACCTTCCCAGCTAGGTTGCAGTTTTTCACTTCTCCAAGTCTTTATCAGGACCCAGTCTCCAGCCTTGTGTGGGTGTTGGCTACCAGCCAAAGGTGGTCATTGCACCAACAGTCCCTGTTTGTGAAGAGAAAGCAAAGACCGGGAAAGTGCCAGCAAATATTTCCGAAGGAACAAGTCCCTGAACTCTGGTATGGGATTGCCTAGTTTGGCCAAATAGGGTCTCCCCATCAGCATTTCAAAGGGAGAGAACCCTGTGTCTTTCCTTGGACAAGTTCTGATCCTGAGCAGAGCTAAAGGAAGATTCTTTGTCCATGGCAAGCCATTTTCAAGCTGTAGTTTGGTCAAGTGTTTCTTCAGTTCCGCGTTCACTTTTTCAATTTTTCCACTGTATTCAGGATGCCATGGCGTGTGTAATTCCCATTTCACCCCCACCACCTCCATTACCCTTTGCAGAACCTTTTGGGTGAAATGAGTTCCTCTGTCTGAATCTATTTGCTTCCATCATTCCATATCGCGGGATGATCTGCTCTAGTAAGATCTTGGGTACTGTGGGAGCTGTGGCTCTTCTAGTGGGATAAGCCTCTACCCACCCTGTTAGTTGATCTTTGATCACAAGCAGATATTTCCAACCCCCCTTTTCTGGCAACTCAGTGAAATCAATTTGTGCTCTCTGAAAAGGCCAACCCACTAAGGGTCCCCCTCCCATCTCTTTCTTGCATGCCACTTTCTTATTTACTTTCAAACAAATCAAACATTTCCAGCTACTGTCCACATCCTCAAACTCCAATAGTGAGGTTTAACGGACATGACCAAGGCCTCCGTTCCCCAATGTCCTCCTTCATGAACTTTCTCCAATATTCCCCTCATGGCAATGGGTGACACCACCTTGACTCTCTCCGACGTTTTCCATCCCTCTGGGGTTTTGACACATCCCTCTTTCTCCAACTCCAACTTTTACTTTTCCTCTGGCTCCCATTCCTCCCTCTTGTCTTCCTTTTCCAGTACTGGTATAGATATCATTACCAACTCTATCTCCTCTGCGGCTTCCTTCGCCCATTTGTCCACCCATCAGTTTCCCACAACCTCCGGTGTGTTCCCCTTCTGATGTGCATTCACATGGACAATTGATACTCGGCTGGGGAGTTGTAATGCCTCTAAGGCTTACTCTACTAACTGCACTTGCTCTATTTGCTTCCCATCCACCTTGATATACCCTCTTTCTTTCCAGATTTTCCCAAACATGTGCACCACCCTCCATGCATACTTGGAATCAGTCCAAATCATTACTTCCATCCCCTCAGCCAATTCCAAGGCTCTGATCAAGGCAAGCAATTCACATTTCTGGGCTGACCAAGCAGCTGGGAGTGACCCTTTCTCTATTACCTCACCTTCCCCAGTTACTATTGCAAACCCAGATTTTCACTTTCCATTTTCCACCATGCTAGATCCACCTATAAACCACCTCTCTCCTTTCTCCAATGGAGTCTCTTCCAAGTCCTCTCTAACCTTCGTCATGAGATCCACTTGCAATAGACAATCATGGTCTTCCAGTTCCCACACCTGCCTTCTCCCCTCCAAGAATTCTGCTGGATTCAGATTCTTGTCTGTCCCTATTACCACATCAGGACTGGTTCTCAAAATGGTTTCATACTTCAATATCCTCCCTTCGGTCATCCAAGTGGTAGCCAGCTGGCTCAACACTGAGTTGACCTGATGAGGCAAATGCACCACCAAAGCTCCCCCAAAGGTTAACTTTTTGCTCTCCACCACCAACATCGCTGTTGCTGCCACAGCCTGAACACAAACTGGCCATCCTTTCACAACCGGCTCCAAACCCTTGCTTAGGAAGGCTACCAGCTGGTACTGCCCTCCCTCTTTTGGGCAAGAACTCCAACTGCTGTTCCCTGAGCCACCGCCACATACAAATGAAACGGTAGTTTCAGGTTTGGCAAGGCTAAAACCAGAGTGGTTGACAAAGCCTTCTTCAGCTCTTCCCACCTTTCACTATCTCCCTCCTCCCATTCTATGTGCTCTCCCTTTCCAGGCAACTTTCTATGCAAAAACTGTGCCAACACTGTGAATTGGTCTACCCAGATTCTGAAGTACCCCAACAATCCCAACACTTTCCGCACCTCTGTCTTGTTCCTGGGAGGAGCCAAGCTCATGATCCCCTTCACCCTTTCAGGGTCCAAGGACCTCACCCCCTGCAGGGGAATGTAATGTCCCAAATATTTCACCTTTTTTTCAACAAATTGAAGCTTCTCTTTTGAGACTTTCAGCCCCTGCTCCTTCAGCCAATTCAACAGACTCACAGAAGCCGCTTTCACTTCCTTCTCTTTCTTCCCAGTTAACAACAAGTCATCCACGTACTGAATTAGGGTGATTCCTTTCTGTCTCTCAAACGACACCAACTTTTCTTCCAACGCCTGTCCAAACAACAAAGGGCTCTCGGTATATCCCTGAGGAAGTACCGTCCACCTCAACTGCTGTTTCCTTCCACTCTCAGGATCATTCCATTCAAAAGCAAACAAGTCTCTACTCCTCTCCTCCAAGGGGCATGCCCAAAAGGCATCCTTCAGATCTATCACAGTAAACCATTTGTCTTTGGGAAGGATCCGCCCCAAGATGGTATAGGGATCAGGAACCACTGGGAATCTAGGAACCACTATCTCATTGATCCTCCTCAAATCATTAACCAATCTATACTTCCCATCCTTTTTTATTACTGCTAAAACCGGTGAATTGAATGGTGACATAGTAGGTTTCAACAGTCCCTGTTTCAATAATCTGTCAGTCACTGGTTTCAACCCTTCCCTACCTCTCTTACTCAGAGAATATTGTGCAGTCCACAGTTTAGTTATCCCTGGTTGTATCTTGATCTGAATGGGCTGTATTGCCATCCTACTAACCCCTTCACCTCCTGCCCACACATCTGATGATATCTTCTCCTCATCTTCCGTTGTTAGCATACACATGCGAACTTCTTTCCTTCTATCCCACAATTCTATTCCAAAAACATCCAACAAGTCTCTTCCTAGCAAGTTCACCCCTGAATCCGGAATATACAATATTTCAGTTTCAGTAACCACATCATTCAATTCTAATCTCACCACTTCCAAAACCTTGACCTCTTGGGATTTCCCACTCACCCCAACCACTTTTAAAGTCTGCTTCAACCTGCATACTCCCTTTACCGGATCGCATACAGATGTCCAGCTTGCGCCGGTGTCGATCAGGAATAGCTGTTCCTGATGATCAGGACCCACTAGCACATTTACCAGTGGCTCCCCATGGGTCCCTCTTGGGGATCCGGAACCTTCCTAATCATATAGGGCATAGTTTCATTCCTCTGGGGTTTTGGAACATTCGCGCACAAAATGTCCCTCCTTCCCGCATCTGAAGCAAGTTCTACTCTGGGATGGCCGTTGGAATCGACCTCCTCGATTGCCCCCTGGACCTCCTCACCTAACTGGGGGTCTCCACCCCCTGCTGGGAGATCGTTCATCTCTCCACCTTGGCCTCGGATCTGACATCCGGGTCTCCCTGTCTTTCCTAACTTCATTCTTGGCTGCCATCTGCACAGCAGCTACCATCATCTGAGACTTCTGTTTGGTTTTAACTGAGTCTCGGTTCACAAAAACTTGCTGGGCTGCTCTCATCAAATCTGTCATGCCCAAATCAGTCCATCCCTCTATCTTCTGAATTTTTTTCTGGATATCTGGCCATGCTTTGGTGACGAATTGCATCTTCAGGAGAGTCTTGAAGGCAGGGGTTTCTGGCTCCACTCCGGAGTACTTGGTTAACCCTTCATGGAGCCGAGCACAGAAATCCCCCGGGGACTCATCCTTTCCTTGTGTTATTTCAAATGCTTTGGTCAACTTTTTCCCTTGAGGGATGGCGAATTTAATTCCTTCAATGATCATGTGTTTCATATCTCTCATGTGCTCCCTATGAGGGTTATTATTGATGTTCCAATTAGGATCGGCTATGGGGAACTTTGTGTCTGCAGCCACTGCTCCCTGTTGCCCTGCATGTCTCCTATCCCAGGCAGCCATTGCTGCCCTCCTAATGAGGTTCCTCTCTTTGGGGGTGAAAAGGTGTCCAAGAATATACATCAGTTCTTGGTATGTGTATTCATTGGGCCCCAGAAACAATTCCAGCTGTTCCGACACTTCATGAGCATTCTCATGGAGTTTCGGAAGGGTCTTTTTCAGATCCCGTAACTCAGCAGATTTTATGGGGACAGCCACGGAAACGGTGACTGGGTTCCCCTGCGCATTCATGCCATTTGGGACTTCTCTGACTGGGAAGGCCGACACGGGATTTGCCGACCTTCCTCCTAGAGGTAAATTCTCTAGGTCCTTGTTTAATTGAGCCAGTTCCCTTCTGAGTCCTGGATATGCAGGTGGAGGTGGAGCCTGGGCAACCAGAGCCGGCAGGGGCGGTGGTGCCAGGACTGCTGGAGCCAATGTCGGTGGACTCCTCATCCAGTCCTCAGTTTCGCTTTCCTCCACCTTGTTGACAAACTGTCCTACTTCTGTTTCTGGTGGAACTGGACCTTCAAAGTGAGCATGATACCATACCTCCACATAGGGTATTTGCTCCTTCATCCGGTGTTTTACTATATACTCTTTCAACTGAGTTATCTAGTATGTGCTGGTATTCTCTTCGGGATCCCAGTGGTAAGGAAACTCAGGGTCTACTAGGGGATACTTCGGCCACCTATGTCGGCATGGGTAGATCATTTTCTTTTTCTCTAGACTCCGAGTGTAAGTCCTCAGATGGGGCAACGACCATTGTTGTAGTAATTGACCCAACGGGGAGTCAGTCGGAATCGGCCTTCTTGGGGTCTTTTCTATCTCTATACCCGTTCCCTCTTGGAATGTCTCACACTTGCTTTGTCCCTTTCCCATTCTCCACGCTACCCGCCAACAATCTCCCAGAGATTCCCAACTCAGGGATTTCCACTGTCCTCCAGCAGTCGCTGGATTCCCAGAGTTTAAGGACAGTATGTCCCTTCTTCTATCCTGAAAGGCAACAAACTCACCTGATACACCCCTGGTCTCCCGGAGACGAAAGGAGCGTGGGCGTCCCCACTTCAGGTGATCAACGACACTCCCGGAGCATCAGGCTGGCTTTTCTCTCTCTTGTTTCCAAGGATCGTCTGCTGAGTGCAGTTACCCCGGGATCCAACTGAGACAAGGGAGGGGCCACTCTACAATGGGAGGCGGTGGCGCCACACTTACCCAGTCCCTTTTCTCCAGTCAAAATTCCATCGGGGCCCCACATTGGGCACCAAATTGTGAGGTGGAACTGATGAAAAGACCACCAAAAGATTCATTGATCCAAGGAAACCAAGGTTTATTATGCGTCTGCAGAGGTGGGTTCCCTCAGGCATTGAAGGAACCCAGAGCAAAATTCAGGCAGTATTTTGATACCCTAACTGTCCGCCCCCTCACATGAGGGCTTGGCTCACATTCTTTCTGTTTTCAAATTGACACATATATATATTTCAAAGGTTTATGCATTTCCCTATCTAGCAAAAGCAGTTACACAGTTTCTGACACATCAGCACTTTATTACAATTCCCCATTGTTCTAACCTCATTCTGTTTTTTCTCTCTTGTGCACAAACTGGAACACTTCCTTATTTGGCAGAGCTATTGAGTTTGAGACACTTCCTTATTTAATTCAATGGGCCATCCAAAATGACTTCGGTTCTGCTCACATACTAAATACCACCTCTGAGCTACAGGTAATAGTATCTCTGTGTATAATAAATCAAGTATATTTTTGGGAAATTCCTATAGAAGGAGGGATTGAAAGACAGCTCAGTAAATAGGTCTCTTTGGCCTTACACAAGATTTAAACCTTGTTGTTTCCTAATCTGAGCCCAATGAGATCAAGTACTGGTTGCTACACAAACACAGAATATATACAACAAAGCCTGATTCCCTTCTGCAACTTTAAATGGATCTGTGCAAAAGTGAATTAAAATTGCTTGGAAGTTGGATACAGTGATCATGTTTGCTTTTTAATGTCAATGCCAATGGTGATGTTTCAAATGGGCTGTAATTTATTTGCAATAAATATGCTGGGCTTAACAATGCTACTGCTGAAACATGGTCAAAATTCAGAACGCGTTTACAATTTTAACATTTGTGGTTAGCAAATAACATTTATGCTAATACTGAACATCAGACTGAAAAAGCATTTACAAAATAGGCTGGAAAACTTTTGCATCCTTTTTTTAACCCAATGTAGCTTTAACCAAAGTCACAAATGTGAAGGATTTTTTTTTTTTTTTTTTTGGGGGGGGGGGGGCTTTGTTTAATCTCCAGGCTTCAGTTTTATTTCTTGCATTAAATCCTTGCAAATTCAAAGAAACATGTTTTGTCTTGTTTGTTTTCAATTTAATGGGCAGAAATTCCATTTAACCTGAGCTGGAATCAACGCAATATATTTATTTTGCATAATCACATTGGTGATGTAAGTAATAGTTGGTGTAACAATATTTGCAGGCTAAATAAATACTTGCCAGCTGTGTCCATTCTATTCCTTGTACATATATTAATTTGGGAGGATTAAAACAAAATATACACCTTGAGTACATCAGGCCTGTGCCAGTAATAACAGTCTGAGCGAAACTAAATACATCTCCATGCTGATGTTTTTTATATCATGGATAAATTAAAATGCTTGCTTTATGCAATCGCGTTGCTTAACAATTAAGTGTTTTTTAATTTTACTACTTGGAATAATAGTGACAGTTTGATAAGGTTGAAAATAAATAGCTTTAGCCAGTGGTGGCTAAATTTTTGGAGCTCCTGTGCCAAAAATTGTGTGCATATGCACATGCCAGCACCTAGAAGGCAATGCCCGCACCCCCCATGCTCCCTGCACATGTGTGCACAACTCCCCTGCAGGCATAGCACATCTCTGTACATGTGCTTGTGATGCCCCCGCATGCCATGCGTCTCTACGCATATGCAAGTGATCCCCTGTGCTGCTGTGCATGCCGCACATCTCTGCACATGCGTGCAAGACCACTCAGGCATACTGTGCATCTCTGCGCATGTGTGCGCTTCTCCTGCGCCCCTGCCCTCCGTGCTTGCATGCCAGATACCCGACAATCAGCTGGCGAGTGGCACGGGTGCATGCACAGTGGGGCTCTTCTGAGCGATCTCTCATGTGTTGGCAGAAGTGGCTCTGTGTGCCAATTCTGGCATGCATGCCATAGATTCACCATCACAGGCTTTAGCTATAGTAGGTATATAGAGCTAAGCAAACACAGTGGACAGAAAAATTTGCATCTGGAAATTGTGGGTTTATACCTCATTGTTTGCCCTCGGGGCACAAAGAAGAAGATTGGACACATGCACCCACAACCGGGCAACTGTTCTGAACAATGTTATTACAAGTGGATAGGAATACTATGTGTGATGGTTTGTGTCTACAAACGTGGCAGGTGGTGTGATGGCTACAGTGAAGTGGGAGTCTCCTAGGGGGAAAAAGGATCACACATTCCATGAGACAAAAGGTAGCACAACTTGGAGCTGGATTGAAGAAGGAGGAAGGGAGTTCGGATAGCCACTCCCGAGAATCTCCCAGGGTATATCCAACAGGTTGAAAGTACTAAGGGTTTACTCTGGCAAGATTCTGTCTATATGGTGTGAGCCAGTGGTGGGATTCAATTTTTTTTACTACCTGTTCTATGGATGTGGCTTGGTGGGTGTGGTGTGACTTGGAGGCATGGCTTGGAAGGCGTGGCAGGGGAAGGATACTGCAAAATCCCCATTCTCACCCCACCCCACTAACCTGCTTTCCAGCTCCGTTCTCCTGTGCAGGGCAACCAAAGAAGACCCAGCCAATCAGTTGGGACTCAATGGGAGGCAGAGAATAGATGGGGGCGGGGCCAGTCAGAGGTGGGATTTGCCTGTTATCTAGTCAAAACTACTCAAAATTTCCGCTATTGGTTCTCCAGAACCTGTCAGAACCTGCTGAATCCCACCTCTGGTGTGAGCCAATAAAGAACTGAACTTCTGGCTGGATTTCGTTCTTGGGCTAGGCCTGATACTAAGAAAGAAAAGATAGTTTCCTTTCTTAGGAGGAAGGAGGATCTATCTGACTTCTCTTTGCCTATCAGGAATGTCAGCAGCAATGCCGCAATTTTGGGAACCGCGCTGGCCCAGGATTTAGATCTACACAGTAGTTCTCTCAGAGGTGAACTAGGAAAGGACGCTCCAGCAGCTCTTCACTAGTTTCGTTAGTTGTTGTGATGAAACATCTTCCAGGCATTGGTGTTAAGCCACAAACAACCCATTGCAAATAAATAGATCAAAACAGTGGATTACATCAGCCTAACTCCCGATAAAAGGTGGCTAATCTTATCATCAAGGGTTTGAGACTGGCTTATATAGTTGATTAAGATCTGGGATAAACAGGGTAGGCTTTGCTGATATCATGCCCAGAAAAGCAAAGGTCTAGGAAATAAGATCTGTATTAACCCATAAACTAGTGATTAGCCATCTACCTATACTTATCATTTATCAGGGATGCTTAATAGTGATATAAACGGCATATAAATTTGCTAGATAATTTTTTTTACCACACCCTGCAAGCACCTCTATTAAGCTCCATGGAACTAAAATACCTGTGCTTTTTCTAACAATATGCACAATATTTAATTAGTTCATCAGTTAAATGCTAAGGAAGTAATAATACTTCCCCATACTTTTCTTTATTAATATACTTGTTGCTGGAACATACCAATTTTTTTTAATTAAATAAATATAACAATTTATATACATGGTAAACCATCAGGGCTTATTTTGGAGCAATATGAAACAATGTGTAATAAATCAATCAATAAATGCATGTCTCTAAATAACAATAGCAATAGCATTTAGACTTATATACTGCTTCAAAAGAAAAGATACATTCGTAAAGAGTCAAGAATCATCAGGTACAACGTCTAATAATAGTCATAGGCTACAATAAGCAATCAAATCATACTCGGAAAGAGGCAATATAAATCATAAGGATGTAAGCAACAAAGTTACAGTCATACAAAAAAATTGGGCACAGCCATGTGGTGACCCATTTAACGACTGCCATGGACTTATGACTATAATGCTGGGCTCCATTATCGTCATAAATTGAGGGACTACCTGTACAGCAATGTTTAGCCTGTTTCCACAGTGCAGAATAATATGCTTTGCTTAGGGCATCTGAGTTGCTTTTCCATTTTACAAATCAATATTTAATTAATGAGAAGGAAAATTAATCACACTTTACAAGGCCTGGAATCTGGCAATCAGTATGATGGGACTGAGAAATTAAGACGGATTGTAGCAGTTTCTCACTTGGTGAGGAACAACGGTTTTAAGAAGGGTCACTGTGCCTCCTTGTGGTGACAGTTAGATTTGGCCAATGAGCTGATATAACAGAATAACAAGAGTTGGAAGGGACCTTGGAGGTCTTCTAGTCTAGCCCCCTGTTCAAGCATGAGACTCTATGCATACCATTTCAGAAAAATGGCTGTCCAATCTCTTCTTAAACGTCTCCAGGTTGGGGCACCCACAACTTCTGAAGGCAAGTGGCTCCAATGATTGTTTTCACTATCAGGAAATTTCTCCTGATTTCTAGGCTTGTTCTCTCCTTGATTAGTTTCCATCCATTGTTTCTTATCTTCTGGTGCTTTGGAAAATAAGTTGACACCCCGCCCAAAATTGTGGCAGCCCCTCAAATATTGGAATGCTGCTATCATATCACCCCAGTCCCATCTTTTCACACCTCATTCCAGCAACCATTCTTTGTATATTTTAGCCTCTGGTACCCTAATTATCTTTGTTGCTCTCCTGTGCACTCTTTGAGTCTCAATACCTTTTATGCACCGTGGCAATCAAAATTGGATGCAGTACTTCAAGTGTGACCTCACAAAGACATTAAAAGGTTGTACTTATCGCCCATCCCCTCCCACTTGTGACTGTATATCTGTAACTTTGTCACTTGTATCCTTGCAATTATATTGACTGTTTCCTAGTATGATTGTTTGCTTATTGTACCCTGTGACTATCATCAAGTGTTGTACGTTATATTCTTGATTCTTAATGAATGTATATTTTTTTTTATGTATACTGAGAGCATTGGCACCAGGATAAATTCCTCGTGTGTTCAATCACACTTGGCCAATAAAGAATTCTATTCTATTCTATTCTATTCTATTCTATTCTATTCTATTCTATTCTATTCTATTCTACTCTATTCCATCCCATCCCATATTTTCTATTCTATTCTATTCTATTCTATTCTATTCTATTCTATTCTATTCTATTCTATTCTATTCTACTCTACTCTACTCTATTCTATTCCATCCCATCCCATATTTTCTTTTCTATTCTATTCTATTCTATTCTATTCTATTCTATTCTATTCTACTTCATCCCATCCCATCCTATATTTTCTATTCTATTCTATTCTATTCTATTCTATTCTATTCTATTCTATTCTATTCTATTCTATTCTATTCTATTCTATTCTATCCTATCCTATCCTATTCTATTCTATTCTATTTCTATTCTACTCCATCCCATCCCATTCCATTTTCTATTCTATTCTATTCTATTCTATTCTATTCTATTCTATTCTATT
>BLBF01000022.1:6585075-6596496 GCA_015471245.1 Laticauda colubrina | reverse complement strand
ATTCTATTCTATTCTATTCTATTCTATTCTATTCTATTCTATTCTATTCTAAATACATGCATGTATTTTTTAATATTAAAAAATATAAAATACAGGCTTGTAAGACCTTGTACTTGTTTAGATTCCCAGTGTACGTTTACATTTGATGTGTTTTTCTGCTAAGAAAATGACAATGGGCATTGCAAAGCAGAGTTATTCTAATACTGTCTAGGGATGCTTTCTGTTCTGTGTACCAACTAGTATTTGCTCTAATGATCCACGTTTTAAGAACCTGAGTTTGGTGAACAGTCTCTTATTCTGATGTATCTTGACAATGCTCTTGTGGAGAAAGGAAGGAGATTCTTGGTTTATCTTCTTCCTAATATGACATCTTGGAATCCGCAATCTCAACTGCAAAGAAAAATAAAATAAAATGCATAACCGTTTGGGACAAAACCTGATTTCCTGGTAAAGAACTTTCAGAAGTTTTTACTTAGAGGGCTTAAAAACTATTTGGACCAACAAGATTTTAAACAATGTTCAACTTCCCCCTACATCTGTTGCTTTATTTTTACTTCCCCCAAAGGTCCATCTCACCAAAGGTGACTCTTGGGTGGAGCCCAAGAAGTGGATAAAACCACATATTTAAAAACAACAAGCAAAATGCTAATAAACAACACTTTAAAAAGTCAGTATTATAAAAAAACAGAAGAGAAGAGAAGAACAGCTAGCAATGAAGTCTTCTACAGTTGCCAAATTCATGGCAAATTCGGAGTTGACAAATTCAGAATTCAGGCTCCATATGGCACAGATTAGGAATATTTGGTGTAACAGACCAATCCCAGATGTATAGATGATACGCACGTCTGTCACAATTATCAGAAACAGGAGGAACCATTTATATGGCCTTACATAAGGCAGAACTATGTAATATGAAAAACGCCACTCTGATGCTGAAAATGTACAGCTTAGTGTTAATTTCTCTCTTCCCACTCACTAACGATTTAATTTAATTGTAACTCAGGCAACTTTTTTGGCAGATGGGAAAACACAGTGAATGAAAATTGTTTATTTAGCTGCCAAGAACTTAAAAATAGCAGGTGATGACCCAAATCTATCTCCAGCTTTTTCCCTTTTGGATTTTTTTTGAAGGGAAAATTAGAGATATTATCAAGCTTATCAGAGTTTGAATGCTCCTATTTTAGATGGCATTCCAACAAAACCTGGTGGAATATTTATACTATTGTTGCTCACGGTTTGGGAATTTGATCTATTGCCTCAAAAGGTTCATCTCTTTCTCAGAGTAATAAGCTTGAAACACCAAATGTAGGAAGACAAGATGAGATTTTCTATATTTTAGCCACTGCTTCCATTACACACATTAACTTACAACTTATTTTTTTCATCTATTGGCCTCAATTTATGTTGGCTTCTTTTTAAGTTCGGTTTCTGAGCCAGGGATTGCCCTCAACAGGATTAAAAAAAAAACTCTCCTTTTATGTGTGCAGGCACGAAACATGTTAAAAAGGAACAGACTTTGATTTTACAGGCATGGCTGCCATCTTGAATTTTTCAACCCTCTCCCTGAGGACATCCTGTCCTCTGTTCAACAGCTTCTCAAGAATTTAAACAATAACTGTAATTAAATTGAGTCATTAGAGTCGTGCATTTTATTTTGGGAGGAAAGCGTTGAGGGCCAATGTGCACTGAGGTTTTAGGAGATTCATGTGGCAATTGCGAAAAGCAAATTTTAATCTCAGATTCTCTGCTTAGAAAAACCAGGACTTAATTGCTTCTCAGGTCAGTCCAACCTTCATCATATATATATATATATATATATATGTTAACTGCAAACTTGTGTTTAATCCTATTTGTTCTGTGGTTGTCAACAACAAAAATGTTGGGCTATATCAGTGCTTAAGGCACCTGGCATGAAACATTTTGCTCAAGGCTAAAAATTTCATCAGTTTTGAAAGTCCTTGTAAATTTATTGAGACTAGTTAAGGTCTTGCTTAATAAATCTGACAACACCTACAGAGCCAAAGTAAGACCTATTCCCCACTAAATACTTATCTCATCTCCCAAACCACCACATTCCTAACCCTTTGATGCAATCGAAAGGAATGGAAATCATGTTCACAAATACATACGCAGCATGTCTTATTACTTCTACTTATTTCTTCTAATTATATGAAAAACTAAAAAAAACCCTAACAGCTGCAGTCATTTTGTCTTCACATCCTTGCATGTACCAAATTTGAAACTGGGTGTTGCTCGTGGGTTGTTATTATGATGATGATTGATCATGCAGCCAACCAGATGTTTTGTAACTCAATTTGACATGTTTTGCAGGATTTGGGCATGGCTAATCTAGAGAAAAGGTCTAGAGGTGACATAATAACAGTCTTCCAGTATTTGAAGGTAAGGGTGGGATTCTACCAGTTCGCACCTATTTGTTAGAACCGGTTGTTAACATTCCAAGCAGTTCAGAAAACCGGTTATTAGAAGAAATTCCTGGCCTAATCCTGTAAGGAAGGTAGGAAGGAAAGATTCTGGTGTTGCTTACAGAAACTGCCTCTCCGTTAACCCACATTACATTCTTGGCAGGACTAGACTTCCTGTCTCAGGAACGTCTCTGGAGTTTTTTTTCCCTCCTTTGCTGGTACTTTGCTTGTGTGGAGTGACTATTCAAAGTTACAATGGCACTGAAAAAAGTGACTTATGACCCTTTTTCACACTTACGACTGTCGCAGCATCCCCACAGTCATGAGAGGCCAGGCGAGGAGATGCGTGCCTCGATGTGAGTGATGTTGAGTTGGCCGCACACCCAGCCAATAACATGACCAACCAAGCCACATCCACCCAGTCACATGACCACCAAGCCATGCCCACTAACTAAGCCATGCCCACAGAACCAGTTGTTAAAAATTTCGAATCCCAGCCCTGTTTGAGGGGCTGTCACAAAGAAGAGTGGGGTCAAATTATTCTCCAAAGTACCAGACAAGAAACAATGGATGGAAACTAATCAAGGAGAGAAGCAAAACCTGGAATTAGGGAGAAATTTCCTGACAGAAGAATTAACTAGTGGAAGAGCTTGCCTTCAGAAGTTGTGAGTGCTTCATCATTGGAGGTTTTTAAGAAGAGAATAGACAGCCTTTTGCCTGGAATGGTATAAATGCTTGAACAGGGAGAAGGGACTCAAAGATCCTTTCCAGCTCAAATTCTGAATTGGAAAAAAATTGAAATTTTTATCCACCTGTTTGATCTCTTTTAGCATACATTGTTTCTCAAATTTGAAAGTGTTTAGATTCTACAAAACCAGACATCAGTAAATGGGTCAGTAGCAGAGTTTGGCACAGGGAAAGTAGATTTTCCCAATCGAAAAAGTTGCTCACGAAACAACTGTTCATAAATAGTGCAAGAGCAACCTAGCAACAGGTGAGAAGTTCCTACCCACATTTAGGATGGAATGATTGCTCATTGCTCCAGAGTCACTTGCTGAAATGGGCAGCTATGCAAATTGATTAAATGAATTAATGAATGATCTTCAGGCATGTTGACACCTCACTCCCAGGATGCTCAGTCAGCCTGAGGGTCCCAGCACCCCCATCCCCAAGGGACTCCAATGAGAGAAAAACCTAACCTGGGTGATGCCAAATGTTGGGAACCTGGCCACAGAAAGGTTCAGCTCTACAAAGCACGGATGAAAAAAAATAAGAACATTTTTTAAAGATTGGGGACTCGTGACTTTCAGGATATTGTGCTGCTCGATGGATTTACTGCAATGTGGGTGTTTCTGTGCATTTAATTCCTGGAACAAAGCTTTTGGGTTCAACCTTCATTAATGGAGCACAAGGAAGTCTTCAAGTTGTCAAGAAAGAAGCAGAATGTTGCTGCCATGGTGTTCCACAGCATGCTGTTCTCCAAGTCAATTATTCATAAAGCCTTTGCTGCAAGAACTCTAATTTGACACCAGTGAAAGCAACAAGCAAACTGTTACCACAACTGGCAAAAGAAAGTGTCTTTTTTGATGGTTTTTTTCTCTCCTTTAGCTGATCCCACGCAATATCCTAAAAGTCAAGCTGGGCTTAAATCCAGGTGATTTCACAAATGCATTCACATAGTTTTTTTGGAAACCGATTGCCATAATCAGGGGTGTTTTGTGTTTTTTTTTTTTTGGGGGGGGAGGGCTCTACAGCTCAGAAATTCCTGGTGGTCTCTCATCAAAGTGCTAGCAAAATCCAACTCTGATCACTTCTGAGCCAAGAAAATGCCAACCAGGTGTTGGCTTGGCATTTGCTGAGGTATTCAAATTCCTAGTTGCTTTTTAAATATATTTACTCTGATCTAGTTAGTGCTGTGAGTCTCGAATCCTCCCTGATTTGTTGTGACAAGTCTAGTCTCACTAGAGCAGGGGTGGGGAACCAGGGCCCTTTTATGACTTGTGGACTTCAACTCCCAGAATTCCTGAGCCAACCGTGGACTTCAACTCCCAGAATTCCTGAGCCAGACATGCTGGCTCAGGAATTCTGGGAGTTGAAGTCCACAAGTCATAGATCGTAATTCCACAAGTGGGATTCTTTCTAAAACAACACTTCATAATTTCGCACACCAATTTATTTTCTCTTCAATCAGCCTTCTCAGATAACTTTTTAGCTCTTTAAAAAAAAATTACGTTCAAACCATTTGTGTGGTTTGTTTCTAATTGAGACTTTATGTTCTATGCAGTCATTCTTTTAGTAACTGGAAATCCTTCTAAATTTTAATCTCTTTCAAAAGACAGAACAATAAACAAGTCTATAAAATAGTTAGAAGAAATATTACTACCATTTAAAACTATTCCTGAAGCCATTCATATCATATCCCCAGGCCAAGTCATTGAATATTTAGTAATATGTGTACTTATGGGAATGACATTATGATGTAGTTATGGGTTATATTTTTTATTTAGGCTTAGAGACTATGATACTATATATTATTATTTGACTCTTATGTATATCATTCATATTTTTGTATCTTTTTTTAAAAAAATTAAAAGTAGAGTTTATTTTATCTTATAACAATATCTATATTGAAGAGAGCTGGAAGTAATTTTTTCCCTTATGTTATGTTTTTGGATGGGAGGGGATTGTTGGGTCTAAAATTTTCCTTACTGTTCCCCTTCCCTACTTTTCTCTTTGTGTCATAACTTTGTATTTTAACTTTATTTTTGAAACTTAATAAAATTCTTTTAAAAAAGAAAAGAAAATCTCATCAAACCACAACTATCTCATGATAGGTAATATCCATTTGTTTGTCATCCATCCATCCATCCATCCATCCATCCATCCATCCATCCAAGGAACGCACATATGTACACAAATACTTGCAGTTATATATATAAATATCACATAAAAATTCAATCACTGTGTCCATCAAGGGTTCATATGCATGTAAATATCTAATAACTTATATATTTATTATTGAAGCTTACTATTCCAGGACATCTAGCTATGCCAGAAATACAAACACAGTTTTTGCTTCCTTTTTGCATTGTTTGGCAATATCAACCAACTTTAAGCTCTCTAACTCTGCCTCTTTCATGATTGGCCCTGCCTCTTTCTTAGATGCTTTTTTGAAATCTGTCTACCCTACAACACTGGATTTGTTTTTGAGAGAGATCTCCCATACAAGTACAAACCAGGGCTAGTCCTACTTATCTTCCAAGATGAGCCCAGAAAATAATTTCTCTCACCCAAAGAATTGTCATTAATTTAGCCTTGACATTTACTGGCCTTCTTTATTAGCCTGAGAAAGATGATGTTGATGATGATGGATAAATATAATAATAAATTAATAATAATTTGTGATACATTTTTAAATGTTCAGTTGACTTAGTTTCATGTTCAATGAATAAAAGTTTATAATAACACCTAGGATTCTGGCAGCAACCCATATCGACCATTAGTGCCAGCCAGTGATATTTGTGATACATTTTAAAATGTTCAGTTGACTGAGTTTCATATTTAATTAATAAAAGAGTTGACAATAATAATACATTCTTATTTTGTTTCCTCCTAGCACTTATTTACTTTATAGCAACCAATAAAGTGGATGTTTAATCCAATACTAATAAGAGACAAATAACTCAGGGAAATTTACTTTTTTAAAGAGTAATAAGTAAGCATGGGCAAAGTAAGACTGAGATTTGGGATTTCCTGACAGTAATTAAGCAATTCCACAACTGTTGCAGACCACTATGAAGGAAGAAAGAAAAACACTTTCTCCAATAAAATTAAGATGTGAGTCGAAACAATACCCACAAGGACCACTAGATGGCACACACCAGTCTCGCAAACAAAAAAGGAAGATTTGTGCTTGGTCAGCAAAAAAAGCCTTTTGAGATGTCAAATTTGTTTAAATTTACGCTTTCTATTACACGCCCATGACATTAGGACACATAAACAAGAGCAGTGGATATAATGCCCCATCAAAAACCCTCTCTGACTGTAACTGTGTGACTTAATATAACAATATGAATATGTGAGTGCTGATAATAATATATTTATTTATATTCCACTTTAATTTTTGTAAATAACTCAAGACAACGAGTCTACCGAATACTCTTTCCTTGTCCTATTTTCTCCATAACAACAACCCTGTGAGGAGGGCTGGGCTGAAACAGAGTGACCCCCGCCCCCAATAGGATATAAGCATTGAGGTCCTTCATTGTTAAATTGACACCTGTTTCTCTGACTGGGAATTTTGAGGGAGAAATGCCTTCTGGTAGAAGTCAGGACAATACCACTTTTGTTATGACATCAGCAATCCCCATCATTTGTATGATGATGTCATGATACATATGACATTACTTGTACCCTGTGGATACTAGGGCTTTTGCAAGTGTTCTGTCATCAAATTTGCTCCTTCTACTCAGAAATCCTCTCATGTTTATTGCATTTAGGGGTTATAAAACAACCATTTGACCAGTTTTCCAGTCAAAGATGACTCCTGGTGACCTCATAATTGTACCCAACTTTGGGTGTCATCTCACAAAGAAAAATGTTGAAAGGGATCCTCTCCCCCACATGTCCACCTAGTAGGATGAATGCTGGCACTGACACAAAACCAAGTTTAACTTGGTTGTTTTTTGACGAGGAACTTGGTTATTTTGTGATGGGAAAGGCGGAGGAGGCAAGACACGACAGATACAGCTCCTTCAAGCACATATGTCCCCATGAATGGAGAGGAACTAACTTAATGGGATGGATTAGATTAGTGTTTCCCAATCACTAAAAGTCCATACTTCTTAAGACTGTCAAGGTTGAGAAACATTGGAGTAGATTCTACATTTTTCCCCAGTTTTGAGTAGTTTTATATAGGAATGGTAGAGATGGATTCTTGAAAGATCTACTTCCATTCCTCTTGAAATCTTCCCCAAATGGACAAAGAAGCCATATCTCTTCCAGAAACTTCTCAGCCTTGTTGGGTGACCTTCGAAAGATTACCTTCACACAATCAAAATATCCACAGACAATTCTGCTTGCCTTCAACGTTTGCTTATTATCTGTACAGATTGTAACTATTGTCTGAATTGCTTGATGCAAACTCTAAGCAGGGTTAACAGTGAAGGAATGGGCGAGCTTCTCAGGCAGTGCTTTTCCCTATGTTTGCACCAGCATCTCCTTGATTTCTTGGATACTGCTGTCTCCTCAAAGCACGAACAGTGCAATAATGACCACACACATTTGTTCTCTTTTTACATCTTGCGGATAATGCACGAAAAAGTATCTGCGTGCCATACCAACAGAATATTTCTCGTATCTATTTGCTGAAGCTAACCATAATGATCAAGGCTTTTTTTTTGTCTCTGGGGGAGGAGAAATGGTGTTTAGGGGAAAAAATTGGAGGGGGGAAAGCAACAATGTATTGTACAATGTCCTCCTGCTCTCTGAAAAGTTTTCACCCAAAATACTTTACAAGGCCCTTTTTGTTTCGCTGTAGACATCAGGGAGCATCTGCCATGCCGGGGATGTTCCTTTTAGGGGGAAACGCTTTCTGTGGTTGCAAAGAGAATTGGTGTCTTTTGTCAAATGACAATAGGGATTGCTGCCGCCACTCCCTTACCAAAAAAGTGACAACTCTATCACTGCCAATGAACAGCTTGTACAGCTGTACCACAGACTGTACAGAAAGCCAATTTTAGAAAAAAAATGGTTGGGCAGAAGCAGGGATGTCTGCAGACAGGACCCAAAGAGACTGCAACCATGTGGTTTCTTATATGGGTTAATGGGTTAAACCTCCTTTTCTTATATGGGTTAATGCATGAAAAAAGGATGGGTCTACAATCACACGGCTGTAGTTCCCCTCCACCTGTTTCAATATCGTCTTTTTGCCTTCCAGGACTCTGAATGGTAGACCCTCCAACTTGCTTTTCCTCTCAGATTTGTCGTGCTGTAACCAAGATTTTATTCTGAATTTTAAGAGAAGTGCAGCACAAAAGATCTTCCAAAACTAATTAGTTCTTAAAATGATGAGCAAAATGGGAGCTGTCCAAATGCTAATTGTTGTTAATCTTTGGTGAGAGTCACAGCCTTTGGGGCTGGTTGACAGCTCAACAGCTTGAGTCCTAACCAAGGACCTAGGAAATGTTCAGGTAGCGTCAGAGGATATAAGCTGTTCCAAGTAGGGTGGTTTTTTGTAGAATCAGGGTATTCAAGTCTGATAAATTCAGAATTTCAAAATAGCAAAGTAGCCCTTTAAGTATTGTTCCAAGGGCTCCAATTACAATTGGGATAACACATGATTTCTTTTTCCAAAGTCACTCAACTTCAATTTGTCCCTATACTTTGTGATTTTTTTCTTGCTGCGTGTCTACAATTCGTGCATCACCAGTTATTGCAATGTAAATGAACCAAACCCTTTTCTAATATAATAATAAAAATAATAATTCACAAAAATGACAGTGTACACAGCAAACGAGATAATTATGCTGGGTTTCGTATCACAAATCACTAGTATTATTTATCCATTTTGGCACAGTCCAAGATTTTCTGGATTACCAACTCATCAGGAGGAGTGTTATTATGCTTCCAACATTGTGCATATGATATTCTAGCCGCAGATAATATGTATAATACAATATATTTAATCTTTTTCTCAATATTTCTTTTGAAATATTCCTAGCATAAATGACTCCGGTTCAAATTCTATTTGTTCTTTAACAATTTCTTGTAACCATTGTCTAATTTTGGTCCGATATCTTTGTGCTTCTGGGCAAAACCACCACATGTGGTAGAAAGTACCTTGTGTTTTTTTACTCTTCCAGCATGCTGGATTCATGTTGAGATACATTTTAGCTAACGTCATTGGAGGTAGGTACCATTGATAAAACATTGTATAAATATTTTCTTTATATGCCAATGATCTTGTTAATTTATAATTCCGATTCCAATTTTTCCCCGAATCTGCTTGATTTATATCATGTCCTATATTTTTCCTACATCTTTAACTGTCTTCGAGAGTGGGTTCTAGAATCAAGGACACTTAAGAGTATGGTATTCAGCTTTGTTCGGGTATTTTCCCATGTCATTACAGTTGTGCTTTTAAAGTTGTAGCAACGTTTCAGCAGAATCTCATCTGCCATCATCAGGCTTCTGTATTGTGTTCACTGACGAACACTATACAGAAGCCTGATGGTGGCAGATGAGATTCTGCCAAAATGTTGCTACAACTTTAAAAGCACAACTATAATGACATGGGAAAATACCCGAACAAAGCTGAATGCCATACATATAAATACCCACGAAAACTGAAGAAAAAAAACCACACACACACACACACACACACACACACACACACACACACACACACAAGTCTTCAACCCCTTTTTAACCTAATACAGAAGCTGAGTGCAAGAAGTTTTACTTTGAATAGGTGATGTCTCTTGCTACCCTTCCTGGACATCCTGAATCAACAGAGACTACAATGGCAAACTAGAACTGCAAATCTACAGAAAAACCATCCATACTAACTGGGCAACAACCCAACCTCCCACAAGAGAAGCTGTGTAAGGATTTTATTTAAACAACCCCAGAACAGCAGAAAAAGGAAATGGAGCATCTATACAACACATTCCAACAAAATGGATACCCACACAACTTTATCAAAAAGTCCCTGATCGCTCAACCCAATATGGCACAACCAACACAAACCCTAAAAAAATTACACTTGCATCCATCAATATCTCAGAAACCGCCAACAGAGTACTACAACCACATGGAATCAGCCTAGCACACGTCAACTAAAGCACTTCAAAACATCCTAAGCAAACCAAAAGACCCAGCAACCCCAGGAAAAAAAAACCAGGAGTCATCTACAACAACGAACAACCCCAAAACTTTAACCTTAGACTGTCTATTGTTGACCTCACCCCACTCCTAAGAGATCTGTAAGGGGCGTGCATAAGCGCACCATCGTGCCTACCATCCCTGTCCTAATGTCCCCCTTTCATTCGTACCCATTTCATGTAATCATAACCATGTCCTAATGATATCTGTTATCTAATACATGCTTGACAAAAATAAATAAATAAATAAAAACATACAATGTAAGATCTGCAACACTATGTCCCACTATGTAAGACAAAGAGGCAGAAGTCTGGGAAAAAACACATCCATGAACCCCAACTGGCAGTCAGAAGGCATGATGAAAACTCTTTAATTTCACAATGTATGGACAGATTTAACCATAGTTTTAATTGGGAAAATATGACATTTGCAGACTATGTAGGTCCAAAAATGCCAGGAAATTTCTAGAAGCCTGGCACTCTGACAAATCAGCCATCCACAGACACATAGACATTAACAATCTCTATGGACTGTGCAAAAGAGACAATCAACCAACCCAAAAGAGGGGAAAAAAAACTCCAGCACCTCTCCACCAGTATTCAGCACCCAAGTCAGCATAGATTAACTCCAAGGTTAACTGCAGATCAACAATCAAGTAAGCAAATACCCCAATCAAAAAACTGCTAAAGAGCCGTTAGTAAGCAGCCCAGCCAAAGAATTCCTAAGACCAATCCCCTCCATCTCCACAGACAGGCAAAGTCAACAGAATATAAACTGACAGCACACAGCACTCCTTACTAGCACTGATGATATTACCTGATTAGTGTAATGAAAAGTCTGCAAGAAAACAAACAAGCTCAGAGAGCACCAAGGACTCTCTCTCACTGAGAGTCCTTCTCAATTCTATTGAGGTCTCTCTCAACAGAAGATGTAACTCCCTTCATTTTCAGAACTATAAACCTCAAAATCCCCTCCCTGATATCCAAAAACCAAGTTGAATTCTAACAATCTTTCCATTATACTGTTTCACCAATGGTGGGATTTCAACAACAGGGTTGTGAATGCCGTCTTCTTCTTCTTCTTCTTCTTCTTCTTCTTCTTCTTCTTCTTCTTC
>BLBF01000022.1:6534885-6575913 GCA_015471245.1 Laticauda colubrina | reverse complement strand
CCTTCCTTCCTTCCTTCCTTCCTTCCTTCCTTCCTTCCTTCCTTCCTGTTTATAAACTGCCCAGTTCTAATTTTCCAGCATACCCTTCCAAAATATTTAGAGCATCTTAAATACAACCAAGGCTGGATTAAACTCTTTGCCTCCACTACCAACCATAATCCCTAGCCTCTAAGAGAAATATGAATAGAACAAGTCTTATTTTTGATTTTCACTTTCAGGGCATCTCAGGTATTTCTCGGGGTTAGGTGGAAGAGTAATATTTTTTTCACAGGCTTTTTGGAGCCTTTAGAACCTGAGCTCTGCATCCAATCACAGTCCTACTCGAAGGCTGCTTTCTGGGAGTTGAACAGAGGGTGATTTTTTTTTTTTTTTTTTGCAGAACTACCAGGATGTTCTTTGCAAAAATGACGCTTGAAGAACTGGAGCTGAATGTGCTTGCTGGAGTGTCAGATCTATGAGTCATGGCGGACTTCAGTTTATTGTTATTCGTCCATTGCTTTATCGCTCCATTGGTTCATTATTCCATCCATCCATAGATTTTTTTCAGGGCAATGTTCTGTGCCCTTTCAGGTTTCTGCCTTTCATTAATTTTCACCTCCTTTTTTTGGTATCCATGAAGAGGCTGACACAGCATTTCCTCTACAAAGCTGAGAAAATTCCTACATTTCTACTGCCATGAGCCACCATGCAAGCCCATTCCTTCTTCCCACTGTGTTGCAGGCATTGCATGTTCAATCCTTTGCTTGGGTCCCTTAGGACGAAGATGGGAGATAGTTCCAAGGACTGCTTGCCCACCAAATGACCTCAGAAGGATGGAAGGATGAGTCAACCTTCAGCCTGGTGAAATTTGAACTACCAAACTGCTGGCAGCCGGCAGTCAGCAGAAGTAGCCTGCAGGACTGCATTCTAACCACTGGGCCACCATAGCTCTATAATCAATGGACTTCAACTCCAAGAATTCTCCAGCTAGCAAGGCTGGCTAGGGAATTCTGGGAACTGAAGTCCACCCATCCTCCAGCTTCCTGAGGTTAAGAAAGACTACACTAAAGTTAATGGCTTCTTGGCTGAGCCAAAATAAAAAATGAAAATAAAATGGTTATGCATTTCTCTGCCAAAGCAACGATGGAAGTGTGTATCAGCAGGGCTATGAGATGGTACCCTCTGATCTGCCACAGACACATCTACAGGCTGAAGGGAAAATATAAGGTGACCGTTGAACATTTCCCATATAGAACAACAAGAAACTCAGATAATGTTTAGGGGCAAAGAAACACATGACTTCAGGAAATTCCAATGGGCGTATTTTTCGCAGAGTGGCAATTTCTACATCTGACTTCTAGAACGTCCTTTGCGGGACTGCATTTGGCCTTTGGCTTCAGACCTGCAGCGAATGTGTTAACTTTACATTTGGGAAGAACGTTGCCTTTTGGAAAAAAAATAGGACTCAGAGCTAGCCAAGTATAATAAAAGCTAAACGAAGCCCATTCGTTCGCCTTTTGTCAATATTTTCATAGCAACAAACAGATCAAATGCAAGATATACCAGGGCTGTTTATTTTGTACATCCATTGGGCTTTGATACATTTTATTTCAAATGAATTCCCCATGAATGGTTTGAGCGCCACAGATTTAAAATATCTTTGCAGTCCGTTTTCCTTTTTTGTGTTTGTAATACAGTCTTCTGCTCTGTGGGACTTTTTTTTTTTTTTTAAATACAGATTTTTGTTTTCTTAAAAGGATACAAAGATGCATCTGTTTTGATTCATGGTTTTCCCTAACATTTTAAATGTTAATTTTTATAAAGTATGACTTTAAGATACCGTCACAGAAATATTTGATGTTGCTCATGTTCCATGCAGTTGCTTTAGAAACCAATTTGTACCTTTGTCCAAAACTGTAAGACTCCTGCTGTTCGCTTATCCTGTTTGGAACAGTAAAGCAAGAAGCAAGGGCAAGGTGAGATTAACATTCAGACAATCTTAGTTGGGTTGACTCTTGCAACAGGCACATAGGGAAGTGAAGAAAGCTAAAGTCCTCTCCAGGTAACTTCAGAGACAAAGCCAGGGAGGGTATTTTTGGCAACACACTCAAATGCTTACCCCTTGCTTCTTCTAGGACTTTGAGCTATACTTTCCAGAATGTTCTACAGCAGGGGTGTCAAACTCAAGGTCCGTGGGCCACATCCGGCCCATGGGGTGCTTAGATTTGGCCTGTGGGGGGTGCCCTGAAAACAGTGAAGGACCAGCCCGCGGTGCCTGTCAGCAAAATCAGAGCCCGGGAGTGCATGTCCCCGAGCTCTGTTTTTGCTGGCAGAGAGGTGCAGGAGGCCATCCTGGCCAAAAATGGAGCTCACAGGGTCCCTGAGCTCCGTTTTTATTCATTTAAATCTTAAACATTTTATACATTCCTTTTCAAATAGGTATCATGCTTCTGTGGGAACACTTATAAATTTTACATAGTTACTTGCCCCATTTCACTTATACTTTAAGACATTATGTCATTAAAATGTTCCCATTCCTTCTTAATTCAATTATCTCATATTTCATTTCATTTATTTTGTTCAAAAAAGAAAAAAAAAACACTAAATTACATTGAATATTTTATCCCATTTTATAATCATATGTTGTTCCAAATTTTCTAACATTATTTCTAATACAAATACAATACAGTCTTATGTACTTTTGCAGAATCTCTTTTTCAGTTATATTTTTACCCATTATCTCTAAATAAATCCTGTTTCTTTACATCTTGTTTCAAACCTTTGTAGCTTCTCTTCCGTTCCTTCCTCCCTTGCTTCTCCACTTTACCCTTTTTACCCCCTTGTCTCTTCATCTTCATTTCCCTCTTCTGTATTCTTCTTTTCTGTTGCTTTCTAACATTATATCTACTTTTTAACTTATTTTTCTCTTTTCTGGTTGTTTTTTTGGGTCTTAAATTCTCCATTCTCTTTCCCCCCTATCCCCTTTCTTCCCCAGATAAAGTTACTTGTTCATTAAAGATGGCTTCTTCTTTGTCCCAATCTTCTTGTTCTTGTAGTTTCTCAAAAGTAGAAATCACCATTTCTAAAAAGTGAAAAACGGAGCCAAAAGAGCCCTTCCCTTTTTGTTCCTCTTCTTTATATTTTTTGAATTCCATTTTCAGTTCATCCACAAGTGATGCCATTGTAAAAAAAATTTAAACAACCACCCAAATGTTTTTAATCCTTCAAATATAATTCCAAGAGTCCCAAAGTCAAGTAGTCCAAATACACACAAGCTGTTTCATTTAACACTTTCTTCTTTTTTCACTTTCTCTTCCTGGAGTTGCAAAAAGATCCAATTAAAATGTATCTTTTTGAAGTCTTGTTACAATTTAGTTTTAATCTTTTGGATTCCAAGCAGTCTCCAGCCAAATCTTACTCTTATTCTTTTCCTCTCCCTTCTCACTTACAGCAAAAAAAAAAAGAAGTTTTTTTCAGTGATCAGAAATCTTTATTGTCCCATTGACTTTAATTTTCCAGTTTAATTACCTGCTGATGCCAAAGTTGGTTTTTCCGATTTCTCATTCATCTTCTGTCACCGTAAGGAAGGAGAGTGAAAAAAACACAAACTTTCCCATTTCAGTTTCATTCGCTGCCTCTAGATCTTCTTTGGGAGTGATGTAACTTTTTAAAAAAAATTAAATTCCAGGAAATCTTAAATGTTGCTTCTTATCCCGGTCAGCCAAAACTTTCACCTCTTAGCTTCCTCCTGCACATTCTTTTCCGGATGAGTGCTTTTTTGTGGTGGCCATTTCTGACCGCTGCTCTTACCGCCTTCGGAAAGGGGAGTTAAGCCAGCTGGGGAGAGGATATGCAGCTCCTCTCGAACCCTGCCAGGTCTCCCCTATCTTCAGCCACCTCTACAGGGTGGCTTTTGCCCCGAAGCCGGCTGGCTCGGGGCACTTCAGCGGCAAGCGCAAGCAGAAACCGCGCACGATTGCGGATTCCTGCTGCCGCCAAAGCCCTACAAACCGGAAGTCCCCTGAGCTCCGTTTTTGCTGGCAGAGGGATTCAGAAGACTGCCCTGGCTGAAAACAGAACTTGGGAGTTGGCAGAGCGCTTGGGCCACCACAGGTGGCCCCCTGACATGAGTGATATCAAGTTGACCATGTCACCCTGGCTCCCCCAAGGTCAAACAACCCTGATGCGGCCCTCAATGAAATTGAGTTTGACAGTCCTGTTCTACAGTCTGCCGGTCTGCCATGCAAATACTAGCAGATCTGATCTTACTTTTTTGAGATTTTTAAGCAACTCTCCCATCCCCCCCGACCCCTACTTCCCATTTACCCTAACAATAATCTATAAGAGAGTTGACATTCCCTACTTCTCATGTAACTTTCAGCTTCTAGGTCTCACTGGGATTTCCTTGGGGTCCCACTCCAGACAAACTTAGTTAACGTTTCTGTCCAGACACAGCCAGTCAGTCCATCAAGCCTTGCCACCAATTCTTAGGTTTCTAGGCAACTTTTTTCAATGCTCAAGTTGATAATGCAGGTTTATTGACTTTATTCTTTTAAAATCTTCCCTTACAAGAGAAACTACCCATCTACACATTGTTGCTGATTCTGCCATGATGGAACCTATGATAAACTTTATAAATCTGTCCTATAGAAATCTGAAACTGTAGAGAATGGAAGCTTTCTGTCATTATGTCAGCATTCGCTCAGCCCATAAAGGAAGGAGGAAGTGAGATGGAAATTCAAGATTGCTCACCTTGGTTCTACTTGATTTAAGAGAGAAGGGCCTCTCCGTCAGACTTTCAAGATTGCTTGAATATTACTGAAATTTATTAAAGAATAAAGAAGAGTTCCAGAAGGTCTTGTGGTGTCTGTTTCCTGACCTGGACTGCCATGCTGGGCTGACACCATCCTATTGTGCAATTATTAACTAGTGGCATAAGAAGCATTATGCAACATGCACAAAAAGAATAAGAAGTAGAAAGCCAATGAAATTAAAGGCAGGAGTCAGGAGAAAAGGAAAGGAAGTCTACCGTAGTTTATAACCAACTCCATTGATTGTTCTTCCCATCTCTCTCAATCCTTGTAAACCATCTATAGACCATTCCAATCACTGCCTTTTATTCCTTGAACTTCTCCTTCTCTTTTACCCATCAACTTCATCAACTACAATGTTCTTAATCTTCCCCTTCCTTTCCACCATTCATCTTCCCTCCATATATTCATTCTGTTAAGCGATATTCATTCTTTCTATCTTACTGAGTCACCACAATATTTTTTCTTCTGGCCAGTGCTGAATGCGGGCCTCCTTCATTCAAGACTTCTTTCATTCAGAACCTGTTTATTTTTGCGTTATGTTTCCTTCTTTTACCATTTATCAGTGTTTCGCAATCCAGAAACTTTAAGATGTGTGTGGCTGGCTAGGGAATTCTGGAAATTGGAAATCTACACATCTTAAAATTCCTGAGATTGAGAAACATGGCCATACACATTTCCTAAACACCTCATTCCCAAAGCACTCAATTTATTTTTAGGTTTTTTCCTATCATATCAAATATTACTTTCATGGAAGACAATGGACAGAAGAAGGGTTTTACTGACTTGCAATCCCCTACAGCAGGGGTGTGAAACTCAAGGCCTGGGGGGCCAGATCTGGCCCATGGGGAGCTTAGATCTGGCTTGCAGGGTTGCCCTGGAAACAGCGAAGGACCGGCCCATGGTGCCTCTGCCAGCAAAAACGAAACTTGGGAGGGCTGCACGAGGCCATCGCAACTGAAAACGGAGCTTGGCAGAGGGTTGCAGGAGGCCGTCACAGCTGAAAAGGGAGCTCAGGAGCCTGTTTTCGCTGGCAGAGTGTTCAGGCCGCCACAGGCACCCCCGACATGAGTGATGTTGAGCTGGCCATGTTCCCCCGGCCACGCCCCCCAAGGTCAAATTATGATGCAGCCCTCAATGAAATTGAGTTTGACACCCCTGCCCTACAGAGTATCAAGGCATTCATTGAATAGTCACCATACAAATGGTTGTAAGTTGAGAACTATCTGTATTTCTTTTAGATTGATGCCATCCTTAGCTTGTTTCATTCATGCCTAGCAAACTTAGCAATGTGCTTCTTCTTTTCTCTATTGAAACAAAATATTCCTTCTCTTGAATCATAAATGTCTTTTAAGTTCTCAATGATCAATGACTTTTTGTGCTTTATTGTATATTTTATCCAGTTGGGGATCAAACACTTCACTGACCCACTAAATCAATGACTGATGAAGATCTCTTTGGGACATTTTAAGGTTCTTCATTGCTTTTCTTTTCTGTAGCCATTCTTTTTCACAGTATATTACAGAATAGCAAGATGCTTTGTGTGGAGATAAAATTATTGACTTGTTCACTGATTTTCTAGTCAGCATTTATTTGGTATATTTCATTGTGACTTGTTAATGCAGGCCCAATGGCAAGTTCTACAAAATGAAAACCAGTGCTTGGGGTTTTTTTTTTTTTAGTTTATTCAGTCAGAAAGGCCATGGGAGTGGCTGCTAGGAATATAAAAAATCAAGATGGCAGTTCTGGCTATATGATCAAAGCCAGTAATAATGTTTACCTATCTACCTACCTCTTAAAAAAATAAAAGTTGGGTTTATTATCTTGAAGTTATGGCTATCATCTTTTCAATGCCACTTTGCTCATCCCCCTCTCTGTAAAAATTTCTAGTAGCTTCATTATAGCTTTTTTTTTTTTCCCCCTTTGGCGACTTGCAAATATTATAAAACAAATAAACATATTACCTTTACAAATAACATTAATAAATTAGGAATATACTCAATCCTAACCTCCAGATATAATCTCCAGATTTACCTGACTCCAGAAGAGAAATTTCATAGGGTATAACATGGTCTTGTTACTGGGGATTACCATCAAAATGTCGAAGAAAATTGATATCCTAAAGGAAAAAAAAAGAATGGGTTGAGAAATGATAAGAAGTTTCAGTTTTTTGTGATTTTTTTCTTTCGTAGAATATTAACAAGTTATTTACATTACAGAATATTTATAACTGTTTGCATAATTTATATTTTCAAAATACAGCATCCTCATTATTCCCAAAACAATAAAATAGAACAAACCAAGTGACAGGCTAGACTCTGAAGGTACTTCACTAAATTATTGAGCAGTTGTGAAGTTTTTTGCATAAAACTGAGCAAGCCTTATCTTTCAAATTGAAGGACACATTTATGTAAAAACAAGTGCAAAAATACTGATGGTTTTAAAATAATATTAACATTGGAACAGGAAGAGTCTCTTTCAAATTGTTAGCTTCAGACTAACGTCTGTAAAGGCCTCCAAATGTTATGCCAGGCTAGTTAAAGTAAACCTCACTGCATCAGATAACAAGGATTTGCCAGAAATTGACCTAGGCACATGTAAAATGTATTTTTTGAGTCAAATTACATCCCATGCTGTTTTAAAGAGATATTCAAGTTGTCCTTTCTTCAGGAAAGAAGGAGTTTATTTGGAATAAATACCTGATCCAAAATGGGCCTCATGCCAAACTCCTTGCCAAAAATATACTTGCCCCAACTTTTTGCACTAAATAACCCCTTTAAGAAAATATGGTTACCAGATGTTTGGATAGAAGAACTACATTTAAGATTTCTAGCAAGGAGATTCTTTGATCCTTCATGTCAATGGGCCTCAATTGTGATACTTAGGATAATTCTTCCCTCAACAATGACAGTGGAAGAAAAATAAACAAACAAACAAATAAATAAATAGAGTTTGATCTCAAATAATCTATCACAATGAATGAAGTTATTCTTAATGTGTGTTGAAGTGTCCTCATGACAGCCTTGAAGCAAAATATTCAGCTGAGAAGAACATAATGTGAAAACTATCCAGTGTCCTAAAGGCCTTCAAGAATTAAAACTAGGCACATTTCAGATTAATTTGGGAGCTTAAAATGGGCTGACACTTGAAGACATTTTTTATGTCTTCAATGCTTTTCTCAGTTGGGGCAAATATGACATAAAATCCATAAGAAGAAAACTGTTAATGTTTATGTGTAAAAAATTTCCATTATCATTGTAACTAGAAGCTGTTTGCTGAAGGCATGGCTTCCAAATCTGCTTGTAATCTTCTGGAAGTTCCCACTTTAGTTTTTCCACATCTGGAATCTCTAAATACAATATTGGTTATAGCTCAAACATGATTCCACCTTTTAGATGGGGGAAAATCTGGAAGTCTCTTGAAGTTTTCCAAGAATATTTGCAAGCCTCTTTCACCATTTGTTTCTTCAATGACCTTCAAATCTCTGAAGAAGACATAAAAAATATCTTTTTCCTCTCTCCTTCTCCACCAACAAGCACTCAAAAGCTTATGACCTATTCATATTTCATTTTGTAGAACCATAATTTCATCTATACTTTCTCATTGTTGCTAAAACTTTGATTGTTATTCATGCCTACTGCTCTTTTGACTTTTTTTTCAGTGTCTCTCCATCATCTCTCTCTCTCATATGTTAGTTTTGAGCTGTTCAGTCAGTAGAACTTCCTCTGAAGTCTGCTGAATTATATTTAATACTGTTATGATTGCTATCACTTTAGGTTTGTCAGCTTACCAACAAGACATCCTGCCACCAATTCTATCAGCTCTGCTTAATCCTATCTGATTTTGCAAAACTGAGAAAGTTTGAAGCTCCTTTAGATTATGATTTATGATTATTTCTCCTATGGCTATAAGTCCTGGGGAATGTTCCACTGACTCATGAGGAGTCACACTTTTTATTGTTTTGTGGGATCATGACATCACTAAAGTAGAGAAAACCTACTTCACAGTTTAATCAAGTTGACATTCAGAAAATAAGTTCATATTGAACAGTTCCTTCTCAATTTCCAGCACATCAGAATCAGAATGACCTCACTCAACAAATGAAGTTGGTTATTACGTTGAGACTTCGGGATTAAAATGACCTTGGTCAATGCAAATTTGCCTCTTCTGATTAATCAACTACAGCTAAATGAATACTCTATTAATTTAACATATTAAATCCTAACAGTTCTCATGCCTTCACCTTCTTAGCAATTAAACCACCTCTTATTACAGTCCAGTTATCTTTATGACAATATTTGACCAATGCATTATTTTATAATATTTAGTAATATAACATCTAACCCTGAAAATGTCAACAGATATGCAGGCCAGATGATTTTAGCTTTCAATCCTGTCATCTTTAAATTACTGTACTCAATCAAACTGTGGTCCTAACAAGAAACTATTTCAAGACAAGGCTGCAAAGAAGCAAGCTGACCCAATGGAGATGTTGTTCAACTTATTATTGCTCAGAAAATTCTAGAAACATATACATGGAGAAACCAGAAATTGAGCTCAGCTCAGTATAATCTATATTTACCTTATGTTAAAAGATGGAGAAAACAATCAATTTCCAATACAATCAAGGTGTCTTTTATTGCTTTCTCAGAATGTACAATTTTCTCAAAAATTGCTAAATCACACATCTCTGAAATCCAATTCTTTATATCTGGAATTAATCTAGCATTTTCCCATTTCCTAAAGATTATTATTTGCTATTATTAAGATTATGAAAAATCTCAAAATAAAAAGAACTTTGTGCTCTAACAATAGCAAAAGAATAATGGTTATTGCCATATTTTACCTTTACCATTTATTATTTTTTATTGTAATTTCCATAGTGTAAGCCACTCAGAGTAATTGAAAATTGGGTGGCATACAAGTTTTATGAAATATTATTAATATGCATATCTTTGGGAAAGTTGCTTTATATTTGTTAATTAATTTTAATATTTTAAAGTTCTGTTTGGAGAAGAGATTAGTTATTTGATTGTTTATTACTAAGAGATGGGCTATGGAATAAAAAGTTTTATACCGGTATTTGTTAACAAGAGGGATGAAGAGATTATGAAATTCTTTATACTTGTGATGAGGATGGGAAGTCATTTTCATAAAGGAGAGGGATTCTTTGCAATTTTTCCTTTTATTTTTTCTATTTTGTACTCTTTTATTGCTCTATCAAAAATGTTAATTAAATATAAAATGCATATTTTACTAAAATATAATTAAATATGTGTATCTTTAAAAATCAGAGAAACATCTACACTTAATTATTTGAATTAATTTGTTCTAATTGTTCCCCAAAGTATTTCATTCTTTATATCAAGAGACTTAAAGATATTTGCTGGAAACTACTCAGGTTCACACATGGCAAAACTACTTATGGCTCTGTATATAAAAAATTAAGATCACAAGCAAAAATAACAGAATTATTATTATTATTATTATAATAACAGAATTATTATTATGAATTATGAATTATGTTCAGGTATATTATTCTTGAAACATTATTTCGACAGTTTAATTTAATACACTTAATTTAGATTTTTAAGGACATTAACTCAAATGGGCACAAATTAAATTAGTACATTTGATTCTGTCTATAATTGTCAGGCACAAAAGATCAGAACCACACATGAATTAAACTGACATTATTAATTGTGGCTTGTCAGAGAATAGGGTTGGAAGGGACCTAGGTCTTCTAGTCCAACCCTTTCCTCAAGCAGGAGATCCTATACCATTTCAGACAAATGGCTGTCCATAATGTTTTCTTAAAAACCTCCAGTGATAAAGCATCCACAACTTCTGAAGGCAAGCAGTTTCACTGATTGTCATCACTATCTGGAAATTTCTCCTTATTTCTAGCTTGCTTCTCTCTTTGATTAGTTTTCACCCATTGCTTCTTATCCTGCCTTCAGGTGCTTTAGAGAATAGCTTGATTCCTTCTTCTTTGTGGCAGCCCCTGAGATATTGGAAGACTGCTTTCATGTCACTCCTAGTCCTTCTTTTCACTAGACTAGACATACCCAATTCCTGCAACCATTCTTCATGTTTTGGTCTCCAGGTCCTTAATCATCTTACTTGCTCTTCTCTGCACTTTTTCCAAAGTCTCAAAATCTTTTTTGTAATGTAGTGACCAAAACTGGATGCAGTATTCCAGGGGTGGTCTTACTAAGGATTTAATTTTGATTATAAGAATATTAAATAAACAATGTTCTTTACTAAGGCTATGCACAGAGACTCTAGACTGATTCCTCTTTTGATTCTGCCCCCCCAAAATTCTGCCACTTGTTCTCTTTGTGAAGCACAATATAATTTTTCTCTTTCTGAAAAATCAATATCTACTTCTCAAAACTATATCAGAAATTTGGAATAACTGCAAACCAGCTATTGACTTCTGATTTTCTTCTTTCCTATTTGTGAGTTTTAAAACTAGAAGATACGTATTTGAATAAATCAGATATCTTTTTCACAGAAAAGGAAGCTCACCAGTTAATGTTATGTCTTAAATATTATGTTTTACTTTTTCCTACATTAAACCTAAAGTGGCTGTATAAAACAAAAACTCTCAAGATTATTTTGGGATTTCACCTCTGTGAATCTGTTTGGAATTCTTTCAGGCTGAGAATTTTGATGAAATCAATTCCACTAAGACATTAAAACAGTGACTTTGATGATAATCCATAGATGGCACTAAACTTATTTGAAATATATTTCGGTGAAATCAGTTAAACAAATATGAGATACAATGGATCAAATTTTCATTTATGAAGCACCCACATATTCACAGATAAGTCCATCTGGAGAATTACCATAATTTACTTGATATGTGTCAATTTATGTAACTGTGCAACTGATGTCTCTAGGTCATTTGAATAATTATGCAAATGACATTTTTAGGTATTTTCTGTAATTATACAAATGATGAAGACAAATTATCTAAAAACACTGATGTTGTGATTTATACAAATGTCATAAATTACATCAATATGTATTTAGTGGACATTTGAAAGTAAGATATAGCCTTCCCCCCAATGATTAATTAAATCAAATTCCAATTTATATAAATTATAATCTTTCTGGAATATGTTGGAAGGGGTGCAAGCAAATTAGCACATCTTGATGCCTTGGTGTAAAACTAACTTAGCTAATAATTCTGATCAAATATAGATTGATTAATTAATTAATTAATGGAGCTGTAAGAAGTAGAAGTCACTATTATCTACATTTTTCAGATTTATTAAACTCATGCCATCGAAGAATTTAGCTCAATTTTTGAAACAAGTTTATTACAGAAAAACTAAAGCACATTGTTTGTTGTGTTAGTAATATTAAAGGCTGGGAAATTCAAATTGCCCTGATTGAAAAGAAATACTGCAGTAGATAAGAGGCTCGAAGACATCTATTGCTCACAATTTCTTAGTTATATAAAGTTTGTGCTAATAGCTTTCTTTGGTCAGCACAAATATTCTTCAGCATACTTTATTTGCATACTTTATTTGCATGTTCCAATGTCTTACTTTTCATTTGGATGCTTTTCTCTTTTTTATGATTTGTTATCAAGAGGAAACAGTATCTGACCAAGAAACAGAAACAAGGAGGATCAAGGAAGCAATGGAAATAATAAAGAAGCAAATAGCAGCCACAGCCAAGATCAGCTGATTATACAATAGGTAGGTAGAATCTCCAATTTCAGTTGTATCACAAATGTTTCTACCAATCCATCAATGAAGGGATTACACTGAACCAGTCAATGCCTGACAAAGAAATAATGCACATCTGGGTGAAGCTATGGGACAACCCAAAGAGATACAATAAAGGAGGTGGATAAGAATAAAAAAGAAGCTGAAAGAACCTGTAATAACAACAGAAATGGCGGAGAAAATGGCAACAAATATCAAGAATTCATCAGCAGTAGGTGAGCAGTTTGGTTGAAATATATAATGGTTGACACTCACTCATTGCCAATCAGTTGAACAACATATCACAAGGTGAAATTGAAGACTGGTTAAAATCTAGAAAAACCTACTTGATAACGCAACAGCCAACAAAAGGAGCAGCACCAGGCAACTACAGGCCAACTAACTAGCGTGGGAACTGATGCAACCCAACAGCATTTGGTCAAAAACAAGCTCTTTCCACCTATGAAAAAAGGAAAGTGACCAAACTACAGGGGAACAAAAGACCAGCTCAATGTCTATGGAAACTCTCTGTCATCCAGATCATGGTTGTCCCAAAGGTGCTTTTTCAAGAGGCAATTGGACTTTCTGGCTTCTCTTTGAAGACGTTTCGCTTCTCATCCAGGAAAGATTCTTGGATAAGAAGCGAAACGTCTTCAAAGTAAAACCAGAAAGTCCAGTTGCCTCTTGAAAAAGCACCTTTGACAAGGTGATTTTAGAAAATTGCTGGAGATGAAGACTTACTTGATGCTCTGCCACATGGTTGGATAATCAAGTGCCGAGGAATAAAAAAGGTCAGTTCAAATATCAAAAACCCTTGTATAAAGTTGGCACTTGGAAGACAGTTGCTGGTCAGTGGTGATCAATTTGGAGATGTTAATATCAAGGGAGGAATATTCCATGAAAACTCACTATCACTACTATTGTTTATCATTACGCTAATTCCTCTGTGAACAATACTAAATAACAATACTAAATAACATAAATATCAAACTTCAAAAATATCAAACATCAAAATGTGTATTCTATTCCATTCAATATTTTCTTTTTCTTTTCTTTTCCTTTCCATTCCATATTTTTTATTCGACTCTACTCTATTATTTGTAGCTCACAGTTGACATGAGGGGTTTTTGGTGCTCATTGAGGTTGCTTTTCTTGCAGATGTTTCATTACTAAAACTAGATAATACCATGATGATGTTACCAGGTTTGGGTAATGAAACGTCTACAAGAAAACAAGCAAGTTCAGAGATCACCAAGGACCCCTCAAGCTGAAGTGGATAACCTAGTTGGCAGTTGCAAGAAGACACACACTTGTAGACTGCACACTTGTCTACAAACAAGAACATGACAAAGTAACAATAATTGTGCATTGAAATATTTATTTATGCATCTGTTCAATTTCTACATCCATCTCAAAGCAAGTGATTCTGGGTGACAAACTATCATAAAGCAATCAAGAACAATTACAATATAATACAAATTAAATATATATGGCAGCCAAGAAAAAAAGATAACATCAATCGCAAATTAGAGTTGGAAGGGACCTTGGAGATCTTCTAGTCCAAGCCCTGCTCAAGCAGGAGCCCTTATACCAGGACTATTAAACTCCTGGCCCGTGGGCCAGATGTGCCACGCACTGGCCATACCCATGCCCAGTTCAGTGAAGAGAAAACAAGTCCTGATATGTCATATGCCGCGGTGCTGATGTGAGTTTTGACACCCCTGACATATACCATTTCAAATAGGTGGCTGTCCAGTATTTTCTCCAGTGATGAAACACCCATAACCTCTGGAGGCAAGCAGTTCCACTGGTTTCAGTAATTGTTCTCACTGTCAGGAAATTTCTCCTTAGTTCCAATCTGGATCTCTCTTTGGTAAAGCTTCCAGCTGTTATTTCTTATCCTGCCCACAGTTGTTTTGGAGAACAGGCCAGTGATGGCGAACCTTTTTGTTTTGGTGTGCTGAAAGTGTGTGCTGGCACCCACAATGCAATGCACCCTGCCCCCCTGTGCATGCACGCACAACACCCCCCCTTATCTGCACTGCACATGCATGTGCCTCCCAGCTGATTTTCAGCCTGTTTGAGGCCGTTTTTGCCCTCCTGGAGGTTCGAGGGAAGCCTCTGCAGCCTCGGGAGGCTGAAAATAGACCCTTTTAGCATTTCCGGTATTTCCAGAAGGCGTTTTTCAGCCTCCTGAGGCTGCTAACTCCAGCCTAAACCTCCTCAACCAACTATTAAGATGCATTCTTATACAGGTTAATTTCAAAATACGTTCCTGTGAGTGAAGTCTTGTTATTTCAAGTACTTATTGTGAATTTTGAGACCATCTGGCATCTACAGATACCTGTGTCTTTCGGATTTTGAAACTATTTTTGTTGATCTTTAATAATCCATCTCTTGGCTTTTACTCAGCTTTCAAAGCACCATAAAAGGACTTGAGACCTTCTCATTTTTTACTTCCCTAAAGTTGTTAAAGAATGGAAAGTGCTGCATCAATGAGAGAGTAGGGAGAAATGGGCTGTGGGGTGAAGACATTTCTCTAGAGGAAATTCTCGGATTGCAATCTGATTATACACAGAATAAATTGAGGATGCTCATGCCAGAAACAAGAACAAAAACAAAGGCTTGCCTGAATGCAAGCTTTTGGAGAAACAATGAAACCTAATAATTTATTGGGGGCAGGGATGGAGGGCAGTTGTGCCACAATTAATTCTCCAAATTCAGCATGGGTTCAATTATTTGGTTCTCGTTTATGAGTAGTCCTCGACTTACATCCATTCATTTAGTGACTTTTCAAAGTTACCACAGCATTGAAAAAAATGTGTCTTGCACTTAGTCCTTGCCCTTATAACAACTGCGACATCCCCAGGGTCATGTGTGATAAAAATTTGAGTGCTTAGCAACCAAGATAAGACAAAGTTGGGGGGAGCCTGATTCATTTAACGACCATGGGATTCATTTAACGATGACTGTGATCAGCTTAATCGTGGCGAAAAAAGTTGGTGAAATCGGACACAACTCACTTAACTTTGCCTTGCTTAGCAATGAAAATTCTGGTCCCTATCGTGGTTGCACGTAGAGGAGGACCTGTATAAATTAAAGGTACTCCTTGAGTTATCACAATTCATTTAGTGACCGTTCTAAGTTACAACAGCATTGGAAAAACTGTTTTTCATAGTTTTGGCTTTTGGTGCATCCCTATGATCATGTCATCAAAATTCAGACGCTTGGCACCGCTTCATATTTATGATTGTTGCTGTGTCCAAAGATCAATGATGGGAGTCAAATTTTTTTACTACTGGTTCTGTGGGCGTGGCTTGGTGGGCGTGGCAGAGGAACGATACTGTAAAATCCCCATTCCCTCCACACCCCACTAACCTGCTTTCCCAAGCTCTGTTCTCCTGTGCAGGGCAACCAAAGGAGACCCAACCGATCAGCTGGGACTCAATGGGAGGCAGACAAGAGATGGGGGTGGGGCCAGTCAGAGATGGGATTTGCCAGTTCTCCAAACTACTCAAAATTTCCGCTACTGATTCTCCAGAACTGGTCAGAACCGGCTGAAGGCCACCTCTGCAGACAATCATGCGATCCCCTTTTGCGACCTTCTGACAAACAAAAATAAATGGGGAAGCCACTTCCTCTTAACAACCGGGGTACTAACTTATCAACTGCAGTGATTCACTTAACAGCTGGGGCCAGAAAGATTGTAACACTTCAACAAATGTCTCACTTAACAACAGAATTGGGGCTCAATTGTGGTCGTAAGTCGAGGACTACCTACAATTGACATTATAGTCCCAACTTTCAAAAGGGTTACATATTTCAGCACTGAGTCCTGAGCTGCAAACATCTGAATGACTACCAGAAAGGAACAATTGTTCAGTACCTCTTTGCAGCCCTTTTGCAGACACATAGATTTTCAACAGTCCAGATGTGGTTGACTCCATTGGACATCCTGGAACAGGAAATCCAAGATCTCAGAACTGACCCTCAAGACTTATTTGTTCTCTATTTGCAGCCTCCTTTTCCTGTTCCATCAACATAAGTGGATATTTTCACTGCATTATTGCTGCAAAAATCATGTAATGAGCAGCAGAAGTCCTTTGACATGTTGTTGCCTGGGTCTTTTTTTGCATGAAAGGATTTCAATTCAGCTGGAATTTTTAATTTCCTAACAGATTTTGAATTGTTGGTTAAAAAGCAACTCTTGTAATCTGCCCCTCTGGGATTAAATCTGAACTCTGAATGGACTATGTGGGCACAATCAAAGGCTCCTTGGCAACTTTACAAAAGTCGTTTGCCACTGTTTTCCTCTGAAATGATCTTTTATCTTCTTGGTCAACTTCTACGGCCATGGAATTCTTGGTGGTCTCCCACCCATCACTGACCAGATAAGATCCTTTTAAAAGATTTTCTGAGCTTGATACAAGCCTAGCCATTAAAATGTTAGCAGGTAAAATGGCTTTCTCATTCAGATGTTTCCCCAAATATCTTACCAAGATAGGGTAGGTCCACATGTCTTTTTTAAAAAATAAATTCCAAATTTTAAGGAAGTAAAATATATCTATGCTAGTTATATTAGTTAAAGTAATTAATTATGGAAAGTAAAGTTAGAAAATTAAATTTATGGTTCGGCCACAGTTAAATGCCGTTAAGTTTCCATGTCGTTGAAAGTGACTCACATCCCCTTACCAAAGAAAAGCAATATTTTAAAATGTTTAAATACTTTTTTTAAAAAACTGTTAAGTGCGGATAGAAAGCAAGGCCAGGCATTGTGAATGATGTTGATATAAAATAAATTTCGTGCTTAATTAAATCTCTGGTTCTTTCTTGTTTGTCTGCCTTTCATTTCCCTGAAAACTGCAGCTTCATCTTTTTCTCTGCATGACACAAATGTTCCTTACGCCCCCAGAAAATTAGTATGATGGGTATATATTTATGTAATTATAATGGAGAATTATTTTTTGGGACAAAAAAATGGGAATGAGAACATAGTTTATTACGATGCGAGTGCTCACAGCTATCAGAATTTAAACCCACAACCTAAACTCCCTATCCACCCACTTAGCCGTATGTTCCATTTAACTTAATATAGCTTGTTTCTATTCTGGAATAACAGACTTTATTGCATTTAAACAATTTCAGTGACTAATTCCTCTTCCAAGTAGATGATTGTGCTGCAAAAACCCTTTCAAAGGGCTAAATTACTCAGGCTTATTTGCAAGAAGAGGTATTTAGCTTCTCTGTGCACCTGCTTTGCTGTTGTAATACATGAAGCCTTAATCAATTACACCAGTTGCTTGTTCTTCTCAACCTGGTTTTTGGTGGCAACCAGAGGAACATGCAAGAAGAAGGCACAACCAACACCCTACCTGGACTTTCTCTCCCTTCCAGATGTTCTCCTCCACCTGCCCGTGGCTCCAAGTTTTCTCAGTTTTAAGGACTCCTTCTTAAGTTATAAAAGCACACCAAGATGCATCACAGGCTGCGTGGCTGCAATGTCTTCCGGAAGAAGGATGAAACTCTCAGCTGCCGCCCCCACCTCGCTCCAGCCTGGTCAGCAGCCCCGCCCGCAGGAACACTGAAATGGGCTTCCACAAATAGCTGGAAAGTTATATTAAGAAACCGTCTGATGTCCTGCCAAGGTCTTTGATATTCTTCCAGAGTCCAGAGGTCAGATGCTGTTTATTTGGAGGCAAGATAGGTGCTTTGTAAACCATCATCCAATTTGTGCTACTTTAATGCAAGGGAGCACACAGGGTGTGTGTATGTGTGTGTGTGTTATTAAGAAGGTTTTTTTTTTTTTTTTGGTTCCATGGTTGGACTGAATTCAAAAGGTAGGAGATCAGCTTCCAAGTTCTTGAAAAAGGTTGTAATGGTTAGCGTTTGGACCATGAATCTCTAGGACCAAAAAGGGAACTCTATGGGGAGAGGGGGAACCGAACGACTGCAGACAACTAAATCCACAAAATGCATTATTAAAAAACAACATTTTTTTTACTACTTTAAAATAAGAGTCCAGCTTCCATCAGCTTGAGGTCTTCACCCAATACAGCACAGCATGTCAAAAGATGGAAGATGGACCTCTATGAAAGGAGGGGTGGGAAGTTTGAGTGGGTGAGTTACAGGCACATAAAAGGAGTGGACTTTGGTTGAATTGGAATTGCCATGTCTACGATTATGACTTTTTTTTTTTACATACACACCTACTCTGTGAACACCCCGAAATCTCCATAAAATTTCATAAAGTGTAGAAAAGCAAAGCCTTTGGGTTCCTTCAAGGGACTTGGGAGTCATAGAATTGACACAGGTGAGGCACCTATGGCTTCTTTGTGGCACTTTTTACACCTTTTTTAAAATAAAAGCTACCCTCCAACAAGCTAAGTTGAAACTCCATTTATAGGAATATCTCCACTGAAATCCTGGAGAACAATTTAAAGTGTAGGAGAAAAGGAGGAGACCTTTCAGAAACGGATTTACTGCTATTTCTGTCCTCCATTTTTCACAAAGCTCCTCAAACAATAAAACCAAATATAATTCCAGGGAAATCACAATGCATAGTTTCATGCACTGGTTGTACAGAGTGTGTTTAAAAACACATCTGGACACAACGATCCCAGTGCCAAATATATGTACTTGCATACATTTTCAAATGTAATTCCAGGGTGTATCAAGGTAAGATGGGATGAACCTGAACCACATATTCTGCATGCAAAATGTAGAGTACATAACCCCTGAACTCTCTGTGTCAAGAAAGGCGGAAGGAGCTGTTCACAGATAAGAAGATATTGTTGGTTAGATGCCAATAGGCGTAAGCTAGCTGTCTCAAGACTTACATATTGTATTTTCTAGAGAAGCAAAACATTAAACCTATGGGATCCTTTCCTGTATTCAGTCCTTTGAAAATTGTATGTGAAATAAAAATGGAACATACTAAGACATGGATTTGCAAACACCCAGCTCTTTCTCTTCTGTAAAACTGAAGCAATAGCCAACTTTCATTTATGACTGGAGTATAGAGGAAAAAAACAAACTAAAATTGAAGAAACTAAGCAGGGGAGCAGCATCAACCAATCTTGCCATATCATGGAAAGCTGCAGACTAGACAGGAAGAACATAAGGACAATCCACTTAATGCTCTTACTAAATGAACTACAAGGTCACTGCAAGTCAGACTCAACTTAAAGAGTGTCTTTATTTTGTGTTGGGTAGAAAATACTTTATACAGCAGTTCCAAATTAAAACAATACTCGTTTCCCTTCTATTGCTATCCCTTCCCTTTTCCTTTTCCCTTATTTTCCTTTCTTCTTTTGCCCTTCCCTCTTGTTTATCTTTCTTTCCTATCTTCCATTTCTGAAAATTAGAGTTGTACTCTTCACATAATGGAAGCAAATAAAAGCACATATTAGCACCAATGAAAGAATGTAATGAACAAAGATATGCTTCAAAGGAAGAGTGTTTTCTACTCCTTTTCATTGTCCAATCTCTTCATCAGTAGTAAGATTATTCAGCCTTCCACAATCAGTTTAAAGTGAATTTCGCACCCAATCTGAAATTCCTGGCGGCCCTCTGAAGACCATCCCTAAAAGAATCTCAATGGGTTTCTCTCTCAGAGGAACAAACTACATTTAAAGTTAATTTTCTCATTCAGGTCAACTTCTGCAGAATTTCAACTGGAAATTTACAGGGGAATTGATTAGTTGTTTTAATCAGAAATAACAGTTTGCCTGAACAAATGAAATAAATGACTACAGACAAATTTCATCAAGGGAAAAACAATCATTTTTACAACTAGCCATTTGGAACTACATTTCCCTCTGGTTTATATAACTTTTGAATGGGTTATCAAAATGGACATTTTATAAAATGTTACAAACATGATTGCATACATATGTTTTTTTCTTACTGTTTATTTATTTACTTTATTTATTGTATCTATGAGCTGTGGGTCACTGGCAGCCTTCTGATCATGTCTACATCTCTCCATAAATATCCAGTAGAAGCCATTGAAAGATCACACCCATCATTACATCATCATGTCAATTACAGAAATACCATAACTAAAACAAAATCTTCCCCACTCTCAAAACAGGCCCCAAAACACTGTCAGGAAATCCGGTCCCTGAGTTGGACAACTAAGAACTTTAGGTAGCTTCCAACTGCAGGGAAACTCGGGGATCTGAATTAATCACTCAATATTAGTGAGTACTATAGTGAAAAACTAAGACTGGTATGTATTAAAACTAAACAAAAGACATAGTTCATTAAAAGAGTTTCTCCTATCAAGCAACAATATCTAGTATAATATCAAATATGAACCAATGTATTGAAATGCTGTGATCCACTTTGATTGCCTACTTTTCTGTAAAAGTAGCAACAGTAGAAAATTAGAGGCCATAAGAGATCAAAAACATTCTAAACAGGAAATAAAAATCAAATCTGTTCTTTGTTCCTTTCTTTGCTTTTCTGATAAAATAAGTCATTCTAAACAAGTATGTGAACTGTCTGAAGATTTGTTCTGAAGTTGCATAATCATTCTGTGATTCTTTATTTGCAATATTGCATGGGCCAATATTGGATTATCTGTCAGGGCAGCATTGACTGATTTTGTCTGGACTCCAAAAGTTTTAATCAAAGTACCTTTGAACACTGTTTTAACAAGCAAACAAACAAACAAACAAACACAGAGTTTTCATACAGCTTCAACTTTATTATCAGTCCTTTCCTCCTACTTTCCAAAGCAAGAAAGCTGAAAAATAGTGATATGAAAGATAAAGTGGTACAAAGTCAAGCTGTCAAATAAAATGAGCACAGGTTGTACAACCACATGTAATTCTTCATGAAGCGTAGCACTCAGAGCTTAGGATAATGGAGTGCTGGAAAAGTGGAAATATGGAGAGATTTCACACATATCTATATGTTAATCCTTGTCTCTAAATATTGTTCTCCCAATCCTAAACTGCCATGTTTACAAAAAGGTTACAGATTCACTCCAATGTACTGTTATTTCTGATCTCATGTCAACAAATCATGCTGACTTTTGACCTTGAGAATATATTTTTTTTGCCCCTGTGCAGCACTATAAGTTACCATGCAATCATTTTAATAAAACTCAAGGGGGGGGAAACAGAGATACCTGTTCTTAAAAACCGGGAAAGGCTAAAAATGAGTATGATTTATACCAAAAGACTTAGTAACTCAATTTGCTAGAACATCGTAAAGTGTCATCCTACTATAAATATTCTTCTTGGGCTTTTCCAGATGTTCCCTGTTCTTTTTCATCTTAATACACATTTATGAACTGAGACTAGCAAGAAAACTGTCCCACAGGGATGATATTAGACAATTTGAGTTCCATTTATCAATCTCTTCCCATCCCTTTAAGCAGACCTCAACTCCCAGTGACATCATGGATATGACTATATAAAGTTCATCACAACAATAGAAATAGTTTTGGGATTTTCCTGGAGTCTTCCTTCAAAAAAGTGATCCTTTCTGATCCTGCTTAGTTTCTGAAACCCAGCTGCCATGCTGAGAATCTCCTGTTACAAGGCAAATAACCCGTATCAGGAATCACAGAATAATTGTTCAACTTCAGAATACAGTTATTGTACAGTTTATAAATAAAAGTTAAGAGTATATTTCTCTCTGTATGTCCAGAATAGCGTGCCAATAATTTAGGATTTTTCACTATTTTAATGAGATTGCTCATTCTGCTCAAAAGGTATCGAGAGCAACCCACTTTGCATAGCTTGCTTATTTATTCATTTATTTCCTGCCTTTATTATTTTTACAAATAACTCAAGATGGCAAATATATACTACACACCTTCCTCTTCCTATTTTCCTTACAACAGCAACCCTGTGAGGTGGACTGGGTTGAGAGAGAGCCACTAGAGAGTGGCCCATAGTCACTCAGCCGGGTTCGATGGTTAAGGCAGGACTTACAGTCTCCCACTTTCTAGCCTGGTACCTTCAAGCACTAGACCAAACTGACTCTTGATACATCCAATAATAGTGCATCCACAAAGAAAACAGCAAAAAACAACATATTTTGAATAAAGTTTTCACTTGCAAATTCTTCATTCTATGGCTGATAGTTTAAAGAGCTATTTTCTCATTAAATTTAGTCTCTTTTTTTTAAGAACAGAAAAAGCATATGTTGGTAAGATTCGGCTGTGAGGAGTTGTCATAAGAAATCAAGCAAAGTCAATTCTGAGAGAGGGCAACTTTTCCAGTCCTGAATTGTCTTCATTCTGAATAGAATTGCAATAGCACTAGCACTTAAGACTTATATACTGCTTCACATTGCTTTACAACCCTCTCTAAGTGTTTTTCAGAGTCAGCCTCTTGCCCCCAACAATCTGGGTCCTCATTTTACTGACCTTGGAAGGATGGAAGGCTGAGTCAACCTTGAGCTGGTGAGAACTGAACTGCTGAACTGCAGACAGCCGGCAGGCAGCAGAACTTGCCTGTAGTACTGCATTCTAATCATTGTGCCATCACGGCTCATTAGAAAGGGATAGGGATAGAGTAGAGTAGAGTAGAATTCAATTCTTTATTGGCCAAGCGTGATTAGACACACAAGAAATTTGTCTCCAGTGCATCGGCTCTCATTGTAATAATGATAATATCAAAGTAATAATAATAATTAACAATGATACCAATAAGACAAGGTAGTAGAACAGATGCAAACGATACAATACGGCCATACGACATGGGTAAATACACATAAGACAGTACTGTGGGAATTAGGTGCTCAACAGAGTGATGGCATGAGGGGAAAAAACTCCCTGTGTGAGATGTAAGAAAATGTGAGAACATTTTCCTTGCTCTTTCAACCTCTGCAGAAAAATTGCTGGGAACAAGGCGAAGGTATTTATAGGAAATGTCATTCTATCTCAGTGGACTCCTCAATCAAAAATCACTCAAGGTGCAAAATACAACCTTGTTTAGTGAATGTAAAATGAATCCTATCAATTCCTAGCCCTAGCGCCTCTTGATCATGCCTCTGCCCACATCAAAATCCTATACTCCAATGACGGCTTACAGTAAATAGGAGATTCTTTCAAATTTTAAATATTTGCTTTAAATTATTCACACCCTCTTGAAGATAGGAACCCCAAAGTTACATTGGCTGGGTGGTGTCATTTTGTAAGGAGAGCCGACTATGTCAGCTGTTCTATGAAATTCTACTTTAAAAGTTCCTCCTCTTTTGGCTCTGAATGCAGCACTGAACTTCAAGAGCAAAATATGGCCTTTTGCCGATTATTCTTTTGGTCTTTATCTTAAGGGTGGAGCCTTAACTCAAAAATGTTGCCCATTCCTGGTTCATTCCTGGTTCATTCCTGGTTCAGAAATAGAAAATCTATTTCGCTGCTGTGCATTTAAAAACAGGCTTTGAATGCTTATTGAGGCTATCAACTTGACTGTTTTGTCTCCTGGCTTTCTTAATCTTTTTTTCTTCAGGGTAAACAAACAGTTCTCTTTGAATCAAGTTCTAACTATAAATGCAACCTATCCAGCTGAGCGAGGAGAAAGAAAAGTTTGCCTCTTGGCATCAGTTTTTCTCCATAGGCACAATAGCCTGATTTCTGAACGTGATTGAAAGAGGGAATCCCACTTGTTACTTCAATTACCCTGTTTCCCCAAAAATATGACCTACCTCGAAATTAAGTCCTAGCTTGATTTTTTACACAAGCACCCAATATAAGCCCTACCCCCAAAATAAGCCCTAATTAAGATCCCTCCCACTCCAGAGTGCACAGGTAAAAATTAAGCAAGGGTGGGGATGAGGGAGTGGAGCTACCTTACTACTTACCTTTGGACAATTTTAGCCAGGCCTCGCACACTCTGACACCTGGCTTGCCGGCCCATTTCTTCTGCAGCTGGCAAGGCTTTTCTGAAGGCCACTCTGGCTGATAACAAAGCTCTGGATCAATCCAAACCTCTGTTATTGGCTGAAATGGCCTTCAGTCCCCTGACAGCGAAAAGGAGGGTGGAGGCGATGTGCTCAAGTGAGATTAGTCAGTGGATGACATCTCCCGAAAATAAGGCTTGATGCCTTTTTTGATGGCAAAAAAAAAAAAAAAAGGCAGGCTCTTATTTTCGGGGAAACATGGTAGATCAGTAAAATCTCCAAAAACTCTGAAAACTTTCCTTCTGTATAAATTAAATACTTTTTCCTCACTAGTCTGGAGGGGGAAATTGGGTTACGATCAGCTTATTTTCTGTGTACTTGCAGTGCTGATACTTGATTTTCAATCGATTTGAAGTTACAGCAGCACTGAAAAAGTAACTTACAACCAATTCTTGCATTTACAACTGTTGTAGCATCCCCATGGTAACGTGATCAAAATTCGATTGCTTGGCAACCAGCATGTGTTTATGATAGTGGCAGCACTCTGGGGTCATGTGATCACTATTTGTAACTTTCCCAGCTGGCTTGCGACAAGCAAAGTCAATGGGAGGTGGATTTACTTAATGATGGTGTGACCCACCTAACAACTTTGCTTAACAACCATGGCAAAAAGGTCATAAAATCAGGCAAGACTCATTTAACAATTGCCTTGCTTAGTGATAGAAATTCTGGTCACAATCATGGTCACAAGTCAAGGACTACCTATATTGAAATAAAATCCAATCATCTGATACAGGGGCAGACTATTATGTATCATCCAGATGTTTGGGATTACAGCCTAATTTAAGGCTGATGGAAATTGTAATCCAAAACATCAGAATGGCACTTATCTCCATTCAAATTACTAATTTTGCTTAGGGAAAAAAAAAGATTATTGCATCCTTTTAAGCACAAAGATACAGATTAACTTTGACTTAGACACTGCCCAACTCCAAGGGATGTACAATTAAACCAACAAAATAAAAACACAATACAGTAATTGTGAAAGAAATAACAAAAGGAAATGCAAAACAAGAACTGGAAAGAACTGGTGGTGGATTCATCACACCCACACATAATCCCACCCTCTTACCCCAAAGTCTTTATGCCTTTTCAGAATGCCAACATGGTGGGACTCACACAGACATAAGTGGACATCTCACTGTTCCTTATTGGAGGAACATCATCCAAAGTTTCTGGGCGTCTGGCATTCTTGTTGTTGCTCTCTACTTCACCCTGCAGTCTGAACATCTCATTTTCCCCCGTTTTGTTCTTTAGCCTTTATTCTTGGCTTGTTTGCAGTTCTTGGTTGTTGGCTCTTCAAACCATGGTCTATTAAAGGCCACCTCTAACATTGGCATGGAGATTTCCAAGGGTAAACGTCTTCCCTGCAAGTCCCCAACCCCTCCTTGCTTGGATGTTGAGAATTGAGAAATAACCTTGGAGATTGGACAGCCTCAGGATTTGGCCCACACAGCAGAGTCACAATTCCAACAATTACTTCCAGCTATACCTAGCCTTATTTTTTTTTTCTTAACTCCCTCACTATTGAACACAATATAGCAAATTTCAGTGGTAAAATGAAGTTTGGAACAGTGACCTTTCTAGGTGAAGAACAACTTCTAGGAAGATCTATTGGCCACATAGGCACAGCTTTCTGCTTGCCTAGAATGATTCAGAGACAGAAATACCCCCAAAGCATACGTGGGAGAACTATATGGTTGGGTAAGTGATCTCATTCTATAAGTTCATCTTGATTTTGCATGCCCATGTGAAATGCAAACCTGTGCAAGAAGAAGTACATGAGGTGAGTTTTAAAAATGGTGAAGGTCAACAAGGAGAGAAGGAGGGAAAGGAAGGGTGACAACAGCTCAAACAGGAAGCAAAAGGCAAAAGTAATTAAATGCTTCTAGATTTATTTAGATGCTTGATGAAACTCACCATGAGAACAATCTGTTTTTAATCTTAAAAGGAAATAATGTACACTAAGCCATCTTCGGTTTTTTGAAGGGCTTGAAAAATTGCCATTAAAATATCCAGAAATAGATGTACAGAAATCTCCTGCTTTGTTATTACAGGTGGATTCTATTTTGCATTCACTGAGGAAAACAAAATTTTATAGCTCTATTGGTGGAGGGAAAAGACTTTTCCATCAGTCCTGATGGATATTTAATGATGCCTCCTTGGCATTGGCAAGCAGAATTGAATGATTAAGGCTATACGTATTAACTTGCCTGCCAAGAAACAATTGATATTGTTATTACTAAACAATATTGCTATTAATAATATATTCACAAATGGATCTGATTTCCTTTCATTGTTCATAAGAGTGAAGAACTTTCTTAAGTTCTAAAATATTTCCTAAACTATATATTTTCAATACTGACATGTTTAAAAAGAAAAGGAAAGCAAGGAAAAAATGTATTTTTGAGAGATCTACACTAACGGTGGGAGTGTATGAGCAAAAGTGATATAAAATTAAATTATGATTATTATCCCGTCCCTAAAAGTTTGAAACAAAACTTAGGATAATGGGCAAGCAAACATTATGAACACCAGGAAGGAACAAGAAAATGAAAACAGATTTATGCAACTCAAATTTACTGATGGAGGAATTCATGTTGGCTGTGAAATGCCTCATTGCTTTTACCCATCTGGATTTTTCCTCCTGGTAGGCATATTCTGGGCCCTTCAAGAACATCTGGTCTGTTCAGTCTTATTCACTACCTTTATCTGCTTGTGGCATGCACTAACACGGGAGCTTCCACTGAATTTTGGTTTAAAATAGACTTCAAATAAGGATGGAGATGATGAATCACCTAAGAGCTTTGAGGGAATTCATCACATTTTAAGAAGCTTAATGGAATTATCTCTGGGATTTTATCTCTTATTCCATCTCCAGTCAACTTGAATGTCAGAGATGAAATATCCTTCAGTAATACCCCAAATGATTTGTCAACTATCATCCAGGCACTCTCTTATTTTTTTTAAATTCCTAGCTAACATGGTCATTGTTGAAAATTCTGGGAATTGAAGTTCACATAACAGGAAGATAACCGGCTAATAATGTCTGAATATGAACATTCTTTCATTTCTGAAAATTTTAGTAAGAAAACTTCAAATATATTTTATTGCTTCTTCTGCTTTTATCCAACTCCTACTTACCTATCAGTATGAAATACAAAATTGTTTTACTGGCTTTCATGGTTTTCATTAGTTGTTTATTTGGAATTATTTTTTGTCTCTCATTGTTTAATTGTATGAGCCACCTCAGTCACATATGCGAGATGGGTAGCAGGTAAAAATTGAACAAATAAAATGCAGCAAAATAAAAACATTGGGTATTATAGCCTTGAAATGTAGAGTCCCTGGTACTCTTTGAACTTGGTTGTTTTCTTGCAGACATTTCATTATCTAGCTAACTTCATTAGTGCACTGATGATGTTACCTACATGGGCAACCCACAATTCAACTCTTGAGCTACAAATATTCTCTTCTGTTGGAACATCTTGAAAGACACAGCTTTTTTATCTAGACTATAAGTACCAGTGACCACAAATTAGGGGCAAAGAAGTAAAGATGGTAGCAGTACAAGCAAAGCTTTGCTCATTCTTGAGATGATAATCTTGATATTTTTGCCTGGAATATGCCTGAAAGGGGAAAGAGGTATGGATGAGGCAAAGGGAATGGGTGAAACCAGGGGTGGGCTTCAAAAATTTTAGCAACAGGTTCTCTGTCCATTTGCTGGGTGGGCGTGACCACGGTCGGCATGGCCTAGTCAGCCTACTGCACCATAGCGGGGAGGTGTTGTTTTTGCCCTCCCCGGACTCCGGAGGCTTTCCTCGAGCCTCCGAGAGGGCAAAAATGGCCTCCCTGGTCTCCGGAAGCCGGAAACGGGCCCATTTCCGGCCTTCCTGAACTTCTGGGGGGCCTGTTCACCCTTCCCAAGCCTCTGAGCAGGCCCTGCACTTACCTGCATCCAAAACAGGCCACATGGGGACTCCTGGGAGGGGATGGGTGGGCGGGGCCAGCCAGGAGTGAGATTTGGGGGTTCTCCAAACTGCACAGAATCTTATTTAGGGGCTTTCCTGAACCCTTAGGAGCCCCCAACAGCCCACCCCTGCATGAAACACATGCCCATCAACAACTTGGGAAGTTCTTGGGAGGATTATTTTAAAAGTCAAGATGGCGGTATAATTTTTTAAAAAATGGGACCCAAAAGTTACATACATCTCCTTCTTTGGTATGGTTGAACTGCACTGTTTTTGCACCACAACTTTGAACAGCTATGCCTTTTGTGCTTGGAAAAAAAAACCCAGACATCTGCAGAAAAATACAATGACACCGCAAGGGCAATGCGTGCAATGATGTTGTACTTGCACTCAATAAGTTGATAACTTAGATTGGGGGGGGGGGGCACCAGAAGCTCCCAAGGCCTACAGGCTAGCCCAGTGCTTCTCAAAACCTTTAAGATGTGTGGACTTCAATGCCCAGAATTCCCCATCCAGTACTTCCACCGCTTCTTCCCTCCCCTAGATCTCATTTCAAGGGTTTGGAGTTCACTCCTCAGGACAGAGTTTGTTAAACTGTGGTTACTATCAGTTGCATGGACTTCAATTGCCAGAGTTCTTGGTGGCTGAGGAATTCTGGGCAATGAAGTCCACACATCCTAAAATGGCCACGGTTGAGAAACACTAGGCTACATTAAGCAAGTGTGTGTGTTTGTATATGTGTGAATTCTGAAAGAGAATTGTGGCTGACCATGCCCTGTAATAATGCCAACAAAAAGAGGAGCTGACTTTTAACTCAAGGGAGAAAGTATAATTTATCTTCTACATATTCCAGAACCTTAGGAGTCTCTCTATAAGGCAAACCAGGATAAAGATGGAGCTCATAACTATTATCCGCTGAACCCCATTGCCTTTCAGAAACCCATTTTTTTCCCTTTGGATGGGATTTCATGCCCTTAATCAAAGGCATTGGCATCTTCTGGTTTGATTCCATCAGCTTTGCAGTCCAAAACCAAAGAATGCCATCAGATGGGTATTCCAGTATCCCTGAAAAATTGTTGACTTAAGCATCCCCCCCCCCCAAATTTGAATTGCTGTGACTTTTAATACCCACACAGCACATGGTATAATTATCACAATTTTATAGCTGCCCTAACAGAGAGATTGAGATATCAAATGACTTGCCAAAGGTCAGGGAGGAAAGTGGGAATAAAGCTGCAAATAGAAGCTGGCTTCCTGTCTTTCTGGACAAGCAGCCATGCAGCCTACTTTCCTGTTGAAGACACCTTTCGAAACACGCCTGTTTTCTGTGTCACTATGTGAGGGAGTAGGTGTTTTCAGCAACAGGATGCAACCAATTAATTAAAACATCCATATTAGGATATTCTTGGAGTTGAGGCCAGGCAAAGACCTCGGACAACGAAATCCTAAACACAGCTTGATATTTTTCTGCAACATCGGAATCCTAAATTTTTAGTCCTAAAATTAAATCCAGAAGGATCTCTTTAATATTGTCATACTGCAACAGTAATCCACCCTGGGTTTCTCTGGATAAATTAGCTTAGTTTTTCTGTCTCCCATGGTGGGGAATGGATAGCAATTTATGCTTGGAAAGGATGGCTGGAACTTCTGCTCGACCACTGGCTTCTTCCTGGCAGAGCAATAGAGAAGTAGAATTATTGCCGCAGACTTCTCCAAGTTGTCACTCCCAAGAAAGGAAAAGCAAAAAAGATTAGCTGATCTGATAAATCCTCATAACCCAAGATTCAGTTTGATGGATAGCAAAGTCCCCAAGGTTAAAATGATGTGTATGTAGGGAGATAGATTAAAATTATTTGCCAGATGAAAACATCTGGAAAGGGATGAGTTACACAGGAAAAAAAGGAATTTTGTTCCCGTGTGTATGTGTGTTAAAAAACCTACCTGTGCTTTCTATGGCTCTATTACTTGGAACTCTGACAAACAGCTGCAGTGTATCGCTTAACAACCATGGCAAAAAATGTCAAAGTGTGCATAACTCACTTAACAATTGCCTCACTTAGCAATAGAAATCATAGTCCCGATAATGTTCATAAGTCAAGGACTACCTGGATTGTTGCCATAAAAATCTACTCAGGCCCTCCATGAAATCCCCAGAGCAGAGCTCAACTCTTAGGATATCTTCTTCTTTTGCTCGCCCATCCTGGGACTCTGCTTTGCTCACCACCTTCATCCTAGGGGTGTCAAACTCGATTTCATTGAGAGCCACATCAGGGTTGTATCTGACCTCAGAGGGATTGGAAGGGTGCATGGCTGGGAGGGAAAGGGGGGGCTGAGGGGGTGGCCAGCTTGCCATCACTCATTGAGGGGGTGGCCAGCTCGCCATCACTCATCACTCCATTTTCAGCTGTGATAGCCTCCTGCAGCTCTCTGCCAGCGAAAACACTGCTCGGGGGCACCATGCACGGCCTCCCTGAGCTGCATTTTTGCTGGCAGAGGCCTGCAGGTGGCTGTCACGGCTGAAAATGGAGCCCAGGCTGGTCGCACGTGGCCCTCCCAAGCTCCGTTTTCACTGGCAGAGGCACCGCAGGCCGGTTCTTCACTGTTGCCAGGGTGGTCCCACAGACCTCGCAGGCCGGATCCAGCCTAGGGCCTTGAGTTTGACACACCTGTCTTAGCCCCTTTAATGCCAATATTCCATTTGGCATACTAAGTCTTGCCATTTTGGTTGTATCCAGGGGTGGGATGCTACCGGTATTAACAACCAGTTTGGTGATCTCGCGCTTTGCGCACATGACCAGGGGGAGTAACATAGCTGAGGAGCGGCAATCTGCTCTTCTGTGCTGATCAGCTGGAACGATAAAAGTCAGTACAATGCAGGGGCAGGCGGACAGCCCACATGATCGTCCGAGTGAACTGGTTCATGTCCAGCTGATCTTTGGAACTAGGGGTTTGCTCGAACCAGTCCGAACCAGCAGAATCTCACCCTTGGTTGCATCTATCATTTAGCAGCAGCTAAAATACAAAACTCTAAAACAATACGGAAGCACAATGCAGACTAATCTGACAGGAGTCTCCTTAGAGGGATGTCCATAAACACCGAATGGTAGCCACAACCAATGTGTGTAAAATCAATTTATGTAATATTTGTTTTATTTATTTAAGAGCTGAAGAATTTAGTTAAGAGCTGAAGAAGCTTCTTGGATGAGAAGTGATATGTCATCAAATAAAAAAATAACAACAGCTGCCTTTTGAAAAAGCACCTTTAGGTCAATTTATGCATCCCTGTATGCAAAAAGGGAGAGGGTTTTGATTATGTACAGGTAGTCCTCGACTTACAAACTTAGTGACTGTTCAAAGTTACGGCACTGAAAAAAGGGACTTATGACCGTTTTTCAGGCCTATGACTGTTGGCAGCATCCCCACGGACTCGTGATTTACATTTGGATGCTGGGCAACTGACTCACATTTATGACGCATTGTAGAGTCCCAGGGTCATGTTATCCCCCTTTGCAACCTTCTTGACAAGCAAAGTCAACAGGGAAGCCAGATTTACTTAACAAACATGTTACTAATTTAGCAACTGCAGTAATTCACTGAACAACATGGCAGGGAAAGTCATGAAACGGGGCAAAACTTACTTAACACATTTTTCACTTACCAACATAAATTTTGGGCTCAATTGTGGTCATAAGTTGTGGACGACCTACAATTGTGGGCATCATTTGGACTTTTTGGACACTAATGGAGGTAAGAATGCTGGCATGGGAAGGGCTGTATGTGGGAATTTTCAGGACTCTGGTGTTGTGGCTCACCAGAAGCCAGTGGAGCTGGCGGCAGACTCGGACAATGGGGAGGTTGGGGAGGAACCTGGAGTCTGGGGAAGGCTCTGATGAGTGCTCTGTGTCAGAGGCAGAGATGGGGCCAGGGCCGTCTGACAGTTATCAGCTGCCTTCGGAGTTGGAGATCAGTGGGGCAGAAGAACAGCTGGAGCCTGTTCCCAGTGTGTGCATGAGTAGAGCTGTCAGGAGAAGGAACAGTTAAGAAACAAGGGTAGACTCTGGAGTAAAGGCTCAGGTGGACAGTGAATGGCCCCTCCCATGGGGAAGAAAGAGGGGCGAAAGGGAGTGGTGTTTGCAAGAGACAATTAATTAAATTCATAAGAGTAAAGATCTGTTCCTGACTTCTTGCCAAGTAATTGCTGCTACAGCATGGTGTTTGGAAGATATCGGCCTGGTAACTCTCCAAGCCTGATAAAGGTATATAGTTGTGAAATCTTATGAAAGACTGTTTGCCAGGACGTTGCTGGAGAGAAATTCCCTTTAACCTAAATAAAAGGGGTTTTATTGGGATGAGGAGTCTGCTTCACAATCTTGGGAAGCCTAGGTCAGAACACCTGACAGCAGGCATTTTCAGGAACTTTGGATTCCTATCCAAATGTTCTTTTGATCCGGACATGTTGGAAACCATGGCAATTGGAGAGGGAGGAAGCCCAGTTACCACATTTCCCATCTCCGGCCTGGGTTAAACCCATGCTCAGATGGCCAGTGCCTTCCATTGGCACCAACATGTAAAAACCTGGATTGTTACAATGGTGCCACTGCTTAGCCAGGGCAGTCTAGCACAAGATTTCAACAAGACCCTTGATCATTTTCAGTCTGTTTATTAGAACATTTTTCGCAGCTGCCTTGCTCAGACAGCAATGCATTCAAAAAATCATTGAATAAAATTGCAGTGAAAAGTAATACACACCACTAAAACCAACAAAACCAATTAAAAGGTAATTAGAACTAAAAACAAAATCTGCTGTTCACGACCTGGTCAAGGGCCAAGACTTAACTGTTTTTCTGATGGCCTACAGAGAACAGATCACAACTACCCCTGAGCAATAAAGCTGAAAATGAAATAAATTAAGTCCTGTTTACTTATAATCCGTTTAGAAAAATGTGCTTTTCCAAACTCACATACTCACCTCTTCATGTATTTTTCATGTTAAACAATGCTATTGGAAACTCTACAATGGCAGAATAAATGAGGGAATTTACAGTAGTTTCTCTATGAATTGCATTCTGAAGCCTTAGAAAATTTCACTGGGGCCAGGAAGACCTCAATTACCCCAAAGCTGGGATCTACATCCTATCTGACATCCTGAAGTTCAAAAAAATTAATTTTGAACCTACATGTATGCAAACACCCCAGCCAAGCCATACTTCCATACATCACAGCTGTTAAAAATAACAAGCGGTATTTCACTTCAGCCACCTCCATTTTGCACAAGGACAGCAATCGGATCTTTGTGGGTGGATCTGGAAGCCCACACGGAAAGGATGAGCCGGTCAGGACTCAAGAATAGGTTAATAATCTTAATATTACTGAGGTATACAGCATCTGGCATTGCCAATGCAGTAAAAAAAAAACACTTTTCTTGCCATCTGCCCAAACTGATTAGAATGACAATGCTTCCTGAACTCCGTATCTTCCAATGCAGTTTCTGAATAGAGATGATCGTGGGATAGGACAGATGCAGCACCCATAAAAAACAGGCAGAGCTTCAATCACACCTTTAAGGCTGCCATTTTGACTTTTTTGACCATACCCAAGGACACTCCTGTGTGGACTATGCAAAATTCTAGTCTTAAGCCCTCTGGCCCAGCAGGCAACTCCCCTACCACTCTTTGGGGGTGCTGATAGGACTGGAGCCACTGGATTTCCAGGATCTCCCCATTTGTAATCCACTGAACTGCCCCAGCAATAACCTACACACGAGATACAGATGGTCAATTTACAGTAACAATTGAGGTCAAAATTTCCACTGCTAAACAAGACGGTTGTTAAGTTTCGCCCCATTTTATGACCTTTCATGCCACAGTGTTAAGTAAATCACTGCACTTCCTAAAGTGAAATCATTTGCTTATTAGGCAACTGTGACTTCCTCCCATTGTGCCAAGAGAGGTCGTAAAATACGGCAAAATTCTTGCAACATGAATTTTGGGCTGAATTGTCGTCCTCAGTCAAGGACTACCTGCTTTCCTAGGTCCAGTCTGACTTTGGGTGCAGAGTTGGGATGAAAATGATTTTTCGTTGGGATTCTTCAACGCCATCAGCACTTTCCACTTAAGTTCCATTTTCTTAAAAACTGCAAAAGGCTCACAAATGCAGAACATCAGAGCACTACGATGCAAGCTTTTATAAACTGTTTACGGTATTATTATTTTTTTAAGAATTGAAATGATAATCACTATGAAGGCTTTTTTCCACCCCTTCCTCCCCACAACAAATAGATGACAATTGGTGCGTGGGTGGCCTAAAAAACAAGTGTGTCCAACTGCCAAGATGTTTGGAGATGCGATGTCCTTCTGTCTGCAGGCTTCCAGCATGGGACCTCTTACTTAGTGGAGAAATCAAAAGCAGATTTGCTCTCAGTAAGAAGTCTAGTGCCTTCTTTTTTAAAAAAATTTTTTTTTCTTTAACATAGCAGTGAATAGCATGTGTTCGTTCATATGGGAACAAATAAAATAATGTTTTAAAGAACATTACTGCCCTGGCACAGATATGAGATTAACACTTTTCCTGCCATTCGGGAACTCGGTCATTGAGAGCCAACTATTATTTTTGTTTGTTTGCTTGTTTCTATTTTTTCAATACAAGTTGCTATGCAATATTCAGCCAGGGTGGCTGAATGTCAAAAGGGATGTCTTTGATGAAGCGGTCTGCCAAACTCTTGAAGATTTGGGGCAAAGCCTTCCAGCAAAATGAAGCCCAATCTGATTAGAGATGGGTGGGTGAGTTACAAAATTCACGATGGTGAGTGCAGGGACATGATCAATTGCCTTGCACCTTTTTATGTGTCACAACGATTTGATTTCCTTCCACAGACACCTCTGGCCCCAATATATTCCCAGTATTTCATGATTCAAATCTGCAGCCAGCCATAAGTAGATTTGGTGAGGCCAACAGTAACCATATTTTTACCAATAAGAAATTTCCTAACAGTGAGAACAATGAATCAGTAGAACAGCTTTTCTCCAGAACTTGTGGGTGCTTCATCACTGGAGGCTTTTAAGAAGAGACTGGAATGTATTGGATCTCCTGCTTGAGCCGGAGAGTGAGACTAAAAGGCCACCAAGGTCCTTTCCAACTCTATTATTCTGTATTCTATTCATTTTTAACTATTCCTTTCGTTCCATTTGGAGATCCTACCGAAAAGCAGAGCTGGAAGTAAATTCCACCAATTGTATTATTTGATAATAAATACAGATAATCCTTACCACTACAATGGAGCTCAAAATTTGTTGCTAAGTGAAACATTTGTTAAGTGAGTTTGTCCCATTTTATAACTTTGCCACCACAGTCGTTAAGTGAATTATTGCACTTGTTATGTTAGTAACATGGTTGTTAAGTGAATCTGGACTTCCCACTGATTTTGCTCCCCAGAAGGTTGCAGAACGATCCCATGACCCTGGACTCTGCAGCCATCATAAATATGAACCAGTTGCAAAGCATCTTGATCAATGGTCCTAAGTGTGAAAATGGTCATAAGCCACTTTTTCGGTGGCATTGTAACTTGGAACGGTCACTATGTCAACTGTTATAAGTCAAGGATTACCTGTACCTACTTTTGTTCTGCATCCTGAACTGCTGTTATTATTTTTCTTATGAAGCAGATGCTTGTGACTGTTGAGGAATCAATATTCTAACTCCCATAGAGCTGAACGTGCCAATTCAGTGATAGCAACCTTGGAGTATTCATCTCTAATGACAATGATCTAAGTGCTAGAGTCCACTGTAACTACATAGTCAAAAAGGCATTAAGAGTTATTAACCTAATCCTACGTAGCTTTTTCTCTGGTAATATCACACTACTAACTAGAGCATACAAAACATTTTATAGACCAATACTTGAATACAGTCTGGAAACCACATTACGTATCTGATATTAACACAGTTGAGAAAGTCCAGAAATATTTCACAAGAAGAGTTCTCCACTACTCTTCGCATTGCAGAATACCTGATGCCACCAGACTTGAAATTCTAGACCTAGAAAACCGAGAACTATGGCGCCTTCGGTCTGATCTAAGTATAGTATATAAAATTATACATTGCAATGTCCTACCTGTCAATGAATACTTCAGCTTCAACCATAACAATACAAGAGCACACAATAGATACAAACTCAAGGTAAATTGCACCAAACTTGATTGCAGGAAATAGGACTTCAGCAACAGAGTAGTCAATGTCTGGAATCCTCTACCTGACTCTGTGGTTTCTTTCCCAAACCCCAAAAACTTTAACCTTAGACTTTCTACTATTGACCTCACCCCTTTCCTAAGAGGTCTGTAGGGGGCGTGCATAAGTGCACCAACGTGCCTACCGCCCCTGTCTTTGTTTCTTTTTATTTTTCTTATATGTATCCATTTCATGTATTCATAACCATGTTTATACTTATACCTGTTATCTTATAATTGCTTGACAAAATAAATAAATAAAAATAAATAAATAAAACCTACCAGTGGAAGGCCAGACTTAAAGCTTCTGCCCACACTGTACCAGGAAATGGTCATCGGTGGGGTGTATCCAAGGACTTAGATACTTCACAAGACACAAGGAGACCACAAGGGTATAGGGCAATTTTTGCTGGTCTTTTCTAGATCTGGATCTCAATCCATGGGTGGCTGACCTCCAGAGGCTGCAGGTGTTCCATCTCTGGAGGTTTTCAAGAAAAGATTGGATAACCATTTGTCCAGAATGGTACAAGATCTCCTGATCAAGCAGATGATTGGAATAGAAGGCCTCCAACCTCGTTATTCTACGTTCCATGTTCTACCGGTAAGCAACATGGTTTATGACCTTGTCTACAATAGGAGAGGGGACATTTGAAGGATAGAAGGATCTCAAATTTTCAGAAAACCATCTGGTGATGTTGTGACATTATAAGAAAACAACAGAATTTTCTCTCCCTTCCTGTTGGTTTTTAACATCATTGAGGCTTAAATTGCTCCCGTTATTACTCTTAGAATTCCTGTTTTTCCCATTGACAGAAATAGTTGTTTGGCTTTTCAGGACCGAGGATCAGAAGGAGGTTAATACATCTGCATCTTCCATTGCCATCTCCAGTCTTAGTTTAAAATAAACCTGTCACTTGCATTCAGCCACGTGTCCCCCAAACGTGGGTGTAGTGGGACATATGGGGTCTTGGGTGGATATTCCTATTAAACAACATTATTCATTGTGGAACTTGTGTGAGAGATACTATTTAGCTGACATATCATAATGGGGAAAGTGCTGAACTTCTTGGCTCTGTAGAACATGAGTCAATATGAAGCAATCTTCATTTGCATTTCCAACGGGAGATTTTCATCACTGCATTTCTGAGATGCAAAATGTGTCATTACAGTATTGCTTATTTTTCTCTCCGTGTTTCTGAAGCTGTCAGAGGAAAGTAGGCTTATGTAATGATAATAATTCATTTTATAATAGTCTTGCTTCAAGACTGTTATTCTATAGTAGTGCTAAACAAATGTCATCTTTAAAACCAACTTGTGAGGTGACCATAAACGCTTTTTTAACACTGATTTATAAGAACCCCATACACAACGGAAGTTGTGTTGCCAAATGGAAGCTGTGGTTTTTCTCCTTCATGTTTTTGGGGTTATCAGATTGGGAACGATAGAAGTGTCTAAACACAAAGACACAATGGGCTTTGTGACTTCATGCAAACAACGCACATTGCAATCTGCACCATTTCCACATGACATCATGACATGCACTGTATCATAGCAGTTATGCCTTATGGCGCTTATTATTATTTTCTTTTTTCCCACATCTCTTCCCTCATCATTTCATTTATCCCCAAACCTCTCTTACAAAAATTACTTCCTTAGACTCTCTGGGGACAATAATGCCTGTGGAAATTCTCAATTGTGCCAGTCACGGTTGTCCCAAAGGTCCTTTTTCCAAAATAAACTGGGCTTTCCTTACAGTCATTTAGAACTGAAGAAGCTTCTTGGATGACAAGTGAAACATTTTCAAAGGGAAGAAAATCAAAAAAATCCAGTTGCCACTTTTGGGACATGCTCAATAATGTGAAAATGGCAGCCATAATGGTGTGAGGCCCAGAAAATACAGATGGTGCTTTGAGTGCACTATGATGGTCACCTTCTTGACTGCCTCCTCCTGACACCTGGACTCTCCAACACCTGCTCCTCAGGGCCAAAACAGAACAGGTTCTAGACCAAGGACCTTCAAACTTGACAGCTTGAAGACTTGTGGACTTTAACTCCCAGAATTCTCGAGCTAACATGACTGGAGGAGGAATTCTGGGAGTTGAAGTTCACAAGTCTTAATTCTGTCAAGTTTGAAGACAAATCCAATAAGGTGAGAAATTTACACAACCCTCACTCCATTTTGCTCCTCTCAGATTCTGAGCAGTTTTAGTGATGCCATGCCCCAAATGATGTGATTTCATATTTTGTACAACGTTTGAGACAAGTACAGGTAGCCCTTGATGTACAACCACAATGAGCCCATAATTTATGTTGCTAAGTAAAAACTTTGTTAAGCAAAGTTTACCCCATTTTATGACTTTTCTTGACGCAGTGGTTGAATGAATCACTGCCATTGTTAAATGAGTAACATGGCTGTAAAGTGAATCTGGCTTCCCCATTGACTTTGCTTGTCCAAAGGTCTTCAAAGGCGATCACATGACCCCTCTCCGGGGACATTGCAACCATTATAAATATGAATCAGTGGCCAAGCATCTGAATTTTGATCATGTGACCATGGGGATGTTGCAACGGTCATAAGTCGGGGACTACCTGTAACATTGCTTTATTTGTGCCCCATTGATGAAAATGGCAATGCTGTACACCCAAGGGTGCATGTACGTTTTCTTAGCTTCAGATGCTATTTGAGCAGGCTCAGCACAACAATATTAGCCATTTGCATCACAGACTTGAATGAGGCAGCAAATTCTTGAATTGTATTAGCAGCCCCCATCACAAGATCCGGGCGTCTGTTTTGAACTGTTTCCCAGGTTTCAGAATAAAGCACATCAATAGATTTCAGAACATTTTACAGAAATATATGTAAACTCTGCTTAGCTTAAAAATGAGTTAAAGCTGTGGAAAGAGCTAGATAAAAGAAGAAAAACGAAATGGATACTAAAAAATTAGAAGGATGAGCTATAACGAGGCAGAAGGCAGTGTTATACCATCTTTGGGTAGACACTGCTTCAGGATTTTGTGTAATTTCACTGTATTTGTTTTGTCCTTGGCTTTTATATTGAGTCTTGGGACATACATAGGATATAGACATATCCATGTGAACAGTTCAGGCCCTTTTAATTCAATTTTATCAGATCAGTCTTCACCCAAAGTACATCATGAAACCAGATTTACAATAAGCGAAACCCAAAATGTCATTATAATAAAACAAGCCAGAGACTCCTAACAACAGTAGGTCTTTCTGCATGATAATGAAGTAGATTGACTCTGCTGGCATTTGGAATCACTGATGCGTTGGGTAACCATGGTTGGACATGAGTGAGTGAAAATTTTAAATTAGCTAAAGGGAAGCTAAGAAAATGTTGAGAGACACATTCCATCCAGATGGATGAAATCTCACCACAGGAGACAGAGGTTCTCCTCCCCAAAATCCTTCTGGAGTGTAAAAAGACTGGCATCTGCCCAGATATAAAGGACAGCCAAGGAAATGAAATATTTGGAACAGGTCTACGCAAGAGATAGAGAGTCCTCCTTCCTCTTCCACTAAAACTTTATAGTCATATGTTGAGAGGACTACATCAATCATGCATTAAAAATCAAATATGATCATTTCCCATCCACTTTGTAACACAAACGTTGCTATAGGATGCTTGTGCTGCCATCCTCTTTGTAGCTGTGGTCCAGATCAGCAAGTACAAGATTAAGATACCAATATCTACAAGAACAGAAAAGAACTTTATCAGGAGCAGGAGCCCAGTCAAAATGGTATGAGTGAACTCCCCCTTAATGGTCCCTGGCCTAAACCTTTTTTAAAAAATCAACCAAGATTGTTCAGATTGTTCCCCCACCACAATTAATTTCCCACTTTTAGCTACTCACACATACACACTACACCCTGCTCACAAACAAGCCTCTTAAGAATTTCAATGCAGCAGCCAAGAATGGAACAATACTTTGTAATGTCGAAATCCTGATCTGAAATCAAAGAACTAGACAATACTGTTGTCTAGTTTCAGATACACGATGGGAGATTGTTAGGGGAAAATTGTACCTTAATGATGCAGAACCATTTTCATTTAAATTGCAATTACGCATTACCTATGGTCCTATGTCCTTGATGGTAGAAGTGTCTCAAAAATGCAGGTGAAGTGATGAAAATTTCCCTACTCAAATACAAGAGAAAGAGATGGAGGGAGGGAGAGGGAGAAGAAGGAGAGGGAAGAAAGAGAGAGAGGGAAGAGAGAGAGGGAGGGAGAGAGAGAGAGAGAGAAAGAAAAGAAAAAGACAGACAGACAGAAAGAAAAAAGAAAAGAAAAGAAAAGAAAAGAAAAGAAATGAAAAGAAAAGAAAAGAAAAGAAAAGAAAGAAAGAAAGAAAGAAAGAAAGAAAGAAAGAAAGAAAGAAA
>BLBF01000022.1:6507279-6534875 GCA_015471245.1 Laticauda colubrina | reverse complement strand
AAAGAAAGAAAGAAAGAAAGAAAGAAAGAAAGAAAGAAAGAAAGAAAGAAAGAAAGAAAGAGACAGAGAGGAAGAGAATGAGAATGTATTTTCAGGCTAACATGATATTTGTAGAATTATTCATAGAATTATTACAAGATGTAAAATATTCCATGCTTCCTCTGATTTGGGGGTAGTCTAATTGACACCCATTAATGGAGCGATAGGTACACCTATTTAAACATAAGCACCTTGAGCAAAAAGCATTTACTTCCAGAAGTGAATGTATTAAGATTGCACTTGGATGGACTCGCACTTTCTTTACATCCAATTCACTGAATCGCATGTGCATTTCATGCTTTATGTTCCACAGAATACTTAATGTTCCAGCAGTTATATCCTTCCCTCTGAACAAAATAGGATTTTCAGCCATTTCCTGCATACTGGAATTGAGCCGAGATTGAAGTGATAGGCTGTGCAACAGGGAATTGGTTGAAATGGTCCAGCTCATCTTCCATCTGTATTGCTGAGCAGAAATTCTCAGCCATACAAAGGAGAATGAGTTTTTAACAAACGGTCCCAAACTTGAGAGTTATTATTGTAAAGGATATAATTTGTGGCAGAGTTTCAAACTGTACAGGAACCTATTTAATAACATGTATGTGCATGATACTTTCCCACTGCATTAATTTCAAGAAAGCACATTCTGGGATGTCCATTTCAGCATGAAGTAACTTGGTTTTACATGGATAGGAATGATGCAACTGTCCTCAGGTAAAAACTGGGATGAATATCAAATTACCCAATTCTTTTTTTGAACTCTGAAAAACCTTCACTCCCCTATTTATAAGTCCAAGCCCAAACCAGCTCAAACTAGCCAGCTGTATTAATAAATGCATTACATACTTTTTGAAGCTTGCTAAGACGGAGCATCTGTTTATTTTCTAGTTTGGAAGTAAGGTAGATAAGAGTTTTTTTTTTAAACAAGCAGAATTTTCTTGCATAGCTTGGCTATTTGTATAAACCACCTCTGATTTTGTACTCACAGCAACATTCACTTTAAAAATAAAGGAATTAAATAAAAAAAATGAAATCAAATCAATCAATCAATCAACCAATCAATCAGCTTCAGCCAATGACCGGGTAGCTTTCAGTTCTAAGTGAAGCTTGATTATTACACTGAAAACTCAATTGCTACTAAGTCTAAATTATTTCATTTCAACATTGTGAAGTTTATAGTATAAGAAGCAGGCAGGAACAACAGGCACACTACAAGCCATACTGATTAACATCAGGAGAATTACACAAATTACACAGGATAATGTCACTTGTGCAGTGGTGTCATTATCAATTCTTTCCCATTCTTTCCCAACTCTTTCCCACACCGACACCCATGATGATATCCAGCAAGAATCCAAATTTGGAACAAATTATATATGGTATGTATAATAGTTCTGAGCTAGTTTTGTAGACAGGAAAGCTCACCTCTGATTTTATTTTTGATAGCTGGAATTGTTTTTAAAAATCCTGACCAGGTCCAAGGCTTGTATTTCTAAGTTTGTTTTTTAAAGGCATGCTGATTAAACCAGGAAAATACTTTTTATTGGGTGTGACATGAGCAAAGATCAATGCACGCACCAGAAATTAGTTCTGAAATCCAAGTTTGTCATTGGTTTAAATGTAATTTTAGGCTCTGAAGATTAAAACAATATTGGCTTCGGAAACGGATTTCACATTAACGAGTTTTAAAAAATAATATTACCCTCTTTCCCTTCATTCAAATTGTTGTGACCATCTCCAAAGGTGTGGTGGACTAGGGAGATGGGGTTAACTTATCAACCAAAATGGAAACTTAAATCTTTTTTCATTTTTTGAGAATCTGAAAGGTTTGCCTGTGTGTAAGTGGGAGTTCAGGGAGGAAAAAGAAAGGAAACTCTGGTTGGAAGCTATCTGACTAGCAAGAATTTTAAGCAGCTTTATCTCCAGGTGCAGCTGGACGTACATTCTATGAAATAACCAGGGAAAACTATACCTGTTGAAGGCCTAGATAAATGTATTCCTCTTAGACCCAGTGTTGACCTGGAGACCAAGGCAAATTATGAGTGCTTGAACTGCATAACAGTGTTAGTATAACCAATGTTCTCATATCATATCTTGCTTAATCTCATGCCATTTCACCTTCAATTTCACCTTCTTAAATATACAGTAACTGCATACTTGTAATTGCTCTTTGTAGTTTAGCTTTCATTTAAAAACAACTATTCATATACAAATCCAGAAGGTTCTTCTTATAGCAACTATCCAGAAGGACAAATGAGTGCTTTTAGCCAGGCTCTTTTGGGGGAACATGTTAAAAGCACAGAGAACCTCTTCCCAATATTAAGGACATAAAGGGGTAATCCTAAAAATGGTTTTCTTCAAAGAAGATTGCAGAAACCTGGGCAATTGTTTTATTTTAAGGGAAGTCTTGAACATGATCTACAACAGGGGTGTCAAACTCACAGTGTCACGTGACGAATCAGGACTTTCCCACCCCCTTCGTTAAACCAGGCATGGGCGTGACCAGCATGTGACACATCCGGCCCATGGGCCAGGAGTTTGACAGCCCTGATCTACAGTGAGGGTGGGCAACTATGGCTCCTTTACAACCTGTGGTATTCAACTCCCAGAATTCCTGAGCCAGCCACAAAGGCCCCATAACTTCCCACCCCAGGTCCATAGGCTCAAATCTCCCTGAACTTCCAAAAGTTTGAGCCTAGGGCCTAGTTGTAATGCCTCCCCCATCCTCCCACTTTTGAACAATGGCTTTAAGAACACTATTTTTAACCTGTGATTAAACAGTGATGGATTTTATCTATAATTGCAAGCTAAACAGCCAGTGACGGATTAAGGCTCACTGGTGCCCTAAGTACTGACAAATCTTGGTGCCCCCCTACTTTGTACATACTATACAAACAAAGCCATATTCTCAACTCTGTGGTGCCCCTTTGGGCCTGGTGCCCTAAGCATGTGCTTAGTCTGCTTAATGGTTAATACAGCACTGTAAACCGCATTTGTAAAGGTTTAGAAGCTGAGACAAATCACCAGTTTTCAAATATTGCAGATTTCTGCCTCCATTCCAACATTAGCTCCCTGAATATTGACACCAATACTACCTACCGTTGAGCTATATCAAAAATCAGGATCTCTGAATAGCTTTTTATGAGGAATAAATCACTGCCTGCCAAGAGTAGTAATTTAAAAATTAAGCCAGATCTTTCTTCTCTAAACCGTGTGTGTGTGTGTGTGTGTGTGTGTGTGTATTTGTTTTTTTAAGTTTTCGCGGGTACTTACATGAATGCAGTTCAGCTTCCTTCGGGTATTATCCCACGTCATTGTAGTACTTTTAAAGTTGTAGCAACGTTTGAGCAGAATCTCATCTGCCATCATCAGGCTTCTGTATTAAGACAGAATTAATGTATCAGGCTTCTGTATTAATACAGAAGCCTGATGATGGCAGATGAGATTCTGCTGAAACGTTGCTACAACTTTAAAAGCACTACAATGACGTGGGATATTACCCGAAGGAAGCTGAACAGCATGCGCATATATATGTGTGTGTGTGTGTGTGTGTGTGTGTGTGCGCGCGCGCGCGCGCTGTTCAGCTTTCTTCGGGTATTATCCCACGTCATTGTAGTTGTGCTTTTAAAGTTGTAGCAACGTTTCAGCAGAATCTCATCTGCCATCATCAGGCTTCTGTATGGATGTGGGTCTCACAGCTTTTGGTTTCGAGGCTGGCCTATTCTGATTGGCTGGGAGTTTTGGTCTGTGTTCACTGGACTTGGAGTTTGATTGATTGGTGTTTCTGGTTTCTTCTGTCTGTTTTGTGGCTTTGATTGGCTGGCAACACTCTGTTCCTGTGTTGGAGGCTTTCAGTGCAGCTTGGCTTCGTGTGAAAGGACGGCTGCTATCCATTAGGAAGCCAGGTTTCACCTGGGTGCCTGGTGGGGGGGGTGTTCGAGTTGGAGGCATCAGAGGGAGTCTGTTTGTGCTCAGGTGTTTGCCTGGTTTGTGGTGTGGAGATCTTTCTATTTGAGAGTGCAGGCTTCCAAATGATTGACAGTCTGCTGGAATCATCTCTTCTATTCATGCTTTCAGGTCTTTTTTCAATCTCTATGGCTTCTCTGATGATTCTGTGGTTGGGGTTTTCTATAGTGGCCAGGGTTTTAGTGCCATTGAAGTTGATGTTGTGACCTGTGGTTTTCATGTATTGGACTAGTGAGGAGGTGTGTTCCAGCTTTTTTACTGCATTTTTGTGTTCATCTAGGCGGGTACTTACTTTTCTATTGGTCTGTCCAATGTATGTGGCCGGGCATGATGTACAGGGAACTTCGTATATGCCTTGGTTTTCCAGGTCAATTTTGTCTTTGGGGTTTTTAAGGATGGCTGCTATTTTTTGTCTGTTTTGAAGGCAGTCTTGATGTGATGCCTGTGTAGTATCTTACTGATTTTATCTGTAGTACCTCTTTTGTAGGGCAGGACAGCTGTTCCATAGGTCTGTTGATCTTCTAGGTCTCTGTTATGTCTTGGTGTGTTTTTGTGGATCAGGTTGGTGATTTTGTTTTTTTGGAAGCCATTGGCTGTCAATACTTCAGTCAGGGTGCATAGTTCAGTCTTTATATGTGTCTTGTCTGCCAGGCGTTTGGTTCTGGTAATTAGTGTTTTAGCCACGGAATTTATCTGTGCTGGGTGGTGGTGGGATTGGGCATTGAGGTAGCGGTTGGTGTTTTCTTCTGGTATATAGTGTGTCCCAGTGTGCCATCTGTTCTTTTGTAGATTAGTACATCTAGGAATGGTAGTTGTTTATTTTCGTTTCCATGGTGAACTTGATTTTGGGGTGTGTGTTGTTTAGGTGTGTTAGGAAATTGTTTAGGTTTTCTTTTCCATGGGGCCAAATCACAAATGTGTCATCGATGTATCTTAGCCATAGTTTGGGTTTGTGGGTGGCATTAGCCAGGGCTTTGGATTCGAATTCTTCCATGAACAGGTTTGCAATGACGGGTGACAGTGGTGATCCCATAGGGGCTCCTTCAATTTGCTTGTATCTTTGTCCTCTGTATATGAAATATGTGTTGGTTAGGCAGTGTTCTGTTAGTTCCATGAGGTCTTTAGCTGGTTGGTATTTATTTTTGATGATTTCAAGATTTTCTTTTATCGGGACTTGAGTGAATAGTGAAACCACGTCGAAACTTACAAACTTCGTCCTTTCACACGAAGCCAAGCTGCACTGAAAGCCTCCAACACAGGAACTGAGTGTTGCCAGCCAATCAAAGCCACAAAACAGACAGAAGAAACCAGAAACACCAATTAATCAAACTCCAAGTCCAGTGAACACAGACCAAAACTCCCAGCCAATCAGAATAGGCCAGCCTCGAATTTGAAACCAAAAGCTGTGAGACCCACATCCATACAGAAGCCTGATGATGGCAGATGAGATTCTGCTGAAACGTTGCTACAACTTTAAAAGCACAACTACAATGACGTGGGATAATACCCGAAGGAAGCTGAACAGTACACATGTAAGTACCCGCGAAAGCTTAAAAAAAACATACATATATACATATACATATATATACATATATACATATACATATATATATGAATGCTAAGACCTAAAATGTTTTTCTTACCAAACTAAACAAAGAGACGTTTTTACTTCTACAATGGCGAAAGGGTTGCTTTTCTTAAAAAAAAGAAAACCTGTTGGTTTTGCTTGATGAATCCCCTTGTGGGGAGATCCATTCTGCCCACAATGAAATCCCATTAAAGATTCCTTTTGTACCATCAGAGGTCACTACAGCTCAAGCCTGGGTTTTTCTTCATGCATAGTAATGCAAAGTGATTTCTGAAGTGCTCTGCTGTCTAGAATACCTTGGGGCCTATAAAGAAATAAAAGGCCATAATTTGAGCAGTAATAAGTTGAAAAAAATGCTGCCCTTGACCACTAGGTATCTTTTAATGATCTGTTATTATGGCAACGGCATGTCCTGTTTTAAGTAGGAAAAGAAATGTTGATATGGACTTGTTTGCACTGTCCTGCTCCAATTTTGACAGTATCTATGATATAACTCATCCATGCCACAAACCACTGACCTTTATCCTTAAATATTTAAGTTTTGTCAATATTTTTAAAACTCCAGGAGGAAAATTATTGGAAAGTCAAAGTCCTGCTGATTTTTTTGGTTTCTAATAACATGCTAGCATATAAATATCCTATTTTAATAAACTTTATATATTATACAAGATTGACCAAAGGAAAGAGGATTCAGAAAGACCCACCCACACAAAACAATGTTTGTAGAATTCTATCCTGACTAAAATCACTTACTGGAAAGCATAAAATCTGAATGTTATATTTGTAATAAAATCCATATATTAGTTGACTAAACATCTTTTTAAAGTGGATGATAGTTTTGGATGCCAGGCTTTACCTCTGGGCCACACATTAGGCTTGATGCCAGGATTTAAGGGAACCCAGCAATACTTCTTCATCCTTTCCAAGTCAGATTGCCAATAATGTATATATGCTGATTGCACAAATCCTTTCAAAGTTGATGCAAACAAGAGATCCAAAATATACAGGAGTTGCACTGTTGGATAAGGCCAAGGAAGAAATACAGATTTCCGCTTAAGATATGGTTTTCAGGTAATGAGCTTGAACCAGAGGTGTTTTTCAGCAGGTTCTGACCAGTTCTGGAGAACCGGTAGCGGAAATTTTGAATAGTTCAGAGAACCAACAAATACCACTTCTGCCACCTCTGACTAGCCCTGCCCCCATCTATTCTCTGCCTCCTGAGTCCCAGCTGATTGGCTGGATCTTCTTTGGTTGCCCTGCACAGGAGCTGGAAAGCAGGTTAGTGGGGTGGGGAGGGAATGGGGATTTTGCAGTAACCTTCCCCTGCCATACCCACCAAGCCATGCCACACCCACAGAACTGGTAGTAAAAAAAATTGAATCCCACACTGGCTTGAACCTTTCTCAACTCTTAGCTTACTATTCCTCCCAGTTTGTTGTGAGGCTAGAAACAAATCATGTTTCCATCAGCCATCCCAAAGAGGTCTAGTACCTAGGTTTGCCCTAACATGCTTTTGGTTTTCAAAGGAAAACCAGGAAGAGTTGTAAGTTACACATGGAGAAGAATCAAACCTGACTGGAGTGGAATGGCTGACAAAAGGAGGTTACTGTTGTGAGTTCTCCTACATACAGGTGAAATTCGAAAAATTAGAATATCGTGCAAAAGTTCATTTATTTCAGTAATGCAACTTAAAAGGTGAAACTGATATATGAGATAGACTCATTACACGCAAAGCAATATAGTTCAAGCCGTGATTTGTCATAATTGTGATGATTATGGCTTACAGCTCATAAAAACCCCAAATCCACAATCTCAGAAAATTAGAATATTGTGAAAAGGTTCAATATTCTCGGCTCAAAGTGTCCCCCTCTAATCACTAATGAAGCCATAACACCTGCAAAGGGTTCCTGAGCCTTTAAATGGTCTCTCAGTCTGGTTCAGTAGGAATCACAATCATGGGAAGAACTGCTGACCTGACAGTTGTGCAGAAAACCATCACTGACACCCTCCATAAGGAGGGAAAGCCTCAAAAGGTTTTAGAAAATTATGTGGAAGGGAAAAGTGTGGAAGAAAAAGGTGCACAAGCAGCAGGGATGACTGCAACCTGGAGAGGACTGTCAGCAAAAGGCCATTCAAAAGTGTTGGGGACTTTTCCAAGGAGCGGACTGTGGCTGGAGTCAGTGCATCAAGAGTCACCACACACAGATGGATCTTGGACATGGGCTTCAAATGTCATATTCCTCTTGTCAAGCTGCTCCTGAACAACAAACGTCAGAAGCATCTTACCTGGGCTAAAGAAAAACAGACCCGGTCTGTTGCTCAGTGGTCCAAAGTCCTCTTTTCTGATGAGAGCAACTTTTGCATCTCATTTGGAAACCAAGGACCCAGAGTCTGGAGGAAGAATGGAGAGGCACACACTGCAAGGTTTTCATGAGCTGTAAGCCATAATCATCACAATTATGACAAATCAAGGCTTTGCATGTAATGAGTCTATCTCATGTATTAGTTTCAACTTTTAAGTTGCATTACTGAAATAAATGAATTTTTGCACAATGTTCTAATTTTTCGAGTTTCACCTGTAAAACCATAAAAATATCTGCTGGCAAGGAAGAACTAATGCATCAGAATGAAAGGCTTCTGTTTTACTGTTAAAGGAATACATTCAAGGTATATCTCAGGTCCTTCAGCATTCTACCATGTCAGGAACTTCTGACATCATTATTTTGCATTTATCACAGGATCTCATAAGACTAAAAGATCGGTACAGTGTAAAAAAAAAAAAAAGGATTTAAATCAAGGGTGTTGGAAGTTTGGTCTTAAATGGCCAAGATTGAACACCCCTGATTTTAAAACAAGTTATTTGATACTATCAAACCCTATTTTAATGGGCCATCATGGGTGGAAGGATGTCTGATAAACCCAAATGTCACAACATCCAAATGTATGCCCTTTGTGCATAAATGTATGTCCTGGAAATTGCTGCAAATGGTGTAATTTGCATGAATTTGTTCTGACTACTTGGATACAATAGGCTCGTGAGAATAGACCACAACAGAATGGTGTTTAGATAGACAGCCAAGATCCATTTAAAAAAAAAAAGAAAAGAGGATTTTCTTGGCCTCATAGAGAATGCCTTCCAAACCCATCCAGAGCAGCCAATAAAATTAATTATCTTCCAGAGTAGTTGCTGAATAGTTACTCATTTTCTATACCCAGCACCTAGATTGGAACATTTTGATGTAATGTTTCCAATTAGACGGGCAACTTAAGTCCTCTACTTCGTGCTGTCAATGAATGTTATTACTTTTATTAATACCAGATGAGAATAATTTGATAAAAGGGTAGAGGAAAATCAGATTAAGGGCATAGGTTACATGTTTTTTAAAAAATCATAAATTCACGCAAGTTTCAACTTCTGTGCACACCATGTTATTCTGCCAGTTAGTTATTGTAATTATCCTGTTTAATATGAAATTCTAATATCTCAGGGTCAGGATTAAATGTATGGTTCTTCTATTTTGCTCAAGCTGTACTTCTAGATCAATTACTGGCAGGTCATTATATCATATTCTCCGTGGGCATATTCATATATAATGCAACTTGAGTCTTCGATAACCCTTAAGATGGGCTGATGGGAAACTGCAAGTCCTCATTTAACTTGCATTTTTTAATTAGATAATCACCAGACAATAGTTATCCCATAAATCATTTTAAAAACAGGGATGGTTTTCAAGGCTGCTCATTCACAGTTCACCCATGAGCTAGTAAGTGCTCGCAAGTGCCATCCATGTGTCAAACAGGCCTCAAAGGAACTGGTCTTCGTATTCACTTTTAGTAATACTTACCACTCAGCCAACCAGGCGCAGTTCATAAGCCATATTGGTTCTCCAAGGAGGTGTAAATCTGCTTTTGCAGACTATCTTGGAGATCATTGATTACCCTACTAAAGATTCTATATTCCTCAATTTAATGAATCTTTAAAACCTTAGGTCTCCTTTGGTTAAATTCAACTTTTGGTGTCTTCATCAACAAATCTACACTATTTTCTTAGCCATAAATACAGAAGTGGTTGGCCATGATGTTCTTCCAGGAAGTTTTCGAACATCCCAGCCCAGCCTACAACCCTAGATTTCCCGAATAGTTTCCCACCCAGAATCCAACCAACTCTAACCCTGTTAAATGTCTTTGAGATCAACAAAGGTCAGGTAACTGCTGCCACCTAGCTGGACAATCAATATTTAGTATGAATAAGAAAACGAAAGAGTAACCTTAAATACTTTTTGAGGATGGACAAAAAGTTATCCACTTTTTGTAAGAAAATTCATTTGTGTTTCATTCAATAAATGCTATGTGGTTTGGGGATATAATAAACCAGGGGTGTCAAACTCACGTCATTGTCATATGACATATGGGGACTTCCTCCCCTTCCCTAAACCGTGTAGGGGCAGGGCCAGCACGTGATGCATCCAGCCTGCGGGCCGCAAGTTTGACACCCCTATAATAAAAATAGTTCCTTTACAGATAGTTCTGTACAACAATCTCTGCAGTTTTCATTAGCCTTTATACAAAGACTAGCTTGATCCCCATGAAACTATGTGGTTGGGTTGAGGTTTTGGGAAGGAAAATTAGGGGGGGGGGATTCTGCCTCTGCCTACCAGCATCCATCGGCTAGCGTCCTGTCAGTGTGTGAGAGTTGTTCAGTTTGGAAAGTGAAACAGTATTTGCTGTGTGAGCAAGGAAACAGCAAGGAGCCTGGGCATGGCTTAGCTCAACTGTTCTGTACAAAAGCTGCTTGGTGCTGTGAAACTAAAACTGAAACTCCCCTCCTCTGCTTGTGTTTTGCATTTGGAAGATATTTCTTTTCAGGTGGGGAGTAGAACTCCTTAGCATCAAAGCGTGTTAATAATAATATCGGAAATACTAATGCTCCGATGGTTATTTCTAAAAATCCTTTCTTAGCACCTAGAAGCCAAGAAGAACATACATGCCAAATTTCAAATATGTAGGCTTTACAGTTCTGGAGATTTTGTGATGATGTGTGAGTGGTATTTCGCTTTTATATATATAGATTACTGAATGAATAATTATAATGAACCCTATCTATCAATCTTTAATAATTAAGGCAACATACATTGTTTGAAAAATAGATACAGCTAGTCCTCATTTAATGACTGGTCATTTAACAACCATATGAATTTTCAACAGTCTGCATTGTAACTGCGTCTTACAATGTTTCTTTTGCCAGTTTCCAGTCTTTCGGGTGGGTTTTCTGCAAGAAACACTCATAAAACATAGGTCCCTGTATGTATTTACCTCTGCAAAAAAGTCATAAAATTGGGTCTGGTCATGTCTGGACACACATCTCTCCCCTCCCTCCGCCCCCACAGAATACTCTAATACAGGGGGTGTCAAATTTGATTTCATTGCAGGCCGCATCAGGGATGTGTTTAATCTTGGGGGCCAGGTGGGTGTGGCCAGGATGGGCTGGGCCAGCTCAACTTCACTTGTGTCGGGAGCGCCTGTAATGGCCCGAATCCTCTGCCAGTGACAACGTAGCTTGTGTGGCTGCAACAGCAGCCTTCCTGAGCTCCGTTTTCGCTGGCAGAGGGTTGCAGGAGGCTGTCGTAGCCACCCAAGTATGTTTTCGCTGCAGAGGCACCACGGGCCAATCTTTCCAGGGTAACCCTGCGGGCCAGATAAAAGCACTTTGCAGGACAAATTGGGCCCCTGGGCCTTGAGTTTGACGCCCCTACCCTAATAGATTTTGTTATGTCAATAAGGTGACCCCATAAAATCTGTACTTTGCTCAGTGTAATTCTGTTGAGAAGGGCAGAGTTACAACATGCAAGACCACATCTGGTACGGACTTCAGACACTGATGTGCCTTTAATTCCGGTGCACCTGCAGAAACTTATCTGAGGGACCTCATCAATCTGTTATCCTTTCCTTTGTGCAATAGAAGCAAGATAAATCCACCAAACCTTTTCTGCACAAATAATTCATTTCGGTCTTAAGGATTAATCCTTTCGCGCAAAGAGCCTGAGACGCTCTCATTGTTTGCAGCTTCGTCATGCTCCTCCTTTGAGAGAGAGCTGTCATTTTGCCAAGGCTCCTTTCATGCCAAAGTGCTGCGTGTTTTTCCATTTATATTTCTAACACTCCTTTCCCACCTTGTGGGATGAGGAATAATGGATCTTATCGGAATTCTATTTTCTCTTTCTTGCCCTCCGAGAACTGTGGGTTGCTTTTTTCTTTCTTCTGTAAAAGAACAAGTCCTTTATTTCATGCTTTTGTTCTGTTGATGCATAGAATGAACGGGGATACTTGCTCGTTTACACTTCCAGGCACCATGCATGGAAAAATTACCCAACTTCTATGAGTTAAGTCCCAAAATAAGAGCCACAGGTTGGGTAAATGTGCACTAAAAACCCTGATGATCCATTCTTTCATGCACGCTTCCTTCCCAAACTCTCTTTTTTCCCAGCCAGTTTTTGGTGCCATCAATCAGATTGAAAGACCAACATGGAATAGCACAAGGTTCATATCTTACGAACACTCATGGCCAGGGGTGGGATTCTACCAGTTCACACCTATTCGCTAGAACAGGTTGTTAACATTCTAAGCAGTTCGGAGAAGCGGTTGTTTGAAGGAATTACTGGCCTAATCCTGTAAGGAAGGCGGGAAGGAAACATTCTGGTGTTGCTTACAGAAACTGCCTCTTCGTTACCCTTATTACATTCTTGGCAGGACTAGACTTCCTGTCTCTGGAACTTCTCTGGAGTTTTTTTCCCCTCCTTTGCTGGTACTTTACTTGTGTTGAGTGACCATTCAAAGTTACAATGTCACTGAAAAAAGTGACTTATGGGCATTTTTCACACTTACAACATGAGACATGAGAGGCCAGTTGAGGAGATGTGTGCCTTAATGTGAGTGATATTGAGTTGGCCACACCCAGCCAATAACATGACCACCAAGCCACATCCACCAACTAAGCCACACCCACAGAACTGGTTGTTAAAAAATTTGAATCCTACCCCTGCTCATGGCCAACAACCTGGCCTCATTCTCAACAGGACTTCCATGATCCTTCATAAACCTCTAGGCCTGTGGTGACGAACCTATGGCACACATACCATAGGTGGCATGTAGAGCCCTCTCTGTGGGCACGCATGTCATCACCCCCAGCTCAGCTCCATCGCACATTCATGCACGCCTTGTACCGGGCAGCTGGTCTTCAGGCCTCTGCCACGCATGCACGAGGCATGCACATGCTGGGCACACATGCATGCACAAGGGAGAATGTGTGTGGAGGGGTGCACATGCACAGGGGGCACGCACATTGAATTTTGATTATGCACATGCGTATTTTTAGCACTTGGTGCCAAAAAAGTTCATCATCATTGCTCTAAACTTTACCATGCAAACCTGTAATCTAGCAGAACCTCAAAGATCATTTGGAAATCTATACCAAACGTAGGATCTATGGATCACAACAAATAAATTGCCCCTCTGATTTCTAAGGCATACCTTTCTCTGAGACATCAATCTTCAGCAAAACCTATCTACTGTATCTAGCTGACTTTTAGTAGTGAAGGGTAAAGAAGGATAAGGCAAACACTGGGAAAGGAGATGGTATCACTCCAATGATTTAAAAATAAACGAAAAAGCAGCAGAAATAGGTATTTATATCAAAGCAGTCGATGAAATATCAGGAGGAATCTGATAACACCTTCGGATTTTTGGCTTCCATAGACTAGCACAGCTGTTTTCCTACAATGTTGTTCAAATTTACAGTTTCTTTTAACTTAACCTCATGCTTTCTTTCCTCTAAAAAAAAGTTTAAAACCAAAGAATGAATCATATTCAGTGAACCTTACTTCCAAGTAAAACTGCATTCCAAGTAAAACATATTAATCCTTCTATTCTTTTTTCAATTATAATTCCTACAGCTTATAGTATATCTAAAAACCAGAATTAAATCTGACTTACTACTAAGCCAATTCTTAACATTCTTTTTCTTCTAAAAAAACCCCTATTAAATACCTTTAGAATCTAAAATTAGGTCTGAAAAACGTTCCAAAAAATATTGCCAGAAAGGACAATTTAATATTAAACATTCATCAAATTAAGACATGTACAATTGAATGAGTAACTTACAAAAAATATTTTCAACTGGAAGCAAGGAGGGTAATAGAAGCTGAAATCTTTCCCCCAATATCTGGTATCAATTATGAGAGATTTAGGCACTTATATAAAACAGGGCCTATTTGTTTTGAATTAGTGTTGTGATTAAGTTGTCAGAATGGAGCATAAATGCAGAGGTGAACTGATTTGCAAAATGGCATTTTTTATAAATTATGCAAGTATGGTGATAGTGATGGTACAGGCCCTGTCTGGATTTATTAAAATGTAATTGCCCAGAGAAATGGATCTAAGAGAAGACTCTGTAGGAGAGAGAGGGAGGTGAAAAAAGTCAAAATGGTAGCTGTGATTGAAATTCCACCTCTTTTTTTTATGTGCCTCACATGTGCAACATATGTATGAAAGAGGCAAAGCTTCCATTGTGGATTTTCTGCAATTCCTCTTCCTATTGTAGATTCCCTTGGTAGCTGAACATAATTTTTGTTGTTATGCTGAGGAGAATCAGCTACGTGGATAAGGGAGCCACAGACTATTTAAGAGAAAACCAGAAGCATTCTTTGAAAATAAATGCTGGATTTTGTAGGCCTGCCATGTTGTCTGTACAGCCCAAACAGTAACACTCACAGACAGCATTATTCACTGCAGTTACAGGCATAGCAAAATGTAAAACAATAATAGTTGGGCTAAAACTCCAAGCTACTTTAATTTCAACTATATTTTTCTCCCTGTGGCTGTGATTCTAACCATAGTCTCCTTTCCTTGAAAATACAGGTGAATAAGATATTTAAAAAAAAAAAAAAAACACACACACACACCCAAAAACCAACTCCCAAACTTTACTAGTATGAAGACAATTAAGGATAATAAATACTGAAAGAGAAATATGGCACCCACCTATTTTTGTGGCCAACTATATAGGGACTTCCCTCTGGAACAGCTCCAGCGGGCAGAGAAGAACAACACAGATGGTTAGGGGACTGGAGGCTAAAACATATAAAGAATGGTTGCTGGAGCTGGGTATGTCTAGTTTGATGAAAAGAAGGACCAGGGGAGACAAGATAGCAAGTCTTCTGATATTTGAGGGGCCTGCCACAAAGAAGAGGGAGTCAATCTATTCTCCAAAGCATCTGAGGGCAGGACAAGAAGCAACGGGTGGAAACCAATCAAGGAGAGAAGCAATCTAGAACTAAGGAGAAATTTCCTGACAGTGAGAACAATTAACCAGTGGAACAATTTGCCTCCAGAAGCTGTAAATACTCCAACACTGGAAGTTTTTAAAAAGATGTCGGATAACCATTTGTCTGAAGTGGTATAGGGTTTCCTGCCTAAGCAGGGGGTTGGACTAGAAGATCTCCAAGGTCCCTTCCAATTCTATTATTCTGTTTCTATTTTTCTGTCGTATATCTAAAATACACTGGCATCACTGCACAAGGCCTGGTCCAAGGAAGTATCCTGAGCACAAAAAAACCAAACTCATATTAAATACTTCTATCAAATCAATAACTTATTTATAATACACAGAGCATGTATTAATGGCATTAAAAGGAAAGGCTCATTTATGGACACTGCAAGGCAAATTGGAATAACAGTCATTCATAGGCACTAGCAAAAGATCTCACTTCCTGTTCTTAATCCACATACCAAAAATTATATCTTTGTGATTCACCTTATAGTAATCCTTGGCTTACAACCATTCATTTAGTGATCATTCAAAATTAAAGTTACAGCCACACAGAAAAAAATGATTCATGATCAATCCTCACATTTATGACACTCACAGCATCCCATTGGTTCAAGCGATCAAAATTTGGGAGCTTGGCAACCAGGATATATTTGTGACAACTGCACTGTCCCAGAGTTATATCATTGCCATTTGAGAATTTCTGGTTTCCAACAAGTAAAGTCAATGGGGGAAGCTGGATTTGCTTAATGACTGAGTGATTCACTGAACAACTGCAGTGATTCTCTTAAGAACCTTGGCAAAAAGGGTCATAAAATCCAGCATGATTTAACAACTGCCTTGCTTAGCAATGGAAATTGTCAGTCAGTCAATGGAAATTGTGATTGTCAGTCAAGGATAGAGACGAGAAGGCCTGGAAAAAGCCATAAAAATTGGGAAAAAAAGTTTTTTTTCAGTTTTTTCCAAAGCTATTGGAAAAAAATTATTTAAAAACCCTGTTTTTTCCCCATTTTTTCAGTTTTTTTCCAGGTCTTCCCATCTCTAGTCTCAAAGGACTAATTTTATTATTGAGTACATCTTGGTAGTCAACAGAGAAATATTTCTTTGCCATGAAGGAAACTAAATTACTTGCTTTGGGTAGTAAATTTTGGAGAAAATACAATTTTCCTCACACATAAAGTAACTTTTGGCGTGACTTGGGAATGGAGGTGTTTTAAAATAATCTTTTAAAATATCCATGGTGTCCAAAATAAACTCTTTGGCAGCATCTTTGAAAGAGGTGAAGAAACATCTCCATGTTACCTGAGCTGCTTTTGCATGGAAGCTTAAAGCTTCTAGATCCCTGTGGTATTGAGTTGGTGCTTCCCAGAATTGGTTCTGAAATTTCAATATTTAGCATCTTTTTTGAAGCTGAGAGTAATGCAATAAAACCAACTGGTTAGGAAATATTTGTATTTGTTGCACTATTTATTTTAGTTCCAAAATGTTGTATTCTGACCCACACTAGGCCTTTGAAGAATTCTATCTATTTATTTATTTATCTATCATAGAGTGTTTTCCCAGATTGTCCTCTGCATCTCAGAATCTAAACATTAAGAATTCTGGCAATTTTATATTCTATTCTGATAAGCATGTGTTTTTTCTTTTTCTTTTAAATAAAGGTTTTGAGTTCCACATATGGTGTGCCTCTCAACTTATAGATTAAGATCACACAAAATAGCATAAGCATCTACAGATGCAAGCTCTAAAACCTATTAAATGACATCCAGGATGGTCAATGCTGAAAGAGATGAAACATTTTGCTCAGTGAAGTGAGCTAATTCTCGTAAAACAAGTCATTTCGTTGAGAACAGCTCTAATCTACGAATGGAAACGTCAACACTAAATACGATGAATGAAATACAGGAGGAATATTAGGATTCTTTATTATTTTCTAACTGAATTTGTCAAATAACCTTTTTTCCAAATAATAAATAATGCTTGAGGTAAATATTTTCTCTAAGTTACCAAAGAGGTTTTAATTCAAGATCCAAAGATTTCTGATTGAAAAAAAACAATTGATAAGCACAAAGAAAATATTAGTAATAAACCAAATGCAGTCTAAGCAGTTAAACTTGCATTGAATTAGCCTGATTAATTTTATTGCACGAATAAAATTCCATCTTAGATGAATCTTCAGCATCAACCTGTGATTTCTATAAAATTTGTAAAACTGAAATTAAAACTCTTACGTTGATAATTACATGGATAACTGAGACTCTATTTCCTGATCTAATTCAAAATGTTGATGCTTTCTTTTAAAACAAGGTGATATCTGGAGACATAAAGGAAACTCTTTTCCCTTCCTTGGTTATTCCTGAGGAAACCTTTTTGGTTAGGGGACACTGTTTTACTCCCAAGAAAACTCCCCCAGGATTTTCAAGATCGTTTCATTCAACCCTTAGTATTCCATTAAGTTTTCATGACTTGACTTCCATACTGTTTTATAACTGTTTTGCCTTAATACATATAAAGGATATTAAAATCCTTTATTTGTATATGTATAAAATTATTATTTGAAAATAATAATAAAAAATATTTAAATATGATTTTAAAGCTGCATCTTAAGAACATATTTTATGCTATGTTTTAGGGGGTGTTTTCCACGCCAAAATCCTGAGTGAAAAACATGTGCATGTACACACCCTAATAATCCTATTTAAAAACCAATAATTTGATATGTGAAATATTTATTTATTTATTTGATTTGTCAATTGCTTACAAGATAATGGGTACAAATATAAACATGAGTAAGAATACAGGAAATAGGTACAAATAAAAGGGGACAATAGGACAGGGACGGGAGGCACAATGGTGCACTTATGCACACCTCTTATAGACCTCTTAGGAATGGGGTGAGGCTATACAACATTCAGAGACTATATAACATTGCAGATTTCATAATGAAACGTTTTGCCTCTAACAAATATGTAAGATTTATGTAAGACTTCCCTTTGAACGTACTTCCTGCCCCATTTTCTCATAATCTACATTTGTCTCATTGTCTCATAACCTACAACAATAATCCTAAATACAATGGAAGTACATGTAGCCCTTGACTTATAACCACAATTAGGACTAGATATTTCATTGCTAAGTAAGGTGATTGTTAAGCAAGTTGACCCAATATTCTAACTTTTGCCATGGTTGTTAAGTGAATCACTGCAGTTGTTAAGTGAATCACACCATTATTAATCCAATCCAGTTTCTTCCCATTGATGTTGCTTGTCAGAAGACAGCCGGGAAGGTGGCAAATGGTGATCACATGACCCCGGAATGCTGTAATCATTGTAAGGTCAAATGCCTTCAAATTGGTCAAGTAACCATGGACATACTGCAATAGTCATAGAGGCGAGTACTGGTCATACATTGTAAGTCAAGGACTACCTGTGTTCCTTAAAAAAAAATAACTATAATGACCACAGATTAAAACACAACTTCTAGGCAAGTTTTAGTGGGAAGACTACAATTTTATGTACATTGATTTGATTTTTGTAATAACCAATAGTCAGTCCATGAAAGAATAGTCGATGAAAGACCAGAAGGTCCACCCTATCTGGATTAGGATTTGAGACTGCAGTGTGCTTTGACCTAGAGAAAGACCATTGGGATTGCCACCACTAAAGTCACCTTTGAGGAAATAAAAAATATGTCCTTCATGACATTACTGAGTAATGGTAGAATGATTCCAGATGTTTTTGGAATATAATGCTGTTTCAAAAATACAACAACAACTAGCATTAAGATTCAACTTGGACTATTGTATAGATGTTCCTCAACTGACATCCATAACTGAGTCTCGAATTATAGTCATAATCGTTGTGGCCATTAAGCAGGTCACCACTTAACTGGACCCAATTTCACAACATTTTAGGCAATGTTGGTTAAGTAAATATGGTGGTCATTAAGGAAATCAATTTTACCCAATGGGCTTTTTTTTAAACAAGAAACCAGAAGTGAATTCTGGAAGTTGTCAAAAAAAAAGTTAAAAATAATGGTCAAGTGACCACAAGATGCTGCCAACCATTGTAAAGGTGATGCAGATGTGAAGTGCCAAAAATGCAATTATATGACTGTGAGTGTGTGTGTGCGCGCACAAGTGTGTCTGTGTAGTTGTTGTAACTTCAAAACCGATTCGTAAGTAGCTTTTTGGATAATTTCATAATTTCAAATGGTCACTGAGCAGGTCATAAACCACCAGTCTGGAGATATGGGTTCAAAGCCCTCACAGAGTTCCCTGGGAGTCTCTGGGCCAATCATGCTCCCTTAGACCTACTTCAACAGATGGGATAAAATTAGAATAAATCCCTAATGGATATCTTCTTGAACTCTCTTCAAGAAGGGAGTTTCTTCTTGAAGTATTGTAAGACATGCTTACAATAATTATCCAAAGCAAAATAAATAATAATTTAAATAATACAAGATTATAAAGTGTTGCATTTCTTAGTTTACATTTGTTTATAACTTGAAATGTTACTTATCTCACAAAACACTGAATCACAAATTTATCAGTATTACAGTATTTGCCATATTATTAGCTAACAATGCTATGAAGAAGAGATGGTAATTCAGTAGCCTAACTTACAATTGATATATTTACATATATCATGCATATATAGTTTGCGAATGTTCTATTATAGATTCTTAAATTGACCACTGAATAATAATTAAAAAAAAGAATGATGGCAATCTAGGGGAATGGAAAAAAATGGAATTAGTTTATCCATTTCTGAGGGTATCCACGGAACAGGGATTTGTAAAAAATGTCAAGATGGCAGCTGTGATTTGTCCATCAAGCTGAACCACTGTTTTTAAATTTTAATTTGGCTTTTCTCCTTCTCTTTAATTCACTGAAAAGCCGAAAAGCCAAAATGTGATGATTTACAATTATGCACAAAACATAAAAGTATAATAGTTGGAAAGGTAACAAAAGCGGAACATCTCATATAACTCAAGCAAACCGGGATGAAGTCACATATCTTTATCCTTGTAACATCATTAAGTTTGACTTAAATAAATCTACTTTGAACTAGGATCCCCACACACGTAACTTTCCTAAGAAATGACCAGTGTTGCAAAACCCTCATCTGTCAAAATAAGGTTTCTGATGTGCCCTTTCACCAATGCATACCTGAATGACACCTTGCAAACACACTTACACACTGAACCCCCCCTCTGGGCTGAAAGAGGCCCTTCCTTCTTTAAAAAGTGGCCTCCAAGGCAGCTGAACAGAAAGGACTACCTCAATTAAATTTGACAGAAAGCTTGCAAGAAAACGGCACGGAACTAAAAAAAAATAAGAAGTCAAATGAGAATAAACGGAGCTCAGAAAGTGAACCTAAACATTCTCAAATGCCATGAGGAGAGGGGGAACTTCTCTTAGTTCAGGACAGAAAGAAGGGGGGGGGGTCAGAAAAGGGGGAAAATATAAAAGGAAGGAAGGGAAGAGGACACAAAATAAAAACTGGTGAAATATTAAATCTTTCTGATCCCCAAATAACTCTAAACTCTCTGAACCGACAGAGTACGAAATCACTATTCGCATCTTTAGGAGCTTTGAAAATTTGTTTTAGCAGTAGCCTATTTTTCGTAGTGTGGGAGAAAGTCTGTAGTCTCTTGGTCAGAAAAGCAACCAAGATTTTGGAAGATCCGAGTCAGAAGTGGCAGGAACCCTGAGTGATATTAATGTGTGAACTGCAACACAACTTCTGGGTCTGAATACACAGCCAAAGGTAATGATCATCTGAGGGCTCTGCACACTCATCCTGGATAGTGCACTCATGGAGGCCAAGGCAAAGGGCCTGCTGTGAGGTGAGATGAAGTATCTGTAACCATCCAGCAATTACACCACTGTGGAAGTTCTTAGCAGGAGTGGTGGAAATTCATCGGTGCCTTTTTTATATTACTAATTGGTGAAAGTTTGGCTTCCACAAGTGTCTTGATACAATGGTCTAAAAAACAACAAAATCAAGATGGCACCCAAGATGATGGTATCTATGCCTCTTTGTTATGGTGTGCCCTGAAGCTTATTTTTTTTTGCTTGAAAATTCCCAGGGCTTAATCTTAAATGTCGTTTTGTGTTTTACTAGACTGGACCATGAATCAATCAATCAGTCAATCAAACAATTGTTGCATCTTTCTGGACTGTTAATTTCAACACTGGACTGTTAATTTCAACACTAAAAAAATTAGGTTGCTATGAAACCACTCTTTTCTGGGCTGTTTAAATCCCAGGAGCTATGACCATCCTAACTAGCAAACCACAGGATGAAAGGATTAAAAAAGGAAAGAAAGAAAGAAAGAAAGAAAGAAAGAAAGAAAGAAAGAAAGAAAAGAAAAGGCACTGCTTTAACCACATTTTGAAATCACCCAGGAGAGGCCCATTTCTCCACCAGCTCTGGAATCCAGTTTCCCGTTGCTGATGCATCTGGGCTCCCTTGTTACCTTACTACACCGCAGTGTGGCTGGCCTGCCCCATGCAGCACGCCACATCGTACCCCAGGGTTGTCAAGACGAGACGCCCCATTTTGCTGTTCTGAAGGCCGGCAATGAAACAGCTGCAGCGTGCCAGGACAAGAAGCATCCACCGAGTTGCCTTGGCAATGCCCCAGACGCTGCTTGCAGACTCTTTCAAGCCCACAGGAGGAGGAGGAGTGGAGGACAAAACATGGCTGTCCTTCAGGCCTGGAAACATTTGCAACCCCTCCCTTCACGTCCCTTTCCTCGTCTCTCTGTGCCTCATCTCTCTTTATGCAGTTTTGGTTAATGGCCACTCCTAAATCTCTTCGATTGTACCAACAAGGCAAAAATACTCCCACTTGGGAGCCCGAATGAGGAACTATTCATCTTAGTTTGACTCTCTTCTTCCTAATGCTTCTTTTACTTGCAACATCAACTATGCATCCACAGGCAGATATATTTATTTGAGATTGATTTTCCTTGATCATTATTAACTGATGGATCTGAATAGTTAATCCAAGAAAAACTGGCTACTGAGGTGTAAACGAGAACACACAGACATGGTTAACTATATGGTAACTCCATTTCCTTTCTCTGATTTATCTATTGTTTAATATAAGAAGCAGGTTTTACAGCTGTCAATATACAGATGGCGTTTGGCTTTATGCGTGGTTTTTTTAAAAAAATTAAACAAGAAATATCTGCCTAAAATCCTTTGGGTTGTGGGCTTTATAAATGTAGTCATAAAATACATTAAGCATATAAATATATCAATAATGAAGCCTCATGCTTGCAACAGGCCCCTTTTAGGTTTCTAGAAACAGATCAACAAAAATTTCCCAAATAAAATTGCCATTATTTTCTGCAGCAAAGCTCACGACATATTGCCATTTAAACGATTAAACCACCATTGTACATCTAAGGCAATGCTGCACAATCTGCCTTAAAACTGCATCACATGACTAAGAACCAACCATGATACTGATTTATACAAAACCAAAATGGTTGGTAAATGGAAGCAAAGCCACTGGGGTCCTTTCTTCATACAGAGATGCAGTGGTAATTTTTGAAATAAATGGCGACATAATAGTTCTGAGTCTTCTTTTAAGTGCCCACTGAACAATTTGGAGGGATATGATTGTATTTTGGAAAACTGTCAAGGATTAGACAAAGCAGCAATCCTTGATATGTCCTTTGGAAGAATATCCCAAAAGGACAGGCTGACTTTCTAGATGGTTAAAAATCCACGGTCCAAAGGTTTCCTCATGGACTTTCTTCTAGTTTTAACCAAGTCCTACCAGCTTAGTTTCTTAAAGTCAGCCAAGGTAGCTAAGAAACTTTCCCTTATAATGACCAGCTATTTTATAAAAGCTACAGAAGGACAGAAACCTGGATTTCTCTGTGATATGCTCAAAATACCAGCAGGCACACTACGCTGCTAAGCAAACCAAATCAATAATTTCCAACCCAAGCCTAAACAGACTAAGTTTAATGTAATTTATTCCTACATTGACATGTAATGAACAGAACCGTTAATATCTTGTTCTTTTACTATTGCAGTTTCTACTTTACTTTCAAAAGCTAATTCATTAAGCTGAGATATCACAAACTGATGTGAATTTGTGTTTGAGATGCTATGAATTTGTGCTCGAGATGCTGTGAATTTATGCAAGATCCAGAGCATTTCTCAGGCCGGTGATTCAACCGTTCTACCTTCTTGCTTTTATTATTTGTAGACCTGCGATAGCTTTATAAATACCCACAACAGAGCAAACCCCTGGTTTATAGTTAGACAAGGATCTCTTTATCATTCTAATCATTCTGCAAACATTGTTCCCGGATGCCATGCACAAAATGAAAGCTCATCTATAAAAATAACACATGCTTCCCATTTTCTCTTTGGATTTACCCTAAGTAGACTTGAGATAAGAGTACCAAACTGTTCTGTCAAGCAATGAATACAATAGAATCAGATTTGTGCCTCCTGATGATTAATTCCCTTTTCATACTGATCACATAAGACTGGGAGAAAAAATCCCACAAATTCTGTCTGACAGCAAGAAATCGTTCAGACAGACTTTTTCAACCTGGGAACACATATTCCATTTTGTATTTCTTAAACACAAGATATAAGATCTGTCCCTTTCATAAGCATCCATTATAAGCTAGTGTGACATGACACACATTCAGCTGTCATTGCAAAAGTTTATATAGTTCTCATGATGTGATGTCATTCCACCTCACCCCCAGATATCTACAGATTAATGACAATGCAAGGTGATCCAATGATTCCTTCAAGAAGCACTTGGGGAAAACTATTTTTCAAAACTATTCTTTGAATGCAATTTAATAGGACATGAAAACCCAGATTTCAAAGCTTAATACTGCTGAGAATGTGCATCGTGTATAATTATTTTGTATGGCATATGCTTTTGCTAATAATAATTAAAATGCATTCTTCAAGAAATTCTACAGAGAAAAATATTGTTAAAGAAGAGCACTGTTTTAAAGAATTTCCCCTTACTTTCAATCTTATAGCTCACAGGGAGTAACTAATTTCTTTTCGCCTAATTGTAGACAGTTTCCTGGGCTTCCCCTTTCTGAGAAATGCTTTGGCTACATGCATTGCTCTATTTTGTGTGCCTGACTGTCCCTGTGTATATGTGTTCGTGTGTCTATACTTTCGCTAAAAGAAAAAAGAATGGGCTGATGATTAAAAGATTAAAAAAAAAACACCCTCAATTTCTTAATTTAGGAAAAGAAGGCAGTCAAAGCTGTGTTGCATTTTATTTAATAAAAAAGTATGATTTTCCTAATAATTGCAAAAAGACAACTTGTGTTCATTGACACTATTATTTGTATGATATGATCAGTTTAGAATTTATTTTCTTATATTGTTTGATGCTCTTTGAAGGTACCTTGTTCCTTCCTATGAGGAACTGAATTACATGTACGGAACAATTCTAGGCACACACATACCAGAGAGATATTCAACCACGTACATCTTGAGAACAGGACATGCAATTCCCAATAATTGTTCAAGGAGTTGTTTTTTAAAGAAAGCCTTTTTCAAACCCAAAGTCCTGTTGATCAGCTGATCAAAAGGAGAAATGAGCGACTGAATACAGCTCCTCCTTTAAGATAAATTGATGAAAAAGAGTTGAGCTTAAAAAAATCGATCAAATATGTGTTGTAATGTATTTTGTACTGGTCATTTGATTATGGTGTTATGAACGAATAAAAAATATATTTATTTTAACTGACAAGTAATACAGGGAGCCTTCCTGTGTTTGTAGGCCTTGTTATGCCTAATACCATTTTCTCATAGAATTCTTTCTTGCACATTGCCCAAAAGGACAACTTCTGAAATACTGACAGGTTTTCATCAAGGAAACAGGTTTTGTATTCAATGTATTTCCTTGCCAAACCACTGTAAAGGACAAAGCCATTTGCAAGGCAGTGCAGAGCCCATGAAACAGTGTGTGTGTGTATATATATAACAGTATGTATGTGTGTATGTATGTATATATGCATGTGTGTGTATGTGTATATATATATATATATATATATATATATATATATATATATATATATATATATATATATATATATATATATATAAAAATAAATATAATGGATGGATAGACAGACAGACAGGCAGTCAAGCAGACTGATGGATTACATATCCTAATTCGTGACTGTAATTTTTCTTATTTTAAATTTATGTAGGATTCAGTTCCTAAAACATATATATGCAGGCTTAATTTCTTCACATTTAAATAGTTTTGAATGAACTGAGACTGTATGCTTCACTGCTACTGGAAACTTCAAATTTTATACTAAAAAAAATCCTAGTTTCCTTTTCCACAGCTTTTACAAATGCATTGCATACACTTCATTATATTTCTTGCCAAATTTAGTCTTACCCCAAAATTAAAAGATTGATTGAAAGGACTGGTCTAATTATTCTTTAAAATATCTTCAAACAAAATATTTCCTATCACAAACAACAGGAACTGTACTATTCCAAATATTGAACAAACAGCAGTAAGTTTTTAGATATTCAGACATTAGCAGTGCATCCCATTTTTTATAATTGAAATATAATGATACAACAAAGAACTAAAAAGTCAGCAAGATTAAAGAATACATTAACTTTTAGCACCTTTTATTTCAAGAGGATGTGTTGTCTTGATGTCCAGCTAATAATGACTAGCAAAAAATATCCTCCACACATCAGCTGTGATTTCAATTTTAGATACTACTGAAAGAATAGAGTTACTACAAACTATCACCCCATCACACATCCAGGGTTTAAAGCAATCTCTGCATAAAGTAGTTTTTAACTAGATACCTTCTATTCCTTTACAATTTAATATTTTTGAATTTCTGAAGTTAAATTTAGTAAATGCAAAAAGTTTCATCAGTCATTAAAAAAAACCTCGTCACCAGACCGAAATATCTGATGTGCCAAGCTAAAAAAAAAAAAAAACCCTGTGTGCATCAATTCATGATTTTTTTTCATTCTGTCTCTATATTTATATATTAGTTATGCCTTATTTTGCACATACTACATTCACTTGCACTTTAAAAAAAAAAAGCTTAAATGCTTTTAGTAATGATCACATCCATCCTCTTTCATTCACTAATAATGTGGCACACAGAAGTATGTGTTATTGTCCTTCTCAAGGAGATTGTCATGAAATTATATTCCCCAAAAGAAAAGAAAAACAGAACTGAATGAAATTATCCTTTCTATTGCAAAGTCAATATTCGCATTTTATTCTTAACACAGAAGGAAAGCTCCGATGTGTGAAAAGTAAGTTCTCCACTGCAGCCATCCCGAGCTGCACAATTCCACGCAGTTTCCTACCTGGGCAAAGAGATCCATTTGCTAAAGCCCTTTTCTTCAGCAATTCTCCACCGCATTTATACACCAGGAGAATCAGAGGAGAGGACGGTGGCAAAACATAAATAGAATAAAATAAAATTTAAAAGAGGAAATCAACAAGAGCCTCAAGAACGAAACCGTGTTGTTGACCTTTGCGGCGTTTTCATAAATGGAAAGCTGGCTGGTTTGAAGCAAGGTTGGCACAAGGATGTGCCCGATGCTGAGAATAAAGAGCCAGCCCCGTTGCCCTTTTTTTCCCCCCCCTATATTGGGGGGGAATATTGGGGAGGGTGACTCTCCCTCAAGATCCCAAAAGGAAATCTACAGATCCCCTTTCTATTTGTCGAAACTTCCTTTTCAGGCTCGGAAAGGCTCTTCGGCTGCTCCGCTCTCTCGGCGGGCATCGCTCCCCGGGGAGCAAAAAGGCCAGCCAAACTCAACCCAGAAGCGCTCAAGGGGAAAGAAACCAAGGCTTACCCAGGAGGAAGCAGCTTTCAGCCGCGAAGGGGCCGCCCGCCCGTCCGTCTTGCTCGTCCGCGGTCTCCGGCGAAAAGCAGGGGCGGGAAGAGCGGCCGCGATCGCGCCGGCGTTCTGCAAACGGACGCAGGCCCGGGAGAGCGAGCGAGCGAGCGGGCGGGCGGGCAGGCAGGCAGTGCTGACCCAGCACGACTGCGCAAAGCCTCTTCAGCCCCCTGCCACCTTTTGCCCACCGCTGCCCACTCGCTCACCCACCCCACCCCCCGAGACACCCGGCTGCCAGCTCCCGGCAGTAACAATAGGCGAGGCAGAGCGGGCTGGCATGAGAGAGGGCGAGCCAGAGGAGAAAGGGAAAGGCGAGGGAAGCTTCTCCGGCGGTTAGCAAGTCTTGAAGGAAGAATGTTAGCAAACAGACAAACAGCGTGTCTGATGCATGCTAATATCCTCCGAGTCACCAACCAGTGACAGTTTGAATAATGCAAGTGGGGGGGGGGGAGGAGGAGGAGGAGGAGGAGAGAGAGAGAATGAAAGGAGAAAGATAAAAGGTAAAAGGAAAAAGGAAAAAAGGAAAGAAAGAGGGAAGGAAAGAACGAAAGGGAGGAAAGAAAGAGGGAAGGGAAGGAAAGAAGGAAGGAAAGAACGAGAGAGGAAAAAAAGAGGGAAGGAAAGAACGAAAGGGAGGAAAGAAAGAGGGAAGGAAAGAACGAAAGGGAGGGAAGAGGGAAGGGAAGGAAAGAACGAAAGGGAGGGAAGAAAGAGGGAAGGGATGGAGGAGGGAAGGAAAGAACGAAAGGGAGGAAAGAAAGAGGGAAGGG
>BLBF01000022.1:6472105-6507269 GCA_015471245.1 Laticauda colubrina | reverse complement strand
GAGGGAAGGGAGGGAGGAGGGAAGGAAAGAACGAAAGGGAGGAAAGAGGGGAGGGAGGGAGGGAGGAGGGAAGGAAAGGAAAGAAAGAACGAAAGGGAGGAAAGAAAAGAGGGAAGGGAGGGAGGAGGGAAGGAAAGAAAGAAGGAAAGAACGAAAGGGAGGAAAGAAAGAGGGAAGGGAGGGAGGGAGGAGAGAAGGAAAGAACGAAAGGGAGGAAAGAAAGAGGGAAGGGAGGGAGGAGAGAAGGAAAGAAAGAACGAAAGGGAGGAAAGAAAGAAAGAGGAAGGGAAGGAATGCCCCTTCTTGATGCAATGCCTGCAGAAACTTTTCCTTCCGCCCATTTTGCTGGACAAAATGGAACCGCTGCCCAGCTTAGACCAACTCCGGGAGGGCTTCCCCGGGCCGGCTCCTGTGCCCGCTCCTTCCACACACCCACACGCCCTCTATTCTTTCGAGAAGGGGCACCTGCCCTCCCCAACCTTCAGCTGCAACACCCCCGAGGGGCCGGCAAGCGAGGGGTGGGAGGAGAGAAACAGGCAGGCAAGCCCCGGGCCAAGCGGTGCGAAGGGAGGGCGCCGGAGACCTTCTCCGCGCTCCCCCGTTTGCCCCGAAAACCGAGCCGGCTCCCGGCTCCGTGTGGTGCTTGTTTGGACCTTCCGCTGCACGGCCTGCACATAAACCCCGCTCCGGGCGGGGCCAAAGGAGCCAAGCGGGGGGACTGGGACGGGCGTTAAGGGCGTCCACGGCCGCGGCCCACGGAGGCGCGAAGGGGAAGTGCCAGCAAAACCCTCCTTCCCGGAAGGGCAGCCCAAATATCAGGCCGGCGGGAGAATCACGGAACCCCGAAGCTATTTCAAGCCGTCCGGCGAGGACCGCTCGACAAGCGGCCGGCGAAGAGCAAGCTACCCGCACGGGCCCGACCCCGAGCCGCTGCAGCCGAAGGTTGGAGCCGTGGATGAACCAAGGCCTCCTCCTCCTCTCCCTCCGGCGCACGCGCGCACGCGCACACACTCCCCCCGCGCGGTCCCGATCGGCGTGCAACAAGACGCGCCCTCCGGTCAAAGGTGGACGTTGGTGGGGCGCAGTTTGTGCTCCTTGGCCTCCCGCGATTGGCACCGCAGCTCCTTGTGCGGGCGGAGCGGCCGTGCCAGCGCGGGAGGGGAAGGCAGGCGCTTTCCACACGCGCGCGCTCACGCGCGCGGGAACCAGATGTCGAGTGAGGCGAGCGCGGACTGGGGAGATTGGGGGGGGGGGGGGGGGGGGGGAGGCGGGTTTGCGCGGCTCCGGCACGGCCTCGCCTCTTCCTTGGGGGGGGGGGCGGCGAGGAGGCCCGCCTTGCACACAAAGACCCGCCGGCTTGGCACCCGGCGGGAGGCGCGGCGAGGTGGCATCCCCGTCGGAAACTCAGCCCGAGCGGGTGGGGGGCGCTGTTGCGTCTCACCCCTCCCCCCGCCGTCCTCTCCCTCCCCAGCCGACTCCAAAAACCCGAGCTGGGCTTGCTTCGTTCCGCTGCCGGCCGGGAAGGAGACCGCCGCTCTTGGCAGAAAAGTCCCCTCGCAGCGAGTCAGGGCAGGCAGTCACGCGCGGCCTAGGCCACGCGCGCCCCCCTTGGCCTTGCCGACTTTGCCTAACTTGGGCTCCTTTCCACCCGCGCGGTCTGCCGCGCCGCGCTCGCGAACCACTTCCTGCCCGGGCGGGCTGGCGCGGTGAGGGGGGCGCTTCCCTCCTCCCTCCCGGCCTGCGGCCCTCTCAAACTGCCCGTTGCGGAGCGGGAGCGCGCCGCCGGAGAGACCCGCCGCCTCTTCTGCAAGGTGGGGCGGCGTCCTTCGGGCTCGCCGGTTCAAGTTCAGGCTTCCCCGGCCGAGCGACTGCCGCAGCCAGGCGGGGCTTGGGGGGAAGGGTTGAGCCGCCGGTCGGCCGAGTTCAAGGGCTGCTTCGCGAGCGAAGCGAGTCGCCTTTAAGGAGCCTGAGGGGAAACGGCGGCACCGCCCCGGGCTTGAGTCCTTGCGGAGGGCGAGGGCGCGCGGTCTGGCCCTGCTGGGTGCTTCAGGGAGCGGCGGCGAGCCTAAGTTCATTCGTGGGTTAAGCGACAGGGAAGGCCTGGGCAACTTTCTTTCCTCCTTGCACTGTTGCACCCAACACACACCATTTCTTGGTGTGCATATTTTGGCACACACCTCAGTGCTTCTCTCCCCATCCAACTGTCCTTGTGCGTCACATCTCGCCATTTCAATCAACCAATTGAAACCCCACTTTCTTCTTATAAATAGATAGCCAATTTTTCTCGATTAGTGGATTTGGAAATGAATGGCTCTCGCGCACTTCCATGCACGCGCACATTTACACACACACACACACACACACACACACACACACACACTTGAAGCGTCAAAGGCTTTTGAGTCTGATGAATTCACCGGACCTTTTGAAGCATAATTTCAGGGTTCGGTCGTGGGAAACTTATTTTGGGCAAGCCCCTTTGCTAGGCGAGGTGGATAAATGAAAAAGTCCAGTGTGATTCTATCCACGTTTATAAGAGATCACAGAAGTGAGTGTGGGATTGTAACCCAAGGCATTGTCGTGGGCCGTGCATAAGATTTGCACTCGGAAGCGTTCGCTGCAAGGGAGTCACTTCTCTGGCTTGGCTGCCTTCACTTTTGGTGCTTGATAATACGATAAACCTCTCCCTCCATTTTTCTCTGCAAAATTCTCCTTAAAATGCCCTTTCATAAAGATCCCTGTCTGGGCAAATCTTAATTCAAGGCATATTTTCACAGCCTCTTTGACAAGTCAAAGAGCCCAAAACGACCAGTTCTTTTTCTCCCCAATTGCCTCCAGTCCAAGTCCACCTGCAGAGCCCTGCTAAACATTAAAATCTGGCAACCTTTGGGACCAGAAAACTCAATTTGCAACTCCTGGTCTAAACACATAATATAACCCATCTAACAACTACCATAGAAAAAGAAATTTAAAACTGCAGCCTGACGGCAGCACAACAATGTCTGCTGTCTTTTAAAAAGGCACCTTGCCAGCTATTTAAAAAGTATATATTTGCTTTTCCAGGAAGCTTCCTTTGTCTACTTTTAATTTCTGCTTGAGTTTTTTTTTCTTTTTAATTTCTTCCTTCAAGATGGAGACTGTCCACAAGTGTTTTCAGTATTTTTTAAAGAAGGTGAACATTTAAGGTCTTTTAAATACAGAAAAACTTAAATGTGTTATATCACATTTTCTTACATTCTGAAATGATTATGAACATACTGGATTATCCAGTAAGTGCTCTATATGATTATTTCAGCTGGTTTGCTGTAAATTTATAGCATTAACTTAGGTAGCAATGTCTACTGACAAATTCAAACCCACAATTTTAGGGAAATACTGATTTAATTTTTGCAAATGATGGAAAGTTGATACTTTATTGTCACCTTAACATGCAACGGTTACCTATCCCAATACTACTAAATAGCTAATATTTGAAAGTTAATTTATGAACTTATCTTATGTACTAGGCAATCAATTCACATCAAATATAAAAATATATATTCAAATATATATTGACATCAAATATATAGCGGACAGCAAAATAAAAATATTGCACTCTTTCACGTCTTCTAAAACCTTAAATTAATCCTAGAATATAGGATGGTAGGATTAAAAAATATTTTTTTCCAATAGGAATTGTAACTACACAATAGCATCCATTCCAAAGTATTCCCCAATGTTTAATTTCTGGAATTTTAGCATCCAAAATATTTGATCATTGTGGAAAATTAGAAAAATTATCAAACAATGTTTAAAGAAATGTTTGGTATTAGCATTGTTTTAAAAACAAATTGATCGTTTTGGTGTTACATGAATTTTTAGAAATTGCATTATGCTTTTTTTCAACTCTTCATTTTCTCTATTTCCATTAAGAGGTTTATTTTGAAATAATCCAACGCCTCTTCTCAGCCTTCATGAATTAAGGAATTACTGGGTCATAAAAAGGGAGTTTCTGTAAATTTATATATTTGTATCCCGTCACTGTCCTAATTTAATTTCCTTACGGGTAGACTAAATTCTGGTTACAGTATAACCTTTGAAATGGCAAAAAATATGTCTAGCACTTCAGTGTTTGGGTTTCAAATAACATGCAAGGCCAAAGTTATTATTCTGAATACTATAAAATATATGTCAAGACACATCTCGTGTATAAATAAATCTCATCTCATTCCCAGCCTGACCTTTTCTCTGCTTTTTGAATTGATCTTTACAAATAGAGTGAAATATTTCAGAAAAAAAAGTACATACAGGAAATACAATACAAATACAATATTTATAGGCAATACAGTAAGGTCAGAATCATCATTTTCCATGCAAACACCAGGAAATTATAGAAGTGGTTATACGGAAAGGCTGCAACCCTCTTATGTTTTAACATTCAGGTTTCATAACAAACTTGGCAAAATAACAAGTAACCCTGTAAACGAAGCTTTGCATGTCAGACAGTGGTTTCTTGCACCTCTATTATTCCATCTTGTGAGAAGACACTGGGTCGTTTTGAACAAATGGATTAAAATGGTTTGCAGTGGAGAGCATCTTACTTTGTCATTGCTTCCATGTCAATGATTAATATTAATAGCAAACTCAAGAAGCAAAACCAAGAATAAGGTCTCTAATTCAGTGAAGCTTCGCTTTTGTAGAAAACTGCCTGCCTCTAAAATTAATATTCATTGTATTCTGAAGTTCTCTTTGGGGTAGTACAGAAAAGAAGTAAACATGATCAAATTTTTACTCACTCATGTTCAAGAGCCTTCTAGCTTTCTACTTTTCATTGTATTTATTATATAGAAAATTCCTGGAGTGTTTCTCAAATTTGCTATCATTCTGAGCCATGGAATTTTTTGTTAATTACTAAGTTGCTCTGTTACAGTAAGTAGTAGTTTCACAACTGAAACTGAAAGTACGTGATAATAGCACTTAAAAAGGCCCCGTGGCAATTCTTTACTTCAGATTATGCAGTATTTTAAAATATTTACAATCATTTAAGCAACAGATACTGAATATTCATTTGTGTATATAGATGCCTTTTAAAAACGGAGTTTTTAACTGACTCAGTTAAGTGGGAAAAAACATCCATTTTTAAAAGAATAGGGATCCCTAATTTCTTACAGTTGCTCAAAAGGAAACATATTTGTTCTATAAAGTTCATATTATTTGTACATTACTTGCAGATAATGAAATATCTGGCAAGCATTTTGCCAATATTCTAAAAGGAGCAAGTTAGAAATCAGAATTTCGTGAAGAGAAACAAGAAGAAATACAAACTATATACATGAACCAACTTTCTGAAGCAAATCTTTTTTTAAAAAATAATTGTGCTGATACCTACCTTAAGTGCAGATGTTTGGCTTCGGCAATATTAGAAACTGGGTCAAAACTGCATATTTTTGACCAAATTCCATTTCATCTTTCTACAAATGTTATTTAATTTAAAGCTAGCTGTAAAAATGAGGGCATTGTGGGGAAGAAGCATTAATGTATTTTGTGTTAATGAAGCATCTTTTGTGTTCATAGTTAGCTTGTACACATGGAAAAATATACTGACATTGTTCTATGATTGGTAAACTATCACTGAAAACAATTTTGTTTAGAAAAACCACACATACAGGACTTGCAAATTATTAAAGATTTTTCCTCTTCTGTTTTTTGTGGAAAATTCAGTTTTGATCTGATTCTTTTATTGAAAAGTCAAATGTATTTAAAAAGAAATCAACTTAAGTGATATGAATTATGTAAATACAAAATTTCAAACTTTACTTTTTTTATGAATTAAGGGCTTAATTCTGACAATACTTTTCTGTTACATTGTATAAGATCATATTTTATATCAGTAAATGTGAAATTTTCCTTTTGAGTAAGCCCCATTTATTTTAATGATACTACTCAGAATAAAGATTTCTAAAAATATTGTCCTTTTTTAAAAGAAAAAGCATAAAGGAAGAGTTTATGACAAATACAATTATGTTTGTAGAACTGTTCTGTCATACCCTTTTAATTATAATCTCTGATTATAATTTTTTTAAGATTATAATCTTTTTAAGGGCTGTGTAGTATGAAAGGTTTTATTGTAATGGTTCAAATTTTGATTAATTATTGAGGTCTTTTTAATGGATGTATATGAAAATATAGGAAAGCTGCATGTAAAATATGTCCTTAAGTTAGATGAACATGCTACTTGTAGTAATTTAGTTTACTTTATTGTCACTGCACCTCATACAACGAAATCAAATACCATCTTCAGTGCCCATCATGACTATGACCATGAAAATAAACACAAACACACATCTTGCACACTCCACATACTGAACCAAAACCCCTGACACTACACCAACACTGCACTATACAGTAAGGAAGAAATGAAAGGAAATAAAGGGAATCTTTTAGAATGTTTTCTGTGTATTTGATAATTTCAACTTACTAATTTAAATTTGAATCAACAAGTTGTATCTTTTTGAAACAATTTTAAATACATTACATTAATAAAAAGGACTCAAAAGTTTTATCAAATATACTTTCTCAGAATTTCTTGGGGTGTTGAACATTCCCAATCTAATAACAGCAACACAAACGAAGAGGGTAAAATATTGTGGAAAATCACAAGTTGTAGAAAATATAACCACTGTAGCCCATTTCTGGGGTACCTTCTGCCTAGGGGTTGAGGACAACTATCCATTATTTTCTTTTAAAATTAGCATTGTTGACTATCTTCACTGCAAGTTGGAGATTTCAATCTTTTCTGCAGCGATTATAAACTTGTCTGCTCAGCAATAAGTTTTATTAAATTCTACAAAACTCAATTTATGTCTGTTCTGCATTTTATGACACTGCAAATTAATTCCTTCTCTTTTTGGCACAGATAGTAAGTACAGCAGCTGTGCAATCTGGACACATAACTCACTTTGGTTCTAGCCCCACTGATATCTAGGGCCAATTAAATTGAGTCGAGAGATTTTACCTTAAATTTTCCTAGAAGTTACACAACTTATTGAAGCTTTTCTGTTAAAACTGGAAGAGGGCTCAGGGCTTGTGTGTCAAAATTTGCAAGATGGCAAGTAGTCCACTGCAACGCAAGCCCCGCCCCTTTTTATTTGCTCGCAGGAAGGGCAGAGTTTTGAACGCATTACTGTATCCCACACTTGCAGATTCTCCTGAGTAGGCAAGCCATTGAAATTTATTTAATAAATTGTAACATTAGGAATCAAATGCACAGCATTTTGATTCATTATATGGGGGTTTAAATAAAATAAATATATTTAATTTCCATATGTATTCTTAAGGAAAAAGAAGAACTTTTTACATGGAATCAATTCACATTTGATTAATTGATTGATTGATCATGTGTCATCAAGACAGTATCAACATGTTAGTGATCATATAGCATATTAAAACGTCATGGTGCTTATTATGGCGACATTAACAGTAATATATATAGAGCGAGATGTATAGATATAATGGCATAAATGTTTAAATCCATATGAAAGGGCAAAAATATATATGCCAGAGAAAGAAAACTTTTCACTTAATAATAGTTGTTATTACTCTTATTGTTCCACATTTAATTAAAACACAAAACCTTTTGTCTGTCTTTAAATCATCCCTAATAAAATTGGCATTCCTTTGAGGTGAGCTCAGCTATTGGAGATTCTATAAAAGCAGTTTGCCACCAGATTTTTTTCTGGTTCTTTTTTTAGTGCCCTGTCTCTTCTACAGCGCAGGCATTTCCTTATACGTTCCTTTCAAAGATTAATTAGGCCTAACTCTGATTCATTTCTTTGAAATCAGCTAAAATCATGTTAACTGACAAGACTTGCCCATAGTCTTAAATCTGATTAATACTTATTTATCCCGAGAATCTAACAGAACCTTGGCATTATTGCAGAATTATTTTTATAAAAATATGTTCTTGTTTCTTTAAAGAACACACATGAAAACAATTGCAGTAATAGAATTTGTACAAACAGTAATGCAAAAAGTACTCAAAGATCGCTATGCAAGTTAAAAGCAGGTTCATTTGTTTTGGCAATTAAAAAAAAAAGGACTTTAAAAGATAGAATTAGGCATCCCAGGTAGGAAATTTAACTTATCCTCAATAGAGAAATAGCAGGTTTGTGTTTTGAGTTGAAGTATTATTAGTTCATGGTAGCAGTTACTCCACTTCTTCGAAGTATGGAATTGATATTTCCATTATATTTTATCTCTGAATGAAAGGTTTATTGTATTATTCTTACAAAATCAAAATTTAAAAGCGCATAGTTTGGGAATGCCTCCTCCAAAATCTGTGAAATTTGGCCTTAAAACCTTAATATGTGTTTCTTGTACATTCTGGCTGTACATTCTGGCTTCAACATTTTTTTATTCTAGTAAAGAGCGAGAATAACTTTGTAAACGGGTTGAAAGCTCAAAAATCCTATCTCAATTAGGATTTGAAATTTGATTGATTTCCTTCCCGTGAAAGATTACATTTTTCTTACACACAGATGTTGAGAAAACTGTGTGTGTGTGTGTGTGTATGTGTGTGTTTGTTATAATCACACAATTGAAGCATTCACATAAAAGGGGGGGCAGGGCTTTAATTGTGATAGTGCAGTTGTCATTTTGACTTTTTTGACCTGCATAGACACCCCGTCTACAAATGTTGTTGCATTCTGGGATCATAATCTGAAAGTTATAACCATTATGCATAGTTTCCCAATTGTAGATTATGAGCAATTGTGGTTCTGTTTTTGTCTGATTCCACTTTTAGAATTAAGGTAGTTCAAACTGTGGCTATATTAATATAAAATGAGCTGGGGTTCTTTAAAAGCCCTTTGGTTGATTACACAGTGATTGAATAAGCTGTCCTGTTCCTTTGGAGTATGATATTTCATAATGCGTTAAAAATCGTTTTTCTTATTAACTCCTTCATAGTTTTAACAAGTCCATTTGACAAAATTTTTTTAGAATGTTTCCCAAAATAAAATATTGTGTTTATGAAACAAACTTCTCTGAATAGAAAATGAAAGTTTACTAATACTATTTACTTATCACTTAGTTAATAATTTCAGTTTAGTTATTTAAAAATTGTATTTTATTGCCTCAGAAATTCAAACTGTGTGTATATACTTGTATATGTACATAAATATATATGCAAGGCAATGAATGTTGTTTTGTGAGAGCAAACTATAATTCTCTTTTAACTTTTTAAAATTTTAACTTTTTAAAATTCTTTTTAAATTAAAAATTAAAAACTAATTTTGCTTTTTTAAATGAATAGCCTCGGTTTTATCTTTACATCAGTTACTGTACTTAAACATTCATTTGTATTAATTTGGGCAAAAGTAAGGAATACAGTTTGGTTTTAAAATTACATTCATTGATACTGAGCTTTTCTTTCTGTTTCTTCAAATAATTTAGTGGAGCAAGATTATACAGTATATTATAGCATACATTTTCTAACACTTCTTGCTTCAAAAAGATATTCTTGGAATCTTTATTTTCTCTATGAAGGTAAAACTGCTATTTAATTTATTTATGAACTGATTGAAACAAAGAAAAGTTAAACAGAGAAATTACTTGTGTGTTTTTTGAACAGTATAAATTTCATTTCTTTTGCACAGAGCACACTCTCCTTCAGTATTGGCACAGAGCATAAGTTTACTTCAGCATAAATATCTTAACTTTTGAGCTACCTGTTATTCTTCAAATAAAATTACTACATTATAAATTTCAACAGCTCAGTAATTTTTATAATTTGGGGCATAAAACTTTTGCAATTCAGCATCGTTCTCATTTTTTATTATTGTTGTTACAAATTGGAAGCCAGTGAAAAACCAAATGGCAAACTGTTTAGTTTGAATTTAGTTTAAAATTAATTGAATTTTAAAATGTATATCTTTTTAAATTCTGCCTGGGTTATACGCAGAAGAGCATAGGGAAATTCTCATGGCTTCAAAGACTTTTTTTCTCTATTTTGTCTAAATAGGCTTCTTAGCACTTTTGGGGTATGCAGGAGCAAAAAAATGTGACGTGACACTTTTGGAAACTAATCCCAATTCTCTTTCAATAATAAGATGTTGAATTTTTAGCAGAAGGCTTAAACTGGGAGGCAGAGTGCGATAAATTGACATTCAAGACTATTACTTATATAATAATACTTAGCAAAAAATTCAGATTGCATTTCATCAAAAAGGACTTTGTAAATCACATTTGTATCAAACCTTTGAATAGATCAGCTTTAGGCTCTGGATGTAACAAGGAAATGAAGTGAATGTGCAACATTTGCAGGGAATACAAAGCATGCTGTGGTTTTTATTTCTTTGCATGCTCAGGTTAGATCCTAAGAGGCTTCAATGAAGTTATCCTAATACGTTTTCCCTTTCATGCCAGCACGTGGCCCAAATTAGTTCTCCATTTTGTGATGGCCCTTAGAGAGCAATTCCCATTGAGAAGGGAACAAAGGCCGTAACCCTGAGGTCAGAGTGCAATCTGCGGAGCATGACCCCCTCTTTGTAAAGCTCAACACTGTTTATTTTGCCTAAGTAAAGATCACCAATACATTAACTAAAGAGCATTAAAAGGGTCATATCCCCCGGGAGGGAGATCAGGCAAGGAGCTGCTCTCCTTAGCCAGGAATAACTGTTGGACTTAAAAAAAAAAAAACACACCAAACCTCGGGCCTATGCATTGCATCCCAAAGAAAGTAGTAGTTGAACATGCTTGCATTTAATTCAAATTACTTTCCATGCTTAAGAAAAGTATACCCTAAATCTTTCTCTTCACTGTTCAAAATAAATTTCTCACCTTAAAATATTCTCAGCTTGCATTTACATTTTAAAGCAGATTTAAGTATTTTTTTATTAAGCGTAATCAGGTTTAATTTTGAAAATTTAAAAATAAAAGTAGTTCTATACACTGATTCATGAGTAGTCAAGATAAAATCGTTTATAAGTTTATTTTAATGTTGCCTCAGGAGACACTGATTCTAATCCTTTTGAACCAGTCACTCCTGTCCAGTCTGCTTCACAGGGTTGTTGTTTTGTACAGAGAAATATAGGAGGAAGTACTACATATTTATGATTCTGAAGGAAAAATCAGATTAAATCTAACAAGTTGTCTCAGAACTCAGGAATTTTCCTCATATTTGTTCACTCTCAGGCATTTATTTTATTCTCTATATTTAATGAAAGAGAAGACAAGATAAAAATAAAAGAGAAAAGGGGAAAAAAAGAAAGCAATACCACAACCATAAAAATAATTAAATATACTCTACAAGTAGTTCTCAACTTACAATCATTCATTTAATGACCATTCGAAATTACAATGGAACTGAAGAGTTATAACCCGTTTTCATGCTTACAACCATTGCAGCATCTGCATGGTCATGTGATCAAAATTTGGGTGCTTGTCAACTGGCATGTATTTATGATAGCTATAGAGTCCTTGGATCAAGTGATCATCATTTGTATCCTTCCCAGCTGACTTCCAACAAGCGAAGTCAATGGGGGAAGCCAGATTTGTTTAACAACTGCATGATTCACTTAACAACTGCAGTGATTCGCTTAACAATCATGGCAAAAGACCATAAAATGTGACAAAACTCACTTAACAACTGCCTTGCTTTGTAATCAAAATTTTGGGCTCTGTTGTGGTCATGAGTTGAGGACATCCCATATAGAATGGCTTTTCCTCTGTATATACCTGTGTCTGTCTGGATACACACACACACATATCCATAACTGTTTGAATAAAGGATAACCATATTTCATTCTAATAGCCTATCAATCATCTATGTCTGGAAACAACTCGTCCATGAATCTCCAGTGACATCAAGTCTAACTGGGCCATAAATTTATCTTTCCAGTGTTGAAACACTGGTCTATTAGCATTAATCTGACATCACTGGTGAGGCAATATCTCAATCCAAACTTTATTCGGTCTAGTAAGACTCTGGAGTCCCCAAGAATCCCTCTCTAACCATTGTCCACAGAATATGCCACGAACTGGAGTTGTTAGTGCTGAATGGTGGTTCTGGATGAGTCTGTTAAAAAGGCAGGATTGGGGGGGGGGGGATGCTATGTGCAGGTTTGCTATGACTGCCAGGAAAAAAAGGCCTGTCTCTCAGCCCCCATATGGTAAACTAGACCAAAGATGGGCTACCCTAGAAGAATTCTTCAAATCTGATGGTGATGTACTTCGTCCCATTTCTTACATGCTAGATAATCAGGGAGGGGTCCATCTGAACTGCTTCTGAATGGCATCTCATTGCTCTGGACTTAAAAAATGTTTCAGCCCTTTTTGTTTAGGAAATGGTTCCTGCGCATTTCACCCAAGTTCATCTTCCTTGCTCCCTACACCAGAATTGCACAACCTGGACAATCTCAACTGTTAAATTTTTAGCTGTTGTTTTTAATATAGGGAATTTTCCAACACACACTCAGGAGAATGGCTACAGTTCTCTAGAAGTTGAGAGCACCAACGAAAGTGCTTCATAAAGGGGTTGCATCTTCAGTGACAGATAGGTACTTTGAAGGGTTGATAAAAAGCTATTTTGAGTTTAGCTTGGGTCCATTTAAAATTTATTATAGATATTTGCACTCTTTGCTTAACCTGTATTAGCCATTCATCCCCAAACCAATATCCTAAAATAGGACAACATATTTTGCTAGGATAGGAGGCTAAAGCAAGGGAGAAAGATGCTTTGTTGACTTACTGAAATGTTTGCACCGTGTTTCACCATTAGGCAGTTTTCTCTTAAATGGGGCTCCTGGAAAAAAAAAAAAAACATTATGTCCATTGTAACTGGGCTCAGGTTTTGAGACTGAAATCTGAGTAGGCCTAATCTTGATTCACTCAACAATATTAACTATTAGCAAAGCTGTGGTAACCATGGTTGTCATTACGGAACAGAGGCTATAAGCTCACTGAAATGACCACTATCTTGGTCAACCTATTTGGAAGACCGGTTAAAAAAGGCACAGGGAGGACAAGCTAGCCAGATTTTGGACAGGATTTTCATGTCTGAAAATATCAGTTCACCCACTTCATGCTATGAAATAGCCTGAAAGGGGTTATCCAAATACAATGTTCAGCTTTATTGCTATTTTGTTCCTCTTACAACATCCAAAAATCAAACCTCAGTTGAGAAGTTTCTTATGTCAAATAGTTTCACCTCAGCACAGACTGTTTTATATATATAAAACCTAAATAGGAATTGAAATATGGTCCTTTTGTACAAGGGTCAAAACTAGTCACAATATTTCTTGATTATATCTGTATTCTGTTGAATCCTATGACCTGGAATATTCAATGGGATAAAAATGGCAGCTGCAACTTTGGCTGAAGCTTCATTCCATTCTTTTTTTCATGCATTGCACGTGCAACGCACATGAAAAAGATGTGAGGCTTTGGGCTCAAGGTCACAATCACTATTTTCACTACTTTTGACATCCTCTTCTCCAGGTGCCCTCTGCTTGTGACTCACATCTGGCTTTGGTGACCCAGGAAGTAAGATATGACACTCTACAATTCAATACTAGTGTCATTCAACTCAGGGATATTCTCATTTTTTTTTTCTTACTTGTCCTTTTACATCACCCAGGAAGAGCGGTTTTTAGAATAAATTTGTTGCCAAATCCAACTGACTGTTTCTTTAAAAAAAAAATAGGAACGGAACTTTGTGTAAAAGTGGATTCCAGTGTGCATTTAAAACCAACAACAGATAATATAGTCCCTGTTGTATTAAAACAAACAACTGGAAATGCTTCACCCCCACTTTTAAATAAATTAAAATAAAATAAGCCATTCAATTCTGCTGAAAAATGATGTATTTAAACTGCTGAACATACAGGGACAAATTCACCATGTGTTGATCCAGGAGGCTATTCAAAACCAGTGTCAGTTTTAATTCCTAAAAGCCAAGAATTTCTGCAACGTGATACTTATTTTAAAACAGTGTTTAAACCAGTTGGCCGGGAATTCTGGGACCCAAAGTGCACAGTTGCTAAGGTTGAGAAACACCGGTTTAAACAGTGAATAAGTGGTAACTTAAGAATTCCAAGCACAGTTTGATTCAAAAGCAACTCCTATAGGGAGATGATCACTATACTAGCAACTTTATGCCTCCATTGTCTCTCCACATTTGCTTGGGTGGGGCCATGTTTTCATCTGTCATGAACCCCAAATCCCTATGAGTAAAATCTCCCTGATATCTAGCCCTTTTCCCCAAGCAAGTGGTTGTAAGGATTTTGGAGAACAATGACAACAGCCCAACCATTTTCATAAAGAACTAGTCGGGGACATCTTCTATTTACCCAAAGAATAAATAAAAATTTGGAAGCTGCACTTTCTTCAGATCTGTTCCTTTAGCCCGGTGTTGTAACCCCAGTCTACCATCCAAAAATGAAAGGGAGAAAAACTGTGGGTGGGAAAGAGTTTTGTTTAATCAGAGCAAAACTTTAATCATTAAAAGCTTACCTTTCCTAGCCAAGGTGCCATTTATTAATATTAATTGGAGTTGGATAATAAGCTCACCAGGGGTGAGATTCAATTTTTTTAAACAACCCGTTCTGTGGGCGTGGCTTAGTTGGTGGGTGTGGTTTGGTGGTCATGTGACTGGCTGGGTGTGGCCAACTCAACATCACTCACATTGAGGCACACATCTCCTTGCCTGGCCTCTCATGACTGTGGGGCTGTTGCAACAGTCGTAAGTGTGAAAAATGGTCATAAGTCACTTTTTTCAGTACCATTGTAACTTTGCAGCAAAGTACCAGCAAAGGAGGGAAAAAAAACTCCAGAGACGTTCCTGAGCCAGGAAGTCTAGTCCTGCCAAGAATGTAATAAGGGTGAATGGAGAGGCAGTTTCTGTAAGCAATACCAGAATGCTTCCTTCCCGCCTTCCTTACAGGATTAGGCCAGTAATTTCTTCTAACAACTGATTCTCCGAACTGCTTAGAATGTTAACAACCGGTTCTAACGAATAAGTGCAAACCTGTAGAATCCCACCCCTGGGGCTCACCCAGAAATAGATAACAATGTGTGTGTCACAATATGGAAATATCAGCTGATGTAATCCCCTTCTGCTCTCATCCACAACTAAAATATATATAAAAGTGGAGAGAAGGAAGTGATCAGGATGATTTGAATTGTACTAAATCTATTTTCGGCCATTAACAAGGAAGACGTGTTTATAGTTAGATCTTGTTCCAGTCAAAATGCATTCAATATAGCTGAATTTAAATTTCATTTTAACCAGATTCACTGGAACTAAGTAAATCTGCCACACTACCATTCAATGTTCAGCATCTCTTTTCATCTTGTGCACACAAGATCTGTGTGATATTTGGGTAAATTAAGTTCATCCAGACCTAATGTGAATTTGGACATCTAAAATAATAAAACATCAAATGAATAATTTATTGCAGAATTCATATAATTTATTTTTCTTTTTCTAAGAAATATGCCACAATGTTAACTGCAAATATTAATGAAAATCACGATAATTATAGGTTTTTTGGATTGAGTTATTATTTTGGTATCAAACCCTAGTTTCAGTATCAAATAATTTTAACAAAACAGTAATTCGGTATCTATTATTATTGCATATTCAGTATCCTACAACATAATAAAATAAATCTCTCATGGAATTTAACACAGATATTTTTAAAAAAAAAACATGAGTATTTAATGATGCAAATATTACTAAATCATTGCAGTTTTATTAATATGTGGAAGTAATTGCTGGCTTATCTTTAAAAAACTGTTCTTACTGCAATGTAGGTTTTTTGGGGGGGGTATAAAAAGCACTTCAGCTGATGAAACAATGAATCTGAATAAAATTTAAATGTATTATGAAAATGACTTGACTTCATTATCACTGCTATTCAAAACAATTTTAATTATAAGGCTTTTCTGTATGTTATTGATTTATTTTTAATTCTGGAAAAAAGCCAAATGCACAGACAGTCATAATTTCTTCATAGGTCCATTAATTAGAGAGGTAGTCAGTTTATGCATTGTTTTAAATACCAAAAAGGTTGCCAGCTTCACAGTCTTCCTAGGGTCTGTTGCAAAATTATTAGTGAATGTTAAAAAAACAAAAAGTCCAAATCATTGCAAGTACACCCTCAAAGTTTCTTGATGAAATTTAAGATACATAACTGATATGAAAATGGAATTACTTCAGTTCCTCATGAGAAAAGCAGCAGAATTCCATTCAATTTTATTTTGAAACAATACAGAGAAAGGTATTTTCTTTTTAATGGGTGGTGGCCTGTATAATTCAAAATCAGAATAACAGAATAAGAATTGGAAGGGATCTTGGAAGCCTTCTAGTCCAACCCGTTGCTCAGGCAGGAGATTCTAGGCCATTTCAGACAAATGACTGTTCAGTCTCTTTTTAAAAGCCTCCAGTGATGGAGCACCCACAACTTCTGAAGGCAAGTGTTCCACTGGTTTATTGTTCTGTCAGGAAAGCATTCATTTTGGTTCATCCTTCATGGGTTTTTCTCCCTTGTTTATATTTTCTTTCTTTAATTTTAAGGATAAAGAGTTAAAAATGCTGCTTTTACAGAGTTTGGGCCACTCAAGTATTTTTCCAAGAAATTTAACTAAAGTTACCTCATCACTCATTCATCCCAGATAATTTACGATAAACTATAACTGTCTGTTTGCCTCGTTATTTTGTAAATTTCTCCCAAGAAACCTTAGTGATTTTTATAAGACTATATGTAGTATTACATTTAAGGAGACTAATCAGTCATTTAGACCATAATTAGCTATTCTCCAAAGTCATCACTTTTTATATTACGCCTTTTGCCCAGGAGCAACTCCAGAAAAACTAGTTTGTGCACATAAAGAGGTCACAAAGATTGTGATTAGTATGACAAAGATTCTGCTCAATCCATTAGGTGCTTTCCAACTGAAAGTAATGGAAGAAAATGAGTTTGGAGAAATTTTTCAGAGAAATTTTTCAGTGAAATTTAAGAGCAAAAAAGAGGAAAAATACTTAAGTGCTTATGCAAAATTCCAGATATTTCTGTAATATGTTTTGATAATGATACATTTGTGGAGCTGGCTGTAGCACTTAAAATGAGCAACCAGTGAGTGGAGTTCAGTTGCAGTTTGAACCAGAAAAAAAAAAAGTAAAAGAGATGGAAATTATTTTGTCTAAGTAATAATCGCCATTTTTCTCCCCAATCTAAAAAGAGTAACACATGAGAAAAAGGCTGCAATGTTGAGAAGAGTTTGAAAATTTTCACACATATACACAAGTTTGTGAAATGAGTGGGATTTAATAACCAAAATTAAATTATTTCAACTGCATTTCTGTGGAGAAATGTGGACTTCCTTAATAGTGAAAGTCAAACAATCATCTCAGATGCTATTATTTGCAGTTCAGGGAATAAAATCAACTTTCAAGTAACTTCACCAAGAATTTACAGTACTTTTTTTTCCTTCCATTAATAAAATGGAAACTTGTGACATGAAGTGCTAGTGGTTGCGATGTTTAGGAAGATTTTTTAAAAAAAACATGCTGATAAAAGTGTTACTTTCTTCCTGTCTGAATATCTTCACTCTATGTACCATAGGGATCACTTCTGGAAAAAAAAGTCATTTGTTTTGCACACACGAGGCAAGTATAATTTAGATCAAATTCTTCTTATTACACATTTGTAAAAATACATTTCTAAAAGTGCAGCTACTTTCACTGTGAAATAAAAAACCAATTTTCCCAAACAGGTATGCATTACCTATTTGTTGGTAAATAGGACTGTCTTAATTAGAATAAGCTTACTTTTTTGAACATAGTTATAAAATATATCTCTAACCTTTTCAAAGTTTAAAATGGAAAGATATTGTGGGAACCCTCTGGGGGGAATTTAAGGTGTCAATAGTGGCCTATCTCATTATTTGTTGACAATCTATTTAATCTATTCTTCATTTATAAAGCTGATCTCCAAAATTTTCTGGGCCAAACCAAGCTCTACCTAAAGTAATCTTGCACTTACATACATCCGGCTGCCTGCGCCACCCAAATCAGTGGGATGTTTTTCAGATTCAATGTCTTTTTTGAGACCACTCCTTTTCCTTGAGACATTGCAATCTTTTCACATATTTAACCTACCCGTTGTTTATAAGCAAATGAAACCGGGAGGGGAATGCAGGGGCCAAATTTTGATAAATGGGTGTGTTTGGTTGTGTCCAGACACTCACCTGCAACACAACTTTTGGTCTCTCTGGGAATCTTCTCACTTGCTCTTGATTTTGAAAGATCAGCATATGGGAGGATCAACGCACAACGACGAGTTAGTATGTGTGTACCATTTCTGATACAAGAAACAATACTCACAAATGTTACCCGTGGGTGTGTTAGTGTCTGGGATGAGGGGAACTGTGCAAAACCCAAAAAGAGCACATCCTGAGATTGTTCCCATCCAGGGGTGTCTGCAATTGGCCAAAGATGCATTCCCTTTGTACGCTCATCCCATTTGCACCATGTTGGTAGTGGCCATGTTTGCAGTCCCCCTCTTGAGTCTTTTGACCCCGTGGGAAATTTTATATCCAACGGTATTTGATTCTTTATACTGTTTCCATCTTCCCATCAAATGTTAACAGAATCCATGATGGTCTGAGAATCAGTGTCTCCAATTGACAGTGAAGCTGAAACTAAGTTAATCAACTAAAATTAGGAAACTTCCTCAAATAAGTTATCCACGCCTGATCCACATATCAAACGAGAAGGACAGCAAGCATAATTAAATTAGGTCTCCTAGAGGAACTGCAGGTTCACAAGAATAAACTACACACACACACACACACACACACACACCCCTCAAGTGTCCCCCTAGAATCACCACATAGGCACTTCAATCCTACAGGCTCCCCCAAATAAAAACCTGCTGCTGTGCCCCACTTCTCTGCAGCCTGCCCCGAAAGGCAAACTGTTCTTACTTTTAGGAGTACATTATTTCTTCTTTCCTCGCAGCTGTCCGGGATGGATCTCATTTTTATTTATTCTTGCCAGGACGGCTCGAATTGGAACCCCAAAGTATTTTTTCTGACAATCTCCCAGCACCCTTCCTTTCCTTGCCAATTCCGGCCCGGACACAGGCCAAAGGCAACAAGGCCAGTTTCCCCCCTCCCTCCCGCTCCCTCCCTCCTTTTCCAATACCAATGCAATCTCCTCAGCTAGGCGTCCATTTCGGGACGCGGACGGTCAGGAGAGCCGCTTCTTCGCCTCCCGGGAGAAGCCAGTCGGGGAGCGGCCGCCGGCAGCAGGGAGGGCGCGTTTCCCTCAATCCAAGGGGGTGGGTGCGTGTTTTCCTGGGCGCCCAAAGAAGCCTGGACGTGTCTGAGGATTTTGATCCCCCTGGCAAGCCTCGAGACTGGCCATTCCCCAGCGGCGGCGGGGGTAGCAGGAGCAGCTGCAGGCTGGCAAGGCGCCCTGTGACCCAATGCCCGGCTCTGCCGAGCAAAGGCCGCGGCGCAGACTAAACAACGGCCATCTTGCCGGGGGGGGGGGGCGCCTTCGGGGCGCCTCTTACCGCGGGGGGGGGGGGGGGGGGGGGGGGGAACGTCTGGCAGGCCGCCAAGTCCGCTCCAGCCAGGCTGGTGTCAGGTCAGGGCAAGGAAGCCGCCTCTCCCTCCTCCCTCCCCCCCCCCCAGCTTCTTTCCCCTTCCCTTCCCTCCCTCCTCAAGACAGTCGCGCGGCTTCGGGGCAGCGCTCAGACGTCTCCCCCCCCCCCCCCGTCGGGGCGCAGCGCCCAGGCCTTGCGCCGGGATGATGCCCGCCGCAGTGTGTGTATGTGTGTGGTGATGGTGGTGGCGGGGAAACGTTGGGCACGGTGATAAATAAGCCTCCCCTCACACACACACACACACGCGTCCCGTCGCTCTCTGCCTGTCCCGTCCCTGGTGGGGTGGGGAGAGGAGAGAGAAAACCCAGACGTCGTGGGAAGGGTCTTGTCGGAGGAGTTTTGCGGGCCTCCATGCCCCGCCTGAGGAAAAGCAACAACTTTACAGGGAGAAAGCAGCATTCGCGCGGGGTGGCGTGGGGGGGGGGGAAGGAGGCCGGGGCCCCTTGCCCCCAACCTGGATTGGGGGGGGGGGTTTTTTTGGGGGGGGGGAGGAAGGAAAGGGAGCCGGGCTTGCGGTCTTTGCCGCAGTTTTGGGGGCGTAACCCCCGCGGCTCTGCCCGAAGCTCCTTTCGACGGACGCATCTCTGAAGGGCTGAACCCGTTGCAGGAGGAATGGAGGAGCTTCAAAAGGTCCCCCGTTCTTCTTTGGAGGATTGCAACGGCCTCTCCCCTCAAATCCAGAGGTGGGGTTGGGTGGGATGGGAAAAAGGAGGCCACTGATTCCTCCATTGCCGCCCCCACCAGTCCAGAAAATTCTCTCTAGCCATCCATTTAAAAAAAAAAAAAATTCATTGAATTTTATTACATTAAAAACATTAAAAAAATATATAATAACAGATGTTTGTGATGTAACAATCATTTGTGCGATATTTATAAATATTAATTTGTGCATAATTATATTCTTATTTTAACTATATTCCATATTTAATAATTACTTATCCATAGTCTGTCTCCAATCTATCCAGTTATACCATTGTTCCCAAAGCTTATAAAATATTGACGATTCCTTATCTTTTAAACTCAGCGTTAATTTATCCATTTCAGCACAATTCATAACTTTTTATATGACCAGTTCCTCTACAGGTGTATGTGGCTGTTTCCATCACTGGGCAAAGGCAATCTGCAGCAGTCAGTATGTGTAATAATAAGTATTTTATACTCTCTCTATTTTTTTTGAAGTCTTTATTATCCCTCCAGCCAGAAAAGCCTTCGCCATCCATCCATCCATCCATCCATCCATCCATCCATCCAAATCTTCTCCATCCGTGATCCATGGGCATAAACTGTCTTCTCTTAATTCACTTTGAAGACCTGAAAGCCAGAATAGGGACAGATTGTCATGAAGAAAAATCTGTCTCTGTGGCTGCTAATAGTTGAGAAAACAACTTGATGGTGCATAATCAGTTATCTTTGGGCATCTTTCCCAAATTTGTATAAATTTGGGATTTCGCAATCGAATGGTTGAACCATGTAATTATTCATGTTTTTTATTATTTCTTTGAAATCTGTTTATGACACGTACAAAAATGGAGGTACTACGATCACCTTACGACTTGCTGGAGCCAAAAATCCTCGCTCTTCTTTGTAGGATTGTCATGGCCTTTCCAGAAATGCAGGATTGGGGATGGGAAAAGGAGGCCACTGACTACTCCATCACCTCCCACCCACTCCAAAATATTCTCACCATCCATTGGAAACGAGCCACCAACGTCTGCTTGGTTTCATTCACACGGCTGTAAAATATGCAGGCTTTGTTGGCAATTGCAATAGGGCTCTTTTATACCAGGTATCTGTCAGGGGAGGGGAGGAGAGGTCAAAAGAGTCAAAATGGCAGCTATCCCTATGCTATTGAAGCCCCACTTTGGTTGACAGGCATGATGCACGAGGTGGGGCTTGGCACAGTTGTGGATGCCACTTTTTAATTTCTTCACTACCTGCTCGCCTCATGAATAGCAGTAGCACTTAGACTTATATACCACTTCACAGTGCTTTTACAGCCCTCTCTAAGCGGTTTACCAAGTCAGCCAATTGCCCCCAACAATCTGGGTCCTCATTTTACCCATCTCGGTAGGATGGAAATCTGAGTACAGTGTCCCTGATTTCCAACAACACAAGCTTAGGATGGACATTTTCTATAATGGTGGGAGTTCAAATCCCTAGCATCGTGTAATGGAGTGAGCTCCCATTACTTGTCCCAGCTTCTGCCAACCTAGCAGTTCGAAAGCATGTAAAAAATGCAAGTAGAAAAATAGGGACCCCTTTGGTGGGAAAGTAACAGCGTTCTGTGCACCTTTGGTGTTTAGTCATGCCGGCCCCGTGACCATGGAGACATCTTCGGACAACGCTGGTTCTTCGGCTTTGTAATGGAGATGAGCACCGTCCCCGAGAGCTGGAAATGACTGGCATGTTTGTGTGAGGGGAACCTTTACCTTACGAATAATGTTGACTATCCATTTTTGCTCCATTTCTAGGTAGTGGGTGAGTCAACCCCACCCTTGCAAGGTGTGCCCCAATCTTGAAATCACTGTGCTGGTGCCTGGTAAGACCTACTTCAAAATCCTGGTGATGACCTTCAAAACCCTTAATAGTAGAGCATCAGGTAACATCAGGAGCCCTGCCAAGCCAGCAGGAACATGGAATGTTAGGCCTGGAAGGGACTTTGAAAGTCTTCATCCGTCCCACGTCCCAACCAGTGGTGGGATTCAATTTTTTTGACTATCGGTTCGATGGGTGTGGCTTGGTGGGCTTGACAGGGGAAGGATACTGTAAAATCTCCAGTGAGAGGTGGGATTTGCCGGTTCTCCGAACGAAACAAAATTTCTGCTACTGGTTCTCCAGAACTGGTCAGAACCTGCTGAATATTACCTCTGGTCCCAACCTCCAGTCACCTGCCTGGACAACTGGTTGTCCGGTTTGTTCTTGAAAATGTTCCATGATGGAGCACCCACAACTCTGGATAGCAAGTTTTTCCATTGCTTAATAGTTTTCATTGTCAGGTTGAATCTGACAAGTATCTATCCATTGCTTCTAGTCCTGCCTTCAGGTCCTATAGAGAATAAATTGCTGGCTCTCTTCCTTGTGAGATCCCTCAAGTACTGGAAGATTGCTATCATCATCCCTAGTCCTCCTTCTCGTTAGATTATTTTAAAATTATCTTTATTCAGAGGTGGGCTGCTGTGGGTTCACAGGGGTTCAGGAGAGCCCCTAGCTAAGATTCTGTGCAGTTTGGAGAACCCCCAAACCCCACTCCTGGCTGGCCCCACCCACTCCTCCTCTCCCCTCCCCTCCCAGGAGTCCCGACGGGACCCATTTTGGATCCAGGTAAGTGCAGGGTACACGTGGAGGCTCGGGGAGGGTGAAAAATGGGCCTCTGGAAATTCAGGAAGGCCGGAAATGGGCCCGTTTCCAGCTTCCAGAGAGCCTCCAGAGCCTGGGGAGGCTGTTTTCGCCTTCCCGGAGACTCAAAAAAAACCTCCGGAGCCCAGGGAGGGCAAATACACACACACCCCTGATGTGGTGCGGGAGGCCAACTAAGCCATGCTCACTATAGCCACACCCACCTAGCAAGGAGAACCCTTTGCTAAAATTTTTGAAGCCCACCCCTGTCTTTATTGGTCATTTGCACCCTTTCTAGGGCCTCAGCACCTTTTTTGTATTGTGTACATCTCAAGATGGGAATTGCACTCTCTGTCGAGGTACATGGATCAGGCAACCACTATTCTGTTGCAAAATGCTGAGCAGGGAATTCTGGGAGTTGAAGTCCACACATCTTAAAACTCCCAAGGTTGAGAAACACTAAGATATACTATCCAGATGGCTGGGCTGGCATTTTCGTTTGCAGCCTCCCTTTTGGGGGGACAGTCACCTTCAGCTCTGTCCCCTCTTTGGATTCTTCATGCCATTTTGCACCATTTTTGCGAAGGTGCGTTTCCCGCTTGAGTCCAGACCTTCTGTTTCAAGGGGAACCTTTGCAGAGGTCCTTGCCATCCTTTCATCTCTCCCTGGTGTAATCTGAAATCTTGACCACTTAAATGCTCCTCCCTGAGTGAAAATATTTGCTCCAATCTTGATCTGTGTGGGACTCCCACTGCCAGCAGGGTCCCAGTGTGAAAATGGTCTATTTCCAGTTTAGTTCCAAAGAGTTATAGTGTCCAAAGGATAAATTGGGTAACTGAGAATGCCAGCAGACTGGAAAGAGGGCAAAACCAAGAGCATCCATGGGCAGGACTGATCCCCAAACTCAATACTGCAGCCTCAATCCATGTGCAAGAGAGCTGGGGCTGTGACACACCCATCACTTCACCTTTGTCCAATGAGCCTATATAAAAATCTAGAATCTCTCCAAAAACCAAGAAAAAAAAATAGCTCCAAGATAAACCCATGTTTGCATCATTGGTACCATTTGCAGATTTCAAATGGCTGTTTATATTCTGTAGTGCCTGGCAGCCTTTCCACTTTTTTAAAACCTGAGGCTAAAAAACGCAGCTCGTTCTTATTTGCAAAATGTGATTGCATCATGTCTATTGCTGGAAATCATTTGTCGCCATGGAAACAATAGCCTGGAGCAACAGGTTTTCTATGCTGGATCCTTCCGAATTTCCATGCCTGAATTTTGGGGAAGTTGCTTTAATTTCATGATCTTTTTTTTTAGGCTCAAGGAAGATTATACTATATTTGACATTCAAATAACATTTGACACACAGGGAGATAAATCTGTTGCAAACAAGAAATTTCAGAATGTGAAATATGTATTATCACATCATCTCTTCCATAGTAACATCAAAATGCAGAAGATATTCCTCCTCCCAACTGCCATCTTTTTTGTGCCAATTCAAACCACCTTTCTAGTGATTTTACAAAATCTTTCCAAACAAAATATATTCAGAGCATTAGCCTCAAGGTAGCTACATTTTTCAAACTATCTATCGATTTATCTATCTATCTATATCATTTGTCTGTTGATCCATCCATCCATCCAGAAAAGTCTTTACCGTCCATGATCCATGGGCATAAATCACCTCCTAATTCACAAAAATGAAGACCTGAAAGACCAGGTTAGGGACAGATTGTCATGGAGAAAATCAATCTCTGTAGTTGCTAGTAATTGGAAAACAACTTGATGGTGCATAATCGGTTATCTTTGAGCATCTCTCACAAATTTGTCAATCAAAAGGAGGGCAGCCTCCCATTACAGCAGCATGGTGCATTGTACAATATGAATGCAATATCAGGGGTTTTCAATTCAATGTATGGAAATGTGAAGGATGTGTGTTTGTGTCTATTTTCATAGTCGTGTACACTGAAGATGGTATTTAATTTTGTTGTTGTACGAGGTGCAATGATAATGATGTAAACGTAGAAGAGAGCTCTGAACAGATATTTTGAGTTTCAGAGATTTTATGCTGCTGGTTTGGACTTTTTGTTTACATTGTGGTGGCTTGTAGTATTGATTTATTTAAACTTAAGCCTCACCAGACTGATTGGAGTAAGCAATCCCTCCCCCATTCCTTTCTTCCCTTCCCTCAAACTCCTGCTTGGTCTTCTCCAAATTGCAAAGCTTTTCAACTGTTGAAATGCTGACAGCGAGTCCAAAAAAGAATAGAAACAGCCCCCAAGATTGCTGCACGAAATAAATAATCCTCTCCTACCATGGTCGTAAAGCACAATGGCAATCGAGCCTGGCAGAAGCAACTCTAATTGCAAAGGCCTCCCATCCAGTGGAAAACAAAGCAGAAAACCCCTTTGCATGGAGTTTTGTTTCCTATTTTGTCGGATTTCCCCCCTCCCATTGCTTCTGGGGATCTTAAGAGAAACGGGACCCGTCCTTGGCGAGGGATATGAAGATCAGCAGCAAATCAGAGGCCATTGTTTCTTCCAGGAGAGAAAAGCCAGAGCACTCAGCCCCACCACTCAGCTTCGCCAACAGCCCACTTCCAATGTCTCTTCACCCTTCCCAAGTGGAGAAGGGCAGAGAAAGCCTTGATGGCCTCTCCCTCCCTCCTTCCCCTGCCAAGAGCCTCCTTTGTGGCTGTCTCTTCTGCTCATCGATGATCAGGCTCATAAAAACCAGCCCTTGGCACCAGGGAGCAGGAGAAAATGCTAATCCCAAAGCAACCAGTTGCCGCCTTGGCATCCAGAGGCCTCTTGTCTGAGGCTTCACCTTCCATTCAGCCCCTTTCCAAACAGGCTGGCAACTGACCGGACCTGTCTGCGGGCAATGAATCGAATGTCTGGGTTTTTGTGTGGTTTAAAGCCCCCTTTGTGGCTGGGAAAATAATATTCACCCACCCCCCCATTCCAGTCTATGACACGGTCACTTTGGGGTATGGGTAGGGGGGTAGCCCAACCAACATGCTGATTAAAAAGGTTGATAATCAGCATCACGTTGTTCGCTCCAAGATCCTCTCTCTTTTTCTTTTTTTTGCAGATCTGTGTTTCAGGAGATGCTGCAGTGTATGCTGAGGCCTTATTACCAGGCATAATTCAACAAAAATGAGTTCCAGCGATTAATAAAGCCATCTTTACAAATACCTAGGCCTTGTCAAGAGTCCAAAAATTCAATCCTCAAGAGAAAAGAATTGCTCTGCCTTTCACAGAAAGTTTTGATTTAAATTGAATTCAAAACTGGGTTCCTTTGTGCCAATTGGAGGGGAGTGGGTCTGGAATGAGAAGTGCCAGCAGGGAGGGAGGCTAAAAATCTAAAAAGGCAGCCATAACTGCACCGTTAAGCTGCCATCTTGACTTCTTTGAGCTGTCCCACTTGGACCCATCCTCCCCCATTTTAAGTCTGATGTACCTGGCCATTTGAGGTGAGTCTCCTTTGAGCTAAGCTCAACTCAGCCAGTTTGGTATACTGGCTAACTGAAGCCTTTGTTAAGTGAGTTTGGTCTCCTTTTACAACCTTTCTTGCCACAGTTGTTAACCACTGCACTTGTTAAGTTAGTAACCCTGTTGTTAAGTGAATCTGGCTTCCTCGTTGACTTTGCTTGTCAGGTCACAAAAGATAGGACAATGCAACCATCATAAAGATGAGTTAGTTGCCAAGTGTCTGAATTTTGATTGTGGGTATGCTTCAATGGTTGTAAGTGTGAAGAGCGGTCATAAGTTAGTTTTTCAGTGCTGTTATAACTGGTCACTAAATGAGCTGTTGTAAGTCAGGGACTACCTACACAAGAGGTGACAGGCAGCGAACATGGATTTACTTTGAATAGAAGAAAGTCCAGTTTAGACCACTGTATTGAAGGAGGTCAGGAGACACCAAGAGGAAGCAGGCTGCTTGGAGAGAGAAGGCGGAGAGCCTGGGCTACACTTCGGAGATGCTCCGCGGCTGGTGGAAGCACATGCACACCTGGTACGGGAAGCTGCACCTCAAGAAATCTGGCCAGGCCGCGGTCAAACTGATGGACCAGGAGACCTACGTGATGGCCAAGTGCAGCTTCCTGGAGGGTGAGATCCGCCACCGAGGAGCAGCCCCTCTCACAACCCTCTCTCTCAGGCAGCCTGCTGAGAGCCAGTCCTCTTCTGGCCAAGAGTCAGCTCCTGTGTCCAGGCAGGTATCTGTGGAGCGTCCCACGACGGAGACCCCCCCAACAGCTGCACTCCCCATGGCGGAGCGCATGGAGGACCCCCTGACGCAGTGGGAGCAAGGAGAGGGCACTTCCACCACAGCCCAACCCGCATTCACCCCCAGCTCCAGCTCCACCTCCACCGAAAGGCAGAGAGGCAGACCGGAGGGGCAGAGCTACACTGTCCTGCTGGAGATCAGGGACACCATCAGGAGCAGTGTAGATCTCCACTCTCAGCTGGTACACATTGACGCCCCAACCTCCGACCGCAAGCCCTTCCTCACCTATGTCAACCAGACCCTCATGAACATGTCGGAACCCCAGTACCAGGTGATGAAGGACAGGATCACCAATCTTCTTCACAACCCTCCAGACCAAGCTGAACCTGCTCCCACCCAGTCCAGGCCTACTCCTCCACCCCATGTGATGTCACTGCCTTTCCAAGGCTTTCCACAGGCCCTCACCTACCAAGGCTACGGCTACCAGGAGGTCCAGCAGCACAGGCAGCCCTTCCCAGTCCAGGTTCAGGTACATCATACGCCATCAGTGCCACCGATGCCAGCCATGCCACCGATGCCAGCCATGCCACAGATGCCACCCACACCACCGATGCCACCCATGCCACAGTTGCCACCCATGCCACCGATGCCACCCATGCCAGTCCTCACCCAGCTGCAGACCAGACAGCCCCACTACACTGCTCCTTCCTCCACCCCACAGCCAAGCCCGGCCTCAGAACATCTGTCATTGGTATTGGGGCTGACACCCCATGTCATGGAGGAAGGGGCTCTCAACATCACGGGGCTGAGCCAGCTGTCTGAGAGCTTCCTCCACACACCATCCCCTGTTGTCCTCTCGGGGCCAGGCACCCCAATGATGCCTCAGACCAGCACTCCAGCAGCAGCCACCTTCACAGCACCTGGACCCTTCACCCCTGAGATGATGGGAATGCCTCAGACTGACTGAGAAGAGTGCCAGAGACTGGGTGGCTACCTGTTGACTTTATTTTTGCTTTGGACACTTGACTTGGGTCATTTTTCTTTTACAGCTTGTTATTAATAAAGATTATCTTTGCTTCACACACTTGCTTCATTTATTTTAGTCAATAAAGTCTTGGTGGAAACTTTTAGAAATGGTTTAGCCTTTGCATGCTTGTGGGGTGGGTAAGGATAGCAGTGGGATGGGCAGGGATACCTTTGGGATGGGTAATAACTGTGGGATGGGCAGGGATACCTTTGGGATGGGTAATAGCTGTGGGATGGGCAGGGATACCTGTGGGATGGGTAATAGCTGTGGGATGGGCAGGGATACCTATGGGATGGGCAGGGATACCTTTGGTATGGGTAATAGCTGTGAGATAGATAAACCTCCAGTGCAAGCATAGTGGGACTGTATGGTCCACCCTCCCAGGTGCCACATCTATGGCCCTTTATTATCAATAACAATGTAATCATTCATCCACACATGTCAACATAAACACAACTCTTTATTAAATGCCCTGTTCATTGTAAGCCCACCCAACATACATGGCCCAATCTCTTCAGTGTGATGAGACAGGCTGAAGGAAGCACCCATTAATCATCTATCATCCTGTCTTGCCACTCCACTGCTCCAGCTGGGGAGTTGCACCAGTGTCTCAGGAGGTTGCGCTGCTTCTTCCCTTCACGTTAAACTCTGTTGGGGCCTTGCACATCCTTAGTGTCTATCAGGTTTCGCCTTTGCCTCCATTCCCCAGGCTCCATATCCCCACTGCCTTGTTGGAGGTCCACGAGCCTGTTGTGCAACACTGGGTAGCGGGTGCGCATGAGATTGTGCAGGATGCAGCAAGCTTCCACGATCCCCCTCACGGTCTGTGGGCGATGCTGCATGGTGGTGAGAAGTACCTGGAACCTGTTGGCCAGGATGCCAAAGGCGTTCTTCACCACCCGCCTTGCCCTGGACAGCCTGTAGTTGAAGATCCTCTCTTCACGGGTGAGGAATCTGGAAGTGTAGGGCTTCATGAGGTAGGTTCTGAGGGAGAAGGCGTCATCCCCCACGATGAAGTAGGGCACATCTCGTGTGTCGTTGGGCAGGGGGTCTGGATCTGGGAATCCCATGATGAGGTTGCGTTCCAGCCCCTCCTTGAGGTCACTGGCGTTGTATACCTGGGCATCTGAAGCTGACCCGTTGCCTGAAGCATCGATGTACATGAACTTGTAGTCAGTATCGACCATGGCAAAGAGGATGATGCTGAAGAAGCCCTTGTAGTTGAAATAAGTGGAGCCCGACTTGGGTGGTGCTTTGCAGGCCACGTGCTTGCCATCTATGGCTCCAACGGTGTGGGGGAAGTTCCACCTCTGGTACCACTGCTCTGCAACTTTCTTCCATCCTTCTTCAGTGGAGGGGCACTGGAGGAGCTCCTGCAGGTATTCTTCGATGATGGCCTGTACCACTTCTCTGACCACAATGCTGATGGTGTTGTGTGGCACCCTCCAGCCGTACTGCATGCTCCTGTAGGTGGTCCCTGAGGCCAGGTGGCGCAGAGTGAGTGCCACCTTGAGCCCAGGGTCCAGGCTGGGCCGGAAGTTGGTGTTTGCCTTGGTCAACCTGGGTCTCAGCCGCTCCACAACTTCATCAAACATGGCTGGAGGCATCCTTATGAAGATCTGGAATGCACGAGAGTCTTCGTTCCTCAGCTCCACCATGAGCTTGTTGTACAGTCCATACTCTTCTCTTCTCCCGATCCATCTTCGGACCCAAATGCTTCTTGGACGCCTCCTTTTCTTCCCGTAGAACAGTTGAAAGAGCCTGTAGATGGCTTCGCACTGTTGCAGAACAATGGTGGCTACCAAAAGGACTGTGTTATGATCCACGGTGGACATGACTGGATGCTGTGGAAGAGCAAGAGTCAAATGAAGGCTGCAGAGGTCTGCACAGCAGGGCTGCTGGACTGAAAGTGAGATCCAGGTGAGTTCCTCCCCCTTTTTATGGGCAATACAGGTTTTCCACTAGGTGTCCTTTTGCATCCTCTAGGCATCCTCTAGACATCCTTAATATCCGAGATAGGTCCCCTCTGCAAATGTTTTTTCCATTTTAAATGCTTTCTTTGCGAGCTGCATCCACTTTCATCCTTTCTCCGTCCGTGCTATTAACGCTGCGCATCCATTCCGCGTCCGTTTTGCTTCCTCCCTGTGTCCGTTTTCCGCTGGAGCGGATTTGAGTTGCGCGGATGCGCAGCGGATGCCTAGCGGATATAGCGGACACGTAACGGATGACGACGGATGTAGAACAGATGTTCCCCGTATGTGTTGCGGATGCAGAACAGACGCGTTGGATACATTTTCCGCTCAAAAAGTTTTGAGCAGCTCAAAACTTTTTGAGCGGATGGAACCTCAGTCGATGTATGCTGGACGGATAGAGAGGATGAAAAATGGAGGCAGTGAGTACAGAACGGATGAATCGCATTAACCAACGGATTGCAAGTGTTTCTCTCCGTTTTACATCCTCTTTCCATCCGTTGGTGCAGTGTGACATGGGCTTAAATTTACACTGAGCTCTAAAAGAAAGGCTGCTGGGTTGGGCAATTTTCCAAAGGGAATTTCCTTTTGCAAATGGAATGAATCACAGCAACTCCCATACCACACCTAAAGAGTCTGGTACCCCTCATTTTGTTATCAGTAAGAAGCCCAATCTACAAAACTAGAAAACACAGAGAAAGCATCTAACTCAACATGGAATTATCTATCTGGATCAGAGGTGATAATTCAGCAGGTTCTGGAGAACCGGTAGCGGAAATTTTGTGTAGTTTGGAGAACCGGCAAATACTACCTCTGACTGGAGATTTTACAATATTTTACAGTAACCTTCCCCTGCCACACCTACCAAGCCACGCCCACAGAACCAGTAGTAAAAAAAAATTGAATCCCACCACTGGCATGATTGTTAAAAGTGGTTTCTTTAGAATAGGCACAAATACTTGTAAGATGGTGCTGGATGTGGTGAGGTTTTCCTTCTAAAAATTTTATCTGAGTTAAGAGAAAGTTGCTATTTTTTAAAAAATAGATCACATTATTTTGTACTGAAGGATAAGCTTCATGTTAGTGTAGTTTTGGAGAGAAGTATAGCAATAATTTGGGATTTATTAATAATAAAAGCTACCATGCATTATCCTGAGGAAAGGGCATTTTTAAGCAGAGAGATGCAGTAGAAATAAATAATAAACTATCTTACATTGAAAAATGTTTTTCTTATACAGCACTATGAAAATATTCTTTTACTTTTAAATAAAATCACCCTTATTTTGATAGTTGCTGGTTCTAACTGTTCTTTACTAGTTGATCATCCAGCACTGCCATTAAGTGTCTATCTTTATTACCTCAGCAAGGATAACATTTGCCCAGAACTGGAAAGAGACAATTATACCAAGTGAAGAAGTAATAAAAAAAAATCTTACCATGCACTGAAATGGACAACTTAACTCTAGAAATGAAAAACAAAGATGAATTGGCATACCAGAATTTGGGATAAATTCTATCATTGGTGGGAGCAGAGAGGAAGGTCTTTAGTTGGGAAAGGAGTTGTTGAAAGGGTAAATGATTGGATGAGATGAAAAGAAGACGAATGATGTTAGAAATGAATGAACAAATGTATATATTTATATAGTTAAATAATTGTTTGTAGGAATATATATGTGTGTGTGAGAGAGAGAGAGATTGACCCCAAATCACATCAAACCGACTTCACCATGTTCAATGTTTTTAATTGTTTTGCTTAGTAAAATGTTTTTAAAAATTTTTTAAAGTGACTATCTGAGTTAGATTAGATTAGGATTATTTACTTGTGAAAAGTTTTAAAATGCATTGAATTATATGAAATTTCACTTTGAGAACTATGTATGTACAGAACTGCATGTTTAGCTGTACACAATGACCAAATGAGAATTACATTAAACAGGGTACGTGTGCATATTTTAAATAATGCATAGTTTTACACAAAAGATTCAGAATATATCAGTTTTTTTAATGTGTGTGTGTGTGTGTGTGTGTGTGTGTATCTCATCTGCCATCATCTGGCTTCTGTACTGTGTTCATCTGTGAGTCAGGCTATCACAGCCGTTTCAGTTTTAAATTTGAGGCTAGCCTACGCAGTGCCAGAATGGTACATATATATATATATATATATATTTGTTTTCTTAAGTTTTCGTGGGTACTTACATGTATACTGTTCAGCTTCCTTTGGGTATTATCCCATGTCATTGTAGTTGTGCTTTTAAAGTTGTAGCAACATTTCGGCAGAATCTCATCTGCCATCATCAGGCTTCTGTATTGTGTTCGTCTGTGTCACATCTTTGCTACAACTTTAAAAGCATAACTATAATGATGTGGGAAAATACCCGAACAAAGCTGAATACCATACATGTAACTCACATACACGAACTCACAGACCAACTCAATACAGAAGCATGATGATGGCAGATGAGATTCTGCCGAAACGTTGCTACAACTTTAAAAGCACAACTACAATGATGTGGGAAAATACCCGAACGAAGCTGAAGAGCATACATACATACACATACATACATACATACATGTTTTTTTTTTCTTAAGGTTTCGCGGGTACTTACATGTATGGTATTCAGCTTTGTTCAGGTATTTTCCCATGTCATTATAGTTATGCTTTTAAAGTTGTAGCAAAGTTGTGACACAGACGAACACAATACAAAAGCCTGATGATGGCAGATGAGATTCTGCCGAAACGTTACTACAACTTTAAAAGCACAACCAAAATGACGTGGGAAAATACCCGAACAAAACTGAATACCATATCTGTGTGTGTGTGTGTGTGTGTGTGTGTGTGTGTGTACAGTAAACTACCTGATGCTATTCAGACATACAAATGGTCACATAAAAATGTATATATAAATAAAGTAGCCACTGCATCTTGCAGTAAGATTTGATGCTTGACCATAACACACACATATAAAAATTTATTTGCTTAGGACCAGAAAGGTGCTTAATGAAAGGATGGCCAGGATTTCTCCAGGCCTGGCTGACACTGCCCGAGACAATCAGGCGATTGTACCTGAACATTTGCTGGGGGTGGGTGAGTGGGGTGTTTGGCTGAAGGGTTCAAGACAAGGCCTGAATGCTAATCAATCTTTGGCAGCGATTCAGCTCTTCCAATGGGATTCCCTGCCTATTTCAAAGGGAGACATCAAAACGAGATTTAGCCAGCCTCTCCTGAAGCCTCCGAGTTAGAAGCCCCATCTGCATTCTGCAGGATGCCTTTTTCAAGTGGATTCAGGCGTTTGCATTTAAATGGGGGCATTACACTCCACACTGGGCACATGTTGACTTGCGGGGAAATTGGGGGAACAGCACATCTTAGACAACAGATGTGGGATGAATTGGATTCTTGCCCCTGAAACTAGAGATATCTTCCGGTGTGAAGGACCTTCCTTAACACCAAAAGCAAGGAAGCCCTTCTCAATCAATGTAATAATAATCACCAGCATCTTATTCCAGCATCTCTTCATCTGCCTGGTGCTTGGCTGGTTAAAATCCAACAAACCCCCCCCCCTTTTTTTTTTTTTTAAATTCCAAGCCCCACTGTCCAAACCTTAAAATTTGTAGATATTTAAAAAATACTTAAAAAAAAAAAAAACCTCGAATGTTCGATATCCCATATTACAAACCCACCCAAGACTTATCATGCAATACAAGGAGTATCTTCTATCTATTCCCTAAGGGTTTACTCTCCCCCCCCCACCACACACACACACACACACACACACACACACACGGTTCCTAAGGCAAAACGAATGAATGGATGCATTGCATTATTATTATTATTTTTAAACAAAAAAAAAAAACACACACACACACGGTTCCTAAGGCAAAATGAATGGATGCATTGCATTATTATTATTTTTTTAAAAACAAAACACACACACACACGGTTCCTAAGGCAAAATGAATGGATGCATTGCATTATTATTATTATTTTTAAAACAAAACACACACACACGCACACACGGTTCCTAAGGCAAAATGAATGGATGCATTGCATTATTATTATTATTTTTAAAACAAAAACACACACACACACACTCGCTCGGCTGAAAAAAAATTTCCCCCGGTGCAGCTCATGCAAAACCGCCGTAGCGGCGGGCGCCGTTTGCAGAAGGAGCCGAGCCGCCTGAGGCGCCCCCTGACTGCTTTGGCGGGTACCGACGCGGCTGCGGCTGCCTCTTCGGGTGGGCACCAGGGAGGCACCGAAGGAGGGAAAGAAGAAGAAGAGGGAAGGGCTGAAAGAGCCGAGTTGGCACCAAGCCACGTCCTCCATCTTAGTCCCAGCTGGTACCAAGCTCCGGAGGAACAAAGCGCATTCAGACAGGGCGCGCCGTCATATATTCATGGCGGGGAAGAAATATACATTCCTGACAACCATAGACGAATGGGCCCAGGGCCCGGGTGGTGATTTTCGGTTGCCTGCCAGCCAGCCTCCCCTGACCTATAAACCTTTGTGACTGGAACAAATGCAAATTGAGCTGCGTTGCTTCACCAGCCCCCCGAAGGGTTGTTTGGACGGAGGGGTTGTCGGAGGGGCCTAACAATAAGCCACTGTCCCCCAGTGCAAAAAAACAAAAAAAACAAAAACCGCGCCGTCTGGGGGGAAAACGGCTTGACAAACACACACACACACACACACACACACACACAGAGGCAACGTTGCACACAAACAAGCACCTCTCTTTGCCCTCATTTGTGTGCATCAAATGCCTCCCGACTGCAAGGGCATCGCGAGGAGGGAAATGGGGGGAGAGCCGAGAGGGACCGAGGATGTTTGCAGATGCGTTTTTAAGCAGGAGAGCTCATTACTATTATTATTATTATTATTATTATTATTATTATTATTATTATTATTATTATTATTATTATTATTATTATTATTATTATTATTATTTTT
>BLBF01000022.1:6443387-6472005 GCA_015471245.1 Laticauda colubrina | reverse complement strand
ATTATTATTATTATTATTATTATTATTATTATTATTATTTTGTTCTGTTGGTGTTTTTGGTGGTGTTGTTTTCCCCTTTCCTAAACCAAAAGCAAATGTAGGGAAACGAAAAAAATGCAGAATGAAGGCAACGTTTCAGAACAATAAACTGGCCTGGCATGGAAAGGAGGGGAGGAGGAAAAAAAAAGAGAGAGAGAGAGAGAGAGAGAGAGAGAGAGACCCAGATGTCACTCCTGGCAATGCAAAACGGGATGACCCGGATTTCTGCACAGATGCTATATGAAACGCCTAAACTCCACTTGAAGATGCCACCTAGCCTGGTCATGAAATGTTCGGAAACCAACCCACAAGATTGGAGAATGAACCTCCATCCTCACCTTACACCTGAGCTACAGCTATTTGCCACCATCACAAATGGGATGCCATTGCTACAGAGTGCATTAAAAAAATATCAACCACCCGGGTGCAGCTTCGGTCCTGCTATCTTAACTTTTCTGGCCATTTCCTGAAGAAACTCTAGAAGGAAGGCAAAACTTGCGTGCATATGGAAGGGGAAAAGAGGCAGGGAAGAGCCTGAATGAATATTGATGTAAATAAGAAAATTGTGGCATCATTCCAATAATTTCTCAATGGGAAAATGACTAAATTTAAGTCAAATGTCCCATTTCATGAAATTAAAAGTCAGGAAAGCCAAACAGAATATTATGAACAGAGACAAACATCTAAATTTTGAGCAGTGCTCAGCTTTGTCCCTGCAAATGCCAATTGAAAACAGTATTCCCCCCCCCACAATAATTTTCAGCATGTGCAAATGTATATATGCATGTCCATCAGTCTCCATGTTTATGAGTGTACATGTGAAAAGCTGAGTATATATACTGTTTGACTGAATATCTACTTAGTAGAATTAGTTTGCTCTAGCTCACACATGCACAAATTGTTCTTTCATTCACACCTGCTAAGAACAGCAAAAACCATGGTGACCTCTAGGTGAGAGCCAAAAAGATACCCAACCAATCACTCTTTGTTGCCCTCTACTGTCCAGCTGGATTTCTGCCATCAGGTATGGTAGTCACCATATCTGATTTGGTAGTCACCAAATCACCATTACACTTACACACATACAAAATACATAGTGCCACTGAAGTCCTTCCAACAGAACAGATTTAACAGATTTAATAGATAATCAGAGTTGGAAGGGACCCTGTAGGTCATCTAGTCTAACCCCCCCGCCCAAGCGGGAGACCCTACACCATTTCTGGCAAATGACAGTCCAATCTCTTCTTGAAGGTCTCAAGTGATGAAGCTCCGCCAACTTCTGTTGCACTGGCTGATTGTTCTCACTGTCAAAAAGTTTCTCCTTGTTTCCAGGTTAAATCTCTCCTTGTTCAGTTTCCATCCATTATTCTTCAGAAAATCAGAAATTATTCCATCAGAAAATAATAAGAAATGGAAACGGAGCAAATTATTGGGGTAATTGTTAGGAGAGGGAAGAGGAGGGTCAAAGTAAATGGAACTGAGCTAAAGGAAGCAGTACTGGAAGGCAGGGTAATCTCTAGGTAGTATAAAAAGGATTAATTTCACCAGGCATGCTTCCTGCCCCTAACAAAGGCTAATTTTCAAATTCATACCAAAAGCATAGGAGGAAGAAATCAGACTCAAGAGATTTTGCATTGCCTATAAATCTATTCCATATTTAAAAGCAAAGTTACTTGCTGGAATTCCTATATTCCCACTTCATCCTTCATCCATTAATCTTATTGATGTGCACTCAGATAGAATTGTTCTTTGCTTATCCAGTTCTGATTGCTACTAGGGAGATCTGGCCACAAATTTGATTATACCACCATGTTAAAAAGCAATTATTTGGGGGAGAATCCTTTCTGATTGGATAAACATACAACTGTGCATAGTCTGTGTGATGTGGGGTCCTTGGTGCTCTCTAAGCATGGTTGTTTTCTTGCAAACATTTCATTATCAAAGTTGGGCCTGATGAGAACTGATGATATACCGATAAATATTTGCAAGGAAATTACCCAGCTCAGAGAGAACTAAAGACCCCTCATTTCCACCCTCTTTATTGCCTCTTTATTGGTACCATGTAATGCAGAGGACTGGAACTGGGAAGATCCCAGTTCCAATCCATTGGCAGCTGCAGGAGTTCGTTGGGTCAGCCTCTACCTTTCAAGCAAATTGTTAGAAATTCTGTTTATGTGAAGCACCACACAGAGCAAACAAAGCGTACAGTCACCATGTGCTTTACTGCTCAACTATTTAACTGTAACAAGACTAAAGACCATAGAATATATATAGAAAGCCAAACCTGTAAATACTGCCATCTATTGGCTGAATACTGCTGTAGTTGTTGTATAGAAATACATTCCGACAATGAATTCCCACACAAATTATCCTCAGAATCTTTCATTATATACTCACCAACAATCCGTTCCTTAAAACTTCGAAATACAGTAGTAGCATTTTTACAAAGGCTCAGCATAGCCATTATATCAACCTTCAAAGGTTATTTGTTCCTGTGTGCACTAATAGGGTCCTTCAAAAGAGGTAAGAGATGGAGGTGAAGATGGAGAGAGAGAGAGAGAGAGAGAGAGAAAGTAACTTGAGCTTCTGGAGAAAAAGCAAAATCTAATTAATAAATTAAATAAATCGTCTTGGAATCCAGAGGGAGGGAAGGAGGGAGGGAGGAAGAGACAGATGGACAGACAGACAGACAGAGACAGAGAGAAAAATATAATTGCCCTTAACTGTAGTCAATAGATTTCTATACTGCCACCAATGAAAGCTTCATGGCATTACATAAAGAGTATATATCAGTAGAAAATGTATATTGTATAGTCTATTTTTTTCTTAATACTTTGTTCTCTCTTTGTTTCTGTAGGTCAGTTTCTTTCTCTTTTCTTTTGCCTCACTTGTATTTAATGCACTTGTGTGTTGATTAATTAACAACATGGATGTTTCTAAGGGAAATGCACTTGGATAAGAATTGCCACCAGTGTTCTCAGAATTTTAAATTTGCTATCAAAAAATGCCCTTTAGCTTAGATGGCTTGAACAAGAGAGGAAATAGAGGGTACTGATCTGTTTTTTATGCTGGCATGGGAATTATATATGTACCCTCCCCATATAGTGGTAGTCTTTCCTGAAATATCAAATGTTATTTACAAATGAAAACATATTTTTGTTATGTACCAAACCTTTGGGCTTTGATTGTTTATTGGGAATTTGGATTGTATCGTGCATGGTGGTAATGATATAAAAAATTAGAAAAGTGAAATTATTCAAGATGTCAAAGAATGGTTGTCAGAACTGTGATTTATTTTGCCGCTTTGAGTCATCATGTGTGAGTAGGTGGCAAGATAAATTTTCTAAAAAAAAATATTCTTAGAAAAGGCATTTTTTTTAAACTAAAGGATGCAGCAATATGTGTTATTACCAAAGAGATTTTGTGATTTTTTGCATTGTTCACATAATAATGAATTCATTGATCAACCAGTGACTGCTGATGATAGTATGATCAGTAGTCAATGATACTACCAATAACTAAACCAATGATAAATATAAAATAGAAGACAGATTTTTTTAAAAAAAAGGCTTTTAGTTTGTATTTTGAGTTTTATTTATTTTTATTTTTTTAAATACCTTTTTTTAAAACTCTTTCCAGCTATTGCTTCCAAAAATAATGAAGGAACCCATTCAGAGAAATAGTTTGGTGCAAAGTTTAAGGTCTGGATTTTAGTGAGTTCTAGCCCTGCCTTAGGCATGAAAGTCAGCTGGGTGACCTTGGGCCAATCTCTTCTTCTCTCAGCACAACGCACTTCACAACAGCAACAGGATCGCAACCAGGGGAGGGATTCAAAAATCCTAATAACTGGTCCTCTGCCCAGTTGCTGGGTGAGCGTGGCCATGGTGGGCGTGGCCTACCAGAACTTCCGGAAGGGTTGTTTTTCATCTTCCCCAGAGTCCGGAGGCTTCCCTCGGACCTATGGGAGGGCGAAAACGGCCTCCCCCAGGCTCCAGACACCCTCCGGATGCCAGAAACAGGCTCGTTTCTGGACTTCTGGAACTTCCAGGAGGGCCAGTTTTCATCTTCCCAGAGCCTCCACGCGGACCCTGCATCTACCTGCATCCAAAACGGGCCGCATGGAGACTCCTGGGAGGGATGGGGCGGGCAGGGCCAGCTGGTTGGTTTAACTACTGGTTCGGGGAACCAGATGTAAATTTAACATCCGGTTTTCCCGAACCGGTGAATCCCACCTCTGGTTGCAACTGACTGGCAACAAGTGACATGGTCATGAAGCAAAATGTCATATGATTGCTCTGCTTAATGATGGCAGTTCTGGCAATCCCATTTGCTATTGTTGAGGGAACCCCATCTATGCATCTCCTCCATCGCTGCCCTTCTGACCTCTTGCCTACCCATTGCCATCAGCTGTCCTCACCACCCAATCCTGGCTGAATTATAAGAAAAATATGATCAAGAATAGAGATAATCTATTCTCTACAATCCCCCAGGAGCTGGATTGTCCATTCAGTCTAAATTTCCCCTGCCTTCATTATCACAGACTGGGATGAGCCACCAGAGAAGATGACCACTCTGGATGTCCGTTTCTTCTCCCTCCTCTCCTCTCCCCTCCCTGCCTGCCTCTTTCACTCTTCAAGTTAGAAAAAAGGGAAAACTCCCACTTTTGAGCAGCAGCTGTTTGGTGATAAGGCTTGGTCCTCACTCCCACACCAAGTTTAAAATAGCTTCTTTTCCACTGATGTTGTGAGAGGCTATTTTGAAGCAGAGAGTTTGGGGCAGAGGGGTGGGGGGAGCATTCATTGGGGGCTGGCTCTCTTATCAGTTCTTTTCTACCAATTCCACTGCATGGGAAGGACTGACAATCCAGGGCCATTTCTCCCTAGCGCCCCCCCCCCCCCTGAAAAAGAAGTGCTTGAGAATGGAGGGTAAAAGGGAAGGGATTGCCTTCATATGGAAGTACTTCAATGGCTGGAATTCTTGTAACTCTGCCCCCACTTCTCTGTCTCTCCATCTTGAAAATAAAATGTTACTATAATTTTCAAAGCAGAATAAAAGTTAACAAGAGCTAATGTTCAGAATGAAACAGAAAGAAGGAGAGAAAGAAGGCAAAGGTGCAGAAATGAAAGGAAAGAATTACTACACAAAGAAGTGACTCCCAGTTTTCAGCAATTATAGCAATAGCACTTCGACTTATATACCGCTTCACAGTGCTTTTACAACCCTCTCTAAGTGGTTTACAGAGTCAGCCTATTGCTCCCAACAATCTGGGTTCTCATTTTACCCCTCTCGGAAGGAAGGAAGGCTAAGTCAACCTTGAGCCTGGTGGGATTCGAACTGCCAAATTGCAGACAGCCGACAGTTAGCAGAAGTAGCCTGCAGTACTGCATTCTAACCATGTGACACCAAGGCTCATTATAACTATACAATAACTTACAGCTTATTTACCTTTTCTCATAATCCATTATTTTTTTTCTAATCCTCAAACCATATATCACGGCATTATTTTTTTTCTGTTTCCCACAAAAGTTCCTACGAGGCTTCCGATCATTGTTAAAATGTGGACAATGTCCTATTCATGAAATGGCCATTTCAGTAAGTTCCTCCATTTTGAGTAAAGTCATACCTTTCCACTTTGTGTCCCACCCTCTCTTCTTATCTTGCTAGAGAGAATTTTGTGCTGGAAGGAATGACTTTGGGTTTAAGTAGCTGCAGTAGGCCTGACCCTCCATCCCCCATTGTATTGCTGTACGGGTATTTTCACAGCTGCTTCCTGGCATCAGGGAGAATTTGAGCAAATAGGGAATGGAAAAAGATGAGAGGATTCATGGGAGAAGGAAGGCATCAGATGCATCACATATCATGGCAGAATTGGTATCATTTACATCGGGGTGTCAAACTCAAGGCCTGCGGGGTGCATCTGCCCCATGGGTTGATTAAATCTGGCCCATGTGGCCATCCTGAAAATAGCAGAAGACCGGCCCACAGTGCCTCTGCCAGTGAAAATGGAGCTGGTGGGGGCTGCATGTGGCCCTTCCAAACTCCATTTTCACTGGCAGAGGGTTGAAGGAGGCTGTCATGGTCGAAAACGGAGCTCACAAGCCTATTTTTGCTGGCAAAGTGCTCCGGCCACCACAGGCGCCCCCAACCCTAGTGACTTCAAGCTGGCCACACCCACCCTGGCCATGCCCACCTTGACCCCTGGAGGTCAAACAAAGGCCTGTTGCGGCCCTCAGTGAAATCGAGTTTGACACCCCTGATTTACACCATGACATTATGGTGCATGTGGCATCATTGAGAAACATTGAGTTGGAAGGGTTGTTAGAAGTCATTTGACCTTGCAGAATCCATTTGACCTTCTCTGGCAGATGAACATCAAGCTTCTGTTTGAAAACCTCTGGCAAAGGAGAACTGAGCACTTTATGTCACCTAGTAAAGAAGTTCCTATTGATCACTAGTCCTTGGAGTTTTGACCCACTGGTCCTGCTTTTTGGGGCAACAGAGAAGTCAATTTCTATAAGACAACCTCCTGAAGACTGCTGTCTCCCATCAGTCAGATCTTCTATAGGTTAAACTTATTTAGAACTTTTAATTTGGACATTTCATCATGTTGGTAAGTTGTTTTTTGAACAATCATTGCTTGTTTTGATCTGAGTGCGCAGAATTGGACATAGGAATCCAAGTGGAATCTAACAAGACAGGGTAGAGGAGCCACAATTTCCCATGATATGGACTTAATTCCAGATAATATATACTTTTTTAAATCAATCGTATCGCACTGCTGGCTCATGGTTAATTTGTGATGGACAGAGACACCTAGCTGCTAATGGTTGGTATAGACATCCCAAACTTCACTATTTCCTTGCTGCATTTGTTTGCACAATGAGAAAAAAAGAACCATTGTTTCAATAGAAGCCAAAGCAGTCCTTGGCTTCAGGAGAGAGAGAGAGGAATCTTTCAGGAGAAATTAAGCGAAACTTTGTTAGTGCTAATTGTGAAGACCTCAAGACGTCCTTCTGACCAGTATTGTAGAGAATCACATACACAGCCCCATTTCTACACTGATGCAGTCCTTGTGGGTGCTATGGGCAACGTTTAACCCTTTTAATCAGGAGGCAATCCAGTCCTCCTTCTATAGTCCTGAAATCACATAGAAGGGGACTGGACTTTTTGAAGATGCTACTCAACATCAGTGAAGCAAAGTTTGCTTAGCTCTGTGAATCCATGGCAATTTGAAATAAATTTCTAAGGGCCCAGCTGTATCAGCAGCATCACACTGTTCCACTCTTCAGTCACACTGGGCCATCCCAAATTTTGTTGAGATGAGAACATAGAATCAAAGGATTGGAAAGCTTCTCACAGGTCTTCTAGTCCAACCTACTCAAGGCAGGAGATCTTATGCCAGCCTGGTCAAATGTTTGACCAGTCTATTTTTGAAAACCCTCAGCGATGAGGATGTTTTACCCCATGTGACAACTGCCTGTTGTACACTCCATGCTCCTCAAGTGACCACTACATATTTCAGTGGGCATTTTTTTCTTCTGTTTGTGGTTTTTCCCCTTCGCTTTGGAAAATAGAGTGAGGCCCAGAGAAGGTGATGGGAGTATAAATCAAAAGCCTTCTAAAAATTCAGCGAATGGGGAATTCCTGACCATCCAGAACAGGCGTTATTTCTGCTCTGAAGGAAATCAGGTTAACAAGGGGAGCATTTTGTGCTGCAAATAGGAAGTGAAAAACAATGGATTCTGTCTGCATTGCAGCTTCTGTAGAAAAACAGAACACATTTTTAGACAGAAAATGTGGAGATTTGTCTTTTTTTAAAAATTTTCTTCCTAACTTGGTCCTTAGGGTCTCTTTTTTTCTGTAATCAGACCATCAAGGAAAAACAAGAGAAGAGAAAAAAATTAAGATGGTGACTGCAACCCTTCTATCAAAGCCTTACCCCCTTTTAACCTGAGTTGTCAGCCTGAGTGGTCAGAGCCATCATCTTGACTTTTTTTGAGACATACTGGATATCCTGGTTGCAGTTAAAAACCAGTTGTGGTTTTCTGTGCTTTAGAACCTCTTAGATAGTGGTGGGATTCTACCGGTTTGGGTGAACCGGATGTTAAATTTGCATCTGGTTCACCAAACTGGTATTTGAACCGACTGCCTGGCCTTGCCCACTCCATCCTGCCCTTCCCAGGAGTATCCACGTGGCCCATTTTCGATGCAGGTAAATGCAGGCTCTGTGTAGAGGCTCTGGGAGGGGGGAAAAAGGGCCTTCCAGAGGTATCGGAAGTCCAGAAAGATTAAAAGTTTGAGGAAGTTCATCAAGGCATGAGGAGGATCTTCGTGCCAGTGGAACAGGCTGCCACTTGAAGGGATGAGTTCTCCTTTGCTACGAGTCTTCAAAGAGATAGTGGAGGGGCCTCCACTAGTGGAGGGAAAGATGTTTTCAGCAGTCCTGCTTTGAGTAGAAAGATGGAGCAGATGACTCCTAGTCTTTGTCCCCAACACCATGTTTCTCTGGACTGCACATAGATGACTAATTGGCTTCTTGCAGGAAATTATTGCAGTAGCAATACTAGCAAATAAATTACACAAAGCAGGGGTGTCCAAGCTTTGGTCGAAAAATTCAAGATGGTGACTGAGACAAGCTGGAACTTCAATGTGACTATCTTGGTCACCATCTAGACTTTATGACCACACTTTGGGTAGCTGTGGTATGATACAAACTCCAACAAACAGTTGAGAACTAAGGATGCTATATATGCCATTATTGTTGCCAAGCAATGCCCTCAGCACCATCTTACTTGTACCCATTCTCCTCTGCAGTTTTTCTTCTTTTTTGGCTTCCATCCACCTGGACCATTTCCGTGTGACAGCTGGTATTTTCTCCTCATTATACATGCTGAAGCTAAACCGACACTCTGCCCTCTGTGTATTTTTACATAAATAGTCCCGAAGATTAAAACAAACATATGCAGCTGATGATCGTATTCTGGGGATGGGTTTGGCGCATGCCAAAAATTATTTATGGAAATATATATTGTTGTCTTCATTTTTGACTAATGAGGTGTTGAATAGCACTGTGTGTTCTCAATCAATCAGTCGATCGATCAATCCATCAATTAACCAACGAGGGCTTGAAATATGTAGAAACGGTCCTTAAAGTGATGTTAGGGTTTTGCTCTATGAGTTCAAAAGTTTGCCTGAATTTTGTAAAACCAAGTAGCTCCTGTTAACTGTTGTTGCTTTTTAACATATTGTCAGTGACTGGAAAGGGGGGGAAAGGACATTCCATCTCATGTTTTGATATACAGGTGAAACTCGAAAAATTAGAATATCGTGCAAAAGTTCATTTATTTCAGTAATGCAACTTAAAAGGTGAAACTGATATATGAGATAGACTCATTACACGCAAAGCAATATAGTTCAAGCCGTGATTTGTCATAATTGTGATGATTATGGCTTACAGCTCATGAAAACCGCAAATCCACAATCTCAGAAAATTAGAATATTGTGAAAAGGTTCAATATTCTCGGCTCAAAGTGTCCCCCTCTAATCACTAATGAAGCCATAACACCTGCAAAGGGTTCTTGAGCCTTTAAATGGTCTCTCAGCCTGGTTCAGTAGGAATCACAATCATGGGAAGGACTGCTGACCTGACAGTTGTGCAGAAAACTATCACTGACCCCCTCCATAAGGAGGGAAAGCCTCAAAAGGTAATTGCAAAAGAAGTTGGATGTTGCCAAAGTGCTGTATCAAAGCACATAAATAGAAAGTTATGTGGAAGGGAAAAGTGTGGAAGAAAAAGGTACACAAGCAGCAGGGATGACCGCAGCCTGGAGAGGATTGTCAGGAAAAGGCCATTCAAAAGTGTTGGGGACTTTCACAAGGAGTGGACTGAGGTGGGAGTCAGTGCATCAAGAGCCACCACACACAGACAGATCCTGGACATGGGCTTCAAATGTCATATTCCTCTTGTCAAGCTGCTCCTGAACAACAAACAATGTCAGAAGCGTCTTACCTCGGGCTAAAGAAAAACAGAACTGATCCGTTGCTTCTGATGAGAGCAACTTTTGCATCTCATTTGGAAACCAAGGACCCAGAGTCTGGAGGAAGAATGGAGAGGCACACACTGCAAGATGCTTGAAGTCCAGTGTGAAGTTTCCACCGTCTGTGTTGATTTGGGGAGCCATGTCATCTGCTGGTGTTGGTCCACTGTGCTTCATTAAGTCCAGGGTCAACACAGCCATCTACCAGAAGATTTTGGAGAACTTCATGCTTCCTTCTGCAGACAAGCTTTATGGGGATGCTGACTTCATTTTCTAGCAGGATGTGGCACCTGCTCACACTGCCAAAAGCACCAAAACTTAGTTCAATGACCGTGGATTACTGTGCTTGATTGGCCAGCAAACTCACCTGACCTGAACCCCATAGAGAATCTATGGGGCATTGCCAAGAGAAAGATGAGGGACATGAGATCGAACAATGCAGAAGAGCTGAGAAGGCCGCTATTGAGGCATCCTGGTCTTCCATAACACCTCAGCAGTGCCACAGACTGATAGCTTCCATGCCATGCCACATTGAGGCAGTAATTGCTGCAAAAGGGGCACAAACCAAGTACCGAGTACGGATGCATGCTTATACTTTTCAGAGGTCCAATATTGTTCTATGTACAATCCTTGTTTTATTGATTGCATGTAATATTCCAATTTTCTGAGATTGTGGATTTGCGGTTTTCATGAGCTGTAAGCCATCATCATCACAATTATGACAAATCACGGCTTGAACTATCTTGCTTTGTGTGTAATGAGTCTATCTCATGTATCAGTTTCATCTTTTAAGTTGCATTACTGAAATAAATGAACTTTTGCACGATATTCTAATTTTTCGAGTTTCACCTGTATATCAAAACATGAGATGTAATGTCCTTTCCTCCCCTTTCCAGTCACTGACAATTTGGGGAGCTGGGACTGTCTAAATGAAAATCACAAAGATCAAGAATGCAAGTGTGACTATGTGATCAACCCCTTTGCCCCTTTTTGGGTGTTCTTGATAGCCAGGTCTAACCCGTATGGACAGGGGTTGGGCATCCCTCACATGCCAACAGTATCCATTTTAACTTGGCAGGACCTTCTTAGAAGCTGATCTTGAAGAATAGAATATAGAATTCTTTACTGACCAAGTGTGATTGGACACACAAGGAATTTGTCTTGGTGCAAATGCTCTCAGTGTACATAAAAGAAAAGAGACATTTGTCAAAAGAGTCAAGAATCATCAGGTACCACACTTAATAATAATCGTAAGGTACAATAAGCACTCAAATCATACTAGGAAATAGTCAATATAAATTGTAAGGATACAAGCGACAAAGTTACAGTCATAAGTGGGAGGAGATGGGTAAAAGGAAGGATGGGAATATTAATCGTAATAGTAATGCAAACTTAGTAAATACTTGGACAGTGTTGAGGGAATTATTTGTTTAGCAGAGTGATGGCCTTCGGGAAAAAAAACTGTCCTTGTATTTAGCTGTTCTGGTGTGCAGTGCTCTATAGCATCGTTTTGAGGGTAGGAGTTGAAACAGTTTATGTCCGGGATATGAGGGGTCTGTAAATATTTTTACAGCCCTCTTTTTGACCCGTGCATTATCCAGGTCCTCAATGGAAGGCAGGTGGGTAGCAATAGTTTTTACTGCAGTCCTAATTACTGTCTGAAGTCTGTGTTTGTCTTGTTGGGTTGCAGAACCAAAGGACAGTTATAGAGGTGCAGATGACAGACTCAATAATTCCTCTGTAGAACTCGGTCCAAACAGATCTTGAGGTACAGAGAAGGAAGAAGATGACAAGCATGGCACATCCTGGTTTCTCCTGTGATCATCCATGGATTGGGGATAACTATCCTATGCCAGTTAGGGGGAGAAGCCTAGCTCTGGCTTTCACTTTCTCCAGCTCTTACTCAGGTGCAAATATCCCTTTCCTTTTGTATTGTAAGTATTTGCAAAGGGTCCCTAAAGTGTGGTAAAAAAAAAAAAAGACAAGAACACAAATACACATAATTGGGGGCAAGACAATATTAAGAGGGAACTAATCGTAAATACATATGTGAGGGAAGGGGCTTTTAGTTTTATACTGGAAAGGAGAAATGAACAATGTGATCGCTTGCTTAGGTTTGGAGAAGCCATGCTGAACCTTTATTTTTGGTTCTGGGTCAATTTTCCAGGCCAAATGCTGGTATATTTCTATAAATCGGAGGCTAGGTTCCAACCTGACAGAATGCATCACTTGCCTTAATTCCTCCCGCCCCCCCATTTCACAATTTGCCTGCCTGTTTTTCCTAATTATCAAATCTGCACGATGGAGGAGATTGTTTGGACACCATGCAGCTGATCTTCTCCACTGCCAATTAAATCTGATCCTTAACCGAGTATGTAGTACTGAGTGTGTAAATGGCAGCCTTCTCTTCAGGTGCTAATATATGCTGGATACAACAGAGGGGGTGTGTGCAAATTGCAAATGATCAAATCACGTTCGGAATTAACAGCCACCAAATGAGAGATGAACCCAGTAGCCCATTATTTGGAAAGACTAAAAACAAATAAATAAATTAAAAAATCCACAATCTTGAAACACAACGCTTCCTTCCTTCAGTTTGCCTTGCCTTGCCCCTCCCTCCCTCCCTCCCTCCCTCCCTCCCTCCCTCCCTTCCTTCCTTCCTTCCTTCCTTCCTTCCTTCAGTTTTGTCTTGCCTTGGCCCTTCTTTCCTTCCTTCCTTCCTCCTTCCTTCCATCTTGCCTTGCCCCTTCCTTCCTTTCTTCCATCCTTCCTTCCTTCCTTTCTTCAGTTTTGCCTTGCCTTGCCTCCTCCTTCCTTCCTTCCTTAGCTTCCTTCCTTCCTTCTTGATGGGTGAAAAGACATTGCCTAAAAACCTAATCTCATAACATTATGCCAAGCAGACATGATGATGATTTTATTATGAGAGTGAATAAGAACTTGGATGAGTCACCATTCACTGCTTGGAACACCATCACCTAATTTCTAATCCGAGGGTTTAGAGCTTTTCAAAAACCAATATTGTTCTCACTTTCCTCCCAGAAGCAGGCAGAATATATCTCCCTGCTTCGAAACTGATTTTTAGCAAAGATCCCACTCTGAAAAACGGATTAGGAAAGGAAGGAATGGTTCTGCTAGGCCAGATTCACAATAGCTCTTGGTTTTCTTAAACATCTTGTCTGCCTACTCTCTTGTTTAAGACCAGAAATCAGAAGTTAAAAAAATAACCCGAGCCAAGATTCATTATAGCAGTGTTTTTTCTGTAAGATAGGTGGACTTCCAGATTATCCCAGCCAACTCTTAAAAGTCACTAACACTGAGAAACAACACTTTATATTGAAGTGAAAAGGATGCAATGGTTAAGTTCTTAGCTTAGAAACCTGGTTCAGAAGTGCTTGCAGAAGGCTGGTCCTGATAGCAGCTGCAAGATCTGGTTTGTCCTTAGGTCTGGAGACCACCAGAAAAAGCCAAAGCTATTGGCTAGGTGGAAAAAGCTGCATAAGCACCAGCACTGAGCTGCAATTCAAAGGAAATCTTTTCGGCCAGTTTAATATACAGTTTGTAAATGGCGGATATATGATTTATTCAGGAAAGTCTATGGAGATTTTCAGTCATCCAAGTCATGGTTGTTCCAAAGGTTTTTCAAGGAGCTGAAGAAGCTTCTTGGATGAGAAGCGAAATGTCTTCAAAGAAAAATAATAAAGTCCAATTGCCTCTTGAAAAAAACACCTGTGGGAATTCAGGGCAACAGACCCAGTGCATGCTTCTGGCTGCCAAAATTTCAAAATTTTACATCCCTTTCCCTGTAGAATTCCTTGCCTGGTTGCTATGCACTGCCAAAGTACAGAAGCATTTTTAGGATTAGCAAGAAAAATAGACCAGATCAAGCCCATGGATTACTAATGCCAAGCACTAAGATATGCATTTTTTTTATTAACAGGAGAATGTTAGATTAAAAAAACTTTCATATGTTGTGCCAACATGGTGATTGAAAACATATATACACACAATGTTCTACATCGCCTCTTCCAACTACCTACTCAATAATTCTTTTGATGGGGCTTGTGAAAGTTTTTTTTTTCCCTCCCTGCAACTCTGAATTATTCAGACCTGTGAAAAGAAGAGTTTGCCGATAGCGGTGATAAATAAGTATGAATCAGTAAAGGAAAAGTCACTTGGGATTATCCAACTGTACATCAGAAGAAACTTCAAACATGAATGGAAGAGGATGTGGGACAGACCATGCTAAAACCCAAAGGTAACATGTATTAAAATAATCTTTGGAATATTAAGTTTCTATGCAAATTCTGAGTTATCAAAATATCAACACCAATGCACCATCCAGGGTGTAATGTACTATTCGGGTTACCCAAAGAGGTATGGAGAGTGTGGTAACTTCAGATTGCCAAGAAACCACAGGTCTTTTCCACATATTTGTTAAGAAATACTCATCCATCTGAACAACCCTGTCATTGCCCCAGTGCTAGGATTCAAATTTTTTTTACTACCAGTTCTGTGGGGGGGGGGGGGGCTTGGTGGGCATGATGTGGATTGGTGGGCGTGGTTTGGTGGGGGTGGCAGGGGAAGGATACTGTAAAATCTCCATTCCCACCCCACTCCAGGGGGAAGGTTACTGCAAAATCCCATTCCTTCCCCAGTCCTGAGGGAAGCTTACTGCAAAATCCCCATTCCCTCCCCATCCCACTAACCTGCTTTCCAGCTCCATTCTCCTGTGCAGGGCAACCAAAGAAGACCCAGCCGATCAGCTGGGACTCAGTGGGAGGCGAAGCATAGATGGGGGCGGGGCCAGTCAGAGGAGGGAATTGCCGGTTCTCTGAACTACTCAAAATTTCCACCTACATTTCTCCAGAACTGGTCAGAACCTGCTGAACACCACCTCTGCATTGCCCTGATTGTGGTGCTATTGGGGATGTGAGAGTAGGACAGCGTTTCTCAATCTTGGCAAACTTTAATATGTGTGGGCCTCAATTGCCAGAAGTCCTCATCCAGCTTGCTATTCTCATGAATTAAAATCTGGAGATTTCATGGATCTAATCGAGCATTTCATCTAATCTAATCTAGCATTTGACAGAAGGATCTGGAGCCTAGAGGCATGGTTGACATCTCCCTACCATATCTTAATCTTGACAATAATTACTTCCAAAGATATTTCCAAATTGCTGCCTGGACTTCTCCATGCTCATTATTAAAAACCATGCCTTGTTGAGAACAACCGCAGCTTTTCTAAAGTGACATGTAGCCCTTGTGTCAATACCAAATAGCCATGTCAAAAAGCAAACAATCATACACATCCCTTAATGGGTTCCAGCAAACCAGTGTCACACTGGACTTTCCCCCACCGGATCTTCTTTGAAGACATTCTGTTGGTGGCATCTTCTCTGCTCCAAAGCAACCAGACCAGTGATAAAGGAGCAGAACTAAAATGTGGAGTGCACTGCAGCCTGCATGTTAGCAACAGATGCAACCGGCCATATAATACACCTGCTGATACAAACATAGCAGTATTTTTCTCCTTCACACTGTCAAATGGAAGATGACATAATGTCACATTGGACGCAGTGGTGGGATTCAATTTTTTTTTACTACTGGTTCTGTGGGCGTGGCTTGGTGGCCGTGGCAGGGGAAGGATTCTGTAAAATCTGCAGTCAGAGGTGGGATTTGCCAGTTCTCCAAACTACCCAAAATTTCCGCTACCGGTTCTCCAGAACCGATCAGAACCTGCTGAAGACCACCTCTGGTTGGACGTGACATGAGGGTCCTTGGAAACTAGGTCTAACCCAGTTAGTCCCTCCTGAGGTTGTAGGCATACAAGATGAGTGTTTGCACACAGACAGTCTGGATTTCATGGAACTAATTAGACCCCAGTTCCCCAACCTTTCTGGGTTGGCGGCCTTGAGTGGGGGGAGACGGGGGAAAGGGGATGATTTTGTGAGAGGAATGGATACGTGTGTGTGTGTGTGTGTGCATGTGAGCGCTGGTGATGTCTGTGGCAATGCTCATGCGAGAGTGGGATTGCGAGTGCCTATGATGACGCTTGTGTGAGTGGTACCCCAACCACCTGTGACGATGTTCACACAAGTGGGGCTGGATTGCTGTGATGCTTGTGGCAATACTTGCATGAGTGGGGCTGGACCACCTGTGGCAATGCTCACAAGTAGGGACATATACACACAGGTACGTGCGGGCCAGCTGGCCAATCACATAGCCCAATGGCAGTTAGGCCAGGCCCGGTATTGGGCCACAGTCCACAGGTTGGGAACCCCTGAATTAGAGTTCAGACTTTGTTAAAACACATGGTTGAACTTTCTGTTTCAAGAATGCAAAGCCAGCATAAACATCAAGCTTCTTTTCTCTATCTTGCAGGGATACCTTTAGGATGAGGCAAAAAAAATAGAAGGTGGCCGCACACATGAAAAAAAAAAAAAAGTAGGTGGAGCTTTAATCACATACAGATAATCTTTGACTTACAACCAGTTGTTTAACGATCATCCAGAGTTATGACAGACCTTCCAAAAGCTACTTATTGTCAAAGTTACCATCCATCCCATCCCTGAGGTCAAGTGATTGCATTTGGGGCAACCTTTAGAGCTGTTCACAGCATCCCATGATTACAATTTACGACTGCCACTTTCCAGTATTTATTTCTGTTCTTGACCAAAAAAATGCCTATTGGGAAAAATTTATACATTTAATTACTATGGTACTTTCTTAATGACCACTGCAAAAAAAAAAAGTCCAAAAAATATGTTTGATCACATGGTGCCTCAAGTTACAGCTGCAAGAATTTATGACCATCATTCCAGGCTCAATTATGGTCATAAGGCAAGGACTTGGTGTCCCTCTCCTCCAATTTTTCTCCATAAGAATCGGGCTATGAGGTAGGTTGAGGTTGAAGAGAAAGTGAGTGGCCATAGTCACCCAATGAGCTCCATATGACTGTGAGTGGCCTTGAACTTCACCGGTGTTGATCCATCATATTGTTGGATGTATGATTACACGTACTTTACATGTATGATTATTTGCTTTTATTTGCTTCAGTGATGCCATGAGAATTTAGACTACTGGGAAAAGGGATGATTCCACACTTTCCCCTTCACCTACTCACAATAAAAGTAACATACATTAGAGACACTAGTGCGTTCATATTGATAGATCATTCTTCTTACTTGATTAATATTTACATGTTGTTAAACGAACAACTAACAACATCTTCAGAATGTCTTTAAGAGCTACCTCTGGACTTTTGTTGTTGGGAATTTACTGACTTTTTTTGACCATACCCTGTAGATACACCTCTGCCATTTTGTAAGTTCTTTTCCAAACACTTCTCTTTCCAACTTTCTCTCTGGAGCAACTTGGCCAACCTCCAAGGATGATTAATGAATTTTCCTTTCCTTCTTCTCCAGTTGCAGCGCACTCATGCCAGGACATAGTGTGGAAATCAAAGATCTCCAACCAACCGCATGGAGGAAACTCCAAAAGTAACAACAGAGAAGGCTTATTTCCCCTCAGACAACATTATTTTCATGTTTTTGTCATCTCTGGTGGGAGAGGTAGAAATTGTGGTGAGAAGTGTTCCTATAGGTCAAGTGATTGTGGGCCATGCAAGGCCACCAAGGTGATAAACCAGCAACCTGAATGGAAACCTACTGGAAGAAAATCTACCCAATATTGCAAATATAGGTAGTTCTCAGCTTACAACATTCCTTTTAGATAGATAGATAGATAGATAGATAGATAGATAGATAGATAGATAGATAGATAGATAGACAGACAGACAGACAGATAAAAAGAAAGAAAGAAAGAAAGAAAGAAAGAAAGAAAGAAAGAAAGAAAGAAAGAAAGAAAGAAAGAAAGAAAGAAAGAATTCTTTATTGGCCAAGTGTGATTGGATACATGAAGAATTTGTCTTGGTGCAAATGCTCTCAGTGTTCCATATTAGCATTCTTGGAATATGCTCACCTGATTGGTCAAGACGAACTGCACTGTGATTGGACGGAAGAATGGCGGTGATTGGTCGGTAAAGAATCTACCGTGATTGGCTGAGCCGATCGCGGGAGATTCAGAAGGCTGTCATTGGGAAAGACCCGCCAGCAAGTTCTATAAGAAGAGCTGCCACGGCTCGCAGGTCCAGCACAGATCTATACCTTTAATAAAGAGTTGAAGTTACACTGGTCTCGAGTCTCATTTTTCCCACGCTTCTAAACTGGCAATGAAGGTGGGATCCTGAGACAAAGAGACCAGTCGGGCACGTGGCAACTGAGCTGAACAACCGATGAGATAGCCAGCAGCAACAAGCCACCCGCACCATTCGACCAGGCAACCGAGGACTGGGAATCATACATCGATCGATTCCTCATGTTCCTCGAGAGCAACAAGTTGAAAGATGTGAACGACCACAGGAAGAGAGCTGTGTTCCTGACCCACTGCAGGCCAGCCGTATTCAAGATGGCCAAAGCCTTGGTCAAGCCAGAAGACGTGAAAGAGATGGCTTGGCCAGACCAAGACCGGCTACTTCAAAACCACTACACCCCGGCCATTCCAAACCTGATTCAAAGACATGAATTCTACCATCGGGATCAGAAGGACGGAGAGAGCATCGGGGATTTTGTGGCAGCACTAAGGAACATCGGAGGAGCATGCGGTTTCTCCAACATGGACGAGGCTCTGAGAGACCGCGTGGTCCTCGGTCTCAGAGATCCCATACTCCAAAGCAGACTAATGGCGAGGGCGAACATTACAGTTACCGAAGCCATTGCTGAAGCCACAGCAGCCAAGGCAATGAAGAAATCAGCGGCCAAGATGCGGCAAATGAACTCAAGGGACCAGCAAATAACGTCAGAGACCAACGCATCTCCCGAGAAAAGAACCGAGGCTGGTCACAAAGCCACAACAGCACACCACGAGGACATCGAACTTTCCCCCAATACCGAAGACGAGGAGGAGGAGATACACAGATTACAAGCAGAGCGAGACCGACGGAGAGGTCATAAGTTGGGTTTCCAGTGTGCCGGATGCAGTGGCGACCACCCCTGTTCAGAGTGCCGATTCTTAGACGCCATTTGTCAGTACTGTGAGATACAGGGGCACATCGCTAAGGTCTGCAGAAACAAATGAAACTACAGCCCAAGGCTTCAAGAAAACACCCCCCCCAGGAACTGAGACAAACTTTCAGAGAACCGTTGGAGCCACGAGAATCGAAGCAAGCAGCTCAGCGAAACCTGATGATGTGAAGAAACCCACCAAACAGTCACCATCGGCCACTCAGACAACTCTGATGCAGGAAAAGTGCATGTGCAGGTCAGCATCGAAGGCAGGCCGTGCAGAATGGAAGTGGATTCTGGATCCTACCTCTCCATGGTATCCTGGGACATGATTAAGCGGTTAGTGCCCAGCTTACAAAAACGAGAGCTGGAGAACCAGAAACTAACTATTAAGGACTACCAGGGGAACAGAATTCCCGTAATAGGAATTGGACACTTCCATGTTACATTCAAAAAGCATGGAAAAGTACTCCCACTAACAATTGTGGACAGAGACCACCCAAGCCTGCTGGGACTGGAATGGTTCACGCCATTAGGGATCGAGGTGACGAGCATCAACTACGTCGAGGAAACTGACTGGGAGGAGGAACTCATGAAGGAATTCCAAGAAGATTTCAACGGACAATTAGGCAAGTACCGGAGGTCCCCAATATCATTTAATGTGAACCCCAATATTGCCCCAATATTTAATATTGTCTTAAACCAAGACAAGTTCCTTTTGCGCTCAAGCCAAAAATAGATGAGCAACTAGACAAGCTCATCACGCAAGGGGTCCTGGAACCAATAGATCATGCACGCTGGGAGACCCCCATAGTCACCCCAATAAAACCAGATGGGTCAGTAAGAATTTGTGGGGACTACAAAGCGACCCTAAATAATGCACAGCAACAGAGTGCATACCCAGTTCCGGTGGTACAGCACCTCCTACACTCACTCGGGGGAGGAAAAGTCTTCGCGAAGCTCGACCTGGCACAGGCATACCAACAGCTGCCAGTCGACGCCGAGACTGCGGAAGCGCAAACCATCATGACCCACAAGGAGGCTTTCCTGTGCAAAAGACTCCAATTCGGAGTCAGTGTGGCACCAGGGGTGTTCCAGAGCTTAATGGAGTGGTTACTGCAAGGCATTAAAGGAGTCGTGCCATATTCCGATGATGTCTTGGTAGCAGCCAAAGACAAAAGACAATTAGGAAGCTGACTCAGGGAAGTTCTGCAGAAATTTAAAAACACAGGACTAAAAGTTAAAAAAGAAAAGTGCCAGCTATGCACTGAAAAAGTTGAGTTCCTGGGATACTTAGTGGATAAAGATGGAATTCACCCCACCCCAAAAAAGATTAAAGCAATAAAGGAAGCCCCAAGACCTCAAAATAAGGCAGAATTACAAGCTTTTCTGGGACTAATTAATTTTTACAATGTCTTTTTGCCACAAAATGAACAACAGTGGAACCTCTGCACAGGTTACTCAACAAGAAGTCCACCTGGTCCTGGGACAAGCGGGAAGAGGCCGCCTTCCAGAAGATAAAAGATCTCCTCACATCAGAATCATTCCTCATCCAGTACAGCGAAACCCTACCACTAACGGTGACCTGCGACGCCTCTCCATTCGGCATCAGAGCTATACTGAGCCATACTCTGCCAGATGGGAGAGAAGCATCAATTGCATACTTCTCTAAGACATTATCAAAGGCAGAAAGAAATTATAGTCAACTCGACAAGGAGGCACTAGCAGCGGTTACCGGCGTGAAGCGGTTTCACAAATACCTGTATGGTAGGAACTTCATCCTCATCACCAATCATAAACCACTCCTGGGGATCCTGGCAGGGAACAAGGCCACCCCCAACATCTTGTCACCCTGGATGACAAGGTGGTCTGAGTTCCTTGCCGCCTACAACTACCAGCTAATCCATTGCCCCGGGAAAAGCATCTCGCACGCCGATGCATTAAGCCGTTGCCCCCTGCCAGATCCAGAGGATGACCCCGCGCCCACCACATCCACCCTGCAAATAGAGACACTGCCCAACCTACCAACGACTGCGTCAGACATTGCTAGAGAGACAATCAAAGATGGGAAACTGGCGTGGGTTTTAAACTGGGTAGAAAAAGGGTGGCTGGAAACAGAGTAGTGACCAGTTTAAACCCTTCCGGAACCGGCAGACTGAACTATTTTCCCAAAAGGGATGTATATTATGGGGCGACAGAGTAGTGATTCCAAACACCTTACAAACAAGAATATTGCACATGTTGCACGAAGGACACCCCGGCATTGTAAAGATTAAATCCCTAGCCAGAAGCTACATGTGGTGGCCAGGGATAGACAAAACCATAGAAACATGGGTGGCGACATGTGACAAATGTCAAAGATCCAGACCAAACCCTCCCGCAGCACCAACCTTCGAGTGGGAAACACCAAGGGGCCCATGGTCAAGGGTCCACATAGACTTTGCGGGACCCACAAAAGGGCACACCTTTTTAATCACAGTAGACACTTACTCCAACTGGTTGGAGGTAAGCCTCCAACATGCAATCCACCATGACAGAAGCGGTTATAAAGAAACTAAACAGACTTTTTGCCACCCATGGCCTACCTGACTTGATAGTATCGGACAATGGGCCACAATTCATGGCATTGGCATTCAAACAATTCCTCGCCGAATGGGGCATACAACGCGCATTGACAGCGCCCGTTCATCCGGCGGCGAATGGGCTGGCGGAACGAATGGTCAGATACACCAAAGATGCTTTGGTGGACACAGGGAGCATACACGAGAAAATAAATAAACTATTAACAATACAACACATAACACCAAGTGCTAAAACCAATAAAAGCCCAGCCGAGCTCCTGATGGGAAGAAAACTCCAATCCCATCTAGACGACTGCACCCGACATACAACCCAAAAAACCCACCAGACTCATCCAGCCGGTACCGTACATTTAATCCGGGGGACACTGTCTACGCCAAAAACTTTTCAGGGGACCCATTGTGGGTACCTGCAATAATAACCCAAGTGACAGGTCTCCGGTCATACCGGCTGGAAACAGAGGACGGAAGGAATTGGAAATGACATGTTGATCAACTAAGATCACGAATAACTTCAAGCAATGCCGAAAACACACAAACTCCACAGAAAGACATTAATAAAAAAAACTAGAGTGGGGGGGGGGGAGAAACCCCAAACAATTATCAAAAAGAAGGAGAAAATTCTCCTATGACACAGCGGCAGACCGAACACGCCCAACCAACACAAACCGAGCAGTCAATCCAAACACCAATAAATAGAAAAAGAAACCAACAATACTTACCAGCAAACAAGGGCAGCAGAATGGTACCAGCAGAGGACGACCCACACGGAACCTTGCCTGGAGGAAACAGCCAAAACAGTTCAACCAGCCCAGAAAAACCGGCTGGGAACAGAGAAGCCGACAACTCAACCGAGCCCAGTAGACCGGGTGGGAGTTGTGGCGAAAGGCCTGACTCACCCTTCCGGGCAGTTCCATGCAGAAGAGCTGGAGTGAAAAAGATCCCATCCGAACCATCTGAAGACCACGCAGCAACTGAGCTGCGCAGGTCAAGTAGGCAGATTAAAAGCCCCGCCTACCTATGCGACTACGTCACGTAGGATAGACCAAACCAAGAGGGGAGGGGTGTTCCATATTAGCATTCTTGGAATACCCTCACCTGATTGGTCAAGACGAACTGCATTGTGATTGGATGGAAGAATGACGGTGATTGGTTGGTAAAGAATCTACCGCGATTGGCCAAGCCGATCGTGGGAGATTCAGAAGGCTGTCATTGGGTAAGAGCTGCCGGCAAGCTCTATAAGAAGAGCTGCTGCAGCTCGCAGGTCCAGCACAGATCTATACCTTTAATAAAGAGCTGAAGTTACTCTGGTCTCGAGTCTCACTTTTCCCGCGCTTCTATACCCAGTGTACATAAAAGAAAAGATACATTCATCAGGAGTCAAGAATCATCAAGTACCACGTTTAATAATAATCGTAGGGTGCAATAAGCAATCAAATCATACTAGGAAACAGTCAATATAAATCGTAAGGATACAAGCGACAAAGTTACATCATCCAGTCACAAGTGGGAGGAGATGGGTGATAAGAAGTGATGAGAAGATTAATAGTAATAGTAGTGCAGACTTAGTAAATAGTTTGACAGTGTTGAAGAAATTATTTGTTTAGCAGAGTATTGGCATTTGGGGAAAAACTGTCCTTGTGTCTAGTTGTTCTGTTGTGCAGTGCTCTATAGCATCATTTTGAGTGAAGGAGTTGTAACAGTTTATGTCCGGGATGTGAGGGGTCTGTAAATATTTTCACAGCCCTCTTTTTGACTCGTGCAGGATACAGGTCCTCCATGAAAGGCAAGTTGGTAGCCATTGTTTTTTTCTGCACTCCTAATTACCCTCTGAAGTCTGTGTCAGTTCTGTTGGGTTGCAGAACCAAAGCAGACAGTTATAGTGCAGATGACAGACTCAATCATTCCTCTGTAGTTTAGTGACCGAAGTTACATTTGCATGCTTAACAACTGGTTCATGTTTATGACGGTTGCAATGTTCCAGAGTCCTGTGATTCCCTTTTGTGACCTTCTGACAAGCAAAGTCAGTGTGGAAGCCAGATTTACTTAACAACCATGTTATTAATTTAACAACTGCAGAGATTCACTTAACAAACATGTCCAGAAAAGTCGTGAAAGGGGGCAAAACTCAATGAATTTCTCACTTAAAGCAACATAAATTTTGGGCTCAAATGTGGCTATAAGTCGAGGACCACCTGTACTGTTGTGTTATGGATCATTTGAAGCCTCCAAGGGCAATTTCTTTTCAAGGAATTTCATTCCTTGCTTTTCAAGGGCAATTCCATGTAGAATGTATATAGGTAGTCCTCAACTCATTAGCGACTAGTATAGAGGTAATCCTTGACTTACAACAGTCCGTTTAGTGATCGTTTGAATTTACAACGGCACTGAAAAAAGTGACTTATGACCATTTTTTCACACTTATGACTATTGCAGCATCCACATTATCAAAATTCAGATACTTGGCAATGGAGTCATATTTATGATGGTTGCAGGGGTATATGATCAGCTTTTGCAACCTTCTGACAAGCAAAATCAATGGGGAACCCAGATTCCCTTTATAACTGTCTTACTAACTTAACAACTGCAGTAATTCACTTAACAACTGGGGCAAGAAAGTTCGTAAAATGGGGCAGAACTCACTTAACTGTGTGATGACCTGGGGGGAATACAAAATAAACAGTCACAAAAACCCAGTGAAGCCCCTTTTATTCCTTCACTTTGCTTCCAAGCTCCAAATATCCTTGATGGAAGACAAAAAACTCCCACATAAGCAGTTACAAAAGGAGGGGAAAAACAACACAAACCAGGCAAGATAAGGGCTGGAGGACGTCCATAAGTAAACAGAATACACACTGGGAAGGACACCAAATTCAGAGAGAAACCATAAACTAGAGATATTTCCACGCTTTGTTTCCAGCATTCGCCCATATGCATGTCTGTCCTCTTATTCAGTTGTCACAGCTGCAGCCCATGAAGAGGATCAAGGCCCTCTCCTCCCGAGTAGACCACATCTCTCCCTTATCCTCTTCTCCCTGCGTGCCCTAGGATGGAGAGGAGATGGGCCTGGGTCCTCCTCTGACTGCCCAGCCAGCCTCTGCCCTTCCCCAGCCTCCTCCACAACCTCCGGAGCCACTCTTCCACTCCCTCTTGGCTGTTCCTCCTCTTCCTCAGAGTCAGTCTCCACCAGGGGCATGACAAACTGTCTCCCATAGCAAAAGAAATTTTGGGCTCAGCTGTGTTTGTAAATTGAGGACTGCCTGTATAAACAGAGTACAATCCCCCTTTCTACCATTGATTATGTTACCTAGTTGGGTTATGAAACGTCTGCAAGAAAACTACCAAGCTCAGAGAGCAGAAGGACCTCACCCTTCCACCTTGAACTGCAAATAATCTCTTTTGTTGCTATTTTTTCATTCATCTCCCAGTTTAGATTTAGCAAGCTTTAACTGCATTCTTTTTTTTTTTTTCCCAAACCCTTAGTCTGGCAGAGAGAACCAATGTTGCATTGCCTGTCATGGATCCTTATTTGGATTGAATCAGGATGATTCCTGACTCCACCCAGGTCAGGAAGACCTTTGGCAAGATTTGGGTGAGCTCTTGCCAATTGGAGCAGACAGACTTGGGCTAGCAGGCTAAATGCACACCCGTTTCACAACTTACCTGCCTCACAGGTATATGTATCTCAGTGAAATGGCATGCTGTTTGTGTTTGCATAGTCAACATCAGCATTTCCCTGTTCTGGCATGACCACAAGTGTTGATGGCAACAGGAACAAAAAATAGGCTGTGTGGAGAAGGCATACCAAAGCCATACAAGAGAACAGCAAAAGAGGGAAATAAAAGTCTATGCTGACTCCTTGTATCCTTCTTCTCTCTATTCCTTCAGCTCTCCCTTCTCCTTGGTGACAAACCACTTTGCTTTTCTGTTAAGCTCAACTAGTACACACCGGGAAAAGGGATCAGGATGAGCTGATGTTGTGGCCTGCCAGTGGCTCGTGGAGCTGGCAGCAGTGTCAGACAGTGAGGAGGTTGGGGAGGAACGTGGGCCAGTCCTAGAGGCTAAGGAAGACTCGGATGAGGGCTCTTCATCAGAGGCAGAGATGGGGCAGGGCAGGCTGGCAGTTATCAGTGGCCTTCGGAGTTGGACAGCAGTGAGGCGGGGAACACCTGGAGCTGGTTCCCAGCTTGCACATGCTCAGAGCTGCCAAAAGAAAGGAACAATTACAAACTAAGGGTCAACTTGGGAGTAAGGCCACAGATGAACGGTGAATGGCCCCTCCCATAGGGATTAAAAGAGGAGCAAAAGGGAACGGGCTTTTGTAGGAAACAACTCGTTCAGCAGTGTGAAGATCTGTCTGTGCATCTCAGAGAGTCTGTGCTGAGTCCTTCCTTGCCAGCACTGGGTTTGAAAATATTTACTTGGCAGCTCTCCGAGCTAAATAAGGTTTGTGCTCCTAATTAGACCCCTGAAAGACTGTTTGCCAGGCCTTTGGCTGAATGTGAATGCAAGAAATTCATCTTCGTTTAGTAAAAGGGGTTTTGCAGGACAAAGAGTCTGCTTAGTGCTTTTTAGGGAAGCCTAGGTTGGAACAGCTGACATTTCAACAATCACTTCCATGAATGCAATACCTTAACACTGCCTTTCACTTGCAGATATCTCTGGCTCTTGGGATTACAATATTTAACCTTGCTGCAGTTCCCCCAATTCAGTGGTTCTCAACCATGGCAATTTAGGACATGTGGACTTTAACTTTCAGAATTCCCCAGCCACCCTTGAAGTCCAACTCCTTGCTTAGGCAAGAAACCCTACACCATTTCAGACAAATATTTATCCAACATCTTTTTAAAAACCTCCAGTGTTGGAGCATCCACAACTTCTGGAGGCAAGTTGTTCTGCTGGTTAAATGTTTTCACTGTTAGGAAATTTCCTCTTAGTTTCAGGTTGAATATCTCCTTAATTAGTTTTCACTCATTGCTTCTTGTCCTGCCCTCAGGTGTTTTGGAGAATAGCTTGACTCCCTCTTCTTTGTGGCAGCCCCTCAAATATGGGAAGACTGCTATCATGTCACCCCTGGCCCTTCTTTTCATCAGACTAGACATACTCAGTTTCTGTAATCCAGAGGTGGTATTCAGCAGGTTGTGACCAGTTCTGGAGAACTGGTAGTGGAAATTTTGAGTAGTTTGGAGAACCAGCAAATGCCACCTCTTACTCTGGCCCCAACCCCATTTATTCTCTGCCTCCCACTGGGTCCCAACTGATCAGCTGGGTCTTCTTTGGTTGCCTTGCGCAGGAGAACTGAGCTGGAAAGCAGATTAGTGGGGTGGGGAGGGAATGGAGATCTTACAGTATCCTTCCCCTGCCACACCCACCAAGCCACACCCACCAAGCCACATCCACCAAGCCACGCCATGCCCACCAAGCCATGCCCAGAGAACAGGTAGTAAAAAAATTCGAATCCCACCATTGCTGTAACCATTCTTGATATATTTTAGCCTCCAGTCCCCTAATCATCTTTGTGGCTCTTCTCTGCACTCTTTCTAGAGTCTCAACGTCTTTTTTACATTGTGGCAACCAAAACTGAATGCAGTTCTGTAGACTTGGAAATTCTCAAAGTAGACTTGGAAACTCTCTCAATTGGGTGAATGATTTGAAATTGCTGAAAGAGCAAGGCGCTTGATCTATTCAATGGTCTGAGGATTTATTTGGGCACCAGGCATCACTGCTCCCCTTTCTGTTCCATAACCCTTTTCTTATAACATAAATAGGCTTTTTGTCTACTGCCAGCATCTGATGAACCATGTGATACTGAGGTCTGGTCTGCTGCTAATCTTCCCTCTTAATAGCTTTGATGAAAGTGAACAAACGCATGCACAAACACGCACACACAAACACTCAGTTCCAAGAGACAGATGACCTTATTTTCAGGATTAAAGTGATGTTCTCTCATTCTTCAAACATAATAGTTCCTTGAATACAAAACCTGCCCTCTAAAATCATATTGAGGGGGACAAAACAAAACAAAACTGGAAAGCCTAAAATTTCATGCTTGAGCCTCAGAAAATCAGGATGAATTTTAATATGCATGAATTAGACAGAAGCATTTTGTTGGGGAGGATAGGCTGATTGCAGTCTTCTCAGTTTATTTGTTGGTAGAGTTTGGGATTCTCCTTGATCCAAGCTTCTTATTTAATAATTGGTATTTACTGGGATATGAGACCCTTTCCTGCTTCTTTGAGCAATAAACCAATTATGATAATTTCTGGAGCATACCAATCTTGCCAGAACAAGCATGCCTTTGTCACCTCTCAATTAAATTACTGTCACCCTCCCTGCGTGAGGCCATAAGTTGCCACCATTGCTTGAAAACTGGGTTTTGACTGGCTTTATAACACCAGTCTCATTACAGCTACTTTGGTCACAGATTTACATTTGGGTATTTTCTATTTTTCCTGTGTTGAAATCTCCTTGGAGTTCAGAACCAAAGATGGCTCTCATGAAGTCCTTCTTGGCTACAGATAACAGATAATCAGAGTTGGAAAGGACATTATAGGTCAGCTAGTCCAACCCCCAGCCCAAGTGGGAGACCCCATACCATTTCTGACAAATGGCAGTCCAATCTCTTCTTAAAAGTCTCAAGTGATGAGGCTCCCACAACTTTCGAAGGCAACTTCTGTTCCATGGGTTGATTATTCTCACTGTCAGAAAGTTTCTCCTTATTTCCAGGTTGAATCTCTCCTTGTTCAGTTTCCATCCATTATTCCTTTTCTGGCCTTCAGGGACTTTAGAAAATAGCTTGACCCTCTCCTCCCTGTGGCTGCCCCTCAAATATTGGAAGACTTCTATCATGTCTCCCCTGGTCCTTCTCTTCACTAGACGAGCCAGGCCCACTTCCTGTAAC
>BLBF01000022.1:6383429-6442987 GCA_015471245.1 Laticauda colubrina | reverse complement strand
TACCAATCAGAACACAGCCAAACCCCCACCCAATCAAGTCACACTCCCACTAGCAGTTAAAAGGAAGAAGCAGCTGCAAGCTCACATTACTCTGAGAAGCACAGAGCTGAAGAAACAAGCCTGAAGATGATGAATGAGACTTCATCAAAACGTTGCCTAGATACTTCCAATTCTACGTGGGAGAAAACCCGAATAACCAAAGATCCATATATATATATATATATATATGTATGTATGTATGTATGTATGTATGTATGTATATATATTTGTCTTTTTAAGCTTTCGCGGGTACTTTCCTGTGTGCTGTTTAGCTTCCTTCAGGTATTATCCCACGTCATTGTAGTGCTTTCAAAGTTGTAGCAACGTTTCAGCAGAATCTCATCTGCCATCATCAGGCTTCTGTATTGAGTTTGTATACAAACAAATATATGTGTGCTGTTCAGCTTCCTTCAGGTATTATCCCACGTCATTGTAGTGCTTTTAAAGTTATAGCAACGTTTTGGCAGAATCTCATCTGCCATCATCATATTTTATATATAAAAGTATAGTGTACACTACAGGATGGGTAAAGTGCATTCAGACTTGCAAGGTTCTGTTGAAGGTAATCCTCGACTTACAACCGTAATGGAGCCAGCCCATCACATTTGTAAGTCGTGATGGTTGCAAAGCAGGTTTCATGCAAGGATTATCTGATTGAAGGAATTTTTTTTTCTTGCAGCAGCGATTAAGCAAACCAATGGTTCTTTATGGGCTGGTTTTGCCAAAAATCCAAAGTAAATGCCACTTTTCAGCAAAAAAAAAAAAAAAGGGTTGTAAAACACGGTCATGTGACTGTAGGGAGCTGCAAATGGAGGTAAATTTGGACCAGTTGCCAATGTGGTCATATGACTATTGGAAGGGAAGCTGCCGGAAATTTAAAATCAAGTTCATAAGTGCCCCCAGGAGATCTGTCATAATTTCAAATTGTCGCTAAGCAACCAGTCATAAATCAAGGACTGCCTATGCTGTAATCTGTGATGACCCGGGGCGTGGCACGAAAGCAACACAACCAGAGAACAGGTATTGCTCCAACTGTGCCCACATTCACTACAAATCCTGGCGCAAAGCTCTCACGTGCACCTTTAGAAGCCTCTGGCTGAGAGTAATCCAGTAAGCCAGGTTAGCCAAACAGCAACCAGGGCCAGCAGTCCAATAAACCAGGTTAGCTGAAACATTAACCAGGACTAGTAGTCCAATAAGCCAGGTTAGCCAAGCTAACCAGAGCAAGAAGTTCAACCAAGAAGGCAAACTGGCGAGCCCCACAAGACAGAACACAGCAATCTGCAGGTGTTGGCAAGTACACACGAGGCTCCACAGATTCAATGCTACTTCCCAACAAATGCCCCTCCTTACATCTCAGTCCCCAGGTGTGCCTTGTGAAAGGGGGTGCGTCACTCTCCTCCCTCATAGCCGGCTCAATCTGTGTTGATCTCGCTGTTTCTCTTCCCTCCTTGCTCTCGGATCAGGAGGAGTTAGTCCTTGCTCTTCTCCTGAGCTCTCCCTATCTGCAGGCCTTAATAATTCAGAAAAGCCTTACCTGGACGGACTCTGCCCTTCCCCAGTTTCCTCCAAGGTCAACAAAGACACCCTCTCAATCTCTGTCAGCTTTTGTTCCAGCTCATCTTTCTCCACATATTCAGACTTGGATGAGGGCATGATACAATCTTATAATAAAAGTTGCATTAGCATTCATAACTTGGATTTCCTGATCTGCACTACCTCAAAGGACTCAACATTATACATCATGGTAGCATCAAGGCTCAGTCACACTGATTTGTAAAACTTTGTTACATAGAAAGAAAGATGTCACAAACATCTTAACAACATTAACTAAAGGCCCTGTCACACTGCCCAACGGATGCAAAACGGACACAACGGACGAGCAAAATGTTCCATCCGTTGTTATCCGCTCTCAAAAGGGGCAAAAATTTGCATAACCAGAGTGGATAACATGGACGCGGGGAGGACGAAGGGCGGATGGAAAGCAGATGCGGAACGGAAGCCTAGCGGATGGAAGTGGATGGGAGAAGATGGCACATCCGCAGGGCTTCCAGGGGGCCTCAGCAAAGCGGACGCGGAACGGATGAAGTGGATGCAGAGTGGATGCACAGCGGATGAAGCGGATGCAGAGCGGAAGCCTAGCGAATGCACAGCAGAAGCCTAACGGATGCCTGGCGTTAATTGTGCATGCGGGGGGGACGCTACCAATGCCAGCCACGCCAATGATGCCACCGATGACAGCGATGCCACCCACACCACCGATGCCACCCACGCCAGTCCTCACCCAGCTGCAGACAAGACAGCCCCACTACACTACTCCTTCCTCCACCCCACAGCCAAGCCCGGCCTCAGTACATCTGTCATCAGTACTGGGGCTGACACCCCATGGCATGGAGGAAGGACCTCTCAGCATCACGGGTCTGAGCCAGCTGTCTGAGAGCTTCCTCAACACACCGTCCCCTGTTGTCCTCTCGGGGCCAGGCACCCCAATGACGATACAGACCAGCACTCCAGCACCACCCACCTCCACAGCACCTGGACCCTTCACCCCTGAGACTGGGCACACCTCTGAGTGACCAATAAGAGTGCCAGAGACTGGGTAGCTGGCTATCTGTAGAGTTTATTTGGACACTTGACTTGTGTCATTTTTGTTTTACAGCTTGTTGTTCAATAAAGTTTATCTTTGATTCACACACTTGCTTCATTTATTTTATTAAATAAAGTCTTGGTGGAAACTTTTAGAAATGGTTTAAGCCTTTGTATGCTTGTGGGATGGGTTAAGATAGCAGTGGGATGGGCAGGGATACCTTTGGGATGGGTTAAGATAGCAGTGGGATGGGCAGGGATACCTTTGGGATGGGTAATAGCTGTGGGATGGGTAAGGATAGCAGTGGGATAGATAAGCCTCCAGTGCAAGCATAGTGGGACTGTATGGTTCACCCTCCCTGGTGCCACACCTATGGCCCTTTATTATCAATACTAATGTAATAATCATCCACACATGTCAACACAAACACAACTCTTTATTAAACGCCCTGTTCATTGTAGGGCCACCCAACATACATGGCCCAATCTCATCAGTGTGATGAGACAGGCTGAAGGAAGCACCCATTAATCATCTATCATCCTGTCTTGCCACTCCACTGCTCCAGCTGGGGAGTTGCACCAGTGTCTCAGGAGGTTGCGCTGCTTCTTCCCTTCACGTGAGGCTCTGTTGGGGCCTTGCACATCCTGAGTGTCTATCAGGTTTCGCCCTTGCCTCCATTCCCCAGGCTCCATGTCCCCATTGCCTTGTTGGAGGTCCACGAGCCTGTTCTGCAAGACCGGGTAGCGGGTGCACATGAGATTGTGCAGGATGCAGCAAGCTTCCACAATCCTGCTCACGGTCTCTGGGCGATGCTGCATGGTGGTGAGAAGTACCTGGAACCTGTTGGCCAGGATGCCAAAGGCGTTCTCCACCACCTGCCTTGCCCTGGACAGCCTGTAGTTGAAGATCCTCTCTTCATGGGTGAGGCATCTGGAGGTGTAGGGCTTCATGAGGTAGGTTCTGAGGGAGAAGGTGTCATCCCCCACGATGAAGTAGGGCACATCTTGCGTGTCGTTGGGCAGGGGGTCTGGATCTGGAAAGCCCATGATGAGGTTGCCTTCCAGCCCCTCCTTGAGGTCACTGGGGTTGTATACCTGGGCATCTGAACATGAGCCGCTGCCTGAAGTACATGAACTTGTAGTCAATGTACATGAACTTGTAGTCAGTCAATGTACATGAACTTGTAGTCAGCATCGACCATGGCAAAGAGGACGATGCTGAAGAAGCCCTTGTAGTTGAAATAAGTGGAGCCCGACTTGGGTGGTGCTTTGCAGGCCACGTGCTTGCCATCTATGGCTCCAACGGTGTGGGGGAAGTTCCACCTCTGGTACCACTGCTCTGCAACTTTCTTCCATCCTTCTTCAGTGGAGGGGCACTGGAGGAGCTCCTGCAGGTATTCTTCGATGATGGCCTGCACCACTTCTCTGACCACAATGCTGATGGTGTTGTGTTGCACCCTCCAGCCGTACTGCATGCTCCTGTAGGTGGTCCCTGAGGCCAGGTGGCGCAGAGTGAGTGCCACCTTGAGCCCAGGTTCCAGGCTGGGCCGGAAGTTGGTGTTTGCCTTGGTCAACCTGGGTGTCAGGTGCTGCACAAGTTCGTCAAACGTGGCTGGAGGCATCCTCATGAAGTTCTGGAATGCCCAAGTGTCTTCGTTCCTGAGCTCCACCACAGTCCGTACTCTGCTCTTCTCCCGATCCATCTTCGGACCCAAATGCTTCTTGGCCGCCTCCTTTTCTTCCCATAGTAGAGTTCACAGAGCCTGTGGATAGCTTCGCACTGTTGCAGAAGGATGGTGGCTGCCAAAAGGACTGTGTTACGATCCACGATTGACATGACTGGATGCTGTGGAAGAGCAAGAGTCAGATGAAGGCTGCACAGCTGGGCTGCTAGGCTGAAAGTGAGATGCAGACGAGTTGCTCCGCCTTTTTATAGGCAGTATAGGTGTCCCTTTGCATCCTCTAGGCATCCTCTAGGCATCCTCTAGGCATCCTCTAGGCATCCTGTAGACATCCTTAATATCCGAGATAGGTCCCCTCTGCTAACTTTTTTTCCATTTTAAATGCTTTGTTTCTGTGCTGCATCCGTTCTGCATCCGTTCTGCATCTGTTCTGCGTCCGTTCCGCTTCCTCCCTGTGTCTGAGCGGATGCAAGTTGTGCGGATGCGGAACGGATGCCTAGCGGATATTGCGGATGCGTAACGGATGCAGAACGGATGCCTAGCGGATGCCTAGCGGATGCAGAACGGACGAATTGGATACATTTTCCGTGCAAAAGTTTTGAGCAGCTCAAAACTTTCTGAGCGGATGAAACGTCAATAGACGGTTGCTGGACGGATAGAGAGGAAGCAAAACGGAGGCAGTGAGTACATCGCATTAACCAACGGATGGCAAGCTTTTTTGTCCGTTTTACATCCTCTTTGTATCCGTTGGTGCAGTGTGACAGGGGCTTTACTTTACAATACATGTTACTTTCTGGTACCTTGGGAAAAATAAAAAAGGGAGAACTATTGAAGCCTTAAACTCTGACATAGATTTCAATCATTGTGCTTTCATAAGCATAAGTACGCCCCTATTAACAAGAAACCCACCACTCATTGGGTCTATGACAACTTGCCACAGCCAACTCACCACAGCCAATTTGCTGTAGCCAACTTGCCACAGGACAACCCACCGTGGAAGAATTACACTAATATCAAATAAATAATGCAATAGAAAGAAAGGATGAAATGAAATATGAATGACAAAAAATAAAATAATTTTATAATAATTTTTAAACAAAGGGGGTATGCGCTCACATTTTTGGGAAACCGGTTGTTACACTATGTGCAGCCCACCTCTGTGTAACACTTTAATACGAACAGATCTTATATGAAAAGCAGATGCCCCAATAAGGATTACTCTTTTGGGGATGGTTCATGAAGAAAGCCTATCTTTGTGGTCATTAAAAGAGTTCAAACTAAATTGATGGCACATAATCAATCAACTTTGGGTGAAAGTATTAAAAAATAGATCTTTTTGATTTTTGTGTATTTAAATCAATGTCCAAATACCCAGAGCAAATATCTTATGATATCATAAAAGACATGACATCATTGGGCAGGAAGGATATAAATTACATCATTTATGTAATTTGTCAAATGATGTCATGAGGGACATGACATCACTTCCACCCTGTATCCCTGGTGGATGCACTTGTGCCACTCACATACATACAGCTTCATTCACATACACTATTGCCAGAAACCTTTTTTTTATCATTAAAAAAGAAGATTTATATTCCTGACAATACACAACTTGCAACTCAACGATCCAAAATTTAATAATACCAGGCTTCACAGACTTAAAAAAAAAAACCCTTCCTCTGATATAAATTCTATGTCAAGCTTCATAATTCAGTATAATTTATGTTCCAAGTTTGTAAATTACAATAATTACACTGTTGTTCAATAATGAAAATAATTACATACTTCTGTATAACTTTATTCAAAACTGTAGTATTAATTGGTTAAATCTTAACAAATAGACTTTATCGGATAAGATATGCTGGCCGTCAGTTTGCAAGGCCCTGTTTAAAATATAAAATTTAACACAGAGAAGTAAAGGAGGATGAAACCAACTCACTTGGATTAACTAACTGAAATTTCCTTAAACGTTGTAAAATTTGCTATCCAATTAATGCTATTTTATACAAAGAAAAGGAGGCACATTTTCAATAACTGTACAACCCTGCTCCCTTGCTCAAAGAAATGCCCAACTAATTTGTTTTAATGCCTAAACTAATTAGTTTTGAGATGTAAGGTGCATGTGTCCAAAAAACATGAGACACAATTATGGATAATAAAAATCAATTATCTACTGTATTATACAATTTATATTATAAATTAAGTCCTTTAGAGAAATGTTTAACATATCAAAATATTTTTCTGTATTCCCTTTTTCTTGCTTAGAGAAAGGAAAAAATTCAAATAATAAAATGTCTCTACTTATTCACACTGAAAAATTAAATCTGAGTTGTACATTCATTTAGCATTGAAGCATTTTGAGCTTGCTCTAATTTTTAAAACTACAAACATACATGCATATAAAACTACAGAGTTTTTCTTCCTTTATATTTCTAACTTCCAAATCATAATAATAAAGAGAGGATACTGAATAGATTAGAAGCAGGGGTTGGTGGGTTTTTTTTTTTCCTTTTATAAAAATCCAAAATATGATTGCTTCAGCAAGTCTTGCATTCTGCTAATCCAGTCCACGGGATATAAAAATATATAACTTGAGACTAGACCAGCTCGGCATTGGAAATTACTTTAATAGCTCATCTGCTCTCTTTTTGGCATACTTTTCCAGTTGCAGGTATGAAACAAAAGTCAAGTTTTTTGAATGTAACCTGACTATAAAAGAAGATCTTCTAAGTAATAAAAGTCCATTAACCTAAATGCAATCTAAATTATTAATTGTCGCTGTAATATAAATGTCTATTCGAAGGGAAGGCCACAAAAGAAAAAAAATGGATTCAACCAAATACTCAGCCAAAAAAATCATAAGAGGAAAGACATATACTTAATTTTATTAAGGCATTGTTTTAACAAAATACTAAGAACATTCATTTTTTTCCCCTTGCCATTGAGACCTATGCCCTCATTTAACTACAATTCGTAGAAATTATCCTTTCCAATTTCAACTCGATTTATTTACCAATAAGCAGAGGTATCTGTAAGGGAGAGGCTTTAAAAGTCAAGATGGCACTACCGCCGAGTTTGAAGCTCCTCCCCTTAAAAGCAGATGGATTTCAATCTCATGGTAGCTTCCATTTTGATGTTTTTAAATTGCCTCCCCATCTTACATTACCTGTAAGACTGTTGCTTTATTTGAATCTGGCCTATCAACTATATTGATGCATTTATATTTTATTATTCCCCTTAAAAAAAAAAAACCCAGTCACCCCCGGAAATCAGTTTAGTTTACTCAGCTCAGTTTAGGGACTCTGGTCATTTATTATTTGCATGAAAAATATGCAACCTATTTTTTTTTTTAAAGTAGGCTTATTCCTCTTTTCTTCTCCTACCCCAATTCCCCATAACAAAAGATTACACCAGCTGAGTGAAAATAAGATGAAATGCACCTTAAAAAAAAAACCTTCTTGCAAGAAAATATTTTAAGTTTTAAGTATTTATTCTGAGAATGACCACTTCGGTCCTGAACAAATTCTGAATTTGGCAATGCCATTCACAACAGGAAATCTAAATAATGCAACTTGTGCTGATCTCATAATTACATTTAACTAATATGACTTTCTGGAAATTCAGCCATTGGAAATCTCATAATTTCAGGGAGCTGAAAATTGTTCTTTTGCAAGGATTTAAAAATATTTTCTTGCAAGAATTTTTTTTTTAAAAAAAGGTGCATCATCTGCAGAATGAATGTTAACTTTTCACTGCTATCCGATGGTTTCTCTTCCTAATGGCTTAGCTCAAATACTATCCCAAAATATGTCTTTTTCTGGTGAGTGTGAGAAGATTTGCCTTTGCTAATTCTTGTCGACAGCTTGTGCTGAATTGAGAGGCTTACACTAACCTCAAGGTCAATTGCAATCAAAGCTGTCTGGATCCCATCATTAAAACTGGGTGGAATTGGGGAAAACTGGAAGTTTATCACTACAATTGTCAAAATATTTGCCAGGCAAAGAACACGAAGAAACAAAGGAGCAAAAGTAATAAGATGGTTTATGTATTTGAAGTCATTATATGAAGCTATACAAAAGTTCTCCTGGCTAGATTCAGGAAATTTTTCCTCATAACTGTTCCTCTACACGGATATTGATCCTTCTTTATTTTCTGAATATCAACCATACCAAATTCCCCGTAAAACACAGTCGAGTAGAAAACAAACTTTAACACATAAACCTGAACTCAAACAAGGCTTATGTTGCCAATAACACCTCAAAATAAAATCACCTGCTTTCTAATTAAAAAGAAAAGAAAAGAAATGAGTTACAAGCAATGAAAATCCAGATAACAAAATCTGTTTCAAAATCCAATTTCGGAACTTCAGATTTAAAAGAATACCCTTGGTTTTAAAAAAAGTAAAACATGGGAAGAAATTAAAATAAGATTATGAAATGTGTTTCTTACCTTCTGTGCGATTGCTGGACAGGAAATTACACATTATGAACACTGTAGTAATGTCAGTCTACTGCTTTAAATCTACATGGAAAAGAAAATAAATGTCAGTTTCATGGAATTTTCCACTCTATCAATCAATCATAGGTCTACTCTAAATGGATGACAGTTCAAATTACATATTCACAAGTCTAGTTTTTTTCCCTCTAAAGGCACAAAGAGAGAGCAAAGTTTTAAGATTAAAAATAAAGGGTAATGAACCTTCTTGAGATGTCCCCATCTTGACTTGTCTGTGAAGAAAAATAAAATCCTACAAAATATGCATTGAGAATCCTGCCTCAGATTTTACTATATTTCCACTCCTTTACCAGCTGCAAGGGGGGCGCAGGGAAGCATTTGATTTGCAGTTTTGCACCGATCTCTGTTCCTAATTTTGCAGCCTGAACCCAGATGCTGATTACAAACTAGATAAGTCCTACTTTATAATAACCTCACGTTTAACAAGCTTGAGGATTGCTTAGCTTTGGATGCCAATCTTCAAAGAGTCACATAGGTACAGGGAAAGGATCTGCAAATTACATAACCCCTCGAAACATTAAAAGTTGTCAAGAAAACCCAACGGGTGCAGGGAAGAAAAAAACAAACAAACCGCCACCAGATAATTTAAATGTTGATCCCCAGCATCCCAATGTGGGATTTGCAGCTGTCTCAGACAGACGAAAGCCAGGCCTAAAAGCAACCCTGATCCAAACCTCTTTGCCTGGCTTAACTTACCTTGGATTCAAAAGCAGACAAGTGAAACTAAGGCTGTTAGAGACCTCAAATCTTTTGTCGGTGGCGGCTGCCTCTTGACACCCACTTTTTCTCTATTTTGCTGCCATCTGCTGGGAAGTGAGGCCTTCCACGGGGCTTTTTTATTTTTATTTTTTTTACAAGAGATAAATTTGAATTACACAACCAGCGTACAGTAGGAAACAAATGTGGGTCATGCACCCTCCCCACTTCCCCGCCTTGCTGGCATTTGTTTTCGTGGCCAGCCAATCAGACACAATTACAGATTCAAGTCATACATTTCGAAATACAGCAGAAGGGATACAGAGGCTGACATTTGACTTCCCTTCGCTTCGCTTCAGCAGCTGCTCTGGGCAAAAAAATAATAATAATATTAAAAAAAAAAAAAAAAACACCACCAGTGTTTGTGTCTTGCCTTTCGCTGCCTCGATTTCCAGCTGAAACTTGCCAGGGGTTGGAAGCCAGGAGGCGAAAGGCGAAGTTGCATTCTCTTGTCATCAAGAGAAGTTTCCTGAGGCTGGAGGATTGAAATAAAAGTTGAAGAGGGTCCATGGCTATGTAACTGGAAAAATATGTTTATTCTAAATAAGTTTAATGAAAAGAAAGACTAGAGGTGACATGATAACAGTGTTTCAATATCTAAGGGATTGCCACAAAGAAAAGGGAGTCCAGCTATTCTCCAAAGCACCTGAGGGCAGGACAAGAAGCAATGGGTAGAAACCAATCAAGGAGAGAAGCAACTTAGAACAGTGGTTGCCAACCGTTGGGCCGGGGACCACTGGTGGTCCGTGAGAAAACTTTGGTTGTCCGCAGAGAAATATCACCACCAGAGCATCCCCCAAAGCAATTAATCCAGGCTGCGTGGGCACACAAGGCTGCGCCTCCACATGGCCCAGGGGAACACAAGGTTTGCATCGCTTGCTTTGCGAACAACATGAGGTAGTGAGGGGAGGGGGGAAAGAGCAGAGGCGGGAAACTTGCCCCACTCGCCTCATGTGCCTTGCCTGGCTGCCAGGCTGCTTCTTTCCGCTTCTTTATTCTTCTGCTTTTGGCTGCATGCAAGGAAAGCAGCAAAAGTCTTTCTTTCTCTCCCCAAACTCTGCCAGAAATGAGTCTTTGGGACCCTGCAAGGCATCCTGCTCCAAGAGGCTGCACCATTCTGGCGGAGTTTGGGGGAGAGAAAGAGAGACTTCTGTTGCTTCTGCTGCTTTCTTTGCATGAAGCCAAAAGTCTCTCTCTCTCCCCCCATGAGAACGGAGCTGGAGATGGTATCCTACGATCCCAAATAAAGAATGATTGATCAGTAGGAAAACAGGGTGGAGAATTTTCCTGCAGACATTTGGGGGGATTTTCCCAGGGTCACTGGTCCGCAGGATTTAAAATTATGAGTTTGGTGGTCCCTGAGGTCCAAAAAGTTGGTGATGCCGACTTAAAACTAAGAAGAAAAGAAGTTTTCTTTTGATTTTCAATTGATCAGTGAAACGACTTGACCCCTTGAAGTTGAGAGTACTCCAGCCCTGGAAGTTTTTAAGAAGAGATTGGATAACTATTTGTCTGAAATGATATACGGTTTCCTGCCTGAGCAAGGGGTTGGACTAGAGGACCTCCAAGGTCCCTGCCAACTCTATTATTCTGCTAATATCTTTCTAGATCAGACAGGAGTTCACTTTTGATCAGCACCACATGTGAAAGGAATTTAAAAAAAAAACAAGATGTCAGCCACAGAGCTTGGTAGATGCTCCAACTCTTTATTGTGCTCGTCTTGACTTTGTCGATTCCCTTGCTTTTGCTTTGGGTGAGCAAGTTTTCGGTATGTTGCCCCCTGCGAGGAAAGGGTATGATCCAATTCCAAACACCCAGAGATCTTTTTTATTAAAATAAGTCCCAACCTACTTCCCACGAAACATAGGCAGGTTCGTTCTTTCAAATGCACGGGATGCTCTCCGTGTGGTATTTCTCCAATCATTGCATGGAAGATCTGCATTCTCCAAGCTTGGTGCCTTTCAAATAAAAGCACTGCATTTCAAAACCCATAATTTGCATAGGGGATTATGGGCTTCTGCAGTACAACGCAGAAAAAAGGAAGCAGAATTTTCCAGAAGGTTCACACCATGTTCCATGCTACACGAATTGGTCCATATCTTTAAGACAATGAGGGAAGTCATCATTTTTATATGATATATATGATATATGATATAGAAGGCAGAGTCTATGTGGGGTAAAGAAGGAACACAGAGAGAAATTTTAGTTTGGGATGGCAAAGCCAAAACTAATAATTGCATGATTTGTAGCTCAGTTTTCTAAGTCCTTAATGCAATGCAGATGGGATGACCATTGACTCTGCAATGGCAAGCCTCCTTCACGTAGGGTACAAGTAGAAAAACATTAAAGATTTGGCTGCAGACTCACAAAATCACATTTTATATAGGAGCAGTCTCGGCTTGCGACCACAATGGAGCCCAACATTTCTGTTGCTAAACAGTGACAGTTGTTTTGCCACATTTTATGCCCTTTTGTGCCACAGTTGTTAAGTGAATCATTGCAGTTGTTAAGTTAGTAACCTGGTCGTTAAGTGAATCTGGCTTCCCCATCGACTTTGCTTGTCAGAAGTTCACAAAAGATGATCCCATGACCGCCCATGATGGTCATAAATACATGCCAGTTGTCAAGCCTCTGAATATTGATCCCCTGACAATGGGAATGCTGCAATGGTCATAAGGGTGGAAAAACTGTCAAAAGTCACTTTTTTCGGGGCTTTTGTAACTTTGAATGCTCACTAAATGACTCATTTAAAGTTCGAGGACTTTCTGTACGTTGCTTGGTCCATCGCCTTTGGACCTTGATTTCAGCCTCAGTTGTGAATTCAAAGTATCAGCAGCAGAAGTGGTCTTCAGCAGGTTCTGACCAGTTCTGGAGAACCGGTAGCAGAAATTTAAAGTAGTTTGGAGAACCGGCCAATGCCACCTCTGACTGGCCCCGCCCCATTTATGCTCCGCCTTCCATTGAGTCCCAGCGGATTGGCTGGGTCTTCTTTGGTTGCCCTGCACAGGAGAATGGAGCTGGAAAGCAGGTTAGTGTTAGAATGTTAGTGTTAGTGTTAGAATGTTAATGTTAACCTGCTGGAAAGCAGGTTAGAACCGATAGTTTAAAAAGATTGAATCCCACCACTCTTAGCAGGTAGCAACAGGTAAACGACAATGTCTGAGCTGAGAAGGGCCAGGCTAATTCTTGGATGAGAGACTACCAGGCCTATACACCAGTCTGGGAGAGACACACATACATCCCAGAAGAAAATAGCAATCTGCATGTTGTTCCTGAGAAAACATGGAGTCTCCAGGAGTCAAATTTGACTCAAAGAAGACTTGACCCTTTCCCTTGTTTAACATTTTTATTGGGTTATAAGATAAAATAAGATACAAAATACAAAAGTAAATAGGAAAACAATGAGGAGGAAGAGGGGGAAGAGAAGTGAGGAAAGATAAGAAAAAAAGAAAAGAAAAAGAAAAGAAACACTGACTCTCTCTGTTGCAGTAAAATAAGGCATTAACATCAAATCACAACTTTTTGGTTTTTTTCATTATAATATGAACAAGCCATTTCTATAAAGATCTACCAAATCTAATTGATAAAACCCAAAATCTAAGTTTAACTCTTTTCCACTTCAAGCACAAAATTCAGAAGCGGTCTCCATGTGGAAACCACAGTAGTTATATTCTTTTCTTGAATCAATTTTGCCATTTCATCCAACTCCATCCACTTCTGCAACCTTTTGTGCATGTTAGGAATCAAAGTGTCAAGACTCAACCATTTTATTTATGGTTTAGATTAACAGGGGTTCCCAAACTTGGCAATTTTAAGACTTGTGGACTTCCACTCCCAGAATTCTCCAGACAGCTATGCTGGAGACCTCATAGACTCATGGTGGAAAGGACCTTCTGGCCACAAACGTTGCTCAGACCACGAATCCTCAAATTATTCCAGACCAAGGGATGTCTAATCTTTCTTTGAAAACCTCTAGCTATGGAGCCTCCAGAAGAGAGTCTGTCCCACTGCTTCGTTGTTCTTGCAGTCAGGAAATTCCTCCTTATGTGAGCTTGGATAGTTTCTCCATAAACCTCGCTGGCTGGGAACTACCCAAATTCTCCAAGCTGCCAAGGAAATTGAGAAACACTGCAGTATGGAGTATACACCATACTTCCCACACCATCTTCCCTGGGACATCCCATCACAGCTGTCTTATCTCCCTTCACCCACCTCTTCTGGGAGGCTAAACCATACCCTTTCCACTGCTCTTCGTAGGATTTAAGACCCCAAGCCTCCTATCCTCTTTGTGGTCCTTCTCTGAACCTTTTCTAGCTCCACAGCATCCTTCTTGCACTGTGGACTGACCAGTGCAGCAGAGAGCTGAAAAATGCCCACAAATCTAGCCTCACCTGAGAGCATCACTTCAACTCAGCAGTTCCATCCGGCGATGGTGGATGCAGGCATCTATCCCTGAATTTGCCGTGAGGATGTTTCCCTTGCCACTTCCTTCTCACCCTGCCTGCGGTTCCCACGCCGTTGCTTCCCATGCTGCCGCCCAGCCTCACTGCTATGACATCAACCGCTTAAATAATGGCCCAAATAAATATTGGCATAAGCTATTAATATTGAATGCAAGCTAATGTATCTCATTTGGAACCCCCAGCCTTTTAGCTCCTTGATGAATCGCTAGTCAGGCGCAGAGACAGTTGACATGCTTGTGTGTAAAATGAAATAAAGGTGTCTCTTTTTGCTAAAACACATGGGCTTGAATGAATCCATTAAAAAAAATTAATGTTACTGGAGATAAGTGGCTTTTACACTCACTTAAACATGGCACCAGACAGAAGCTTATGATAGGCTGAAAAATGGCTGTTGCTGAACGATTAATATTTTTTAAAAAGTGGCACTGGTGGTGAGAACAGGAGAGGACAACTGCATGAATTAAAAAGAAAAGCCCTCCAACTTATTTTGTTCATCTGGAGGCCTGGGTCAAAGAGATCAAGTGGGTAATCCTCACTGAGGCTAGAAATATAATTCAGAACCCCAGACAACATGGGGCTGGAAAGACATTAGGCTGGAGAAACCTGAATCAGACCATTTAGTCCTCTTTACCAAAGATAGTATTCAGCAGGTTTTGACCAGTTCTGGAGAACTGATAGCGGAAATTTTGAGTAGTTCGCAGAACCGGCAAATCCCACCTCTGACTGGCTCCGCCCCCATCTCTTCTCTGCCTGCTGAATCCCAGCTGATTGGCTGGGTCTTCTTTGATTGCCCTGCACAGGAGAACGGAACTGGAAAGTAGGCTAGTGGTGTGGGGAGGGAATGGAGATTTTACAGTATCTTTCCCCTGCCATGCCCACCAAGCTACGCCCACCAGCCACACCCACAGAACTGGTAGTAAACGTTTTTGAATCCCACCACTGCTCCTTATCAAAGCAAATATGTACGTGTTGCATTAAAATTTTGAGGTTATAAAAAACATTCACTTGAATACTTGGAGAGAATAGCAATTGTCCATGATTACGGGAGAAGATAAGTGTGCCATTTAAAAACAAGGTTTAAAATTTATAACTTTCCTATTATGAGCAGTGAGTGGAGGTTATGGCCAAGAGGACTAACTTTATTTGATGGGCTACTTTTTGGGTTGGGAAGGCCTGGTAACCATGGTGTCAACCTGCAAAACGACTTCATGCTAACTTCTGCTTCATTTCTTGGTTGCCATTCCAGGGGGAATAGGGGGAGCGTGTTGGAGGGGTGGGACTCAGGAATGTGGTGCCTCAGCTGGCTAGCATAACATCTACCAGCTGGTGTGTCAACCAAGGTCATTCCAACAAACACTAGTTGAAGTTGAGCAGGAACCTGCATCTGGACTGTCCCATATAACCTGAGAGACAAAGGGGAGTGGGATATGAGGAGGTCTTCTTCTTTTAACTATCCCGAAGTAAGGGATAGGGACATGGTGGCTCAGCGGCTAAGATGCTGAGCTTGTCGACTGAAAGGTTGGCAGTTCGGCAGTTCGAATCCCTAGTGCCGCATAATAGAGTGAGCTCCCGTTACTTGTCCCAGCTTCTGCCAACCTGGCAGTTTGAAAGCATGTAAAAATGCAAGTAGAAAAATAGGGACCACTTTGGTGGGAAGGTAACAGTGTTTCGTGAGCCTTTGGCGTTTAGTCATGCCGGCCACATAACCACGGAGACATCTTTGGACACTGCTGGCTCTTCGGCTTTGTAACGGAGATGAGCACCGCCTCCTAGAGCCGGAAACGACTAGCACACATGTACAAGAGGAAACTTTATCTTTAAGTACGGGAATAATTTAGAGCTAGTTCCATCTTTCTAAGTGCCTATGTGATGGGCTCAATAAAGGATCTCTTGAACCTGAATGAAGTGTCAGAGTCCTGACTTCCCTGAGTTACATTATTCGGAACGATGACATCAAGCTAGCTCTAAATTATTCTCGTGCTTGTGCCCACCTCATAGACTTCTGCACAGGGCTGTGTTTGAAGACAACTGGTTCAATATGTAGTACACAGCCCGTCCAGTAGCTGAGCATCAATGTCATGGCTGAAACTGGTTCCTGCATTTATTACTAGCCTGTGGTACATTCTGTGCAACTGGACCAATGAAGCTTCAGGAGCCTGTTAGGTCAAGAACTTCTCCATTTCTAGGGAATGATGCCTCTCCTCACGAGCACATGGGAAATCCATGAGGAAAAGAATCAGGAACTATCTGCCTGAAGCTATTTGGATACAGATAGTCCTCAACTTACAAAAGTTCATTTAACGACAGTTCAAAGTTACAACATCACTGAAAAAAGTGATTTATGACCATTTTTCACACATATCACCATTGCAACCTCCCCGTGGTCATGTGAAGCAAATTCAGAAACTTGGCAACTGGTTCATATTTATGACCGTTGCTGTGTCCATGGGGGGTTGTGTGATCCCCTTTTATGACCTTCTGACAAGCAAAGTCAATAGGGAAGCCTAATTCATTTAACAACCTGTCTACTAGCTTAACAACTGCAATGAATCACTTTACAATTTTGGCAAGAAAAGTCACAAAATGGGGCAAAACCCACTCAGCAAATGTCTCACTTAATGCCAGGAACTTTGGGCTCCATTATGATCGTAGGTTAAGGCCTACCTGTATATATTTAGCTGCCAATGGGAGTTTCTTCTCAACCAATCTGGCTAAAGAGAAGGCTGTGGTTTTAGGCATCTGCTAAAAAGCTGGATATTTGTATTTCTTGGCAAATTCAGTGACATTTTTTTGAGAGAGGGTATGCTGAGGGTGAATTTCTCAGGATGCCATGGCTAGATAACTTTATTTTGGTCAATGGGCAACTTTGAAGCAGGAGATCTGGCCATAGAGAAATGGCATTCTTAGGTACCAATGAAATGATGCAATGTTACACTCTGTGAAAACTTAAGAGTAGAAACTAATACTGAAGTTTACTTAAGGGTGCTGTACAAGAAGGTTATGTTTATGGGCAGGGGTCTGCAGAGGGGAGGAATTGTGCACAATGGTTGGCACAGTAACTGATAAATAACAGATAATCAGAGTTGGAAGGGATCTTGTAGGTCATTTAATCCAACCCCCCACCCAAGCAAGAGACCCTACACCATTTATGACATATGGGAGTCCAATCTCTTCTTGAAAGTCTCAAGTGATGATGCTCCCACAACTTCTGAGGGCAACTTCTGTTCCATGGGTTGATTGTTCTCACTGTCAGAAAGTTTCTCCTTATTTCCAGGTTGAATCTCTCCTTGTTCAGTTTCCATTCATTATTCCTTGTCTGGCCTACAGGTGCTTTAGAAAATAGCTTGACCCCCCCTCCTCCTCTCTGTGGCAGCCCCCCCTCCTCCTCTCAAATATTGGAAGGCTGCTATCCTGTCTCCCCTGGTCCTTCTCTTCCCTAGACTAGCCAAGCCCAGTTCCTGCAACCATTCATTGTATGTTTTAGCCTCCAGTCCCCAAATAATCCTGGTTGCTCTTCTCTGTACTAGAGTCTCAACATCTTTTTTATAATGTGGTGACCAAAACTGGATGTAGTACTCTAGGTGTGGTCTTACTAAGGCCTTGTGTCTTGATGGAAGCTTAATTAACTAAATTGCAATGCCACTCTTGCCATGTTGCAGAGATTGTCTCTCAGTGATGTCCCCATTTTTCAGGAAAGTAAAATGGAAGTTTCTAGACGCTGACACCTTTCCAAGGGAGAGAAGATAGGAAAGCAGTAGTGGGATTCAGGTTTTTTTACTTCCAGTTCTGTGGGCATGGCTTGGTGGGCGTGGCTGGGAAAGGATTCTGCAAAATCTCCATTCTCTCCCCACTCCTAGGAGATGGTTACTGCAAAATCCCATTCCCTCCCCACCCCACTAACCTGCTTTCCAGCTCCGTTCTCCTATGCACGGCAATCAAAGAAGACCCAGCCAATCAGGTGGGATTCGGGAGGCAGAGCATAGATGGGGGCGGGGCCAGTCAGAGATGGTATTTTCTGGTTCTCCGAACTACTCAAAATTTCTGCTACCGGTTCTCCAGAACTGGTCAGAGCCTGCTGAATACCACCTCTGTAGGAAAGGCATTGGTAATGGCCCCTGTGAAAATGCCAAGTTGTGATTGTGAAATATTTTGATGTTTCGCTACTGGTGGCAAAGAAAAAGAATCCTCTTTTATCAACCTTTGAATCCAGTTCTTGGAAAGACTGTTTCCAAAACTGAATATGGCAACTGAGGGGGTATGTCTGGGCAACCAGGTAGATGTGAAACTGGGCCAAAGCCCTCTGAAATCATTCAATCCCAGGACACTTTGACCTTGCCCACCTGGTCATGGTTCATCAGATACTTGCATTCCAAGTTTATTTGACCAAACTTCCCAGTTGATTTCACAGCTTTGCCCCTTAACGGTTGAATCTTCCTTTCTAATTTCCAAGACCAGATCTACATTCTGTTCCACCTTTGCTGAATATGGAAAATGGGATCACGAAAGAAGTAGGCATGTTAGAACGATGCAATGAGTTTGATCATATCTGGAAAGCCAGAGATTCCCACTCCAAGTTACAGCAAATTCCTTGGAAAGCAATGATTTGGAAATGTCTGCTGAGGTTTTTCCCAGACATGGACAATATTTTTGAGTTTTCTGGAGGATGCAGTGAACCCTGGAAAGTTAATTGCTAAATGGGGGAGAGGTACAGTCTTCTCTTTCGAGTACATTTTCTCAAAGTTTTAGACTCCATTTGCACCGTTCCTCACAGAATATGTAATTCAGTGTTTCTCAACTCTGGCAACTGGAAGGTATGTAGACTTGAATTCCCAGAATTCCCCAGCCAGCCAGTCCATACATCTTCAAGTGGCCGAGGGTGACACATACTGATGTAATGTAAGGATACAACCAACCCTAGATGGGACCCCAAGGAACCAAAATGAAAGCATGCAGAACAGCAAATGGGGAAAGACTTTTGGTGGACATTTAATTGAAGAAAGTTTCCAAAGGGTAGGGTGTAGTTAAGTCTTTTTTTTTTTTTTTGGGGAGAATCTGGAATGTTTTATTTTAATCTTATCTTTTGCTTTGTACATTTTGTGAAATTAAAAGGCAGATTTATTGCCTTTGGGAGGCAACTAATTTGGCAGTTCAAATTTTATATATTCGAAAGAAAGCTAAACTGTATATCATCTGGCCATCTATCAATCACCTGTCTAATAATCATTATCAATCATCTCTCTCTCCCTCCTATTTTCCTTCTATTGAATTATGTCTGATTCTCACAGACTCACTGGATGAGTCTTCAATTTTCTTGGCAAGGGTTTTCAGAAGTGGTATGTCATTGCCTCCTTCCTAGGAGTGAGAAAAAGTGACAGGCCCCAAGGTCACCTTTGTGGGAAGGTGGGACTAGAACTCTTGATCCTCCAGTTTACAGCTCAATGCCTTCACCACTACACCAAAATAGTTGTAGATGATCTTTTCTACATCTGGTCTATCAGTACAAGCATTGGTGAGAGAGGCAATATCAAAAAGGAGAAATGGTGGCCAGAACTCTATGGATAAAAACTTCCTTCTTTTTAAGAATGCCATGCCCATGACATGTATAAAAAGGAGAATCACACAGTCAAGTCACCTTCATTACTTTTTTATTCTCCCTGAAGATACCACTATATGGATGTTAACCAGGGGTTAACGGTATCTCACTCCTCCCCTATATCAAAGGCATCACAGACAAAATCAGCAAAATTCTCCACAAACACAATATCAGGACAGCCTTCAGCACTGACCAAAAAATAGCCAACATCCTAAGAAATCCCAAAGAAAGATCCAGCTAGAAAACCAAGGAGTTTATGAAATACCATGCAACAATTGCCCAGCCACATACATTGGACAAACCAACAGGAGAAAAAATGCATGCATCGCAGAACACAAAAACGCAGTCAGAAGAGAAGAAAATACTTCCTCCCTCTTCCAGCACCTTAAAGCCACAGGACATGAAATTAATTTCAAAGGAACCAAATTCATATCCAACACTGAACACTACAGCAAGAGAATAATCAGGAAAGCCATCGAGATAGAGAAACACCCCCATAACATGAATAGACAGGACGATACCTCCCGCCTACCAGACATCTGGAAGCCAGCCCTCACCAACAAACAGGTCCCAGCCACGAAAACCATCACCAGACCCGAAACAACACGGGACACCACCGCCAATCCCTCTCATCAGACCCAGGCCCAAGCCCATCCTATAAATGAAGGACAACCAGCATCCAGAAAACAGACCACAGCTGCCTCGCCAGTTGTCGCACCTCCCGATCCTAAAACCAAATAAGCTGACACACGCCAATAACATAGACCCAGACCCCAAACTTGAAGCCAGACTAAAACCCAGAATGCTACATCACAGCCAACCGCTCAGGATACCACATCCTGAGCGCTCAGGAAATTACACCACAAGAACTCAAGAAGTTGCAACACAGCAAATGACCCAGGATATCACAGCACAAGACCAAGGATACCACAGCAATGGGTCTCACAAGGTCATCACACAATCCATTACCCAAGCCGTTACTACACAGGAGGCTAATGGAAAAGAGATCAAAACACAAACGACCCAGGAGATTACAACACAGGACTCAGGATACCACAACAAAAGAACTTGCAAGCCCATCACACAACCCATTACCCAAGCCATTAAAACACAAGAGGCTAATGGAAAAAAGATCACTACAAAACAAACGACCCAGGAGATTACAGTACAAGATCCAGGATACCTCCACAACAAAACTCATAAGGCCATCACACAGCCCATTATACCAACATCCAACTCCATTAACCAATCAAGAGGCAGCACCGCAGCCAACCAGCCCAGCACACCAGCCCCCACCACTAGTATTTATATAGAGACGGCAGCTCCGATCACACACTGCTTGCACTGGCATGAAGCTGAAAGCACCAGCCTCAGGATGGTGAGTGGGACCTCGCCGAAACGTTGCCAAGATACTCTTAATCTTACACAGGAAAAGACCTAAACACACCTAGACCTACATACCTGTACCCGTGAAAATCTACAAAAAATCAGAGATTCACTCCCAGATCTACCTTTCTGCAATCTGCTGCCTGAGTTTGCATGAAAAATAGAAGCTTCAGTTCTAAGGAAGCTTCAGCTCTGCTCTCAGGCCACTTCTCCACTACCCCACAACTCCCCAAATACCACCCCTGACTGGGCCTCAGGGAAGCCTCCTGGGTGAAGGTAAAGCAGTACAACAGCAATTTAGATTAGCTAGAAAGCTAAAACAGGAGAGGACAGGAGGGGCCAGCCAGGGGGGCAATTTGCCGGTTTTCCGAATTGCACAGAATCGTAACAACCGGTTCTATAGAATTGGTCCAAACTGGTAGAATCCCACCCCTGATGTTAATCATTTGAAGGTTAGTCAAGAAATAGACTACCACAAGGATTCCAGGAAATCTACTGTATTACTGTAGAATCAATCTATTCTCCAAAGCACCTGAAGGCAGGACAAGATGCAACAGATGAAAATTAATGAAAGAGAGAAGCAACCTAGAACAAAGGAGAAATTTCCTAATAGAACAATCAATTGGTGGAATAACTTGCCTTCATAGGGCTTCCTGCCTGAGCAGGGGTTGGACTAGAAAACCTCCAAGGTTCCTTCCAACTGTCTCATTCTGTTATTCAGTTGTTCCTTCTTTGTACTATCAACATCAATGTCGGGTTCTTCTGAGTTTCTTGTTCCCTTCCACTTCTGAACTACTGAAAGTAATTGCTTTTCAAAGCCCTTCCTTGATTTTCCTTATCAAGGTCATTTCTCAATTTCTTTAAAATGGTTTACTTATCTATAAATGTTCCAATCTGTGAATAACAGCTAAGAAGTTGAGCAAGCAGAAGCTTTGAGCAAGTCTCCTTTTCAACAACTTTGAGGGGGGCATGAAACTTCTTCATCCAACACAAACAAAATTGGTTCCATTTCTACTTGGAATCGGACACACAGAACAGGAAAGAATATCTCAGCTCTATAGAGATTCAGTATTATGCTTACAGAACGTGGCAGATTTAAAAGCTGGCTTTATTTGTGAGTATCCTTAAAAGACCTAACATTTTTCCCCTATTCTTTTTGGCAGGCTGCTCTAGCTAGAACTTTGAGTCCAGCCAAAATAGACAATAAAACAGTCAAGAGGCAGAATGCCAAAATACAACAGCATCTGAGTCCAGAACCTAATTTCTCTTCTCCCCCACCCTCTCAGTATGATTTGCACACTTAAAAAAAGGATTTGCACACTTTAAAAAAAAAAAACACACACAATAATCCACAGGAAAATGTATGTCCTGAAATGAACTCTTCCTATGTTAACAAGGGTTTGTATATGATCAGCTATGCTGATGTAAATATTTCAACAAGTTTTTTATTTTTTAAATCCATATGTTCTTTTGTTTCCTGTGAAAAAGACACAACACATAGTTTCTGAATGCTTTTAATCATCCCCAGATTTTTTAACTTAGCTCAGCATGGAATTGTAAGAAAAGGGTTTTCAAATTGATTTTTTTTTTTTTTTTTTAGATTGCTTTAGAACAAACCATGCTGGTTTATTTCTCCTCTGGGGGTAAAAATTTATAGTGGCTTTTTTTTTTTTTTTTTTTGGAATAGCCTGGCAAAGGGATAAAGTGAAAGCCCACTTTGCTGAAAGTTTGCTGACCTGGCATTTGGGTTTCCTTTAAAACACAGACCAGCAGAACAGGAAGCCATGATCTCATCCAGATTGATTGAAAAGGATTGGGGAGGCCAACTTCCTATGGGCAGGTTCCCCCCCCCCCAACTAAAAAGTCAAGATGTGGCAAATAAAAAACAATCAGGACTTCAAACATAGGGCTGCAGCTGCCATTTTTACTTTTTTGATCCTTCTTGCACCATTCCGCTACTTGGTTTAAGAATCTTGGTTTCTAGGGCTCACGGAGATGAGGGCTTCTTCCTTTTTACGCTGCAGATGGGGAACCAATAATAATAAGCTTGCAATAAGCTTACTTATGTCCCTGCTCTCTTTTTTCCTTACCGTTGAATACTGTAGTAAGCCAGCTGTGGCTGATGGGAACTGGGATCCATTAATAGTTGGAGAGTACCAGAGACGGTCAACTTTGATATCAGGCACACAGTAACCAGTGGTGGGTTTCAAAAAAAATTACTACCAGTACTGTGGGCGTGGCTTGGTGGGCGTGGCAGGGGAAGAATATGCTGTAAAATCTCCATTCCCTCCTCACCCCATGAACCTGCTTTCCAGCTCTGTTCTCCTGTGCAGGGCAACACAAGAAGACCCAGCCGATCAGCTGGGACTCAATGGGAGGCAGAGAATAGATGGGGGTGGGGCCAGTCAGAGGTGGGATTTACCAGTTCTCCAAACTACTCAAAATTTCCACTATTGGTTCTCCAGAACTGATCAGAACCTGCTGAATACCACCTCTGACAGTAACTGAGTTTTGTCCAGTCTTCGAGACTTCTCTGCTCCAAACCATTTTCTCTCCAGCTGTTTTCCTCCAGATGAAAACTCTGCAGGGGTGAGGGAACTGGGAAGATCAGTTTGGAAGGGGGGAATTAGATTTTTCCATTGCAAAATTCCTTTTTCTCAGCCCCAGGAGACTTGTTTCTTTGGACAAAATGGTGGCATCTTCTCTGGCTTCAGTTTAATATATGAAGGACAAATTAGCATCACCAACCCATGCACTTCATGGTTTATGTTTGTTTTGGTGGTCATGTTTCATTTCCAAGTGAGCTGCATGCATGGGTGGGATTCTCTTGGTTCTGTCCAGTTCTATAGAATCCCTTGTTAACTTTCTAAGCAGTTTGGAGAAGCGATAGTTAAAAGCAATCTCCTTTTGTTTTTTTCCACCCTTATTATATTCTTGCCTAGACTTCCTGTCTCTGGAATTTCTGAGGCTTGACTTTCTTAAAGGGGAAGGATTGTTTTAAGATTTTTACACTGCTGTTGGGAGGAAATACTTCCCTGGACAATCAGCACTTTGAAGAAATAATTGAATAATGAAGCAAAGCTTTTAGCGACAGGGAACCAAGATGAATGACATTCAGCAAGGCTTCTTGGCTTGCTAGAAAGATTGACATTCAAACGTGAGTTTACATACCCTTTCTGAGTTTTGGTCTAAAACTGGTTTTGGTGAAGGTTAATTCTGTGCTTGGTGACATTTAATCCTGTGTTTATTGATGGGATAATTTCCCTCTTCAGCTTCAACAAGCAACAGCTACTGTTGTGATTTAATTATTTGTAACTGTGTTTGAATTTTTTCCTGCCTCATGGTTTCTTTTTCTATCTGGGGAGGGGGTCTTCCTTCACTGCTTTAGTAATATCTGGCACTATTCTTTTGGGGTATACTTCCAAGAGGCAGAATGAAAGCTTGGCATTGATTTTTTTACTGCCTTTCTGGGGGGCATGTGACCTTTCTTAAATCTGGATGATTTCCTTAGGATATCTTGTGAGGTGAGTGAGACCAACTGGTATCTTTAAGTGGTACAAATGGATTTAAGGATTGCTTTTCCTGGGTTGCTTTTTCTGGAGAGCTTAAATGACCTCTCTGCTAAAGGGTTTCACTTTATGAGCAAGAGTTGGCTGTTTGATAGTTCTCACTTCATTTTAATTATTTTCATTTCTCAAGGTGCTCTGGCACCATGCTTGATTTGTAACTCTGGCTTGCAGGTATTTTTAATCTAATGATTGGTATTTAGGACAGCTTTTTCCAAGTGAAGAAGCTTTTTGTATTTTTGTACAGGTAATCCTTGACTTATAGCAGTTCATTTAGTGACCATTCAAAGTTACAATGGCACTGAAAAAAGTGACTTATGACCAAATTTTCACACTGTCACACTGACCGTTGCAGCATCCCCACTCTCATGAGAGGCCAGGTGAGGAGAAGCGCCCCTTGAAATGAGTGATGTTGAGTTGGCCATGCCCACCCAGTCACATGACCACCAAGCCACACCCACTGACTAAGTCACGCCCACAGAACCAGTTGTTAAAAAAACTGAATCCCATCCCTGGCTTCATATGATATTTGAACAGGGTTAAGATTTCCTTGTTAGCCTTGGAAGTCAGGCTCCCTGCAAAATGATAAAAGACAGCATTAATAGATAACAAGTCTTCAGTGGAACAAAAAAAATCTCAGTTAATCTTGAATGATGTTATATTTGGCACGTTGCCCTTTTGGCTTAAGAATCTTGTTCTGGCTATGATGAGGTGTGAATATATATCATGGGGATACTTGCAGCTCCCTTAATCCTCAGTTAAATTATCCTACCTCCTAAATTATGAATTCTGGGTGGTTTTTTTAATGTCTTGTCCTGCAGTCTATCTGGGGGAAATAGAAGGGAGGAAGGAAAGAAACAGTGGGGGAAATGTTCAGCAGTTTCAACAGAACAGTGTCTCTCCCCCCCTCCCTCCCTCCCTCTCTCTCTCTCTCCCATTCTAGTCTCAACCATCTGCTTCTCCTAGGCTTTCAGGGTTTTCATTACACTCAGGATGAAACGATGAGATATCTAAAGGTACATGCTCATACTTATTCAATGAAGAATTGTCTAGATCATCAACTGGACAAGGTTGGATATACAGTTGTTTGTTCACAGGATCTTAGCTTTAAGATCAATAAATCAAAGAACTACCTATCTCAATGGATCTGGTCATGGTCAGGGTCTCATAGAAATGGTCTTTCTTTTCCAGAAATGAGCAATCAACTTCAAGTGTCTTAAGGAGGTTCTCTTCACGAAGCTTCCATGAATGACCTTAGCATGACATCAGGAGATGAAATCACAATTGTACATGTAGTTGTATAGCTTGGGTTGTACTCCCAGAATTTCAGTTCCACACTATTCTTTTTCCTTATCTTTCTGAAGCTTCTAACAGGTATGATAAGGTTGTTCCAATGATAACAGATTCCGGCATCTCTGACAGAATACCTTACAAATGAAGATACTGTATGTTTGTGATGGGAAGCCATCATTTCCAATCTTTTTTTTTTTTTTGAACCAAAGCCAATGCACCTCAATTTAATCAATTCACTGCAATTCAATCAATTGAATTAAGCCTTTTATTTTTTTAGTTTACTTTATTGTCACTGCACCTCGTACAACAAAATCAAACACCATCTTCATCTTTTATATTTTGACAGGTATGATTGAATCTTCAGGCAGGATTCAACTAGCAGAACCCTTGGATGAGGACAGAATATTTGCTGATCTGGGCAGAATCTCATTTTATGTCCTTCTCAGTGAAGTATATCTAGGTTTCCTTGAATCCTGGCAAATTCTCAGAGAAAATAACATTCCTGCCAGAGTCAAATCCTGTCTTTTTATTAGAAGGTGATGTCGTTTGCAACTTGAGCTCATTATAAATTTGACCAATGCCACAGTTCCCAGACAGTTCTCTCACTTTCTAGTTGATGAAAGAGGCATAATTGATGCCCCCAAGGATTTCTGTAGTTCCTTTCATCTTTTGCATTCATATTTGTGGTACACAAGATCAGAATTCTAGGAGCCCACGTCAGTTTAGGCCAGTCCCTAACTGGTCTTGTGAGCCTTGATTTTCAGGAGACATTACCTCCTTGAAGACATCATGGACCTGGGTTGCTACATCTCAATATGTGGAGAATGAGTGGCACAACGTCTACCCAGTTGGTTGTCCCTAGGCTTTGATCTTTGCTTGAAGTTGTTGAAATACAACCAACTTGCATTCCAATGTGAAGCAAGAACCAAAAATAGGAAGCTGTGTCTTCTTCCAACTTCTGGGGCTGCTGTATAGACCAAACTTTATTGGCTCCATCTTCCTATATGTGTCTCCTCCACTAGCCACATAAAGGTGAAGAGCTCTGCAAGGGATCCATGCATCTCTGCCCTTTGATTGACAGAGCGTTGCCTTTTGTTCTCAGCCTTGCCCTATGAGCTTTGTAGAGTCCTATCTTCAAAGCTCAGCTTCATGCTCCAATCAGGGGCTTGATATGGAAGATGCTTCCCCAACATCTCTTATACCTGCAAAGAAAGTGGGCAAAGCTATCACTAAAGGTCATCTCCACATTTCTTCCTTCTGATAGGCTTTTTAATGTCTGAATCCATTTTTCTCTCCCTCCATCCAAAGTTTTACAAGACAGCAGAGAAAAATGTTTGCTTGGTTTTTGGCCAGCTCATTCAAGAGACTATGAATGGCACACTGGATCTGCCACATCAGTAGGAATTTATCTTAGCCTATGCTTCCACCATTCTGACAGACTGATCTATACCATCAGTTGAATCTGGGAAGAAAATGTCAAATAGGGTGAGGCAGTACTGAGCCAGAGAGTGCACTGCCATGGTTAAGTTGCCCCAATTTAGTGTACCATCAGAAAATTAAAAGTCATTCACCCAGGGTTATCCCCTTGGTAGCCTTGAGAGACAGGTTTACGGCATCACATGATGTATTGGGACTTTTTCCCCTTTGCTAAACCGGGCGTGGGCGTGGCAGCGCTTGACGCATTGGGCCATTGGACCAGGAGTTTGACATCCCTGCTCTAACCCTAGCTCTAAATCTTTCATATTGGGTTGGCACACATTGATCCATTTTGTTGTAGTAGTGTTATTATGCAACTGAAGTCAAGTTTCACAATTGGCTGGTCTCCTCTCTCCAAGACAAGGTGAAATCTAGCATAGAATCTGCTTTCTTTTGAACGTTTTCACTATCCTAGGGCGATCATCTCCCTAAGCTCAGTCCTCCAAGGGACATCCATCTGTCCTCCAATCATCCACCTGGAGAGCAAGCATGGAGCAAACATGGACCAGGTCAGAGACAAAGTAGAAATCTCGGAGGGTTGGGGTTCTTGAGAGACCCTGAATCAAAGGGCCCTTAGACCTTCAAAGATCAAAGCCTGCAGCTTGAACCAACCCAAAAACAAGCTTGGAAACCAGTGAAGCAGTGGTGGGATTCAAATTTTTTTACTACCGGTTCTATGGGTGTGGTTTGGTGGGCGTGGCATGGCTTGGTGGGCATGGCTTGGTAAGCATGAAAGGGGAAGGATACTGCAAAATCCCCATTCCCTACCCACCCCACTAACCTGCTTTCCAATTCCGTTCTCCTGTGCAAGACAACCGAAGAAGACCCAGCTTTCTTATGTCCCTGGTCTCTTTTTAACTTACCATTGAATATTGTGGTAAGCCAGCTGTGGCTGATGGGAACTGGGATCCATTAATAGTTGGAGAGTAACAGAGATGGTCAACTTTGATAACACACACACGGTAACCAGTGGTTGGATTCAATTTTTTTTACGACTGGTTCTGTAGGCGTGGCTTGATGGGTGTAGCAGGGGAAGGATACTGCAACATCTTCATTCCCTCCCCACCCCACTAACCTGCTTTCCAGCTCTGTTCTCCTGTGTAGGACAACCAAAGAAGACCTAGCCGACCAGCTGGGACTCGGGAAGCAGAGAATAGATGGGGGTGGGGCCAGGCAGAGGTGGCATTTGCCGGTTCTCTGAACTGCTCAAAATTTCCACTACCAGTTTCAGAATTGGTCAGAATCTTCTGAATACCATCCCTCTGAACCAACCCAAAGACAAGCTTGGAAAGGAGTGAAAGTTGTTGGTACTATCATGTCCTTCTGGTGACCCCAGGCAAAATGGGTTGTAGAGTTCCTCAGTAATAGGTATTTTCATAGAGTCTCCATTTGTGTGGCAAAATATATCTCTGAATTCCTGCCCAGCATTTGGAGAATAGATTGGCTCATATGAAGCCAGGCAGTGCTTCCCTTGGCCTTGTATTCCCCCAGCAAGCATTTCCTGTCTCATCTCTCTGCTGCTGACTTTCCAGCTCACTCGTGAGGCTTTTCAAAAACAGTTTTCTTTTAGATAATCAGGGAGAAAAATTGCATAACTGAATCTTCACGGGAAAATCAGTGGCATATTTAGTTCCAACTTTCTGTTAGTGAAGCAGAAGGAAAAAGAGTCACAGGAAACATCAAGAAATGTAAATGACCTATAATGAGAAACTAGTATGGACTTGGCAAACCGATTCCGTGTTAGATATATTTTGGTAATGGCCCAGTTCCCCACAGAGCAAAAACCTCAAAATGTTGGAGTTCTGTTTTCAATTCTCCAACCCAAGAAGTTTAAATGGATTTGAAATTAGGCAAAACAGTATTTGCCTGACTCTTTTCCTCTTCATAATTCCGCAAAATGCTCAGGAAGGATAGATTGGTGGGAAGTCAATTGGTGCCCCTCATATGTGGTCTGGAGAAGCAGATTTTTTTAAAAAAAAATGAATGTAAAAAATTTCCTTTTGCTTTCCAAAACTGTACTTGGCTTTTCTCACATCTCTTCCATCTCAAACTGGCTGTCTGGCCCCTTAAGTGGAAATTTGTTTAGATAGCAATTCAAGTTGCAAAAGTAACTGGCTAGAATCAGAAAAGCAAGAAAAGATTGTCGGGTGAAGTTTGGTTCCAATTTTTTTCAAGAAGACTGAATTTAGGAGTTTAGGGCTTCTAGGTATCAAGGTATCATGTAAGAAAACCACTAGATGGCAGCAAAGAGAACCAGAATATACTGTTTTCCACCCTCCTGTGGTCATCTGGATTGCAATTTTGCTCCCCACCCAGCTTGAGTTCCTTTAGAAGAGGGAATTCTGGAAGTTGAAGTCCACAGGTTATGAAGAAGTCATAGTTGCCCACTGCTGCTTTAGTGCATGGATGTGTCTAACCTTTTGATTTGCCTGGGCTGCACTGAGTGAAAAGGAATTGTCTTGGGCCAATTTTTGAATGGAATAACAGAGTTGGAAAGGACCTTGGAGGTCTTCTAGTCCAACCCCATGCTCAAGCAGGAAACCCTACACCACTTCAGACAAATGGTTGTCTAACCTCTTTTTAAAAACTTCCAGTGCTGGAGTCATTCACAACTTCTGGAGGAAAGTTGTTCCACTGATTCATTGTTCTAGCTGTCAGGAAATGTCTCCTTAGTTCTAGGTTGCTTCTCTCCTTGATTAGTTTCCACCCATTGCTTCTTGTCCTGCCCTCAGGTGCTATGGAGAATAGCTTGACTCCCTCTTCTTTGGGGCAGCCCCTGAGACACTGGAATACTGCCTCCCTATCACCCCTAGTCTTTCTTTTCATTAGGTTAGACATACCCAGTTCTCGCAACTGTTCTTCATATGTTTTAGCTTCCAATCCCCTAATCATCTTTGTTGCTCTTCTCTGCATTCTTTCTAGCGTCTCAACTTTTTTTTTTACATCGTGGCGACCAAGACTGAACGCAGGATTCCAAGTGTGGCCTTATAAAGTGGTATTAACACTTCATGTGATCTTGATTCTATCCCTCTATTTATAAAATATACAATGTATGTGAATAAAAATTTCCCTTTATTTTTTGAAATATTTTTAGATATTTAGACCTTTTGGAGCTGCAATAGAAACTGTACAGTTTATGGCCTATAAGTTAGACACACCTGCTTTAGAATGTGATTGTTATCTTTAAATCGAGTTGATATTTTATTGCATTCTTCATTCCTGTTCTCTCTGAAATAGGTTGGCACTAACTCAAACTCCCATTGATGAAATCTGAAATTGCATTTTTTTTTTGGCCCAATTGTACATCATTCTACACTTCCTTGTAGCAAGCTCCATGTGGACATGCTGAGACCTATTTTCCCAGACTGAAAAGATGCTTGACCAGCATGACACTGTCAAGTTTTGTTTGGGTAACCTATCTGATGGGATGAACGTTTCACCAAATCCTTGGGCAATTGCTTCCTCCCGATCAAGTAGAGAGTATGGCAGTAGATTGGAAAGTACATAAGGTAGGCAGTTTCTTGGCAGATAAGTGACTGAGTGAGCAAACTGTGAACATTTTATCATAAACCCAAAGGGTTTAGCAAGGAAGAGAAAGCAGAAGGGCCTTCAAAATTTTGAGTGGTAAGAAGGCTCAAACTGTCCAAGGAATAAGGAACAAATAAATATATTACCACAATAGCTAAGTGGTACATAAATAGGCTTAGAAAAAAAAAAACGGCTGAATGAGAAACTTTGCTATAATAGGTTTGTTTTACTGAATTATTCTACAGCATATTCTTGTGTTACTGCAAGAAAATAACAAGTGCCAATTATTAAACCAGAATGAAGCAGGCTGGAATTGCAAGTAGGCAAGGGTGGGATTCTACCAGTTTGCACCTATTCACAAGAACTGGTTGTTAACACTCTGAGCAGTTCGGAGAACTGGTTGTTGGAAGAAATTACTGGCCTAATCCTGTAAGGAAGGCAGGAAGGAAACATTCTGGTGTTGCTTACAGAAACTGCCTCTCTATTCACCCTTATTACATTCTTGGCAGGATTAGACTTCCTGTCTCAGGAACCTCTCTGGAGTTTTTTTTTCCTCCTTTGCTGGTACTTTGCTTGTATGGAGTGACCATTCAAAGTTACAATGGCACTGAAAAAAGTGACTTATGACCATTTTTCACACTTATGGCTGTTGCAGCATCCCCACAGTCACGAGAGGCCAGGCGAGGTGATGCATGCCTCGATGTGAGTGATATTGAGTTGGCCACGTCCAGCCAATAACATAACCACCACGCCACACCCACCAACTAAGCCACGCCCACATAACCGGTTGTTAAAAAATTTGAATCCCACCCCTGCAAGTAGGCATACCTCAGGGCACAACTGCAAGGAAGAACAAGCTGCTCCTTTAAAAACCATCCTAGGATACAACTCCTAAAGAGAAGCAGGGTGGACAAACTCATAGATAAGAGTGAAAACTGGGGGAGAAAGAAATTTGATGAGTTGAAAGACATATTTGAAGAAGATGTAAATAAATATGTATTTATATCATACATACACATACACAGATACACACTCCACTTACAATCACAACTGAGCCCAGAATTTATGCTACTACGTGAGAAATTTGTTAAATGAGTTTTCTCCCATTTTACGACTTTTCTTGCCATGATTTGTTAAGTGAATCCCTGCAGGTGATAAGTCAGTAACCCAATTGTTAAGTGAATTTGGCTTCCCCACTGACTTTGCTTGTCGGAAGGTCACAAAAAGGAAATCACTTGACCTTTGGGACACAGCAATGGTCATAAATATGATCCAGTTGCCAAGCCTCTGAATTTTGATCATGTGATTATGGGGATGCTGCCAAGGTCATAACTGTGAAAAATGGTCATAAGTTTCTTTTTTCACCGCCATTGTAAGTTTGAATGGTTACTAAATGAACCATCATAAGTAGAGGACTACCTGTGTACACACACACACACACACAGAGTATATACATACACACATAAAATTGTAACAAAATTTTAAATTTATTGTTTTAATATTTTATGTTATTTTTATTGAAAGATTGTACAAGATTGAGTCACCTTTGGCAAGATAGGCAGCGTATAAATTTAATAAATATAACAATGAATAAAGAAATAATAGTGATAAAATGAATTAGAACATTGAAAAGGTAAGAAAACAGGTCCAGCTACCTCATTCTATTCACATGTTATTAAGTATACTAAACATAAAAACTTATTGGTGCAATTTCCATGTTTCTGTAGAAAAATAATTGGCCATAACACAAATTAAAATGGGATGTGGATTTTGTCACATGGTTGTGATTGTCAGTTACGATTTATTTTATCCCTCTGGACACTTCTAATACTCCAATGGCTAATAAAATTCATATTGTTTTCAATATGAATTAATTGTGGTAGTTAAGGTTGACTCGAAGGAGATTTTGCCTTTTAGGAAAGTCAGTGGAGAAAATGGGGGATGATTCCAACTTCGAATGTATTTCCAATTCGTATTCAACCTTAGAAATAAAAACAACATTGCACAGTCATTAATTTGAGTTGGAAACTGAACAAATAAATCAACATCCCATCAGCCTTCCATCATAGTGTATCTCAACCTTGGCAACTTTAAGATGTGTGTACTTCAATTCCCAGAATTCCCTGGTCAGCCTGCTTTAAGATGTATGGACGGATGTATGTATTTAAGATGTAATTCCCATGATGGGATATTGATCTATTTGTTTGGTTTCTGACTAGATAAGTATTGCCATTCTGCTCCATTTGATCAGCGAGAGAGCCTTTACAGCTGTGCAATGGAGAAAGGCAGCAGGTGAAGCTGAAGCAAGGAATATTAGATGTGGGCTATAGCAACCATTTAAAGATATGGACATGTCCAATTTAGAATATTAGGTAGAAATTCATTACTGTAGGAAATGGCTGTGGATGGTTGACTTGCCTGGACCTACATGGGTTTGATGGAATTTTAGGAGCAAATATGCTTTATAATCGAGCCTCCAACTTACATTAACCAGGAATGTGATGTGCCATTGAATTTGTCTCCCATTAATCAATGTCCAGTGAGAAGTTCTTGGCCAACATTCAGTTTGTGGAATATAGCTTGCAAAGCTATTTGTATAGCAAGGAAATTGAACAGTGGGAATTTCCTTGAGATCTAACAAACTTCTCTGAGTTATTTGACTCATGGATGTCCACAAGGGATGCAATGTCATCACACAAAGGCCGAGATGTACCCACTTGCACCAAAGAACCTGAACCAAGAATGTAACCACAACATCGGTGTGATGACCCTGCAGCCTTGTTGCTTTTTTGGCAGGCACTGCCACACAGGTGGGGGGGGGGGGGGGGGGGGGGGGTAGACTGAAGTTAAAATGGTCATCATCATGATCTTTTGACCTTCCCTCCCCAGATGCACCCCTATCGATGAGCCTTTGTTGAATATGATTCTGTTTGCCAGAAGACAGATTATGGAAAGCACTCTCTTAGTAAATGACATGTCACTTAAGTTGGGAGAAAAATATTTCAGTTTTATTAAAGAAATCTGAAATGACATAAATTAAATGTAGTGCAATAAAGCTCACAAGCCGGGAAAGTAATATATAGAAATAAAGTGGCATTTCTCCAAGACTTTCCTCTCTCCTTCCTCTCTGGCAACTTGACCGATTCTTCTGTTGGGCTGATAAAATTACCCCTGCAATTTCCTGTCTATCTCATTTGATTCAAGCAACATTTTAAAAATTAAAATAGAAAGAGGAAAGACTGTAATACTATAATTTGTACACATTTGTTAAAAGATGCTGGCAGCTTGGCCTAAAATCCACATTTTTTGGCTGCTTCTTAACTCAGACTTATTTCAGAAGTGGTGTTTCTGGCTGCAACTCATCAAAGCAGCCGTATCTTTTTCTGTGCTCACTCTGTTGCTGGGAAGAATCTTTACAAACTCAAAAGAAACTGCAGATATTCCACAGATGCAGCTTCCTCAATGATTGATTAAGATTCTTCTGAGAATTTTTGCCAAGTGCATCATTTACAAATAGAGATGACGTTTTTCCATAGTGCACTGACAGAACTTTTTTTTAAAAAGCAACCCAGAAACAATGTTTTCAAATGGTCCAAATGATGGGTTTTTTTCCCCCATATTGAAACAAATTCACTTTTGTATCTCTGCTTTGAAAAGTCTTCATCCTAAAGTATTTACAAAACCAATAAGTTGTTTTGGGGATTTGGGAGTGCTAGAAGCAGTAAAGTTTGGGGAAATAGAACACAGGATCACTATGTTGGAAGGGAACTCGGAGGTCTAGTCCAATCCGTTGCCCAAGGCAAGAGACCTTATCCTAGACAAATGGATGGCCAACCTTTTCTTCAAAACCTCCAGTGATGAGAAGCAAAATGCCTTCAAAAGAAAAAACAAACAAGAAAGTCCAGTTGCCTCCTGAAAAAAGCACCTTTGCAACAATCATGACCTGGATGACTAAGAATTTCTACAGACTTTTAGCTATACAATTTGGGATGAACATCCTTGGAATGGTGTGGGAGTAGGAATAGATTTCCAGAGGGAAAATTGCAGACTACAGGAACCATTTACACTACTCGGGTGAGGATACAGATAAACTTCCAGATGGCCTCAACGTCTCTCTAAAAGGATGCAAATGACCAGCTCTCTGCAAGGAATATAAATCCTTCCATTCCCCACCATCCTGTCAGATCTGAAGAAGGGTGAGAAGCAAAACATCTGAAGTTAGTACTGCTGAGACAGGTACCACCTATTCCAATGGTAGCTAACTTTTTTGGGCTCCTGTGCCAAAATTTGTGCATGTGCTTGCATGCTTGTGCTCGCGTGCCAACACCTAGAAGGCAATGTGTGCCTCCCCATGCCTCCTATGCATGTATGCGCAATCCCCCCCAAACTCCACTCTCTTACCTGCACTGTGCCTCACATCTGATTTTCGGCCTGTTCGAAAACTAGGCCTGTTTTGTCACTTCCAGTATTTCTGGAAAAACAGGAAGTGATGAAACAGGCCTAGTTTTCAGCCTGAAAAGCCTGCAGAAGCCTTCCTCAAGTCTCTGGGAGTCCGAAAAAGGCCTCAAACTGCCCAAAAATCAGCTGTGAGGCACATGCATGCACAGTGAGGTAAATTTGCCTGCAGCTCATGTGCCAGCACAAATGGCTCTGTGTGCCACCTGTGGCACGCATGCCATAGGTTTCCCATCATGGACCTATTCTATACCCGTAGCATTTGGTTTTTCCTGCCTAAGTGCAAGACTTTACTTTTCTTTCCACTAAGCTGTTTCTTGTTGGATATAATTTGTTTTATATCACCCCTCACTCTTTCGACTGCTTAAACTTCTTAAATTCTACTGAATTTAACTTAAATTCTACAGAAACGGAACTCCAAGCATTTTTAGGATTAATTAATTTCTATAATGTATTCCTGCCAAACAAAGCCACTATAGCAGAACCGCTACACCGCCTGCTAGACAAAAAGGCTACTTGGACTTGGGGTTACAAAGAAAAAAAAGCCTTCCAAAACATTAAAAGACTGCTAACATCAACAAACGTTCTCATCCAATTTAGCGACACTCTGCCATTAACAGTGACCTGCGACGCCTCACCATATGGAGTAGGTGCCGTCCTGAGCCACCAACTACCGGATGGCAGAGAAGCACCCGTCGCATATTATTCTAGGACTCTATCAAAAACCGAGCGGAATTATAGCCAATTGGACAGGGAAGCTCTAGCAATTGTCGCTGGAGTAAAACGTTTCCACGAATATGTATATGGGAGGACTTTTCGAATTATAACGGATCACAAGCCGTTAATGGGGATTTTGGCGGGAAACAAGCCAACACCTAACATACTTTCACCCAGAATGACGAGATGGTCAGAGTTCCTGGCGGCTTATTCCTACACTCTGACACACCGACCAGGGAAACAAATTTCCCATGCGGACGCTTTGAGCAGAGCGCCTTTGCCAACAACCGACGCAGACCCGGCACCAACGATGACAGCGCTACAAATCGAGACATGCCCCGATCTACCCATTTCAGCGTATGATGTCGCAAGAGCCACCGCGAAAGACTCATTGACTGCCCGCGTTCTTAGCTGGGTAGGTAAAGGCTGGCCGGACAATCTAAAAACTGAAAATTCCAAACCTTTCCGGTCCAGACAGACTGAACTTTCCATCCAAAAGGGGTGTTTGTTGTGGGGTGATCGGGTGGTAATCCCTGCTAAACTGCAGCCCAGGGTTCTTAGGCTTTTACATGAAGGGCACCCGGGAATGGTGAAGATGAAAAGCCTCGCCAGGAGTTACGTGTGGTGGCCGGGTATTGATAAGGACATAGAGTATTGGGTAAGCTCATGCCACAAATGCCAAACAATTAGACCATCCCCACCAAAAGCACCCGTTAAGGACTGGGAAACCCCTCGAGGACCGTGGTCAAGAATACACATTGACTTCGCGGGGCCTACCAAGGGGCATACTTTTCTGATTGTCGTTGATGCCTATTCCAATTGGCTTGAAGTAAAAATCATGCCATCAACGACAACAGAAGCCGTAATTAAGCAACTAGACAGCCTGTTTGCCACCCATGGCATACCTGACATTCTCGTTTCAGATAATGGACCACAGCTAACCAGTATACCATTTGAGCAATACCTAGCCTCCCTAGGTATAAGACATGCACTAACCGCGCCGGCTCACCCGGCTGCGAACGGCAGGGCAGAGAGAATGGTCCGGTTTACAAAAGAGGGGCTAGAACGAATGGACGCTGGAGATACACAACAAAAAGTAAACCGGCTGCTCACACTGCAGCACATAACACCTAGTACTATCACAAATAAATCACCAGCAGAACTGCTTATGGGGCGAAAATTAAGATCTCACCTGGATAGGTTACACCCAAATTTCACCCCAGAAAACCCCCCTGACTCCTCAACACGGTTCAGACAATTTGAGACAGACGATTTAGTTTACGCTAAAAATTTCTCCGGGGACCCGGTATGGCTACCCGGGCAAATTACCCAACTTACAGGCCCCAAATCCTACCGGGTAAGATTAGACGATGGGAGGGAATGGAAGCGGCATATAGACCAGCTTCGATCTCGAATTGTGGAAAGAACCACGGACTTAAAAACATTCACAAAAGAACACGGCGAAAGGCAAACCGAGGTGGGGGGGGAAAGGCGAGAAATGAATAAAGAACTTTTTAAAAATAAAACTAACATTCAAAACGACCAAAAAGAGCCAACAAAAGACTCACCGTTTGAAGAGACCCACGAAGAGAGATCTTCGGAAGGGGCCAGCCAAGCCAGCTCGACCTGCCCCGAGGAAACGGGAGGGAGCGGCAGAACCGCCGGCCTAAGAAACTTAGGCGGCGGTAAAATGGCCGACTCACCCTTCCAGACGGTTCCAGAGAGGAGGACGGACGACACAGCAGCCCCATCCGAACCGGTCGAAGTCCTCACTGGAAATGAACCGCGCAGGTCAGGTCAAGCCCGGAAAAGCCCCACCTACCTGCGAGACTACGTCACCACGTAGGACTAAACTAAGGAGGGAGGGGTGTTCTGTATGTAAAGTGGATGACTCCAAACCTACCATTCTGATTGGCCAAGGACAAGAACAGTGGATTGGTTCACTAGGAACCAATCCAAAGAGCTGCCAAAAAGGCGGCAAATCCAAATAGCTGCCATTGGCTGCAAGCAGGCAAGCCAGCCTGTATAAAAGGGCTGGCCCCGGCTTCAGCCGGCGTTCCGTTACTAACTGTTAACAATAAAAGTATTTGTTGTTGGAACCCGGTCTACCTCGTGTGTTTTCCGAACAAAACATCTACCTTCTGTATATTTATCATGACAACTCCTTTCAAAAATAATTTAAAAGATGGCACTTCTGAAAATGCATTTGACCTCCAAAAGTTTTTCAATTATGCTAAGTTGCGCTTTGAATCTCTCCATATGTCATGCTTAAATTCCCAAGAAGTCCATTTAGAATATCATTTGTACTTCTTTCTCCTGTTTTATCATGATTTCTTGAAAAGTTATAAACTTTAGCTATTGTTAATTCCAGAAACTGGCACACTCTAGCTTTTATTTCAATCACCATATCTATCAAAAATGTTTTCTGCTGCTCTATTTTGAAACTTTTTAAGGATCCACATGCTTGTTTAGTTTTTGCTCTTCCTCTGGCTCACATTTTATATGGTTACATTTCTATTGTATGTGAAAACAGCTGCCTACAAAACGATCATTCTGTGAAATAGCCTTTGCTTCCCCACCCTTCCGATTTCCTGAACGTTTGCATATCTTGGTCACTGAATGTTATCATAATTTCATTTGGAGCCAACTGACAGATTAGGAATCTGAATAAATAAGTCACACAAACGTTACAATTATTTTCTAAACAAAATCAACACCATCTTAAAAACACTTCCTTAAATTACTGGCTACACCACGTTACAATAATTGCTATCAAACTGCTTCCTATTATTGGTAATCAATCTCTCTCATCTCTGTGGAAGTCTTTTGGCCCATGTCTTCATGAGAAACGACTTCAGCTCGCAGCCCGTTTGTGACTGGCACCTACGGAAACCCCCTCTTAACTTCTGAGCCTGTCCCAGACACTTCTGTCAACATTTGAGGGTTTTCTAGCCTTAATTGTTCCTTTCAGTTCCTACCCCCACATTTCTAGGAGGGCTAGGTCTGGATTGTGACTTGGCCATTTCAGAACAATGAACTTGGTCTTGATCCATCCTTGTGTAGACTTGTTTGTATATTTTGGATCATTGCCTTGCTGTATGAGTCACTTCGGCGTTATCTGAGGGACAGATGGCTTGACATTCTCCTGTAGAATTTTCTGATACAAAGCAGAATTCACGATTCTTTTAGTGCCGGCAAATAACTGAGGTCCCAAGGTTGCAAAACTTTCTCCAACTCTGACAGTACCATCACCGTGATTGACAATTTGCTATGAGGTCCTCATTGTGGAATGTGGTGTTTGGTTTCTATCAACCATAACAACACCCACGTAGCTCTTTATGTCCCACTTTTAATCCATCTGTTGTTAGAACAACCTTCCAGAGGGAAATCCAGGTGCTTTTTGTCAAATCCAAGATGAACAGCAATGTTCTTCGTAGTTAACCATGGTTTCCATCACACTATTCTTTTACAGTATACTCACCTGACTTACAGTCAGTGCTTTTCTGATGATGGAATCACGATTACTTACACTGGCCAAGTGTCGAAGCCTGGAGGTCAGCGGATGTAGTTCTAGATTCTCTGTGACTTTCTCAATAATTTTCTTCTATGCTGTTAGACTCTAGTCTAATGAAAGGAAGGACCAGGGTGACATGATAGCAATCTTCCAAAATCTGAGGGCATGTCACAGAGAAGAGGGAGTGGAGACAATAACTTGGCCCTTGACACCAATAAGACCAAGGAGCTTATAGTGGACTATAGCAAGAACAGATCAGACATCCAGCCCTTGTTTATCAATGGAGACTGAGTGGAGCAAGTGGCCAGTTTTAAGTTTCTGAGTGTTACCATAAAAGAGGGCCTGATCTGGGGTACCCACATTGCAGCCCTGGTCAAAAGGCCCCAGCAGAGATTATACCATCTGAGGCTTCTCAGAAAACAACAAGTGAATGAAAAACTGCTGGTGACCTTCTACAGCTGCACCATAGAGAGTATCTTAACCTACTGCACCTCTGTATGGTTTGCCAATTGCAAGTTGGCAGATAGGAAAGCACTCCAGAGGGTTAACATCATTGCCCAGAGGATCATTGGCTGCCCTCTCCCCTCTTTGGAAGAGCTTTATAGCTCCCGCTGCTTTAAGAAAGTTCAGAACATTCTCAAAGATCCATATCATCCTGGGAACCCTTTTTTTAACTGTTACCATCTGATAGATGGTACAGACTAATAAAAACAAGGAAAAATAGGCTGAAAAACAGTTTCTATGCCAGGGCAATAATTCTACTGAATTCTACTGTATAGTGCAATATTAATGCAATATCAGGGGTTTTTAATTCAATGTATAGAATGAAGGCTGTGTGTGTTTATTTTCATAGTCATAATGTACATTGAAAATTGTATTTAATTTCATTGTATGAGGTGCAATGACAATAAACTAAACTAAACTAAACTAAAGCTAATTTTCCAAAGCACCTGATGGCAAGACAAGAAACAATGGATGCAAATTAATTAAGAAGGGAAACAATCTAAAATTAAGGAGAAATTTCCTATCAGTGAGAACAATTAATCAGTGGAATAGCTTGTCTTCAGAAGCTGAAGGTGCTTTATCACTGGAGGTTTTTAAGAAGAGATCAGACAGCCATTTCTCTGCAATGGTATAGAGTCTCTTACTCAAGTAGGGATTGGACTAGATGATCTCCAAAGTCTCTTCCAACTCTGTTGTTTTATGTTATTCAACAGTTGGATGACACAGAGAGTTACCCAAACAGCAGCAACACAATGTCTGACTTGCTATTTCTTTAATTCTGCCCCCCCCCCCCCCCCCCCCAGTCCTTGCCAATGATACCAGTTGCCAAGTGCTCGGGTTTTGATCGTGCTGTGATGGTTGTAAGTGGGAGAAGTGGTCATACGTCCCTTTTTTCAGTCATGCTATAACCTGGAACAGGTGTTAAACAAAGGGCCATAATGTGAGGACTATATAAAACAACCATCTAATTGTTGTTTGACCTTCCCAAGAGAAAACTATCAGCCAACCTGGGCTGGCTTGCTAACTTTGATGATGAAAACGTTGTACATTAACCACATTGAAACCTGCACTTTTCTCAGTTGCTATAATAAAGCTATTTATTCATTCATTTGTAAGGCAGTAGTTGCAGTGATGGAAAAAGACAAATATTTCTAAATGTGAAGATAGATTGGCAGCTGGGACAGCATGCTGTGGCTTACCTGTAAGGGGCCAGAAGGGAAGACAGAGATGGTCTTGTAAGGAAAAGCCACTTGCATCCTTCCACACACAACAAAGGAAGAAATATACACCATCGTTAACTCGATGCTCTAAAAAGAAACAAGGAACCTAAAGCCTGGGACCTTGACCATTGTTGTATTTATTCATCCCAACAGAGGGAGAAACAGTATTTTTATCAGTTTCACCCCTCTCTTCCTTTCTCATGGGCTATAGCCATGATGGCAAACCTATGGCACACGTGCCACAGGTGGCACGCAAAACCATTCATGCCGGCACGCGAGCCGCAGGCAAACTTATCTCACTATGCATGTGTGTGCCGCACAGCTGATTTTCGTCCTCCCAGAGACTTGAGGACAGCTTCTGCAGCCTTTGCAGACCCCCAAAAATAGGCCCATTTTGTCACTTCCTGCAATACCGGAAGTGATGAAACGGGCCTATTTTTCAGCCTGCAAAGGCTGCAGAAGCTGTCCTCAAGCCTCTGGGAGGCCGAAAAAGGCCTCAAACGGGCTGAAAATCAGCTGGGAGGCTCAGTGCAGGTAAGGGGGGGGGGAATTGCACGGGCATGCATAGGGGTCATGGGGGGACACAGGCATTGCCTTCTGGGTGCTGGCAGGTGAGCACGTGCACATGAGCACACACACAATTTTTGGCACAGGAGCCCAAAAAGATTAGTCACCATTGGGCTATCAGTGTCTGCTGCTTGAGCAGGGGGTTGGGCTAGAAGACCTCCAAGGTCCCTTCCAACTCTGTTATTCTGTTATGGCGTAAGACAGGGACCGGCAACCTTAAACACTCAAAGAGCCACTAAGGTTCTAACTGGAAGCCCCCGTTCACTTCTGGAGCTGACCGGAAGTCCGGTTCCCCCACCACAGAGTTTCCACCTAGCATGGCATCCTTTTTCCTCTACCTGTCCTAACTGAAAGCCCTATCAGTTGTGGAGCCAACTAGTGACAGGGAGCCGCAGCAGAGGCATGAAAGAGCCACATGTGGCTCCAGAGCTGTGGGTTGCTGATCCCTAATGTAAGGGAATAACGGTAAGCCCCAGTCAATCCTGAACGTGTTATCAAGATGAATCAGCAAGGTGAGATGTATTTCTGGCTGCATGAAGAAAATCATCTGAGTGACTGCTGTGAGGAAGACCTGCAAAGAAGTAATGGGATTCAATTTTTGTTACTACCGCTTCTGTGGGTGTGGCTTGGTGAGCACAGCAGGGGAAGGATACTGCAAAATCCCCAGTCCTTCCCCACCCCACTAACCTGCTTTCCAGCTCCGTTCTCCTGTGCAGGGCAACCAAAGGAGACCCAGCCGATCAATTGGGACTCAATGGGAGGCAGAGAATAGATGTGGGCGGTGCCAGTCAGAGGTGGTACTTGCTGGTTCTATGAACTACTCAAAATTTCCGCTACCGGTTCTCCAGAACTGGTCAGAACCTGCTGAATAGCCACCTCTGCTGCAAAGCCATCATGCCACATTTCCCTTTTAAGGACCCCTGAATGGACTGACTCAGAAGCCAGCAAGAATTCTTGCCAAAAAGAAAGCAGGAACTGACACACTTTGCAGAGCTTTGGCTGTGGCATATAGAAAAATGATCTTTTTTTCTATCTGGTTGGAAGTGTGTAAGGTTTTGGGTATTCTGAGTCAGTTATACTGAATAAACCAGTGCCTGAAACAAATGACCACGATATATATATATATATATTGTTACATACCCCCAATGGATTCCCAAATGGGAGTCAGCTCTCCTTTCCCAGTTCCAATTCTGCTTTGCAAAGTTTTCAAATCCTCCAAAGCTGCTTTTATTTCCTCTCCTTTTCCTTTTCTTTTCCATTGTCACCATACCAACATGCGGTTTCCCTTTTGGAAGGCAAGCTGAGCTGAACAGCTGTAGTATTGTAGGGTTTTTAAATATAATTTTGAATTTTAAAACCTTAAAACCATGATCTGTCTTCTGAGCAACTTATATTTTGCTTCCTGTTTTTAAAAGGAAGTCTTTCAACTATAGCTACAGTAAAAGTAATACTAAGAGGGAAACAATTTGTGTAGGATTATTATTGTTTTTCATTCCAAAGATAAGAGCTCTGACTGTTCTTACAGAGGCAGGAGAGTCAAAGAAAAAAAAAGTGAAGATGGAAATCACACAATGCAAGATGGGACTTTTATGTTTTCCATGTTATTACTGATACACACAGAAACTCCAAAGACCTTACTGTCTATCGTGGTTGCTATCTTGACCATTTTTTTTAACCAAATGCCCAAGACATTCTTGTGCAGCAAGAAAAGACACAAGAAGAATGCCTCTGAAACTCTAATTTTTTAAAATCATAAATCAAATATTTCCAAGATGATTGTAACATTCTGCAAGCCATTTTAGAGTTTTTCTGTATCTGTTTGATAGACTCAATAAATTTGCATGAAAAAATGAGTTTTCTAGGCCAGCCTCAATTGTGTGTGTGTACATATGTTGTGCATGGATGTTGATACTGTCTGTCTGTCTGTCTGTGACTTTTCTCCAACTTGGCTTTCCAATCTGGGCTTCTTCTCTTACTCTAGACTTTTACTCCTGCAGGAAGCCTACAAACCCCATTTCTGCTGGGAACTTGTCATTAAGAGCCCATGCATCTCAGTTTCGCCTGCACCATAGGGAAACCAGGTCCTGTAATATACTCCAATTACTGGCTTTTGAGGCTGGTTGACGAAGGATTATCTTCTCTCACAGCTCCGGGGAGCTCCCCAGTCTAATCTTCAATTAGTTCAATTCAAGGAGCACGCTGACAAGGCCAGCCACTGGTTTTCCCACGGCTTGCACAAACAGCCTTTCTTCACACCCCGCCATTCATCTTCTCCCCCTGCCTTTCCCAAACAATGCACAGATGGTCTCAGGACGGTCTGTTGCAAACTTATTGCATCTGGTCCCTTAAACCTCTTCTACAAAGAGGGAGCCTCGAATGCACGCCAAGACGGACTTGTTTCAGTAACAGCCGGCTTTTCTTCGCCTGAGCAAAGTTATTCACGGAGTCAGAAAACAGGTGGGTAAACAGAAACAACAAGCAACAAATCTCTTCGTCTCTTTCTCTCCCCCCTCTTCACTTTGTGGTTCCTTGCCAATAAGTCTGGAATATCCTCCACCCACCCCAAAAAGAAAATTCATGTTATCTTGCAACAAACATCTTGATTCTCTCCTTTCAATTGAAGGGGGGGGGGGAAACCCAGGCCCAGGAACCAGATTCATATTTCCTTGAGTCACTGGCTGGTTCTGAATGCCCAACTTGAAGACTCAGGTGCTTGAGCAAATGTAGGTGGGGTGCTGGATGAACAGAGGTGCCCAAATCTGATAGTGTCCAATGGGCAAAACCTGGAAAAGGTCCACAGCTGCCCCCTAACCTCAAGTCTTTTGACTTCCATGCTGATATATAGGAGACTGGAGACTAAAACATGTGAAGAATGGTTACAGGAACTGGGTCTGGCTAGTCTAGAGAAGAGAAGGACCAGGGGAGACATGATAGCAGTCTTCCAATATTTGAGGGGCTGCCACAGAGAGGAGAAAGGGGTCAAGCTATTTTCTAAAGCACCTGTAGGCCAGACAAGGAATAATGGATGGAAACTGAACAAGGAGAGATTCAACCTAGAAATAAGGAGAAACTTTTTGACAGTGAGAACAATCAACCATGGAACAGAAGTTGCCCTTGGAAGTTGTGGGAGCTTCATCACTTGAGACTTTGAAGAAGAGATTGGACTGCCATTTGTCAGAAATGGTGTAGGGTCTCCTGCTTGGGCGGGGGGTTGGACTAGATGATCTACAAGATCCCTTCCAACTCTGATTATCTGTTATCTGATCCAGTGCTAGAACCAAGGCCAGTGTTTCTTGGCACTTTAAGATGGGTGGAAAGTTGAAGTCCACCCACCTTAAAGTTGCCAACCTTGGAGAAATAATGGTCTAGGCAGAGCATTGGGCAGTAGAGTTCAACCCAGAGGTGGGATTCAGCAGGTTCTCACCACTTCTGGAAAACCGGTAGCAGAAATTTTGAGAAGTTTGGAGAACCGGCAAATAGCACCTCTGGGTGGCCCCACCCCTATCTATTCTCTGCCTTCCATTGAGTCCCAGCTGATTGGTTGGGTCTCCTTTGGTTGCCCTGCACAGGAGAACAGAGCTGGAAAGCAGGTTAGTGAGTTGGGGAGGGAATGGGGATTTTGCAGTATCCTTCCCCTACCATGCCTACCAAGCCACACCCACCAAGCCACGCCCACAAAACCGGTAGTAAAAATGTTTGAATGCCACCACTGGTTCAATCCTCTGTGGATCTATCGCTTTGCAATAGATTTGATTGGCATTGATCGACTCTGCAGCCTCTCCCGCTTCCAAATGACTGGCCTGACGCAACATGTTGTCAAGGTCAAAATCTAAAGTCTTTCAAGTGGACTTTCAGCCTGGATGAGTTGATGGATAGATCCGTGTGTGTGGGGGGGGGGGGGGGAATTGGCCACAACAAGAAGTGAACTTCTTGTCTTCTTGTCCCAATGTGCTTTTTCAGGAGGCAACTGGACTCTCTCTCTCTCTCTCTCTTTTTTTTCTTTTGAAGATGTTTCGCTTCTCATCCAAGAAGCTTCTTCACCCTTTGAATCGTGTGTGGGAGTAGGAATGGATTTCCAGAGGAAAAATTGCAGACTACAGAAACCATTCACACTAATCAGGTGACTCTGAAGACACAGATAAAACTCCAAGTGCTTCAGAGACCCTCTAAAAGGATGCAAATGACCAGCTGTCTGCAAAGAATATAAATCCTTCCATTCCCCACCTTCCAGTCAGAGATGAAGAAGCTTCTTAGATGAGAAGCGAAACATCTTCAAAAGAGAAGAGAAGAAACTCCAGTTGACTCCTGAAAAAAGCACCTTTGGGACAACTAGAACCTGGATGAGTGAGAATCTCTACAGACTTGTTGTCTTCTTCTTCCAGGAAGTCTTCTTTCCCACCTTTCCAATCTAGACTATGCCTGTGAGATTTCTTAGGTTCCCCAACAATGTGACTGAAGCTTCATCCATTATGTATGTGAGCAACATAGATGCAAACATATTGAGCAGGGATATGGGCAACTATGGCTCCTTTACAACTTGTGGACTTCAACTCCCAGACTTTGGTAAGCTAGCTCAGGAATTCTGAGAATTGAAGTCCACAGTTCCTAAAAGCGGCATACTAGTTGCCTAACCCTGATGTAGAGCTTCAATCCCACCATTCAGGCCACCATAAGGACCTTTTTGACCATGTCTTGGGGACATCATTGCCCCATTCAAGGATTTAACCATTCCAATCCTCAGCTTTTCAATGTGGGTGACGTTTGGCTACATACTCCTACTTAGCTGGGTCAAGATGAAATTGCCCCTTTCCAAAATGCTATAGTTTTGTCTTCTATTTGGCCCGATAAACACACACACACATACACAAGGGTTTCATAATTGGAGCCCCCACGGCTTCACAAATAGGCCCATTTTGCCTTTTTTCAGGTTGCTCAACCTCAAGAAGAGTCTTTTGCTTTGTGGGCTGGGATGTGTTTTCCAAAGGCAAATATTCCCACATTTGAGAGGGGGCAGCGATAGGCGTTTACCATCTGCCCACCGTAGGAATGCCAAAGCGGGACTGGCTGGAGACTCAGGAGGGAATGGGAACTCTCACTCATTTGAATATTCATTTGAACGTGTGCCAACTTCAGGCGGAGATTCAATTAAAAACTGTAGCCCTGCTCAGGCTAGGGTGAAGGTGGGAGAACATTCAAAAGATACAAAGCCAAGCTAGTAAATAGGGCATCTGATTTTCCTTCCAGACAATCTGGAGTGCTTTTGAAAATGTATGCTGAAGTGAGAGTTCCCACCACCGCTTGCTAAGAGCCATGCATCATTTTGGTCAGTTCTGCTTAATTTAACTTGGGAACTGAGCCTGAACGCTGAGAGGAAGTTGCAGCTAGTCGAAGGGGACAGACTTCGAAAGAGTAAACAGGCATAAAGAGGCACAGTAAAATAATTTACATCGATTTTAAAAGTGCACTGAATCTGTAATTGTTCCTAGTTGCTGCTTTATGCCTACATTATTTTCCTCTGTCATGAAAAGAAACGGTTTTATTTTTCTTGTAAATAAAAACAGTGTGGAGAAAAGAAAGAGAAAGACAAAAAATATTTCTGGTATCACACTATGAAATGTGCACTTTTTTTTCCATATGATTTAGTTACTTCCTAACTGTCAAATATAAAATAGTAAAAAGTCACATGTGTATTAATGAGTTCACCTTTCAATCATGTGATGAGAATAGAAGCTGCTATTATAAATCTGTGTTTGTGTGTCAACATTTGTTGGATGATGGGCATGATGTTGTAGTTAAAGCCTCACCCCATTCTCTTTGTATAACTAAATGACAGAGTTGGAAGGATTCTTCCAAGCCCCTGCTCAAGCAGGAGATCCAATACCCATGATGGTGAACCTATGCCAGATGTGCTGGAAGTGGCACGCAGAGCCATCTCTGCAGGCATGCCAGCCATCACCCGTTGCTCTTCTTGTTCCTGGTGCATGCATATGCGCCAGCCAGCTGATCTTTGCGTATGCAGGAGCCTCGGAAACCAGAAGAGCAGCTCTCTGGATTTTGATCACGGGACTACTGAGAGATGCAATGATTCTAAGTGCGAGAACCAGTTATAAGTCTGTTTTTTTTCAGTTGTAACTATTGAGTAGTCACTAAACAAATGGTTATAAACCGAGGGCTACCTCTACCTGCAAAGTAATGTCTTTTCCAGGTGTGTATAGGCTGGGGCACATGAAGAACTTCCAAAATGCTCACAGAGAGATGCCATATTAACAATCCACACTTTGAACATGGATTTGTGTTAGATGGCCATTCTTCTTGGAGGCTTCGTAATGCTGCCCTTCTCCTTGCTTCCAGAAGAACTTAAGGGGAGGCCTCCCATCATCCCAATGCCAGAAGGCCAGCAGTTCACCAGTTCGATCCTGACTGGCTCAAGGTTGACCCAACTTTCCATCCTTCTGAGGTCAGTAAAATCAGGACCTAGATTATTGAGGGGCAATATGTACACCGCTTAGAGAGGGCTGTAAAGCACCATGAAGCGGTATATAAGCCTAAGCGCTATTGCTATCCTTGACATTTGGAAGAGCAAGCAATGAAAGTGTGATCTGGATGACCTTGAGAGTGCAATGGATCCCAGTTGACTTAATTTTTGTTCTGACCCAAACCTTGTTCCATGGAAACAAACACAAAATGGACGTAACAGCAAAACCTTTGAATGATTCTTTACGAATTCCGTTCCTTCCCGGTTAAAAGGCTGTTTCAAATTAATTGTCTCTGATCAGAACAAGCCTTGCCAAGGTTGTGCAAGGCTGCCAAGAACACTAAAGATGCCAAGAAATATTTCAAACACAAGAGTCTCCAAATACAAACTAAGAGAGTCTGAACGTCAACAAGGCATGAGTGCAAAAACTTCTTTGCTTCCTGCAAAGAACTCCAGTTTCTCAACTGGCTCTTATTTCTTAAAGGAGGGGCCATTACCTTGCAGCCTTACTCCTGAGTCACCTGTGCTGCTGCAGCTGCTCTTTACTTCGAGCAGCCCTGCGCGCACATGCACTTGGCACAGGCTCCTCGGGAACCTCCTCATCACTGCAGCCAGCCTCCACAATCTCCAAAGGCAGCACTCCACTCCCTGGTGGTCCTGGCCCCATCCCTGCCTCACACGCAGGCCCCTCATCTGAGTCCTCACTCTCCAAGACCTCAGCTGTCCACACCCGCTGCCAGCAAACTACAACAATTTTGGATCAGTGTTAAAGATCCATAGCTTTTTCTGGGCTGTATCTGTATTCTATCAAGGTATCAGGAATTGTGGATTTAGAGGGCATGCAAGGTGGTAAAAGCAAGACAGAAACCTACATCTATTTTAGCAGCAATGGAGTGTTGATATTGTTGTCTGTCAACATATTGGGTGTTGTTTTTTTTAAAGTGGCAAAATAAGACTTTGGATTAATATGGTTAAAGGTCTTGGATCTGTTATAATTGCAATATAATTTCCAGTTTTCCTGTTTTTCTCCAAAGGGCATCAAGAGTGCCATTCAGTTGGATTCATTGAAAGATGCTGCATATTTCTCAACAAACTCTTCATCCATCCTGTGTTCTAGTCCTGATTTGCCATGGAGCTGCTTGTGTGAAGTTGGGTGCTGTTCCCCACTTTGGTGAAAAGAAAGAGAAGCAAATCAGACAGCTCTGAATGCTCTTTGTTACTAAATAGCAGTCATTCAAGTTATCTTCTCTTCTTTTAGTCAGATCAATACATTCTTTTTGCTACTCTGAGCAAAATATTGGTTTCTCTGATATTTTTATACATAACTTTATTGAGTCCTATCCCCTTCCTTCCTTCTTTCCTTCCACCACCATTCTTATGAGTACAGGGTTGAATGGAGAAATACAATAAAAACTTGTTGTTTTTATTGTATTTCTCGATTCAATACCTCCAAAACAAAACTTGCAATATTGTAAAGCAGTGCCTTTTGAGTCAATGAAGTTGTTCAAATGGTTAAACATTTAAACGTCCGTCAAACCTCCAGTCCCTGCATTTTCGTGGTTGTTCGATAAACCACAGATTTAATGTTTAGCAAGGGGCACTTAGTGAGCTCTCAAAGACATTGATATTCCATATCTCAACCAAGTTTCTGTTAGAGTATCCAAACAAGTTTGAGAAAACATTACCTCAAACTGCCTGGAATCCAGAGGGATCAATAATGCTCCCTGGGTGGATTAATCTCTTTGGTTTCCATCTCTGCAGATGGAAATATGCTTTCTTTATCAGGATATTCAGCTACAAAATTTGTCTAGCATTTCTTTGGCCTTAATCAAAATTTTTCATACAGTCCAAGGTGTTTGACTTCACTCATTTCTAGCTTTCCATAACATCATAAATTCCTGCAGTATGAAATCATTTCCCTCATGTTTCCACTAATTTAATCCAATTTCCACTTATTTAATCTCAATAATAGTTAACAGGGGCTACAACAACCGGTAAAGAGGAGCTGGTCTTTTGTGTTGCTTCTTCTGTTTATGATGCTCCTGACAGATAAAACATTACAAAATATATTTTTTTCAAAAGAAAAAAAAAGGGCAATTGATATTCATAAATTTTGGGGCCCTGCTATAGTCAGATATAGATACAGCCAGCTAAGATGGTCTCAGTGAAAATAATTGTGGAACAATTCTGCGAAGTGTCATTTGGCCACATTCATTTATTTATTGGTTTGTGTTTTTATGAACTGATTATAAAATCACAAACAGGAAAAAATAAACAATGTTAAAAAGAAAGAAAGCAACATAAATAACATAACACCCCATCCCAAAATATACAAGATCCATAGACATTTAAGATATTTTTCTCTCTCTCTCACCCTCTCTCCATGTGTTTGTGTGAGCTATGTGTATATAGTATGTGTGTGTGTGTGTGTGTGTGTGTAATATTATCTATCTCATATAGTAGATTATCTATCTCATATAGTAGATATCTACTATATTATCTACTATATATTATCTACTTTTTACTACATTTTCAATGAAGGATGTTTATATGCATTTTTATTATAATTGGTTAATTTAAGTTGGTCAGTGATTCCTTCATAGGTTGCAAATAATACCAATTCTGCAGAGGACTCTTGAGCAGCTGGGGACATGATCTTCTGTCAGGATATAAGTCACCAGATTCATCTGATTGCCCAACAAGAAAGGTTTAATAAGGGCATCCTATTGACCCAAGGATAGACAGTAAAGTCTGAGAGTCAATTGTTGCAATTCCAACAGAGCAAATTCTATTAGCTAGCTGAGATCCATGCCCATGCATGCCATCAAGGATCCAGCTAGCTTGAAATGTAATATGCATTCTTCCTTATTCAGTTTGAGCGAGGCCTGTGTAAGCCAGGAGCCCTTGGGTCTTGGTTTCAGAGATATTTCCTTCTCGGATTCCCCAATGGCAGAGCTTCTTATGTATTGGACAAGTTCTTAAAAATCCAGGAAGATCTTCACAGATGTGTCTGTCTTGGAAAGTAGCCCAGATTGACCTGTAAAGCAAAGTCAAACACCAGCAGTTAACCACAGGAAATGTTTATGACATTTTGTATTATGTCATAAAATGCTTTATGATCATTTTATATCATACAATGTTTTATAAAATTTGCTAAATTTCAATTCCAAGGGACCATGGGTCCGGGATTTTGGCTGCATTCTTTAAGCTAGTCCATGTGACTTACTTTGGTTGAAAAAGTTTTGTCCTATGATGCATAGTTTGGCCAAGTTAAAGGTTACAAACATGAGAGTTTTATTAGTATATAGATTAATATCTCCCAGCAGCTAGTAGACTACCTGTTCTGACCTAGGCATCCTCAAAAAGCACTAAGCAGACTTTTTGTCCCGGCAAAACCCCTTTTATTAAACAAAGGTGAATTTCTTGCATTCACATTCAGCCAAAGGCCTGGCAAACAGTCTTTCAAGGGTCTAATTAGGAGCACAGACCTTATCTAGCCTGGAAGCTGCCAAGTAAATATTTTCAAACGTAGTGCTGACAAGGAAGGACTCGGCACAGACTCTCTGAGATGCACAGACAGATCTTCACACTGCTGAACGAGTTGTTTCCTGCAAAAGCCCCCTCCGTTTTTGCTCCTCTTTTAATCCCTATGGGAGGGGCCGTTCACGGCTCATCTGTGGCCTTACTCCCACGTTGACTCTTAGTTCGTAATTGTTCTTTTCTTTTGGCAGCTCTGAGCATGTGCAGGCTGGGAACCGGCTCCAGCTGCTCCCTGCCTCACTGCTGTCCAACTCCGAAGGCCGCTGATAACTGCCAGCCTGCCCTGCCCCATCTCTGCCTCCGATGAAGAGCCCTCATCCGAGTCTTCCTCAGCCTCCAGGACCGGCCCATGTTCCTCCCCAACCTCCTCACTGTCTGACACTGCTGCCAGCTCCGCTGACTGCCGGCAGACCACAACACTACCACTGAAGCTTTTTCTCACATCCACCCACTGTGGCACAAAAAATGTCTGTTAAGTATTTCTAGAGGAGGTTTTGATTGCACCATTTTAGGATGGCATTGTAAGTTGACTTATGGTCTGCAGACATCCCTGAGAGGATATGTCCTCATGAGTTAACCTTCCTTCAACACTCAATGCAATGGCAACTTAAATTTGCCCTTAGCTCTTCCAGCTTTAAAATAAAAAATTCTATCTTCTTCAGACTTGCTGTCCAAATGATTTACATTCCTGAATTTGGTGACTTGGTCAAAGGGAGGCATCAGCTGAGCTTCTAAGGAGCGATTCAGGCTGCAGCAGGCATGCCCCCAGTGACTGGCATTGCCTTCCACAGCCCTCTTGGCTTGGACTTGAACTTGGCTTCCATGGAGGCCTCTGCCCAGATAATGCCCACCTGTGTTTTGCAAAGTCCCATAGAGGCGTTTCATAGATTCCATATATACAGCATTCTTCTGCTCTTCTAGAAAATCAGAAGATGAGTTATTAAAATATTTTATTAGTCCTTCAAAAGACCAATAAATCAGCCATAAAAAGCCACACTGATTTTATTTTAAACGTGGAAAATGATCCTTCATGGTTCTTTCTTGGATGAGGGTGCTAAAGGTTTTCTGCTGGTTTGCCAACATGGATGTTTGCAAGGCCACAATTTCTTCTGTATTACTTTGAAAGGGAGGCAGTCTCATTTTGCACATCCTAAAGAAGTTTTATGTATTCCCCAGGATGGTTCCAGAATCCAGATGCGACTGGCTGTGTCTTCTCACTACCAACCCAGCTTTTCTATTGCAGCCTTACTAGACTGGGCAATTTGAGAGCTTATACAGACAGCAATCAAATAATATATGAGTCAGATCTTCCACCCCTTTAGCTCCACAGATACATGTATGTTCATTGATGGGATAGAAGGGAATCTCCCAAATCTAACCACTGTATCAATGTTCCACTGGTTAATTGTTGTCAACTATCAAGAAATTTCTCCTTAGTTCTAAGTTGCTTCTCTCTTTGATTAGTTTCCATCCATTGCTTCTTGTCCCTCGTTCAGGTGCTTTGGAGAATAGATTGACTCCCTCTTCTTGGGGGCAGCCCCTGAGATATTAGAACGATGCTATCATGTCACCCCTAGTCCTTATTTCATTAAATTAGATGTAGGCAATTCCAGGAACCGTTTTTTATATATTTTAGCCTCCAGTCCGCTGATCATCTTTGTTGCTCTTCTCTGCACTCTTTCTAGAGTCTCAACATCTTTTTTTTTACATTGTAGTGGCCAAACCTGGATGAAGTATTCCAAGTGTGGTCTTAACAAGGCATTTTAAAATGGTATTAACATTTCACACAATCTTGATTCTATCCCTCTGTTATTGCAGCCTAGAACTGCAGTGGCTTTTTTGGCAGCTGCAGCACTGCTGGCTCTTATTTAAGTGATTGTCCACTAGGATTCCAAGATCCCTCACAGTTACAACTATTGAATCAGGTACCACCTGTACCTGGGATGGCAAACCTAGGGCACGCGTGCCACAGGTAGCACGCAGAGCCATTTGTGCGGGCACATGAGCCCCAGTCAAACTTACCTGCACTGTGCATGCGCTTGCCTCCCAACTGATTTTCGGCCCGTTTGAGGCAGTTTTTTGCCCTCTGTGGAAGCTCGAGGGAAGCTTCTGCAGCCTCGGGAGGCCGAAAAGCAGGCCTTCCGGAAATACCGGAAGTGCGAAATGAGCCAATTATCAGCCGCCTGAGGCGCCCGAGGCTTTTCTCGAGCCTCTGGGAGGGCGAAAACAGCCTCCCCCGGGCTCCCGAGACCCTCTGGAGGCTGAAAATGGGCACTTCTGGTATTGCCCGCGACCTCCCGAGGCTCCCAAGGCTTCCCTCGAGCTTCTGGGAGGGTAAAAATCAGCTGGGAGGTTCACGCATGCATCGTGCAGATAAGGGGACAGGACGGGGGTGTTGTGCATGCATATGCAGGGGGGTGGGGTGCATTGCATTGTGGGTGCTGGCACCACACACACTTTTGGCACACCACAAAAAAAAGGTCCACCATCACTGACCTGTACGATACCTGTGCATTTAGTTTTTCTTGCCTAAATGTAGAACCTTACTTTTTTCGCCATTGAATTTCATTTTGTTAGGTAGGGCCCAATGTTCAAGTCTGTCAAGATCCTTCTGTAGCTTAAGCCTCTCTTCTGGAGTGTTGGCTAATCCTGCCAGCTTGGTGTCATCTTGGTACAACCTTCATCTTACCTTTTTTAAACACCTCATGCCACCTGGCACTGACTCCTGCCATTGCTTACCTGCAACGGCTTAGCCATCTCCTGCTGTTTAGCAAGATGTATGGTGCTTCCTTTGATAAGGAGCTCTCTTTAACTTTTACTTTATGTTTTGATTCCAATGGTTTTATGGTGACCTTTTTCATCAGTGAATGATTTGTTTGTCTTAAAATAGCAGTTTAAAATCTGTGAAATTGCTGGAACCAGGTGAGTGCCCAACATGGAGATAGCATATTGGTTTCAATGCTTCCAGGTCTTGTACATAGAATTTGATTTTTGATTACCTTAATCCAAGATTGCAGTCCCTGCCAATTGACGGTAATTTTTGCAAGGAGGTGTAATCACTCCCTGCCTGATGATCGCAATTCCAGACAAAATTCTTCTCTCTTTTTTTAATGCTAAGTACAGTTTGGTTCCATGTCTCGTTCTTTGTTACCCCTGGCCAGGACTGAGACATGTAAACAAACACAAAACATTCCCAGCTTGTAAACCAGCCCAATTTAGCCTTACCAAGCAGGCATGAAGAAGGTCTCTGCAGGATGCCCAACTAATCATCGGCTTGAAAAAGCGTTCCTGCTGAAGAGATGGCATTCCCATTGTTCTCTCTGCACACCATCTCAATCTTTTCTTTCTCCTCCTTTGTGCAGCCTCAGAACAAAGGTCTGACCAGGCTTGAACTGGGCACCGGGCCATGCGAACAGATGGGTAGAACGACATGGGCAGCCAGATGCCCATGTCTGCTTGGGAAGGGAGGGGATGCAGAGCAGAGTTAACTAGCCAGCTTCAACGGCTCTCCATTCTTCTGAGTCCCTGCAACCCAGAGGCAAAATCCAGACAGGGAAATTTGCCCTTGTGAGGTTTAAAAAAAGGAAAACCAATTCAGCCTTCACATGTGATAACAGATAATCAGAGTTGGAAGGGACCTTGTAGGTCATCTAATCCAACCCCCAGCCCAAGTGGGAGACCCTACACCATTTCTGGCAAATGGCAATCCAATCTCTTCTTGAAAGTTTCAAGTGATGAGGCTCCCACAACTTCCAAGAGCAACTTCTGTTCCATGGGTTGATTGTTCTCACTGTCAAAAAGTTTCTCCTTATTTCCAGGTTGAATCTCTCCTTGTTCAGTTTCCATCCATTATTTCTTGTCTGGCCTATAGGCGCTTTAGAAAATAGCTTGACCCCTTTCTCCTCCCTGTGGCAGCCCCTCAAATATTGGAAGACTTCTATTATGTCTCCCCTGGTCCTTCTCTTCTCTTCACTAGACTAGCTGTGCCCAATTCCTGTAACCGTTCTTCATATGTTTTAGTCTCCCGTCCCCTAATCATCTTGGCTGCTCTTCTCTGTACTTTTTCTACACTCAACATCTTTTTTATAGTGTGGTGCAAAAGTGATGTACCTGTGGGCTGAGAAGTGCAGGACCATGGAAGTCAACACCATAGCAAGGACAAAAGTTTAAAATAAGTTAGTCGGGAGTAAGTAGGGAGGAGAAAGAGGATTCCAAGCCACCATTAGACTGCTAGGGCACCACATCAAATACAGGTGGACTTCGATGTGCAATCATTTGTTTTTCAACCATTCTAAGTTACAACGGTACTGAAAAAAGTGATTTATGACCGATCCTCACATTTACAGCAGCTGCAGCATTTCCAGAGTTGCACGATCAAAATTTGGGCACTTGGCAACCAGTTCACATTTACAATCTTTATAATATCCTGGGCTGGTTGCTATTTGCTTCAATGGGTGAATTCAATTTTTTTACTACCGGCTCTGTGGGCGTGGCTTGGTGGGCACAGTGTGGCATGGTGGGCGTGGCAAGGGAAGGATACTGCAAAATCCCCATTTCCTCCCCACCCCACTAACCTGCTTTCCAGCTCCGTTCTCCTGTGCAGGGCAACCAAAGAAGACCCAGCCAGATTAGCTGGGACTCAATGGGAGGCAGAGAATAGATGGTGGCGGGGCCAGTCAGAGGTGATATCTGCCGGTCCTCCAAACTACTCAAAATTTCCGCTACTGGTTCTCCAGAACTGGTCAGAACCTGCTGAATCCCACCTCTGATTTGCTTTCTTCTCAGCCTATTTCTCAGAAGGAAAGTCAATGGAGGAAGCCAGTGAATGACTGCACTTGACACGTGAGTTAAGGGAATCTGGCTTCCCCACTTGACTTTGCTTGTCAAAAGGTTACAAAAGGGGATCACATGATCTCTGGGCACAGCAATGGTCATAAGTATGAGTCAGTTGCCAAGCAGCTGTATTTTGATCGCACGGTCATGGGGATGCTACAAAGGTTGTGAGTCACTGTGAGAAATGGCCATATGTCACTTTCTTCAGTGCCGTTGAAACTTTGGTCACTAAATGAACTGAAGCGTAAGTTGAGGACTATCCGAACTTCTTACAACTATATTAGAAGCTGGAGCTTAGAACTTCTACGGAAAATACTTCTTAACAAGCAATGGTGTCCTGGATTCTGCTCCATCACATTATTTAGCCTTGGTGTCAGAGGTGGTATCCAGCAGGTTCTGACCAGTTCTGGAGAACCAGTAGTGGAAATTTTGAGGAATTCGGAAAACCAGCAAATCCCACCTGTGACTGGCTCCGCACCCCATCTATTCTCTGCCTCCCATTGAGTCCCAGTATCAGAGTTCCAGGGAAAATCCATTCCTGTCAGTAACTCCAAGACACACATCATCTTTTATTAGAATAGCATCTGGCACCTTCTGTGGAACCATCCTCCTTTCCTTCATGACCACATCACATGAACCAATCCCAAAGTAAGTTCTAATTCTTCCTGCGCCACACTCTGTAACCTTGAATTATCAAAATAATTATATTTTGTCTACTAAGAGCTACTCAATTAACATCACCCCCCTTCCCACTTTCTCCAAGACTATGTGGCAGCGATGAATTCCATCGCTGACACCCAGCTGATTGGCTGGGTCTCCTTTTGTTGCCCTGCATGGGAGAACAGAGCTGGAAAGCAGGTTAGTGGGGTGGGGAGAGAATGGAGATTTTGCAGTATCTTTCCCATACCATGCCCACCACACACCACGCCACGCCCACAAAACCGGTAGTAAAAATATTTGAACCCCACTACTACTGCTTGGTGTGCTGTGAAATTTGTCTGGAAACTTTGTTTTTTGTTTTTTTAAAGAAACTTCTTCCCAAAGATGAATTCACTTCATCTGTTCAAATACTCAGTAATGGGTGGGAGGGAGAGGCCTGGGGAGACCCGGTTGTCTCTTTTTGAATTAGGCCTGTTGACCTATCTCTTAAAGGAGAGTTTTTCAGGCTGCTGCTTTTTAAAAGCTGGTTATTTAAGGCCTCTGTACCCTTTCCAGCGCTTGCAGAGCAAATGGCGGACATCTTGAGAGACAACAACCAGATGTTTTATGAGGAAACGGTCAAAGGGTATCTTTGCTCTTCTTTTGGGACGGCATATTTTTTCTTCTATGCTTTCATTTAGTGTGCCAAAAGTGAAAATCTTTTCTTCTTCTTCTTCTTTCTTTTTACAAAATTGATGCATGAGCATCTTGTTTTCAGTGGGACGCTGAGCTCCTTCGTTCCACAGACTTCAAAGAAAAGTGTTCAAACTAGGCCAATAATACCCCTTCCTTTAAGGCAGGGAGTGGGAGGGTTTCTTCTTGTCCTCCCCTCCACCACCCAGAGTGGCTTCTCTCCATCCAGAGCAGCAGGTGCTGCTGAAGCCCAGGCTTTAATAAAGGGGTGTCCAACCTTGGCAAATTTAAGAGCTCTGGACTTAAAAAATCTCCAAATTCTGGGAATTGAAGTCCATAGGTCTTAACTGTCTATGGAGATTCTCAATCATCCAGGTCATGGTTGCCTCAAAGCAGAGGGGGTATTCAGTCAGTTCTGGAGAACCGGTAGTGGGAATTTTGAGTAGTGTAGGAAGTTAGCACCCAACCCGCTCCTAGAAAATTTAAATATCCCAGGAAATATTTAAAAAGGCAGAATATTTCCCCTAAAAAGAGTAGAAACTCAGAAGCGGAAAGTCACCTCAGAAGCAGAAACTCAGCCGCTCCCCCCCACCTTTGCTAATGGGCCATTACTCTGGCCTAGGCCAGCCTATTTTACATGACAAAGATCTCCAGATAGAGTTAGAGGAATTGCCCTTAGCCCTTTCGTGACATCATCACCCTGCAAGGCTCAACCAAGCCTGGCACTCAGGACAGCCGACAGAGTTGCCCCCGCAGGGCCCCATGGGAGTCTGACAGCCAATCAGAACACAAGCTCCAGTTCAAATCCCAACCGAAGGCATAAAACCCGGGGACTCTCAGCATATCCGCCCTTCCTTCCTTCTCTTCCTTCACCTTGAAGCCTGTGATCGGCCTTCCTTCTTTGGAGCTCCAAGCCAGGTGGGTCCTGCCCACCATTAAACCATCTTTCCAAGCAGCCACCAGGTTTCCAGTGTCTTTCTTCCCCACTTGGAAGGATTTTTCTTCCAACAGCAGTTTGGAGAACTGGCCGATCCCCCCTCTGACTGGCCCCGCCCCCCACCCATCCCCTGCGTCCCATTGAGTCCAGCTGATTGGCTGGGTTTTCTTTGGTTGCTTGGCTGGCTGGGGAATTCTGGGAGTTGATGCCCGCCGGGCTGAAAGTTGCCAAGGCCGGAGGCCCCTGCTTTAATTCAAAGCAAGGATACACTTTTAAAAAGACAAATCAGAAGTATTGCTGGAATTAAAAAGAAAAGAGGTTAGTTAGTCTTGAGCTTTTGATCGGGGAAAGAAAGAGGCACGGTAATGTTTTCAGAAAAAAATCAGAATAATTCCGCCTTCGCGGAAGAGGTCTGTTGCCCCCTCGTGGGGAAAAAAACTCATCAAAAACAGGCCCAGCTGTTGGGCGTTTTAGTGAGAAGCCCCATTGCCTTGCCTTGCCTTGCCTTCCCCTCCCCTCCTTCCCTTTCCTTCCCCTCCCCTTCTTTCCTTCCCTTTCCTTTCCTTCCCCTCCCCTTT
>BLBF01000022.1:6361283-6383419 GCA_015471245.1 Laticauda colubrina | reverse complement strand
CTTCTTTCCTTCCCTTTCCTTTCCTTCCCCTCCCCTTTCCTTTCCTTCCCTTCCCCTCCCCTTCTTTCCTTTCCTTCCCTTCCCCTCCCCTTCTTTCCTTCCCTTTCCTCCTTTCCTTTCCTTTCCTTTCCTTCCCCTCCCCTCCCCTTCCCTTCTTTCCTTCCCTTCCCTTCCCCTTCCCTTCTTTCCTTTCCTTTCCTCCTTTCCTTCCCCTCCCCTCCCCTCCCCTTTCCCTCCCCTTCCCTTCTTTCCTTTCCTTTCCTTTCTTTTCCTTTCCTCACTATTCACTCTTTAAAAAACCCCAAAACTGGAGCAGCAGGGGAAATATTGAATGTATTTCAACTTCACAGCTCCATTAAAGGTGGAGTTTAGTTTAGTCATGTTGTGGGTTGGTGTTCTTCATTTATTTTCAATGTTTATCCTCTTTTATCATCATAACATGAAAAGGTGCAATTCTATTAAATGTGTCTAATGCAAACGTTATTCCAGTGAGTGGTGGGATTCAATTTTTTTTACTACTGGTTCTGTAGGCGTGGCTTGTGGGCATGGCAGGGGAAGGATACTGCAAAATCCCCATTCCCTCCCCACCCCACTAACCTGCTTTCCAGCTCCGTTCTCCTGTGCAGGGCAACCAAAGAGGACCCAGCCGATCAGCTGGGACTCAATGGGAGGCTAAGAATAGATGGGGGAGGGCCAGTCAATGGTGGTGTTTGCTGGTTCTCTGAACTACTCAAAATTTCCTCCGCCGGTTCTCCAGAACTAGTCAGAACCCACTGAATACCACCATTCAAGTACATATTCAGGTAGTCCTCGACCGATGACTACAATTAAGCCCAAAATTTATGTTGTTCAGTGAGAAATTCCTGAAGTGAGTTTTGCCCCATTTTATGACTTTTTGTGCCACATTTGTGAAGTGAATCCCTGCAGTTGTTCAGTTAGTAATCCAGTTGTTAAGTGAATCTGGCTTCCCCATGGACTTTGCTTGTCAGAAGGTCTCAAAAGATGATCCCGGGCCATTGCAACCGTCATAAATCAGTTATCAAACATTTGAATGTAAATCAAGGGACCATGAGGATGCTGCAACGGTAATAAAGTCTGAAAAATGTGCTTCTATGTATCTCCTGGCCCTTCTGTCAGTCCCCATAAATTAATTAAATTTAAATTTCACCATTGATAGGCCACCCAACTGCACAAGATTCTGGGTGGCTTGCAGCTTTAAAACCAAGAACCAGTAGTAAAAAACAAACCAAAACATGGATGGTAGACATCAGAGAAACCCATTAATAATAAAAGATTAGAAGTCCCACAATGACTTAATATCCTTCTATCGCAAGGTTTGGGTTAATAAGCAGCTCTTCAGCAATATCCTCATCATAGAATCATAGGGCTGGAAGATACCTTCAAGTCCAACCACCTATCCAAGGCAGGACCCCTTATAACATCCTGGTCAAATGATTGTCCAACCTTTTCTTGAAAACCTCCAGTGATGGAGCACCTACAGATCAAGGAGGCAAGCTGTCCAATTGGTTAATTATCATATAGAGCTCTGGGTAGAGGCGTTTTAGCAGAAGTCACACTTCCTAGGTTCTGAAAGAGAACATTGTTTAATGAAAGGAATTTGCAGTGTTTCTACTCTGCCTCATCTCTGTTAAACAGCCAGACAAGGTTAAAGATGGACAATCCCTCACATAACCAGGCTTTATGCCATGGTGATAATCAGCACCTTATATTGTACCCAAAAGCCAAGTGGTAAACAATACAGCTGACAAAATAGTGATGCCACATGTTCATATCATACCCTTTGCTGCTTGTGCTGCTGCATCCTAGATCAGAATTCTATACTAGTTGAAGCTTCTGAGTGATTTTTAAGGGCACCCCCACATAGATCACATTGCAAATGTCAATTCAATAGGTGATTAGCATGTCAGTCACTGCCTGAAAAGCTTCATGATCCAGGAACAGGCGCAACTGTTAGAAATTCTGTTTGTATAAGGCACAATAGAAAGAGAAAATAAAGAATACAGTCACCATGTTCTTTACTGCTCAACTATATAACTGAAACAGGAAACAGGAAAATCTACTTAAAACAAAAGACCATAGGTATAGAAAAGATCCAAACTTGTAAATACTGCCATCTACTGGCTGAATACTACTGTAGTCATTGCATAAAAATATATTCCAACAATGAATTCCAACACTTTTCAAGTAGGGGTTGATAGTCCAAAGTAGATTCCCAAGGTTGTGGGCTAGTTTTGAATAGAAATGCATTACCTGAAGCAAGGATTAACTTTTGGATTTGGTTTTTAGGGCTCCATCGTGCCAACTTTCATCTTCTACCTCTAACTTCCAGTTGATGCCTCTGAAAAAGAGCTTGTCTGAAGTTCTTCTTTCCTATTCATAAATAACAATTTTTCAGGATTTGGCCTTTTCGTTATGGAACCAGCTTCAAATTTTCTATATAGCATCCAATCCTAAGCTTTCTTAGGAAATTTTAAAGACAGATTTCTTTCAGTCCAGGAAGAAGGCAGTGAAACCTGGGCATTACTGAAAATACAACTCTTAGCTAGGCATTTAAGGCATAGACTTTTATATTTATTATTTTATGGCTTTTTATTTTCTTGAATTAGTTTATTGACCTTTTGAGCTGGGTAAGAAATGACATGTTTCATTACTACTGCTGCTTTAGTGACTATAATTTATTTCTGGCTAAGCATCAATCTTTTATAAATTCAATGTTGTTCGATATATGTAACTATTGATTGTCTTTGACATTCTGATGTTTTGTCTTTTGAGGTTTAAACTCATGTTGAAGATTATGCAAAAATTCTTATAATACCCTGTGATTTCACCAATGCAAATGAATATAAAATAAGAAAAAGAAATAAAGAAATAAAAGAAAAAGCTAAAAGAATAAGAAAGGAGGAAAGAAAAGAAAAAAGATACAAGTAGCTTCCTGTCTTATTTACAGCAATTAAAAGTACAATTATACATTTACCTCTTGCTGTATGGTTACAGCATAACTTTCTATAATCTATCCTGTCTAATCACCAAGGCCATACATCATAAGTTCATTTGTGTCTGTTTTACACAAAATGTCCATAAGGAATTTCCAGTCAGCAATAAAAGCAGATGTTGATTTTTCTCTGCTCAAAGAAGTCAATTCGGCCATCTCAGCAAGTTCATTCATCTCCACCAACCATTCCTTCAAAATGGATTGTCCCAAATTTTTCCATCTTTGTGTGTACAATAATCTTGCTGAAATTATCATGTATGAAAACAAAATTCCATAAACTTTTTTCCAACTGTCCATCGGTCACAAAGGAAAAACTCCTGGTCTCAATTTATAGATACACCCTTAAAATCCTCTGAATCAAAATCAAGGTGAAACCCGATTTTTCAAGCATGATAAAATGTTCCTCTTTGTTCATATTTCCACGATTAATTAATCTTTGCCCAATGGCAGTCATTGAACAAAAGGGAACGCCATGGTCATAAAGTGAACACTATAGTTGTTAAGTGAATCAATTCATTCCTACGGGCATTTTTTTTTTACTGGAAAATGGCACAAAGGCAAGAAACAGAGAAAAAAAAAAGTATTATAAATCATGGTCATGGGGATGTGTGATTATGGCAATGTGGGTTCATTGGAACACAACAAAATGCTGCACTCAGCCATGAAAGTGTACTGTTGCCAAGAAGCCACAATGTGGCTAAGGGTGGGGTTTGCCACCATCAGAACCAGGTTGTAATTTGCTTTTGGTGGTCTGTCATAGCTTTGAACAGTTGCAAAGCTACCAGTTGTTAAGTGAGGATTACCTGTCAAGGAATTGTCACTATACAGGTACGGTAATTGCGCAGCCGGTGTCCAAACGGAGACAGAGATGCTGACACAAACCAGAAGTTTTATATAAATAAATATATTTGCAGAAAATAAGAGAGGCAAACAAGAGCATTGTCAGCAAGGGTGGGCTTCAAAAATTTCAGCAACGGGTTCTCTGCACGGTTGCTGGGTGGGTGTGGCCACGGTGGGCGTGGCCTAGTCAGCCTCCTGCATCACTGGGTGGGGGGGGGGGGAGTGTTTTCGCCTTCCCCAGAGTCTGGAGGCTTTCCTCGAGCCTCTGCGATGGTGAAAATGGCCTCCTCTGGGTTCTGGAGGCCCTCCGGAGGCTGGAAACAGGCTTGTTTCTGGACTTCCAGGGCCCCTTTTTCCCTCTCCCCGAGCCTCAGCGTGGACCCTGCAGGCCGGCCCAGCCAGGAGTGGGATTTGGCAGTTTGCCAAATTAGCCATAACTTTAGCAACAGGTCTGCCCGAACCCGAGCGAACCCATAGTAGCCCACCCCTGATCGTCAGGTAAATCAGTCTGGAAGGAATATCATGAGGTAAATCAAAGAGCACACAGGGCATATAAAGAGGAAAAAGGTGGGAAACAAGGAAACGGCCCCTGACTGCAAAACCATTGTTGCCCAAAAATCTAATTGGTAAAAATTAAAGCCAGAAAGACTCATCCTACCATTAATTTGGGGTCAATTTCCCTGTACAATACTTTCTCAACTAAGTAGCACTCCACAGTTATCACCCAATGAAATGTGTGGAACTAAAAAGATTATCTTTTAATTCTTTGTTTGCTTTAGCATTGGATGAGTATGGGTGAAAACATATCTATTAATATGATAGATATTTCCTACTCCATTGTACAGATGTTGTGGCCGTATTCCTTCTAAACGACATGTTGGGGAATATTGACTCCAATTTACAATCCAGTTAATTTTTAGTATTTTTACAGTCTGGAAGGAAGAACCTGCTACTTTTCTGTCAAATCAATATTGAGCTGACACATGATGGAACTTTGGAAAATCTATTTTCCAAGGCACCTGAAGGCCAGACCAGGAATAAAGGATGGAAACTGGTCAAGGAGAGATTCAACCTAGAAATGAAAAGAAATTTTCTGACAGTAAGAACAATCAACCAATGAAACAGCTTGACTTCAAAAGTTGTGAGAGCTTCATTATCAAGAAGAGACTGGACTACCATCTGTCAGAAATGGTGTAGGGTCTTCTGCTTGGGCAGGGGGTTGGACTAGATGACCTACAAGATCCCTTCCAACTCTGTTATTCTGTTATTATATTACTACTATTAAAATGCCTTGAATCCCAGCCGCCCAACTCATAAGTCAACAACAAAAACCTCAGTTGCTGCATGAGGAACAGTTGTCCGGAGTACAAATAGGTGATCTTATGATCCCTCTTTTTTTCGAAGAAATTTCTCCAGTCCAAATTCATGTCTGGCTCGTGAGCTTTGCCACAGTGCCGTTCCTGCTGCTTCAGGGACGTCTAAATCAGCATCAGTCCTCACTGGCAAAATTCTGGCTTGGGAATTCTGGACATTGAAGTCCTTACATCATAATGTTGCTGAGGTTGAGAATAGAGGAAGAGACTTCCTGTTGTCACACACTTTTTTTCTTTTTCTTTTTAAATAGATTTTTATTATATTTTCCACCAATACAAATCACGTTCATATCTGTGAGTATTTTGACACTGACACACATAAATCATCTTTTACTTTAAATACATCAACCAGTATCTATTATCTCTATCTTATATATTTATATAATCATCTCTCTTATATATTTATATATTTTATATATTTACTGTAACATTCTCTTAAGGTCTCTTAATTTCACTAATCCATTCTTCTTATTTCTTATATCTATTTTCTGACCATTTATGCCAGATTGAGTAATATTCGGAGTTTTCCTTATCTTTCATTTGTAGCGTTAGCATATCCATTTCTGCACATTCCAGTATTTTATGTAGAACTAAGTTTTCTGGAGGTGTGTTTGGTCCTTTCCACATTTGTGCAAAAGCTATCCTGGCTGCCGGTAGAATGTCACACTTTCCCCCCCCCCCCCCTTATACATCACCATTCCCTACCCCAAACAGTTCTGAATTTTGGAAAATATCCCAATAAAGTGGTAAACTTTATTTACTGGAAGTGCAGATTGGTAAAAATCAGAATTTGACTTCCATTAGAACAGATTGTCCCAAACTTGGTGTTTTCCAAATATCTGGAGACAGTTCACGGACACCGGCAGAGATGGTACCTAAGAAACGTCAGAATGGTTTTCGTTGGAAGAAATATCTTTCTGGGTTCAGTTCCAAGTGGGGAAAAAGACCAAGTTGCTTGGTTTAATAGTGGACAGGACCACATGGCTTGGAGATCCTGGGGGAAAAAGGGAAGAGAAGCTGAGAGTCCATGGGTTTTATGCCCTCTCTGGCTTGGAACTTTCTGGGGCACAGGAAGAGTATCCTGATTGGTTGCTGTCAGAGGTCATAACCAGCTTTGCTGGTTGTCTTGTGTGCTAGGTTTGGTTGAAACATGGTGGGTAGTGCAATGAAGGGCGATTAAATGGCTCTGCCTGAAGGAGGTAGATCTTTGTTATGTAGAATAGACTGGCCCAGGCCTTAACGGCCCATTAACAAAGGTAGGAGGGTTGAGTTTCTACTTCTCTTTTAGGGGAATATTTTAATATATCCTAAAATATTCCATTTTTCTCGGAGGGGGGTGGGTTTTAACTTCCAACAGCGTCATGATCATGCAGCTATGAACAACAATTTGAACTGCCACCAACACTGTGGATGCCCTTAAAACACCCACAGTGAACCAGAACTAGAAAACTGAGTTTCTTTGGGGCATGCATATGGTCTCAGTATATCTGCAGGGCCTCTGATTGGAAAAAGGGGTACTATAAGACGGCATCGTTTTTTCCTCTCCCTTGCACAGATACCCCCCCCCCCAAATCCTCAGAATATAAAACTGTAAGAAAGCGGGTAGCCTCCTTCCTTCAGAATGTCTCCGTGATGGAGGCTAAGCGGCCTTGCGTAACCCAAGATGAAGAATATCTAAGGCCAGCGGTGGTGAAAGGAAGATGAGCTGTTGAAAGCAAAATAGGAACCAAACGTTCTGCCAAGCAAATCCCCTGGGGGGAGGTTTTTTTTCTTTTTTCTTTTGAGGTTTCCAAGGCCAGAAGAAGCTGTGTCAAGTCGGAATGGATGTGCGATTGCTGGAAAGCACCACTCGCCATGACGTGGGAAATGTGCATTGAAATTTCCCGTGGTTTCTTCAAAAATGAATTGCAGCTGCAGTGTGTGTGTTTGTCTGTGTGTGTGTGTGCGCGTACGCACAGTGTTTGGAATGAAATGGAAGACTGGGAGGAGGAAAGAGGGACTGATTCCTTTTTGACCTGTTGTACTGGGAGAAAATTATTCCAGCTGCTATGCGGAGTAGCGAAAAATTGCAGGGACCACCAGTTTCTGTTTGTGTCTTCTACTCAATTAAACGTTTATATACCTCTGTGAAATATCCCAGGAGAGAATTCTGCTCATCCCAGTTCATTTGGTTCTCTAGCAGAGTATTTTTCAATCTTGGCAACTTTTAAGATGTGGGAACTTCCACTCCCAGAATTCCCCAGCCAGCAAAATGCTGGCTGAGGAATTTTAGGAGTTGAAGTCCACACATCATAAAGTTGCCAAGTTGAGAAACACTTGTCTAGCCCGTTTTTGTTTGCAAATCACATTTTTAACTCTTTTGACAGACTGGCTATGGAGTTGATCTTCTGCAGTTGTTTCTTATCCTCTTAATCTTCAATTTCTCCCAAAGTCCTTGCTCTTCCATGCCACTTTACATTTCTGTGTGGTTGTTTTGCCATTGTTATTACTAACCAGGTTGTTTTAGATCAAGCAAATGATATCTTTTAGGTGGGATAGGTGGGAAATAATATTTGGCAAATTTCAAGGGTGTTCTAGTGGGAAATCAAGATAATGGCCAGGACCATACAATTCAAATCCTGGTGGCCACCATTTTGGCTGTTTTGACCCCTTCTGCAAATTCCTAGGTCTGAAGGGGACTGGAAGGAAAAAACAGAGCAAAGGGAAGGGAATGCCAGTCTATTATTATTTCTCTCCGCGAGATGGCAGCATTGCCCCAGAGGTCACCCATCAGAGATTTGACATGCTGGCTCTATGTCCACTAGGAGGCAAAGTTTCTCCCACTCCCAACTGCAATGTTTCTGGACTGTAAGAGAAATGCTCTTTATTGCAGGCGATTGCATCCCTGCCTCCTCTTCCCCGTGGCCATCCTTGTTCTCCCCAATCTCCTCCAACTGGGACTGGAACCATCTCAGTCACTTTTTTGGACCAGAACAGGAGCCCTTCCATCAATTCTGCCTGTAACCAGAATGAGAATAAAACAAAACATAATAACACGACAACCTCATAACACTAAATAAGAAAAACTCACATGTTCAGTACAATAATCATAATAATTCCCTGCAGGGACAGAAAAACAAATTCGTGGTTTCCAAAGACCTTCTGTGAAATGCTACTTTCGAACTAAGATGCTAAGATGCTTTGAAGATGGTTGGTAGGTAAGGGATTCAATTAAAAGTAGATTTAAAAGAAACAATCAGCATAATCCAGAGCATTGGCAACTTTAAGATATCTAGTCTTTAATCCTAGAAATCCCCAAGCAGCGTTTTGTTGGTTGGGGAATTGTGGGAGTTGAAAGCTGCACATCTTAAAGTTGCCAAGGCTGAGGAAAACTGCTCCAGCAGTCACCTCAAGGCACTTGATGGATCTTGGTCAATCTTAGTAAGCAGAGTTGCTCTTAATTACGGCTTAAAAGGGAGACCACAAGGAGATATCAGCCTGCTAGAATAAAGTAAAGGTAAAGGTTTCCCTCGCACATGATTGCTCGTCATTTCTGGCTCTAGGGGGTGGTGCTCATCTCCGTTACAAAGCCGAAGAGCCAGCGCTGGTCTGAGGACATCTCCATGGTCATGTGGACGGCATGACTAAATGCCAAAGGCGTACGGAACAGTTACCTTCCCACCAAAGTGGTCCCTATTTTTCTACTTGCATTTTCACATGCTTTCAAACTGCTAGGTTGGCAGAAGCTGGGAGAAACTTACAGTAAGGAGAAAGTATATTTGATTATTCACGTATTAACTGTAGCTAGAATTGTATTTACTCAAACTTGGAAGAGCGAAGAGATTTCTACTGATAGAAAAATATTGGAAACGTTGAATAAATAAAAATTTAAAAATATTGGAATGTGCAGAAATGAATAGATTAACACTTGCAATTAAGGAGAAGGAGCAAACCAAATATTATAAGATATGGGAACTATTTTATTGATGGCTAGAGAAAAAACATGAAAGCTAGAAATAGCTAATAGATTAGTGAAATATGGAAAATAGGTTTATAGAATTAAATATGTTAAGAAGAGGAGTGTTATAGTAATAGAGATATTATTTATATTAATAAGGATAAGATAAGAATAGAGAAATAATACCAAAGTAATGAACATGGATGTAAATTTCAATTGTTATTGCACAAGTTATTTGTACCCAGAAGACACACTGTTAAATGGAAGTTGAATTGTATGTGCCTTAAATAAAATATTTTTTAAAAAAATTTACAAGTGATTTATGACTGTTTTTCACAATTACGACCATTGTAGTGTCCCCATGGTCATATCATCAAAATTCGGATGCCTGGCAGCTGATTCATATTTATGACAGTTCCAGTGTGATCACCTTTTGCAACTTTCTGGCAAGCAAAGTCAATGGGGAAGGCAAATTTATTGTGTAACCATGTTATTAACTACTGTCGTGATTCCCTTGGCAATTGTGGCAAAAAAGGTTGTAAAATGGGGCAAAACTCACTTAACAGCTGCCTTGTTTGGCAACAGATTTTTTGGACTCAGTTGTGGTCATATGTCAAGACTACCTGTATTATCAGACATCCTGAACCAATGACGATTTTAGCTATTCAAAGGATGCTTCAATGCATTTCTTCAGCTCTGGCAAACATGGATTTCTGAGGAGTCTGTTCCAAAGGGATGGGACTATAACTGGAGCATTTAATTTCCCATGGGAATGGGGAGACACCTTCATCTCCACAAAGGGAGCATAATGTATGTTGATCTGATGTCCTTGTAGAACTAGCTGTTTTTGTGGATGTTTATGTACTAATGCTGTATATTGTTACGCTGTACGAAATAACCAGAATCTCTTTCTTCAGAAAAAACACAGCTGTTACAGCAGGCAGAACTAAGCAAAGTTCCCCCTTTCAACCAGGGCTGGGATTCAAAGTTTTAACAACCGGTTCTGTAGGCGTGGCTATGGTGGTGGGTGTGGCTTGGTGGTCATGTGACTGGGTGGACATGGCTTGGTGGTCATGTTAGTGGCTGGGCGTGGCCAACTCAATATCACTCACATCGAGGCACGCATCTCCTCGCCTGGCCTTTAATGACTGTGGGGATGCTGCAACAGTTGTGAGTGTGAAAAAAGGTCATAAGTCACTTTTTTCAGTGCCATTGTAACTTTGAATGGTCACTCCACACAAGCAAAGTACCAGCAAAGGAGGGGAAAAAAATTCCAGGGAAGTTCCTGAGACAGGAAGTCTAGTCCCACCAAGAATGTAATAAGGGTTAATGGAGAGGCAGTTTCTGTAAGCAACACCAGAATGTTTCCTTTCTGCCTTCTTCACAGGATTAGGCCAGTAATTTCTTCTAACAACCGGTTCTCCGAACTGCTTAAAAAGTTAACAAGCGGTTCTAGCAAATAGGTGCGAACTGGTAGAATCCCACCTCTGCTTTCAACTACTTCTTCTGCCTATTAATTGTGAGTCTAGGTTCTAGGACAGCGATGGCTAACTTTTTTGGCAACATCCCCAAAACGCATGCACGCACCCCCAAAATGCAATGTACAAATGCGTGCCCCATGCATGTGTGTGCACCCCGACCCTGCACGTGTGCTCCGTGCATGCATACCCCCACATGTGCATCCCATACCTCATGCATGTCTCCCATGCAGGTGTCCTGCCCCCATGTATGCACGCACGGCCCCCACACATGCCCCCCACCCCTGTGCATGCATGTGCTACTCACATGGGATTCAAATTTCTTAACAACCTGTTCTGTGCGCATGGCCTAATTTGTGGGTATGGTTTGGTGGTCATGTGACTGGGTGAGGGTGGCTTGCTGACTGGGTGTGGTTTGGTGGTCACATGATTGTGTGGGTGTGGCTTATATGTAAATATTGTAAATATTTATGTAAATATTGATTTTTTAATTTAAAAAAGAGCAACTTTTATCCAAAATCAGGCAAAGCAGGCAGGCAGATTTAGCTACTCACAGAATCACAGATTCACTCAGAGATCTATCTTTCTGCAATCTGCTACCTGAGTCTGCACTGAAAAATAGAAACTTCAGTCCTAAGGAAGGTTCAGCTCTGCTTTTAGATTAGCTAGAAAGCAAGAAATCCAACAATTTCCTACTTTCTGGCTAATCTAAATCTTCCAGCACAGATGATAATCAGAACAGATGAAAAAGAAAAAATAGCAACTTACAAAAATTTAGCAACAGTACAATGCAGGCAAATTGGATGGTGTGCATGCCAGGTAAGGAGTAAGTGGGTGGGGTGGGGAGGAATGGTGCCAGCCAGTGGCACGATTTGCCGGTTCTCCAAACTGCGCAGAATTGTAACAACCAGTTTTATAGAACTGGTCTGATCAAGTAGTATCTCACCCCTGGTGCTACTCCCATGCATGCTTCACACATGCACGGCAGACACCCAAAGACCAGCTGACTGGTGGGAGGTATGTGCGCGCATGTACAACATATTTGAGCTGGGGCAATGGCTCGCATGACCAGAGAGAGGGCTCTGCCTGCCACCTCTGATACGTGTACCATAGGCTCGCCATCATGGTTCTAGGAGGACCCCAAATGGTGAATATAGGTTCTAATCATGGGACCCTCAAGTCAAGGATCTACCCATCCAGGGTCGTCATCAAAGCAGACTGAGGATTGTACAATTTCTGGACTTCAGCTGGCTTCTTTTTGGTTCCTAATGCTCTTGGCTTGGCCTAGGGTGAAGATGAGTAGTTGAAGTTAACTCAACCTGAATAAACTCTCTGAATGGCTTCATGGAACCAGGAAATATAAAACAGTGCCCAACACCTCTTGCAGGAAATCCAGAAATACAAGGTAGCCAACAGGGACCAAGGGGGCATGCTTCCCCTTTCTAGTTCCTAGTGAAGATCCTCCCCTGGTGTGATCTGACACCTGACTGTAAAGGATCTAAATAATTTGCTTCTTCCACAATCTCTACGGTTGCATTTGTTGGTTAAAAAAATTATCTTCACTGGAAGCAGCTCAGAATACAAAAACAAAAATAGTGTATGTAAATAAAAGCATTTATCTATGTAAATGTTGCATATCGTGATCATATTCATGATATAAACCTAAGAGAGTGAAGGGTTGAATTCTAGATCACTCAGACTGGCCAATTGTCATTCTTAAGTGATTTTTGCTTCAGTCTGGCACAAATGTTAAAACAGGGTCTGCCCACAGGCCAACAGATAACAAAGATGCATCACAAAAGGAAAAATGCAGGGGGCTGGGGAGACAGGAAAACCAAGTCTGAAACAGCCAGATCATTTGGCTGATTGGTGGAGTCAAACTGTCTCCACCTTAACCCAAAATTCTTTGGAAGGAGAGAGTCTTTGCTCTCCTGGCTATTGGTAGACTCTTCCTTTGCAAAATTCATCCCTGTCCCTTCAGCAATGATGATTTGATAACTATTTTTTACAAGCACATTTTGGAGTGCTATATTTTAGAAAGTTGTTATTTTGGATGAATGTAATTTCTTCTGCTACTCTTTACTTATTGTATTGTGAATTTGTGGCCTGCAATTAAAAAACATTCATTTATTCATGGGTTTCTTGAACCCCTCCCTGCTGGACAGTTCCACCACAGCTGAAAATATTCCCTGTATTATATTAGAATTAGAATTCTTTTATTGGCCAAGTGTGATTGGACACACAAGGAATTTACCTTGGTGCAAATGCTCTCAGTGTACATATTAAATATGGCATTAAATATTAATCAGTATTATGTTCTCATTTCCGCCAGGATTATTTTATTGAAATATCAACATCCCTATAGTTTCACAGGGCTGAAATAGCTGACTTCTACATCCTAAACACAATTTATCATGCATTTCACTTTTTCAAATTTATACCTGTATATATGTATATGTATATATAAGTGTTAATACCATGTGAATAGAAGACTTCCTTCTTCCTGCAATGGGAACTCTGCTTCCCATTGGATAAAATTTCTTAAATTGACTTTATTTGTCAACAGGATCTCTGACAACAAAACCATTGTTGCCCCAAAATCTAATTGGTAAAAATTAAAGTCAGAAAGACTCATCCTACCATTAATTTGGGGTCAATTTTCCTGTACAATACTTTATCACTCCATAGTTATCACACAATGAAATGTATGGCACTAAAAAGATTTATTTTCTTTTAATTCTAATCCAATGCTTTAGCATTGGATCGGTATGGATGAAAACACATCTATTAATATGATAGATATGATTATATACTTTCCTAGTCTATTATACAAATGTTGTGGCCATATTCCTTCTAAATGACATATTTGAGAATGCTGACTTTGACTCCAATTTACAAACCAGGTTAATGAGCTGCATTTTTAGTATTTTTATAATCCGGAAGGAAGAACCTGCTACTTTTATGTCAAATCAATCAATATTGGCCTGACACATTGTCTTTCCTCATTTCAAATGAAGGTTAACAGGAGATTTTCTACATATTCTCTTGTAATAGGAAACCAGAATCCTTCTCTCATTGCCCAGAGTTCCTCTCTGCAGGAGATGGATGGTTAAGAAATATGAAATATAAGTAAGTACAAATGATTGGCATATGAAATCTAACTGGGCACTGAGGTCAGTTTTGCTGGTGATCCTGCTGCAAACTCTTACAGATTCAGGTGCAGAATGTATGTGCAAAAGATCCCTGCATTTATTTCAAAAACCCAGATGAGATTTTCTCTGGATTTCCAACTAAAAAACCCTCTCATTTTGGGGCTTGAGCATCTCAGACATGTCAATGCAAGCAGAATAATTCTGGAAATACAGCAGAACATCTGGAAATGAAAGTCTAGATTGTTGTTTCTCAACCATGGCAACTTTAAGACACGTGTGGACTTTCCCATGCTGGCTGGGGGATTCTGGGAGTTGAAGTCCACGTGATCTAAAGTTGCCAAAAAGAAATGCTGATCTAGAGCTACCCACTAACAACACATTGTGAGGCATTGTGCTAATGCGACTGAAACTGTGGAGTCCGAACCACAAAAACTTTGTTCCAAGATGTCTGAGATACCCTTCTCCCTAGCAAGATATTTTCCCATTGAAATAGATTTCTTACCTATATTCTGAATGGAATGGTCCAGTTAGGGCGACACAGGTGGTGTTCAGCAGGTTCTGACCAGTTTTGGAGAACCGATAGCGGAAATTTTGATCCCACCTCTGACTGGCCCTGCCCCCCATCTATTCTCTTTTGCCCTGCATAGGAGAACAGAGCTGGAAAGCAGGTTAGTGGGGTGGGAAGGGAATGGGGATTTTGCAATAACCTTCCCCAAGCCATACCATGCCCACCAAGCCACGCCCACAGAACTGTTCGTAAAAAAATGTGAATCCCACCATTGGGCTGCACCATCTGGCTTTACGGTTGGTATATTTCAGATCCTTAGTGTTTATTTGTGTTTTAATAGGAGGAAAGTTGAACAACCTTTTCCTGTGGCTTCTTCCCACCCTGCTCCACACACTAATGCTACAAAAGTTGTGAGGGTTTTTATCCCCAGTCAGCCAGGAGTGTGTTCAGAAAATGAAGATTGGTTCCTATGTGTTTGCAAGGCTTCTAGTTGTAAACATCTCCAGATGAGTGAGGGAGTGTTAAAAAAAAGTCAAATGGCTGCTGCAATCATGTGATCGGAGTTGTGCCCTTTTGGGGGCCCAAGACATCAGAGCTAAGCACTTTCAGTGCCTCAGACCTGATCATGGTTGCAAAAGGAACAGTGGAAAATGACATTCTTCTTAATCAGAGCTGTTTTCTCTCCATGTCCTTTACTTATAGCCATGTCAAACATTCTATAAAGATATATTTATTTGGAACACTGGCTATTGCTAAGGCAGTTTTTCACTGAAAAATCATCTGTTTTCTCCAAAATGGCCGTTTCGAGAGTACAGTATATTTGCACAAAGCATTTGATGATTCCTTTTTTTTTTCTTTAAACTGCTCCTGAAAATATCCTGTTTCCATTTCATTGGGGGGGGGGAGAGCGCATATCAGTAAATAAGAATGCTGATGATGACATCACAATAGCACATTACCAGTGAAACAGGTGTATGAATGACATAACCAGTGGTGGGATTCAAAAATTTTTTACTACTGGTTCTGAGGGCGTGGCTTGATGGGCGTGGCAGGAGAAGGTTACTGCAAAACCCCATTCCCTCCCCACCCCACTAACCTGCTTTCCGGCTCCGTTCTCCTGTGCAGGGCAACCAAAGAAGACCCAGCCGATCAGCTGGGACTCAATGGGAGGCAGAGAAGAGATGGGGGTGGGGCCAGTCAGAGGTGGGATTTGCCGGTTCTCCGAACTACTCAAAACTTCCGCTACTGGTTCTCTAGAACTGATCAGAACCTGCTGAATATCACCTCTGGACATAACCCAAGGGTTAGCTTTTCCCATCTTACTGAATAGGCTTGGGACTCCTTGAAGATCTGTCCCAGAAAAGCTGAGGGGGCCAGAGATGTTTGGATATCTGCATTTCACTGCTCAGCACATGCAGAAAGATATTGTAGATGCATTTTTGTTCATGTTTTAGAGCCATGCGGGACATGCTGTCTAGGTCCAAAATGGAGAGTTGTATCATGAGGGCACCACCTACAGAAAGACAGGGAGGACTATCTTGATTCCTTCCCCCTCAGACGTTCCTGGTTGGAGATCCTTATACCTATAGACCGAACCAAATTTCTTCTATCACTTGGATAACACTCCTGACTACCACACTGAATGGTCCCACATCTCTCCCTCCTAGAATATGAATAATGGAAGGGATTTTGATGATTATCTAATAAAACAGCCAACTGCCCAGTGATCTGTTCTATGGCCGCCACCTTCATTTGAGTTCGAGCTCACCTTGGATGGCAACAGAATATTTGGAGCAGGGAATTACTCAGCATGAGGTAGCATCCAGTTGTCAGGCTGGGAACTCTGAAAGCCAAGTTGGTTTGGGACTAGAAATTCTTAGGTCTGTAGGCTAAATGGAAGAGGAGGAGGGAGAAGGGAGGAAGAGGAGGAGGAGGGGAAGAAGAAGAGGAGGAGGAAGAGAAAGAGGAGGAGGGAGAGGAGAAGAAGGAGGAGGAAGAGGTGGAGGAAGAAGAAAAAGGAGGAAGAAGAAGAGGAGGAGGGAGAGAAAGAGGAGGAGGGAGAGGAGGAGGAAGAAGAAAAGGAGGAGGAAGAGGAAGAAGAGGACCAGAAGGGGAAGAAGAAGAGGAGGAAGAGAAAGAGAAGGAGGAAGAGGAGGAGGAGAAGAAATCACTTGTAAGAGCATGTCCAGAATCTGAGTTTCTACCATCATATCCTATTTCATTGAAGTGGAAGATTTTGAAGGCACAAAGTTCCCCGGGGCAATGAGTAATGCTTGTATTGAAATTCCAGGGTGAAAGATGGTTTCTCCCAACCTGATAAAGAGAGCGCTGAGCAAACCTGGGGCTAAGTCTTCAGCTCCTGTAAAAAGGAACCGAAGAAATGCTGCAGAGCTCTGCTCCCATCACAAGCGTTTGCAGGATTAGCAGCATGTCTTTATGGCTGAGGCACTGGGGCTGGTGTGGCTTGGCTTCTTCCCTCTTCAGAGGCCTCCTTGGCACTTTCCCCGAAGGGGAAGAAAGGAAAGAAGCAAAGCGAAGCCTCACTACAGTTTGTTCACTGTAGTGAGGCAGGGAGGTTGTGCTTCTTCTTGAAGCAGATTCAAGGAATCATTTTACATGGATTTTTATTCCAACAAAATGCCTCTTTGAAGAATTGCCCAGTTACCTAACCTTCGTTCATTCATGGATTCAACTATCTATCTATCTATCTATCTATCTATCTATCTATCTATCTATCTATCATCTATGTGCCCTTTCTTGTAGTCTACTTGATTGCTTGGGAAAAGTGCAAGGATCCAACTCCCCAGCAGAGTTGTAACAGGGGTGGTCTATGTTATGTATGTGTATATATACCCTGTTTCTCCAACAATATGGCCTCCCCCAAGAGGAAGTCCCAGCATGTTTTATAGGCATGAAATTAAATTGAGCCCCTTCCCCCAAATTAAGGCCTATATTAAAACATGCGAAATGGGGGGGAATGGTGGGGGGGGGGGGTTGCCTTTAGGAAGTACTTTTGTTGCACCCCCGGATATGGTGATGCCTACGTTGACCCCAGTACGAAGTGCCCCACCAACGCCGAAGTCAACATCCAAGCTGTCGCTACCCGCCCGCCCGAAGATGCAAAGTGGGGGAATTAAGTCACCCCCGAAAAGACAGCCTAGCCATTTTTTCGGGGCTCAAAAAAAAAAAAAAAGACCCATCCTTATTATATGAGAAACACAGTATGTGTGTGTGTGTAGGTTGTATAACTATTTCTTTTGGAGAGTCCTGATTCTGAATGGATTTGTCAAACTGAACAACTGAACCAATTCAAACAGTCAAAGCACTCCTCTCTCATTCCCTTCTCCAAGTGATTTGAACTGCTTGGCCCAATATGAATCCTGGCTGAAATGAATTGACCTAAATAGATTTGTCCATGGAGGGTTCAAGTCAAATGGTTTGGCAGACTGAATCAAGTTGATATACCGAACAGACTTTGTCATCATTTCATCAAGCTGATTTTGTTCAATCCATTTTAGGAGTGAAATGGTTCAGGGATGGTGAGGTCAACAAGTAAGCATAGGAATATAACTCTGAGCATTTTTGCACACTTAAAAAGCTAAACTGGGTTTGGGATTAGACATTTCAGGATTGCGGACGGTATTTTGACCTTTTTTTTAACTTTTCTGCGGAAATCTTTTTTGACCCCAGATCATGTACTTTGCGCAAGACTGCAGAGTTGAAGGCATGGAAAGTATGCATTCTGCAGCCAGAAAGGCCAGTACAGAACAAACAAATCATGGATGTTCATAAGGGGCTGGTTAAAAAAGTCAAAATGGTGGATGGTATGTTCAAAGTGCCATCTTTGTTTGCACCATCATGGTCAACCTTCTAACTTTTTTACCATGGCGTGCAACCCTGGAGCAAATAAAAGACTTTCCAGGACATTGTTGCTGGAAAGAATTCCAACTAGCCAAGGGAATTCTGGGAGTTGAAGTCCATACAAGTTGACAAAACTGAGAAATGCTGCTCTAGATTATGATCATATCCCTGCTTCTATGTTTTGCTTCCTTCTGTGATTCTTATCTTTTGTCTTTTAGCCCTTATTTTTTCCTTTTCTGATTATGCCCAGTTTTGATACTTGCCTTGTGGACAACCACCAAGAAGGTTTGAATCCTGGAGAAGACACATGGCTTTCCATCCCTAGTCCTTCCATCACCTCCTGGTTTTCAATCAACATACATCTGGACCAAGCCTGGACCTTCTGACTCATTTCCTCGATTTCCTTCCTTCCGAGGTATGATGTTTCAGAACAGGAGACTCTGGTCCATTGTTGATGGGCAGCCTAGTGCCTTCCAGAGCTTTTAGGCAACAGCTGCCATCATTCGCCACTGTTGGGTTTATGGAAGTTGTAATCCAAAATCTCCTTGTAAGGAAAGTGTCTCAAAAGGTTAAAAGGACCTGCACATTTCAGGATGATTTCTGCCCTCCCTGTTGCTTTTTTGGTGGAAAACAAACCAGCCGTGTCAAAGATGGCAGGCACATGTGTGAACAATGTTGTCTTCAAGCACAACTCTATGGCCTCAGTTTCTCCTAGAGAAACCTGAAAACAAAGAAGATGCTCTGGGAAGGAAGTTTTAACTCCCTCGTCTTCCCAGATGTGGGAAGAGGGTATATTTCTTCCCCGATTAATGTTTCCGATTGCGACTTAAATCTGTCTGGAGGAAAGCAGATCAACCTCTTTGCAATGGTCATTTATGCCTTGAAGTTAAGCTTGGTGGGGCAGCTCATGCCTGCAGGAAGTGCCACCTTGAAGCCCTTTGGGGGTAAATAATAAACAGTCACTTGGCTCCAGGATTTTTTTATTTTTATCACTATTCATACTTAGCTCTGAACAGCCACCTCACAGGGCATCCCTGGAAGATTACAAAGAGAGCCAGAGAAGGAAACTATCTTTATTAGCATCAACTCTATTTACACATCACCATTGGGTGGCTTGCAAAGAGGGGATGGCTGGCTGTAGATTGCACCTTATAACCACTTTGGCTGATTGATAAGATGCTTCCTGGTTAATCGAGAAAGCAGATGCTTTTAAAAGATGCCTTTTATTAGGAAGAAGCAGACAGGCCCTTTTCTCAGTGAGGCCGCAAGATCAAAGTGGGAAGAGGAGGTGAAATAGAAATGCTATGGCTATCTTGGTTAAGCAAAATACCAGAAAAATACGATAAAGGGAATGTATATTTAATATGACATGTTTTGACAAGAATTTTATTTGCACAAATACTGGAAAAATGAGGAAACACCTACAGAGGAAGAAATAATTAAAAAATATTAGACTCTGGAGAAATGGATAGACCAACACTGAAGATAAAAGAAAAAGAAGACACAGAATATTTTCGAACTTGGGACTCGTTTTATCAATGGTTGGATAATAGAGGTAAGAGCTAGGAGTTTAATATTGTTATGTAAACAAACTGACTCAAACACTGAGCACTTATTGTATACAAACAGAATATATAGATTAAAAAGAAAAAAGAAATGCTATGGCTATCTTATTCACTGTGATCTTGTGAAAAAGCCAATTAACAGCAATCATCAAATGATTCAAAGGGCAGATTTTTGCAGAAAAGCAGAAGTAGAACATACACTCCAGCTGGAGGCAAGAAGATTGCACAAACTGATTAAAAGCAATGATATAACATAGTCGCCCAAATGATTCACTGGAACATCAGTAAAAATTACCACGTGCCAGTAATGAAAAATAGGTGGGAACACAAGGTACTGTGCAGTTGAAAATAAGCAGGTTAAAATATTGCGGGATTTCTGAATACATGACACTCCAGATTTAACTGCATATGGAGGCTAACACTAGATAAAGAAATTACATGGACTTCATGTTGTTGTGTATATAATTATAATACAGGAAGTCTTAGACTTATAAGAGTTCATTTAGTGACTGTTCAAAGTTACAACAGCACTGAAAAATGTGACTTAGGACCATTTTTCACTGTTTTGCAGCATCCCCATAATCATGCAATCAAAATTCAGGTGCTTGGTAAACTGGTTCGTATTTATGACCGTTGCAGTGTTCCAAGGTCATCCGATCTCCCTTTGCGAGCAAAGACAATTAGGAAATCAGATTCACTTAATGACCAGGTTATCAACTTATCAACTGCAGTGATTCACTTAACAACTGTGTCAAGAAAGGTTGTAAAATGAGGCAAAACTCAACAAACATCTCACTTAACAACAGAAATTTTGAGCTCAACTGTAAATTGAGGACTACCTGTACTAGACGAATGAAACAGTTAGTAGGTGGACCAGTAGACACATCCATAAAGAAGCTTCCAAAGTCCAAATAGCAGCTGGCCCCATGGGATTGAAACCGTATCTCTTTCAATGTGTATCACTGGGCACATGAAAAAAGGAGAGGGCGCTTTGATCGCATCGTTGCAGCTGCCATCTTGACTTTTTTGCCCTCCCACAGATGCCTCTTCCCCACATAATTCAGAACTGACTAATGGGAAACTGGGATTGCAATCTCATATTTTTAAGTTGCTGCACTATACTGCTGTTATTTGGTTAGAATAATAATTGGGACTCACCATGTTTGGTCCTTTAATTTATTAAATTGCAACATTCCTGGAAAGGCATTTAGGTTTATTTTTCAAAAAGGCTCTAATTAACCAGGAGACGTGTGAAACTTTTTTTTTAGAACCAATATCACCTCAGCTGTTGGGGGGGGGGGGATGCTGTTCTAAATGCATGCTTTCTAATTCTCTCCACATTCCTCCAAAAAAGGAAGTTAGTTTAGTTAGAGGCTGTCAGCTAAACCACACTGAGATTTATTTGGTTTTGGCTTATTTTTTGAATATAAATACCGTGCTAAATCATGGTTTGCTGAATAATAAGTTGCTGTTGGAAAAGCTGGATTTCAAAACATATTAACTATGACTCTGGTTTACAACTCATTGGTAACCAATGATTTATGGCTTATTTTTGGCCAGCTATGGCTTATTGAACCATAGCTATGCAAATCATGGGAGTGCTGTCCTCTCACCCTCAAAGATGCAACATGGACACAAATATGAAACATGGTGCTTTATAACAATTTGGACACAAATCCTGGTTAGTTAGCAAGCGGAACTTGTTTCCTGTAATGATTTCCTGTAGATTATTTTTAGGGTTTCAATGTTTTAATCACAGTTGTTGCTCCTTAATTAACTGTATTTGGTTTCTGTGATTTTTGACTGTATAAGAGGTCTGTATGACTTATAGATATAGATATAGATAGATGGTATTCAGCTTTGTTTGGGTATTTTTCCACATCATTGTAGTTGTGCTTTTAAAGTTGTAGCAACGTTTTGGCAGAATCTCATCTGCCATCATCAGGCTTCTGTACTGAGTTGCTCCAACTTTAAAAGCACAACTATAATGACTTGGGAAAATACCCGAACAAAGCTGAATACCATACATATAAATACCTGAGAAAACTTAAGAAAACACACACACACACATATATGTCTCACAGAAGCCTGATGATGGCAGATGAGATTCTGCTGAAACGTTGCTACAACTTTAAAAGCACAACTACAATGACGTGGGATAATACCTGAAGAAAGCTGAACAGCACACATGTAAGTACCCACGAAAACTTAAAAAAAACATACACACACACACACACAATCGCCTGAGGAACACAGTACAGAAGCCTGATGATGGGAGATGAGATTCTGCTGAAACGTTGCTACAACTTTAAAAGCACAACTACAATGACGTGGGATAATACCCAAAGGAAGCTGAACTGCATTTATATATATATATATATATATATATATATATATATATATATATAT
>BLBF01000022.1:6338371-6361183 GCA_015471245.1 Laticauda colubrina | reverse complement strand
ATGGATATATATATATATATATATATATATATATATATATATATATATATATATGTATATGTATATGTATATGTATATGTATATGTATATGTATATGTATATGTATATGTATATGTATATGTATATGTATATGTATATGTATATGTATATATGCAGTATATATCTATCTATATCTATGTCTATGTGCATGTGCATGTGCATGTGTATGTGTATATATATGTATGGTATTCAGCTTTGTTCGGGTATTTTCCCACGTCATTATAGTTGTGCTTTTAAAGTTGTCCTGATGTTTCGGCAGAATCTCATCTCCCATCATCAGGCTTCTGTATTGTGGCAATACACATATCCACATCCATATCCATCTCTCTCTCTCTCCAAACTCATCAGGGGGGGCCTACTCTATCCCCAAGGGTCCTGCCACACACAGGAGGGGTCTGCAAAGGGAATTGTTTGGCAGGTCTCAAAGGTCGGGGGGAGGGGGGCTGGTCCCCCTTCCCCTTCTGAGCTGTGGCCCCTTCGGGCCTGGGAAGCCGAGAGCGCCGGGAGAGCAGCTTTTTTCCACAAGCAGGGAAGGGAGCGAGGTGTGTCCGCGGGCGGAGGGTGCGCGCGGCGGCGGCGGCGGGGGTGTGTGTGTGTGTGTGTGTGTGTGTGTGTGTGTGTGTGTTGCGAGGCGGTGCAGGCGGGAGCGCGCGGGCCGCGGGAGCGCCAAGCTTCCCTACCTGGAGTTTGCAGGTCGCAAGAGAGAGAGAGAGAGAGAGAGAGAGAGAGACGCGGTGCGGTTTACCTGCAGAAATACTACTCCGCCCGCAACCCGGCCAGCCCGGCTTGAAGCCTCCAGCCCCGCCGCCTTGCCGGGCCTGACACCCCGCCCCCCCCCCCTTTCACGACTTTGGGGCTTCTGGCTCGGCTCGGGAGGGAGGGAGGGAGGGGAGGGGAGGGGAGGTCAGCATGGTTGGCACGGGCCCGCGCTGCTTGAAGGCTGCGGGGCTGCTACTTCTTCCACTCGGGTCCACCGGAGAAGCCGCTCCTCAGAGGCTCCTGGCTGGGATTTAATCGGCCGAGGCCGCCGCCGCCGCCGCTTCCTTTGCTTCTGCCTGCCTCCCACCCCCCCCCCTCCACCCCCCACCCCCGGCAGTCCCGGCGCGCGATTTCGTTTTTATATGGCTCACCCCCCGTCTTCCTAGAACATGCACAGAAACTCCCGACAGTGGATTTTCTACGTGTTTCTCTGCTTCGGAGTCCTCTATGTCAAATTAGGGTAAGTACTTCACGGGGGCTCCGCGAGCCCGAATCGCGTGGGGTGTGTGTGGTGTTTTTTTTTTTTGGGGGGGGGGGGAGGGGGGGGCGGGGGGTACGCGGAGGGAAATGAATTGGGGAGCGGGCCTTTGGAAAGAGCCGAACCGCCCCGTCCCGAGTTTCCCCGAGTGTTTTGGTGGGAGAGGGAGAGTCGAACCCCCCCTCCCATCCCCCGAGGAAACGGAGGGGGGTGGGGGGTGACGGGGTCTGAGGCGAAGGGGAGAATCCACCGAGCTTCCGAAAGATAAGACTGTCGAGCAATTGTGAGGAAGGGGCCGCGAGGCGGCTGCGTTGCGCGGCATCCTAATGCTTGACGGGAATCCTATAAAGGCTCCGTTCCCTCTGGAAGCAGCGGGGATTGCTTCGGAAGAAAGGGGGCCTCGGGCAGAGAGAGAGAGAGAGAGAGAGAGACTCGGAACGCGCCGCTTCAGAGGCTCCAGGTTTGCGCGCGATCCAGCCGCCTGGCTTCCTTGACCGCGCAAGCGGCGGCGGAGAGGTGTGTGTGTATGTGTGTGTGTGTGTGTGCGAGGGGGGGGGGAAGGAGGGCGGGAACCGTCCGCCTCTCAGCCCCGAGGGGCTTCTTCGGAAGGAAATCGGGCTTGGAGTTCGGATCCCGTGCCGGAGCGCCCCCGAGGGCAGGACCGAGAAAGCGGGCGTGGGGTGGGGCAATCGCGGCTTCGGAGCAAGCCGGGCTAGTCGGCGGCGTCCTTGGCTTTCCGAGGAAACGAGCTCCGGAGCGGCTTCGGCATTTGCAAAGGGAGCCCCCTTCTCTTTTTCTAGGAAAGGGGAAGCCTCCCTCCCTCCCCTCCCTCCGTTGAAAATCAGCGGCGGCGCCTGTCGTGTGTTTCCCCCCCACACACACATCTCCCCCCCCCCCCAAAAAAAAAAAAAAAGAGAGAGAGAGAGGCATTTACGGTTTAGCACCCACGGAAGGGATCGGTATTTGGGGCGGGGACGGGGACGGTCCCGGTGCCTGAACCGATCGTCCGACTGCAGGTGCGCGCCTTGGAGCTCGGAGCTCCCGCCAGGCTTCTTCCAGGCTCCGCGGGGCGCCGCTGAGCTGCTTTAGGAAACCGGGAGAGGTGGGGGTGGGGGTGGGGGAAATCTCCCCTACGCCCCTGCGCGACACACACACACACACACACACACACACGAGCGCCTCCAAATCAACCTGCCGAAGCCGCAAAGGGGAGGGGAGACGCCCTGTTTGCATTGGGAAAAGGAGGGCGGGCGAGACCGAAGGGCGCCCCGAAGTGAGCGGTGGCCCTGGGTGGAGGGTGGCCCCACCACCGCGAGACCCGGCCCTGCCCCGGAGTGGAGGGCAGTCCCCTGTTTGATTTCTTTCTCCTTTGCTCCTTTCTTTTGCTTTTTGCTTCTGGCGCTCGGACCGCCGTTTGGCTCCCTCTTCCCCCTTCCCCGCGCCCTCGCCAGCTGGCTCGGTGCACTCGCCTGCCCGCCTTAGTTGAATTTCCACATTCCTTTGCGGCAGCCGAGTTCCTACCTGCACAGCTTTCGAGATCTCTGCCTTTCCTCCACCACCACCACCACCACCACCCCCCCCCCCCGCTTTCCCCGCAGCCCCCCCCCCTCTCTTTCTTTCTTTTTTTTTTTTTTGGGCAGGCTGGGGATTAGGTGGGTGTCCTTCCTCTCTCTCTCCCCCCCCTCCCTCCCAGTCCTGGAGACGTCCAGGGAACCAGGCAGCTGCATGGGCTGTTTGACAAGGGACGCTTCCCACCGTCGTCCCCCCCCCCGTCCCCCCCACCTCCCTTCCCTGGCTGGCCTAGCTAAAAACTGCTGGTATAAAATGGTATTGCCTGCCTTATTCCAACCTCAGCCGACAAAGGGGTGTGTGTGTGTGTGTGTGTGTGTGTGTGTGTGTTTCTGCAGAATAAGGTCAAAAAAGTCAGGGTGGTGGACACGGAGGTGTAACCAAAGTTCCCTCTGAAAAGGCAAGTGGTATTGGAGGAGGGGTTTTGACATGCATTTCAATGGTGGGGGGGGTTGGGGGTGTCATGCTTTGATCATGTTAGGGCCGACGTCTTGGATTTGTGGAAAGCCTCCCCCCTCCTGTGGTAACCTCTGCCTGGCTTGGAAAGCCTCCCCCCCCTTCCGTTCCTAAAAATGCCCATCGAAAACTTCCAGATTGCCATACGTCCCCTGCTTCCTTCCCACCCAGTCCTGGAAGATATAGGAGAATAAATTCTTTTGGTTCTTTGGGAGATGGAGATACTCGATCCTACGTTGGAACCGGCCCTCTTCTTCTTCTTCTTCTTCTTCCTCAGTCGGGATAGAAACATGTCCTGGGAAGTTTTTGTCTTTTTTTCCTGCTGTGTCCACCTGATGCCAACAGCCTCTGCCAAACAAAAGCCTTTTGGCACGTGCAAAAAAAAGTAAATTGGCTTGAGGTTTGTTGCCCTGTTTGAATCCTAAAACAAACAAACAAAAAAAAACCAAAAAACCCTTGTCTTACTCTTTGAACCCAACCCAACCCAACCCAACCCAGCTGATTGGCTGGGTCTTCTTTGGTTCAGAATGGACAGGAGAACTGGAAGAATGGACAGAATGGACAGGAGCTGGAAAGCAGGTTAGTGGGGGTGGGGAAGGAATAGGGGATTTTGCAGTATCCTTCCCCTGCCCCGCCCACCAAGCCCCGCCCATAGAACTGGTAGTAAAATGTTTTGAATCCCACCACTGGTCCCCTTAGCTTTGTCTCTTCTTCCCCCAGGTGTCATCTCTGGTAGGTTGTGCAGGATCTGTTGCATTCATCAGAAAGGCAAAAATACACAACAGGGCAGCGCAGCCCTGCCAGCTCAGCCTCTTTGAGGGGCCAGTCACATAGCAATAGCATTTAGAATTATATACAAGCAGTCCTTGATGTATGACCACAAATGAGTCCCACATTGCTGTTGCTAAGTGAAACATTTGTTGAGTGAATTTTGCCCAGTGTTATGGCCTTTCTTGCCACTGGCGCTAAGCAAATCGTTGCAGCTGCTCAGTTTGTAACACGGCTGTTAAGCAAATTTGGCTTTCCCATTGACTTTGCTTGATGGATGGTTCTCCAAAGGTGACCTGGGACACTACAACCGTCATAAATACATGCCAAGGTTCCAAATTTTGATCACATGACCATGGGGATGCTGTAATGGACATGTGTGAAAAATGGTCGTAAGTCCCTTTTTTCAGGGCCGTTGCAACTGAACAGTCACAAAATGAACTGTCGTAAGTCGAGGACTGCCTGTGCCGCTTCACAGTGTTTTACAGCCCTCTCTAAGTGGTTTATAGAGTCAGCATCTCGTCCCCCAATAATCTGGGTCGTCATTTACTGACCTCGGAAAGATAGAAGCAGTGGTGGGATTCAGTTTTTTTTAATTACCGGTTCTGGGGGTGTGGCTTGATGGGCGCAGCAGGGGAAGGATCCTGCACAATCCCCATTCTCTCCCCACCCCACTCACCTGCTTTCCAGCTCTGTTCTCCTGTGCAGGGCAACCAAAGAAGACCCAGCTGATCAGCTGGGACTCAATGGGAGGCAGAAAAGAGATGGGGGCGGGGCCAGTCAGAGGTTGGATTGGCCAGTTCTCCGAACAACTCAAAAATTCCGCTACCGGTTCTCCAGAACTGGTCAGAACTGGCTGAAGGCTACCTCTGGATAGAAACCTTGATCCGGATCGAACAGCTTGTTGTGGGCAGAGTTAGCCTTCAATACTGCATTCTAACCACCACAGCTCTTGGTGATACCCTGAATTCTGCTTCCATTGCAACATCATGGTTCTGCTTTTTTCACCCTTGTGACACACCCACTCCCCAATACCAACTGCCTTTTCAGAGGGCAAAACAATCGCCAACCACTCATCCTAACATAGGGTTGGGTGAAGACGGGCAGTGCTTGGACCACTGTGTTTAGCCACCCGTCCAGCTGCAGCTCCACTCGCACGACACAGCCATGAAGATGTTCTGTGCTTTTTTGCCTTTTCATCCAAGCTGACCTGCCGACCAGGCTTGTCAATTCAGAGAAAGAGTGGAGGATGGAGTGGGATTCAAAACTTTAGTGAGCTACACCCACAGTGGCATGGAAATACTGCCAGCACCTGGAGTCAAAATAGAGCTGACAAAATTAAAACAGTAAAAAAACAAAACAAAAAAACCACAATTATATAAGCACCATATTAGCAGAAAGCCTGTAATGCACCCTGTAGGGCCAGGTTTCCCAATCTTTGCAATGGCTAGCTGGGGAATTCTGGGAGTTGAAGTCCATGTGTGCCTTAACGGTTCAAGGTTGGGAAGTCCTATGATAGTGACAACTGAGCTTCTTCTCATTTGAGCTCCAGTGTGTCCCAAAAGAATGCTAAGCACATGTTTAAAAATCAGGTCAGGTGCTTTTTTAAAAAAAGTGCTGAACCCAAGTGCATAAACCCCTGAGACGTTTTGTGGACAAATACATTTGGGAAAGACAGGTGTAAAGTTTGGAACGAACTAATGTATGATAAGAGAAATAACACCCTGCAGTAGCCTGCAGTGGTTAATAGAAGCCCAGCAGAGTTTAACTGCTTAGTGTTCCATCAATCACATTATATAGGAAATATTCTAGATTGTGTAAGTCAAATAAGATCATTTATTAAGTCATTTGCAGCATTTAAGTCATTTGCAGCATTTGTTGTTTAGTTCCCGTTTTAAAAAATAATAATCTCAGAACAGTTTCAAATAAAATTCAAACTATTCATTACAACTGTTGATAAAAGCATATGTTGAATAATATTTAACATTTCAAATAAAATAAACAGCAAAATAATGATAGAAAGAGGAACAGCAGGAGCAAAGAAATTTTGATATAGCACAGCAGCTTTAGCTGGTGGTTATAAGTCTGAAACATGTTTCTGTGTGTGACATTGAAAAAAAACAAAAAAAAACCCATTTTGTTACATTTGTCCATTCAAAGGAAGCCTACTTGTCTGTTGCATATTCCTGGAACACTATACAGAGAGTCCTCAACTTATAACAGTTCATTTAGTGACCATTCGAAAGTACGTCATTGAAAAAAGTGACTTACGACAGTTTTTCACATTTGCGACCAAAATTGCTATTAGTTGCATTGAAAAAAATAAGCTATGACCGATCCTTGTACTTCCAACTATTGCAGTGTCCCCATCATCCCATAATCAAAATCTGGATGCTTGGCAACCAGACTATATTTATAACAGTGGTAATGTTCCAGGGTTATGGGATTCTCCCCTTTATGACTTTTCCAGCCAGCTTCTGGCCAATTCAAGTAGCCAGATTCACTTAACGACTGCAAGTTCACTTCACATCCATGGCAACAAGGTCATAAAGTTGGACGTGGCTTATTTAGCTACTGCTTTTCTTAAAATCAAAAATTCTGGTTGTAAACCAAGGACTACAGAATGCCACTGTATACAGACTGGAAGCCATCCTCTTGGCTTTTTTTAAACTCTCCCTTCCTGCTCAATAGGAAATCCTTGCACAGTGTGTTGCCGTGGGGAAAAAATAGGAAAAAGTCCATCAGATATAAACCCTAACTCATAAATAAATCAAATTGCTCACCTGGAGCAAATCTAACACAATAGCATTTATATATTGTTATGAGAAATACAAGTAGTCCTTGACTTACAACAGTTTGTTTAACGACCGTTTGAAGTTGCAATGACACTGAAAAAAGTGGTTTAAGTCCATTTTTCACCTCCAGCATCCCCATGGTAGTGTGATTTACATTCGGATGCTTGACAATTGGTTCGTATTTATGATGGTTGCAGTGTCCAGAGGTCATGTGATCTCCTTTTGCGACCTTCTGGCACGCAGCCAGTGGGGAAGCCAAACTTAACAGTCGTATTACTAATTTAATTAGTAATTAGTAATCAACTGCAGTGCACTGTAATCAACTATAGTGATTCACTTAACAAAGAAAGCAAGGAAAGTTGTAAAAGTTGGGGCAAAACTCACATAACAAATTTCTCGTTTAGCAACATAGATTCTGGATGCAATTATGGTCGTAAGTCAAGAACCACCTGTAAATGGACCCTCCTTACTTTCCTTTGTGTAGCTAGAGATTCACTTGATTTGTGAGTGCATTAATCGTGCTTGGGAGCTTCATCACTAGTAGCTTTCAAGAAGAGACTGGCTTGCCATCTGTCAGAAATGGTGTTGGGTTTCCTGTTTGGCGGAGGGGGGGTTGGACTTGATGACCTACAAGGTCCCTTCCAACTCTTTTAATCTGTAATTGATGGTTTCTCTCTTAAAAGCTACCTGGTGTGGCTTCCCTCTTTATCTGGGTAGGCGTTGTGTTTGTGTTCGCATGTCTTAATGAGCACACTGAAACAAATGGTGGCTTGCGTTTGTGAATCTTCCTGTGTGAACTTTTTATTTATTTATTTATTTTGATTTATCAATTGCTTACAAGATAACAGGTATCAGTATATACATAGTTATGAATACATGAAATGGATACATATAAGAAAAAAAAACAAAAAACAATAGGACAGGGACAGTAGGCACGTTGGTGCACTTATGCACGCCCCCTACAGACCTCTTAGGAAAGAGGTGAGGTCAATAGTAGACAGTCTAAGGTTAAAGTTTTTGGGGTTTGGGGAAGAAACCACAGAGTCAGGTAGAGGATTCCAGACATTGGCCACTCTGTTGCTGAAGTCGTATTTCCTGCAATCAAGTTTGGTGCAGTTAACCTTGAATTTGTATCTATTGTGTGCTCTGGTGTTGTTATGGTTGAAGCTGACAGGTAGGATATTGCAATGTATGATTTTATGTACCATACTTAGATCAGATCAAAGATGGCGTAGTTCTAGGTTTTCCAGGTCTAGAACTGCTTGTGATCCAGGTTTGCCACCTGAGACTAACTCCCAAAACAATCCAGACCTATTTCCAGACCAGAAGATTCTTGGTGGCACCCAACTATTGCTGGGGAAATTAATCAAGTAATTAAGGCTTTATTACTGAGGCTGTATCTAAAAGTTATAAATATCTTTGTCGTCTGCCTCTATAGTCCCACAAGAACCCAGCACAATTTTAAATTCTGAGTCGGAGTTAGTAACTGGGCCCAAACTGCTCTTATTCTGCTTCTCCAAGACCAAATTGTTCAATCAAATATTCCATATTCAGTCCAAAATGCATCCTTTGGTAAAGACTAGTTGCTGATGTGAAACAAGCAAGGAGGTTTTTCTGTTTCTGCTTGCAAATGATCATCACCTGGCAGCACCGATTTTCACCTTTGCTCCCCAGCGTGGCTTTTTATCCCACCTTCAGAAGCAAGAGGGGGACTGGCTCAACCCTAACTTTATTGGTATTAAATGAGAGTTTCTGCCTGTATTCCAACACTGTCCAAGATTATATCATGGTGGATAAAACCTGTTAGCCTGCTTTGCTCCTTGAGTCTGTCCACACAAACATATTTCCAGGTCATCTAACCATAGTTGGCTTGCTATATCAGCCGTGAAGATAGATTTTACACCATTGCAGCAGTGAAGGGCTGGTGAAATGAAACAATATTTCTAGAAGAAGATATTGGTTTCTTTATCTGGTGGCCTTTGTCTATCACAGAGCTCTCTAAACTTGGAAACTTTTAAGACTTGTGGATCTCAACTTCCAGAATTCTCCAGCCAGCTAGGCAACAGACTAAGACGCATCCAGAAAATCACCAAGAGTTTAGACGGTTGGAAAAGGAGCTTCCAAATCCTTTTTTCCAGACTGGGAAAAAAAAAATCAAATCATACTTCCAGAAGCATTGATTTTTAGGTCATCAGCCTGCCTAACTATGGTCATCCTCTGATAATTCCAGGACACTCTAAAATTGGTTGGTCAGTTGGAAAAGTTGCAAGTGAACTCCTGAGCTTTTGCAACCATTAGTTCAGTGTTTTTCCAAATTGCTCTCTGGGGAATTCTGGGTGTTAAGCCTCCCCTTTAAAAGTCATCAAGTTTGAAAAACACTGCATTGGGTTAACATTGCTTTCCTCCAACTATATCCATAGACCAAAACAAAAAAACAAATACAAACCAACAACAACCCCTTCTGCTTGAATTCCCCTGCATGGAGCAACCCCACTCATATCTTTCAGGTTTATTATTTTGCAACCCCACCATGAAAGAAATCTCTTCTCCTGCTCTTCCTATCAAGTAACTGGCATATGCACCTGGAAGTGGAAAGACTTGGGTTAAATCTAGGGTACTTAGGGTAAATCTAGGCTTTTTTTTAGGCTAGATTCTTCAAGGGACTGAAAATGTATGTATTTAAAGAACTTGAGTGAATCTTATATCAGGTTTCCCACCCCTGGCAGCTTTAAAATCAGTGGATTTTAACTCCCAGAATTTTTCAGCCAGCAAGATGTTGAAGTCCACATGTGTGAAAATTTATTGAGGTTGAAAAACTGGTATATATATGTATGTATGTATGCATGCATGTATATGTATGAGTGTGCTACAACTTTAACAGAACTACAATGACGTGGGATAATACCCGAAGGAAGCTAAACAGCACACATGTAAGTACCCGTGAAAACCTAAGAAAACAAATATATATATATATATATATATATTCCTTATTTGCTATGAACTGGGATATTTTTTTAATTTGGTTTTTTGATTTGTCATCTATCTCTCTTGCATAGATTATATAGGTCAAAGGTGTTCAGACCTCTCAGCTTCTTTTGAGAAGCTATTTCCCAAAATTATCTCGTTTCCAAAAATCATTTTGCCAAAAAGATTTCTCTATTTGAGTCTGTCCCTTCTGATCGGTTAAAATCCAACTTAGAAAAAATACACAACCAAAGCAATCTTAGGTGAAATGTGTCCCCACCTTTTTCTGAACGATTGTCAGGGATGTTTTTTGGGGGGAAGGTGTCAAAAAAATCAAGATGGCGCCACATCTGTGCAATGGCGACCCTGCCTCATTGATGGCCGGCATTCTAGCTTTACAAAGCAGAAACCCGAGATTTCAAAGGATCTAAACTCTCGCCATCTTTTCTTGGATCACTGGCGTTTGAAAGGTCCGGGGAGAGGGATTCTCTTGAACTTGGGGCAGAAAGAAGAACGAGATTCCGGATTTGCGCTAGTTCTGCGCATCTTTAAGGAAGCTCTGAGATTTTTTTCTTTAGTCGGTTTGGTATTGTGCGTTGTGAAAGCGTTGTGTTGCGTTGTGTTTCAATAGGATCTAAGGACCGGGGAAACTTTTTTTTTTTTTAAATGATGCGCTTTGGAAGGACAACTGGGGGAAAACGATTCCCTGGCGGGACCCTTCCCGGGTTGACTCCAGGCTGGCCTCTGGGCGCAACGCCCTCCCGCTCGCCCCTTCCTGGGGACGGCCACGAAGGAGACAATTCGGCCCGGAATGTTGTATCTACATATCTAGGAAACAACCAAACATTAAAAAAATCTAGGGATCGGATCAATACCCGTATATTCTGTACAGGTACTTTCTCTTGGCTGCTTGCATGAGTTTCAAGCTACTGAATCCATCTGTCCCTCCATCTTCGGTCTGTCTGCCTAGTTACCTCGGGTTTTATATGTTTTAAGTTGTGAATTTGCAGTGTTGTTTTTAATATTTGTAAGCCACCCGGAGTCAATTGGGAGTAAGTTGGGAAGCGATATAAAAGAATAAGTAGCCTCTCTCTCTCTCCCTCCCTCATCTCCTTCCTTCCTCCCTCCCTTCCCTCCATCTCCTCCCTTCCTCTCTCCCTCATTTTCCTTCCCTCCCTCCCTCTCCTCCCTTCCTTCCTCTCTCCCTCATTTTCTTTCCTTCCTTCCCTCAACTCCTTCCTTTCTTCCCTTCCTCCCTTCCTCTCTCCCTCATTTTCCTTCCTTCCCTCCCTCAAATCCTTCCTACCTTTCTTCCCTCCCTCCCTCTCCTTCCTTCCTTCCCTCCCTCTCTTCCTTCCAACCTTTCCCTATAATATCTTTTCCATTTACATTATTTTTAATTGTGATGAGTTGGGACCGATTGCTCTCCCTCAGCCCAACCTTCCTCACAGGTTGATGACGGGTTCATGATCCCGAATCGAAAGATGTGATATCGATCTAATTAAAAAGGAGCAAGTGGTTTGCTACTGCCTTTCTCCGGGATAAGTTTTCAACATCGCCTGCCCACCCCTGGATCTCCTGGTGGCCTCCCACCCAGTTTGGCTTCACAAGGCAAAAGGAGCTGACACTCTCCCTTTCCCCTCTGGAAAACGAAGAACCCCAGCCCAACCCGGCGCTTTCACGATATCAGAAATGCCCTCAAGGGGGAACGAGGCAAGTAAAGATAGACGCAGCCCTGGAAGTCCCTGGTGAGGAAAGGCAAGAAGGGGGGGGGGGAATTCCTTGCGGGGGGGGGAGTTTTGTCCCTGGAAGATGGCGGGATCGCTCTATCTACCAAAGATATCTGCAAAACATCTCAGCCAGCCAGTCAGCTGCTCGGAGTCGATCCGCCTCTGAATCTTAGCTTCGGAAGAGCGCTTGTTCTTCCGATAGAAAAAGAAGGGAGGAGACTCGGAAGAAAGCCTTGCGCTGGATCCACAGGCTGCGCCAAGCCACGATGGCCAGAGCCACGATGGCGAGGCCGTCAGCTCCGGCTCACAAAGCAGGGTTTTCTCATGCCGGCTCAGTCGGGGAGGATCCGGCAGCAAAAAGCAAGCCCAAGCCGACATGCTTTTTGCGCAATGTGTGGGACCAGCCAGATAAATCGACCAGGCCATCACCTCCTTACTCGCAAGTAAAAACGGTCCTCCGTGGGGTTTCTGCAACTCCATCCCTGTTGGCGTGGGGAGGGACGCTCATAGCAGGGCGTGCAAGAGCCTCGCTCGCTCGCTCCCTTGACCGTCGTACCTTTCCCACGTGCTGGACGAGGCCCTCTTCTTAGATTCCGGAGTCTTTGCCCTCTGAGATCCGCCGCCGCGGGCCGGGCCAACGGAAGCCGCAGCCTTCTGGGTTTGGTAATCCGGAGAGAGACCGTCAAATCCGTCCCCAAATGCTTTTCCTTCTATTTAAACCCCGTTCACCTGTTCCCATGCATTTTGCACGTCTGCTGAGATCGTGTGGATCACGATACAGGGCGGCAAACTGACCAGAGGAGCTGGGCTATCCCAGCACAAAATTAAGAGTCGTGTGAATGTGCGCGGGGTTCGAGGCTGCAGGACCTCTTTGAAGGGAGACAGTTGCAAAAAACTCGGCTTTCTGGGAGTGTTGGGCGCTGGGGTCCCGCCAAGCAAGAGGCCCCGCGGCGGGTGGGGGCGCTCAGGTGATGCAGGAACCGAAAAAGCCCGGTGAATGTCGCGTGGGATTTCGTTCGCGTCCGCAACCCCCCCCCCCCGTCGCTTTAGGAGAGCATCCGATAAGATTGACCTCATGAAGTCGGTAAAGACCAATCAAATAGCTGCTCTCCCTCCCCCCAAAAGAGAGTCTGCCCGATTTGGGGCGACACAACTGCATAATTAAGCCAAAAATGGTGCTGGTTGGGGATGTATTCATTCAAGGAGTTCCGGTCTTAAGGGAGAAGCCCCATCTTTAAAAGCCTTAATAAGGAATGATGTGGTTTTAATGGGGTTGCGGCTGGGCTACCTCTTTTAGCCAACGAGGGACAAGGTGCATCTCTTTTTTCCTCTCATCTTTCCCCCTCTTTTTCCCTTATTTTTTGCTCTATTTTTATTTATTTTTTCCTCTACCTTTTCTTCTATTTTTATTATTTTCCTCCATTTCTCCTCTATTCTTCCTCTGTTCTTCTTTATTATTATTCTTCCTCTTCTTCCTCTATTATTCTTTTCTTCTATTTTCCTCTTGAGGTGTTTTGAAGACATCGGCCCCTTTTTGCCCACGTGTGTGCCGTTCCTCGTGTGAACGAACTTTTCGCTCCCTTCCCAGCCCCGCAGCTCGCCCCCTTCCCCCCAAAGGAGGCAGCTAACCTGAGAGACTCCGCGCTTTCCGAAATCCTCGGATTGCCTTCTCTTCCTTCCTTGTAGAGAAAAGCACATCCATAAAAGAAAAGGGCAACATTTAACCGTACTTATTTGCAAACCGCCCATCTCACCCAAATGCTTCTGGGCGGCTTACCATAAATATATTAAAAGGAAATCGAAATCGTCGTGAATATCGCCTGAGCGATCCCTGGAAGTGGGAGGGGGAACCTCATTCCGCAACCCAAACGGACTGCTCGGGCAACGAATTGTTGGGCTCTTCTTTCCCATCCGAATTTAAACGAAACAAAATCGTCGTTAGGCGCGATTCATCACTTGCGAAGCCTGATTTTCCTTGCAATCCCTTCTGAGGGACTGGAAGAAAATGCTTCGCTCAGAAGCAAAGCCCAGGAAAGACTCGCGTGTCCGTTCTCACAATGCGCAGAGCCGGACTCAGTTCCGATTTGGGCAAGTTGAGTGGAAACCCCTGGCATTATGGCTGAACGGAATCGGTCCTCTGGAACCGCTTTCACCGACTACCACGTAGATACAATATATGTGATCTGCTGTATAACTAGCCTTGGATTTCCTATCTATCTATCTATCTATCTATCTATCTATCTATCTATCTATCTATCCGAAATACCACTTACCCATCATCACAAAATCTCCAGAATTGTAAAGCCTACAAACTTGAAATTTGGCACATATGCTCCTCTTGGCTTCTAGGTGCTCACTATGAAAGGATTTTTAAAAATGACCACCAGAGCCTTAGTATTGTGTGTATTATTATTATTATTATTATTAACACGCTCTGATGGTAAGGAGTTCTACTCCCCCTTCCCACCTGAAAAGAAATCTGTTCCAAATGCAAAACACAAACAGAGGAGTTTTTTTCAGTTTTAGTTTCACAGCACCAAGGAGCTTTAGTACAGAACAGTTGAGCTAAGCCACACCCAGGCTCCCTGCTGTCTCCTTGCTCACACAGCAAACACTCTTTCAGTTTCCAAACAGCCCTCAACTCTCTCACACACTGACAGGACGCTAGCCAGATGTATACCGATGGATGCTGGTTGGCAGAGGCAAAATCTTTTCCCCTTATTTTCCACCCCAAAAACTAAGCCTGACCATATAGTTTCCTAGCGAAGCACGGGTATCGAGCTAGTATATTAATGCTCTCCTGCTTCCTAACTCTAATCCCAAACAAGATTATTAGTTGCAGTAACCGGGTGATTTAGGAGAGGAGAATGCAGTGGTTTTTCACTGACTTAGTTGTGTGAACGCGGCCAGTTTTCTTTTGGGAACTAAACCAGAGGTGCTTTTTCCGGAAGGCGCGCGATCTTCCGAACGGATCTCCCGGCCGGGGCCTGGATCGACATTTCCCCTTCCTTCGGCTGCTGTGGGGTCGTTACAGAAACAGTGCAGGCCACCGGACCATTTTCTCCACTCCAGCCTTGGTTTGTGGGAAGAGAGTCCGGAGAACTCGGCTGCGGCTGTTTGCTGGGCGAGAGCGTTTAAAACACGCGACGGGGTGCGGTGCGAACCCGCAAAATATTTAAAGCCTGATTTGGAGATAATACCGATGGATCTTTTTAACAGATTAACAGAGTTGGAAGGGACCTTGTAGGTCATCTAGTAGTCCATCCCCCTTTCCCAGCCAAGCAGGAGACCCTAACTAAATCATTGCGAACAGATGGCAGTCCAGACTCTTCCTGAAAGTCATCTTAAAAATAAAATAAATTTAAAAAAACCTCTATGGTCTCAAATTGACTTGCAATCCATTGGAATACACAGAACTACCCAGAACTCTTAGGAATTAAAAAATAATAATAACCCGAGGTAGAAAGAGAGACATTTGATCCAAATTCTCCCACCAGGCGTTCTTTCTGGTCCAATTCCAACCGACTTTATTTAAAAAGAAAAAAAAAAAAGGGGGGGGGTTGGTCTTTTTTTGCCACGTGTGAATGTCCCAGGCAAGCGCTTTCTGAGCCCGCTAGTCAGCTGCTTGGGGATGATGGGGCGCGAAGTCGAGGATCTGGACTGCCACGGAGCGAGCTGACTGATGCCTGACTCCGGCTTCAGCTCCTGGTGGAAAGAGGGCATTCCCTTTCCCACTTCGCGTTCGTTTTTTGTTTTTCCCTTTCTTTTTTTGCAAGGTCTGGAGGGGCCATTTTACTCGAAAGGACCCTCCCCCATCATCTGACTGAACAGATCAGGGGAAACGCATTTTGTGCGCGCCTCACCTGCGCCAGGCAGACCCAAGCCAGACTGTCAACTTCGCCTTGCAGAGGCGGCGCTTGCAGCGAGGAGGGAAAGGGAGCGCGCGGGGGGGGGGGGGAGAGTAGCTTTACAGATAATCAGAGTTGGAAGGGACCCTGTAGATCATCTAGTCCAACCCCATCTTCCAAGCAGGAGACCTTACACCGTTTCTGACAAGTGGCAGTCCAATCTCTTCTTGAAAGTCTCAAGCGATGGGGTCTTTGATTCTGTTGTGATCTGATACGATCGGGAGATCTGCAGCTCTGCCATCAGGGGAGATTCTCCCGCCCCCCCCTTCCACGCTCCCACCCCGGAATCCGTAGCTGGATTTTACTGAACTATAGAATAACGACCGGTTTCTCTTTCCCACGGGCGGACCTTCCCCTCTTGAAACCCCGGTTCATCCCGGAGCACTGAGAGTAGGATTCTGCCGGAGGGATTGAGCCCCTGCCCGTTTGGATAAGGCGCAAGGCGTCAAAGCCATCGTCCAGAAGTGTCCCATCCTTTTCTTCTGGGGGCATGGTTTATATAGGGAGGGCAAAAAAAGAAAACAAAAATGCACGCATGCCCTGAAACAACGCGAAACCCTGACTCTGTCAGGAGGATGGTTCTCCACGTTTGTGTCCGATTTACACAACGCGAGGATCGTGGGGGAAGAAGCCGCCTGGAAAAGTTTGGTTAAGGAGTTGGCCGGGTTTTGCCCGTTTGCAGGACTTGCCCAGCCCCCTTCTCTGCATTTAGGGTTCAGTCAAAAGCAGAAACTTGGGGGGGGGGGGGGGGGAACAACCCCCCCAAACGGGGGGGGTTTCGCCCCCCCCCCCCCGGGGGCCCCCCGGGCGCCCGCGCCCCCCCCGGGGGGGGGGCCGGGGGGGGGGGGGGGGGGGGGGGGGGGGTCGCGCGACAGCGGCTCGCCCAATGACAGCCGCGGCCCAGAGAGAGAGAGAGAGAGAGAGAGAGAGAGAGAGAGAGAGAGAGAGAAGGCGAGCTGCGGGAGCGCGCTCGGGCTCGCACCGCCACTCTGCCCTCCGTTGCTTTGGCTGCCCCTCCGGGCGGGAGAAGCCAGGCAGCCGCGCGCCTCCCGCAGCCCCCGCTGCCAGATGCCGCAGGCGGCGGCGGGGGCCCGGCAGCTCCCGGCCAGGCCCTAGAGGCGGCCCCGCCAGCAGCCGACCTGCCTGCCTGCCTGCCTGCCTTGCGCCGTTGCTCCTCGCCCGCCTTCCTGGAGGAGGAGGAGGAGGAGGAGGAGGACCTGGAGCCCGCCGGCGGGGCACCCCGGCCCGAGGAAGACTCCGCCGGCACCCGGCCGCCCCACCATGCTCCTGCTCTCCCCTCGCCACCGCCGCCGCCTCTTCCTCGCCGTCTATTACCCGCAGCTCTTCCTCCTCTTGACCAGCGGCAGCTACTTGTGAGTCGGCGGCGCGCCTGTCGGTGGGTGGGGGGGTTGAGGGGCTGGAAAGGGGGAGAACATGGGGTAAAAGGGGAACCCACCGCTTCACCCGCATCAGGCATGTGAGGAGAGGGAGCGGGACGGAGGCAAGTTGGACGGGGCTCCCCTTCTAGAGGGGCTACAGCGGGAGCGGCGTGCGGGGGTTGATGCTTTCCCCCCTTCCCGCTTGAGCAGGGGGTTGGACTAGATGATCTCCAAGGTCTCTTTCCACCCTGTCATTCTATGTTCTGTGTTCCCCCCATGCTTCAATTCCCCCTCCCTCCCAGTTCCCACCGTCGGCGGAGAGGGGGTCCCGGCCAGCAGGTGTCCCCGAGCGGAGGCAACGGGTGCCGGGCTCTTGAAGGGACCTTTCCGTGGACTTGGGCCTCGCCTGCCGTCTCCTTTCCGCCAAGTAGGCGCAGCCACCGGGGTTTGGAGCATCAGGGCCTTTGCCGGCCGGCTCCTCGCCTCTGCTAGCCTCGGGACGGTGTTGCTCGCGTGCGCAGGTGGAGGCCGGCTTGGCCTCGGTCAACGGGAGGCTCCAGAGTCCGGCCGGGGACCCCTCTGGAAAGGAGGGGAGGCGCTCCGGGTTGAGTCCGTCCCGGGTTGCCTCGGGGGTGGGTGGGTTGCGGGATGCGGGAGACGCGCAAAGTTTCCTCGCGCGGCTTTCACGGTTCTTGCTTGAGGCCATTGGCTGGATTCGCGCAACTTTGCATTCGCGGGGAGGCGAAATCCTAGATTCTCGGGGAGGCCAAACCGTGGGGTGGGGGTGGGGTGGGGGCTTACCCGCCTTAGCAGGTGGCAAGGATTCATCGGGTCTGCGGCTTCCCGCCTCACCTGGCTCGGTGGGTTGTGTGAACGGCACAAGGGAACCGTGAGCAGCAAGGATCGGCTTGGCAACCCCCGCGCGGAGAAGTCTGGGCAGCAACGAAACGGCACGAACCCGGCCAGATTACCCCACACCCCCCCTCGGGCACTTCTCCGGCGAACCGAGGTGGAAGATGCGCACCTCCGCGTGGGAATTTCGCGAGCGTGGGTGGGTGGGGGTTCCTTGCGGGGCTTCATTCGCGGCTGAGTTTCGCTGAGGGTGCGCAGCGTCGCCCGTTCTCTTCTCTCATCGTTTTCTCCTGCTGGAATCCACCCGTCTTGCGTCTTTTTCCAGCCCGGCCTCTTTCTCCTCCTAAATGAAACGCATATGCCTCGGAGCGAGCAGCTGGCTTCGAGAGTCCCGCGCCGGGTTCGCACTGGGTAGCGGGCTCCTTGCAAATCGGCGCTTAACGATGCCAGAGCTCCCGACGCCCTGCTCTCCCCCCCCCCCCAGGGGTGGGGGCTTCTTGTAGGAATTGGGGAGAGGGGTATTGCATTAATCTGGAAAGGGAGCCTTCCCTGCCCCCCCCCCCTCTTCCTCCTCAAGATAACCCTGCCCGTATTTTCTTGAAAAAACTGGAAGGAAATTGCTATCCTTCTCCAGTTTTCCTTGCTATAAATAGCTAGCCTCGTCTTGAAACAAAAGTTTTCTCCACCGCAGGCCAGATGCTGGTGGTTTTCCTTGCAGTGTGACATAATTATAAGGTCCAGAGGCAAAAGCTATGGAAGTAGAATAATAATCCCAAAGCAGCTTTTATTTCGAGCAAAATTTCGGGGGATGGTTGGCTCTGGAGCCCGGATTTTCTGGACCTGCATCAGTTGGTGGTGGGCAGACTAATCCCCCCACCCCCACCCCCTTGTCTCATCTCTTTTCTGCAGTGGACCTGGCGCTGATGGTCCCTAACAGCTTGGCAAGAGTCCAACCCCCCCCCCCCCCCCCCCAAAAAAAAAAAAAAAGACTTGAGATGCATTGCTAGATGCTCCTGACCTCATTGCAAGGAGAACGGGAGGGAGGTAGACCCAGGGAGCACCTGCTGCTTTCAGGTAGAGAGTTCCAGGTAGAAACTCTGTGGTTTCTTCCCCTAACCCCAAACACTTTAACCTCAGATTGTCTCTGTTGCACCGTTCCTAAGAGGTCTATTAGGAGTGTGCATAAGCGCCCCTTATAGACTTAATGTTCCCTTTCATCCCCTTAATATCCATTTCTAGTATTCATAATCATGCTTATTCTTATATATATTATCAAATGCATGCTTGACAAAATAAATTTATATTGCCTGCTTCCTAGGGTACATTGATTGCTTATTGTACCCTATGATTATGATCTAGTGTTGTATCTGATGATTCTTGACTCTTGACAAATGTATCTTTTCCTTTATGTACACTGAGAGCATTTGCACCAAGACAAATTCCTTGTGTGTCCGATAACACTTGGCCAATAAAGAATTCTGTCTGTCTGTCTATCTATCTATCTATCTATCTATCTATCTATCTATCTATCTATCTATCTATCTATCTATCTATCTATCATCTATAAATACATATTTTTTTTTAAAAAAACTTAAGCCCTGTGTGTGTTTGTGTGTGTGTCATCCCATCCATCTTGGAAAACTTATGAACCACTTGGGTTACTTTTCTTAGCAATGGAAAGCAAGGCGAATGTTCAGTGTCCCAGCTCAACCAATCTTACTGGGTTTCCCTACTACTCTGTCCCTGCTTAGCTTTTCAAGGTCAGGCAAATCCATCTGGATGCCACCTAGCTGGACATTTTGTGGATTTTTGTAAAAAGGGAGGCTCTGATTCAAGTTTCAAGGACAGGGGTGACTGTCAACACACACACACATGAATAATGGAAAGAAATCCATAAACATTCTTCCAGTTCAAAGCAGTGGACTTTACAAAGTTCTAGCAGGGATTTGCAAAGGTTTTCTTGCGCAAGGGGATGAAGGCCACACACCCCAAAGTAGCTGATCGATCCTAGGTTCTCTTTTGGAGACCGTGTGGGAATCTTAAGGGGTGAAATAGACGCCTTCCATCCCTCAAAGCTTAAAGGCAACATTTTATTCCTAAAGATCTCAAATAAAAGTAGAACATAAGAAAGGCTAGACTTTTGGGTTGTAGCCACTGTGTGGAAGCCCCCTTCAGATGCAAACAAGCAAATAAACCAAGATGCTGGGACGGACTGTTTAACATCCCTCTCAAACAGTGTGAACTTCCTTTTTCAGGAACATCCGTTGACGGGGTGTTTGCTTTGGGCAAATGGCTGATTAGAAAGAGTAGAAGAAACACCAGGTAGACCATCAGTCCATTCAGTGGCACCAAAGTGTGCCATGGCATTGTTGTTCAACAACATCCTGACCCATGTGATTCCATCAAGGCTTTTACCAAGATGCTGTGCCCACAGAGCCTCTGGGTGGTGGCAGAAGATGAAGGCTTCTGTGAAGTCTTGTGAGCCAGGATTCAAGATGAAGAATGAATTCTTTATTGGCCAAGTGTAATTAAACACACAAGGAATTTGTCTTGGTGCAAATGCTCTCAGTGAACATAAAAGAAAAGATACATTCATCAAGAGTCAAGAATCATCAGGGACAACACTTAATAATAGTCATAGGGTACAATAAGCAATCAAGTCATACTAGGAAACAGTCAATATAAATCATAAGGGTACAAGTGACAAAGTTACAGTCATATAGTCATAAGTGGGAGGAGATGGGTGATAGGAACAATGGGAAGATTAATAGCAATAGTAATGCAGATTTTGCAAATAGTTGGACAGTGCTGAGTGAATTATTTGTTTAACAGAGTGGTCGGGTTCTTGTGTCTCATTCTGGTGTGCAGTGCTCTATTTAGCGTCGTTTTGAGGGTTGGAGTTGATCTGCTGTCTCCCCAGTGATGGCTACTGGCAAATTTCTGTGACCCTAAGCAAAGTTGTCATTGGTATGTGTGTGTGTCCATGGAAGATCATTTTTGCCACTCCTGAGCTGATATATTTCATGTTATTCTCAGGTCACCTGAGCTATTCTGTAGCAGCAAACGTCTGCTTCACTGTAATTCATACATGGAACTGAACAGCAACATGATGTTCTCATGTTACCTTTATATATTTCCTATTTCACCCAGGCTTCCAGAAAAGCCTTTTAAAGTGATGTGAGTAGCAATTGGATTCAATGGGTGTGAATTCTCAATTTTTTCTGTGGAAAAAACATGGAAACAATGGTCCCATTTTTTTCCACCTTCCCTGACCACAGTTACTCTTTTGGCCCTGACATTTATACCCTAAAATATGCTACTTTCTGTACCCCACCCTGGGAACTTTTAGGGCTGATGAGTGAAGCTAACATGTCAATTTTACCCAAATCTATTTAGCACGTTTAGCTCATGCACGTCAAGTTTCCAAGTTTCCTCAATAATCAGTGCCCAATAAGGACAAAAATACAATTCAGATTTTTTTGAGGTAGGGATACAGGAATGGCTTTTGTAATGAGCCATTTAAGTGCTACAAATGTCTAAGGAGACTCTCAGGTCGTGGTTGTCCTCCAAGGTGCTTTATCCAGAGGAAACTGGACTTTCTTGTTTTTTCTTTGAAGACATTTCGCTTCTTCATCTAAGAAGCTTTTCAGCTCTGAAGTTGCCTCTTGAAAAAAAAAAAAAAAGCACCTTTGGGACATTTAGATGCTAGTAATTTTTTTACTCAGTTTTGGTTAATTCACTCCTGAAATTAACGATGCTACGGCAAGGTGATGACCTTGCACAATCAGAGAAAAGGCCTGGCAAATCTTGTAGATTGCCCATAGATGCCATTAAGTATGGCATTCTATGAGTGACAGGCTATATACATGCATTGCTGGGCTTTAACATCGCCCATCAAAATAAATTTCAATTAAATATTCTATATCTTATTTGAGGCTGATGGTGCTTTTAGCTGGTTAGTGGACGTAAGTTTTTTACAAGCAATGTAGTTTTTCAAAATAAGTGTGGAAATGAAAAATATTATTTTTATGCTTAAAAAATGAACTTATCCTTAGAAGTGGGAAAACCTGGAGGTTATAAAGAGAAGAATTTTTTAAATTATTTTATTTTATTTTTTATTTTAATTTATAAAAATAAGAAAAATCTTCTTATAAAGAAGAAATTTGTACACCCATGAGGATCACACACATCCTGCAAGCAGAAAGCAGAAAGGTGAGATGTTTTGCTATTTGTCAAGTCCATCAATTCTTCCAAAATGAAATCTTATCATTCTTGGGGGAGTGGGAAGTGGCTTCTGAAAAATAAGAAACAGGTATTTATCAAAGATGTCTGGAAAAGATGATTTCTTTGGGTAATTGGGTGATTGTTGAATATTTCTTCTAGGGGGTTTTGGTTCCTCATAATCAGCCAGAATCCAGTTTCTTCTTACCTAAACTCATTATTCCATGTCCTACAAGTTGAAACCCTCCTCCCCTGGTGTGTGTGTGTGTGTGTGTGTGTATGTGTCAGAATGAGAATGAGAGTGAGAGAAAGAGAGAGACAGAGAGATTGTGAGAAATAGAGAGAGAGAGACAGAAAAAGAGAGAGAGAGAGACTGAGGCAGAGAGAGAAAGAGACAGAAAGAGGGGGGGAGAGAGAGAGAAGGACTTGTGAAGACAAAATGTTGTGTCCAACACCTTTCTTTTTTCTTTATAGGACTTATTTTCTTGTCCCTTGACCCTTGTTCCTTTCTTTGGGTCTGTTCCAATTCCTCTGGTTCCTTCTTAACTAACAGCAATGTCCAGAACTGGACACAGGATTTAAAAATGTCCTCTGATCAAAGATGTGTCTTCACTTTACATGCATTTTTTTGTGACATGTCAATTACTGAATTAGTTACGGATCGCATGGACATGTTCAGCCCAGGAAGGTGTCAATCCTGGTTTCTAATCTCCACGTTCATTCAGATAAGTCCTTCATATCCAGAGAGAGCTTTCTTTCTTTCTTTCTTTCTTTCTTTCTTTCTTTCTTTCTTTCTTTCTTTCTTTCTTTCTTTCTTTCTTTCTTTCTTTCTTTCTCTTTCTTTGTTTCTCTCTCTCTCTCTCTCTCTCTCTCTCTCTCTCTCTCTCTCTCTCT
>BLBF01000022.1:6315464-6338361 GCA_015471245.1 Laticauda colubrina | reverse complement strand
CTCTCTCTCTCTCTCTCTCTCTCTCTCTCTCTCTCTCTCTCTCTCTCGATCAGAACTGCAACCACAAAACCGTAGAATTCACCTGGAAAGAAAAATATAAGCTAAATATTTTTCTGGTTTAATTATCCAACCTTAGAAACACAAAGCTTATTTAATATGATCTGTTTATCCATACTTTATTTTAAAAACTTTATGAGATGTATTTAACCTTTGCATTGCACTGAATATAAACATTCCAGCAGGAGTAGTTGAATTAATGCAATATATTTTTACAAAGCACACGGTTCCATTCTGAAAACTGATGCAATTCTTTGGCCTAGATTTCTCATACATTATTTCCATGTCTAATGGAAAGTACCCTACTGAATTTGTGGTGTGTGTATGTATATGTGTTGTGGGCAACTGTACTTTTCCTGGTTAACTAATGGTAACCTTTGAAGATTAAAACTTGGCAGAAACTCCCTGTTTCCTTTTCAGGGTCTTTTTCTGAGAGAAATGTAGTTTCTGAAAGGAAACAAAGGCTTCTCCAGTTGTTAGACAGAAAACTTGAATGGGTTTGCAACTTGTTTTTATTTGTATTTTTCTAGTCATTCTGTGCTTTTTTTTAATCTACACAAGAAAGCTAATGTGTAATTTTTGATTAATAAATGATGATGTAATAATATATTTTCTTTGGGACTGATTCTTTTTTGCTTATTGTTACAGCACACTGCTTTATGAATAGGCTAATTATTTTTAAATTTGAGACCCTAGGTTATTATAAGACAGAATGGTTTGGTGGTGAAGGTTTGAATAAGGAGATCCTAGGAATAAGGAGATCCAGGTTTGAAACTACCCTCCCTCACAGAAATTCCTTGGGGGACTTTGGGCCTTCTCTCAGGTCAGTTTACCTCATGGGGCTGTTGTTCTGGGAAAGGAGAAGAGAGACTACAGATAGTCCTCAATGTATGACTGTAATTCGGACCAGATGTTCTGTTGCTAGGCAACACTGTTAAGTGAATCACACCCAATTTATGAGCTTTTTGCCATGGTTAAGTGAATCACTGCTGTTGTTAAGTGAGTCATGGACAGTTTCAAAATTTTTACTGCCAGTTCTGTGGGTGTGGCTTGGTGGGCATGACAGGGGAAGGTTACTGCAAAATCCCATTCCCTCCCCACCCCAATAACCTGCTTCCCAGCTCCGTTCTCCCATGCAGGGCAACCAAGGGAGACCCAGACGATCAGCTGGGACTCAATGGGAGGCAGAGAATAGAAGGGGTGTGGGGCTGGTCAGAGGTGGGATTTGCCGGTTCTCTGAATTACTCAAAATTTCTGCTACCGGTTGTCCAGAACTGGTCAGAACCTGCTGAAGACCACCTCTGGTCATGCAGTAGTAAGCGATTCTGGCTTTTCCCATTGACTTTGCTTTTTGGAAGCTACTGGAAAGGTTGAAAGCAGGATCACATGACCTGAGGACGGTGCAACTGTTGTCGATACACATCAGCGAGCAAGCACCTAAATTCTGATTACTTGACCAAGGGGATGCTGTAATGGCCATAAAGTCACTTTTTTCAATTCTGTTATAACTTTCAACAGTCACTAAATGAATGATTTTCTGCTATTTCAGCTCTGGGAAGAATAGCCTGACTAATAAACATCAGCTCTAATATAAGATAAAGGTTCCCTGTGAGAGGTGTGTCTTAACTCATAGGGCTAGTCATTTCCGGCTCTAGGGGGCAGTGCCCATCTCCGTTACAAAGCCGAAAAGCTAGCGCCATCTGAAGATGTCTCCGTGGTCATGGGGCCGGCATGACTAAACACCGAAGACGCACAGAACGCTGTTCCCTTCCCACCAAAGGGGTCCCTATTTTTCTACTTGCATTTTTACCTGCTTTCGAACTGCTAGGTTGGCAGAAGCTGGGACAAGTAATGGGAGCTCACTCCATTACACGGCGCTAGGGATTCGAACCGCTGAACTGCTGACCTTTCTAAATGACAAGCTCAGCGTCTTTGCCACTGAGCCACTGCATCCCTCCAGCTCTAATATAGATGTACATAAAAATACATAGTATAAAAAGGAATTCAGTGCAGCCTTCCTGGAGAGATGAAATATTAAATGTTTGATGAATATTAATGGATGCTTGCAGGAGTGTCCACTAAACATGGCCCACAAAAATTGAGATGTTGACTACATTTTGCAATCCAAGCTCAGACAATTTCTTGTGCATGACTCAGATGCCTCAGGAAGTTCATATGATACAATTGCACGGATTTTTTTTCAAATTCTGCCAATAATGTTGTGCATTAATATTATACAGTGAGAGGTGTGTCTTAACTCACAGAAATCTATGAAGGATGAGCGCTACCGAAACCCATCAATCTAATGAGCTGTTTTCTTTAGTTACGTTATCCTAATGTATGTAGCACACAACTTTCTCTCTGTTTCTCTACGCTGTTTGCCTCGGAATGAGGAACAGGTGGCCCATTTTATCCTTATCTTCTACAAAATGTAAATTTAACTTTGCTTGCACACATGAACTTAAAGCCAGGAAGGAATTTTGCTTCCTTCATTAACGGGGAATGATCAGCACGCTTAGGAATTCACAGGCAACATAAAATGATATTTTGTGATTTAGCGAGAATTGAGAAATCCCTGCCCTCCAAGTTTGATCAAAATGCTGAAAGAGAAGGGAAGGAAAGAGAGGGGCACTTTGAGAGCATAGGGAGGTGGGTCCAAAATGTCAAGATGGTGGCCATGATGGCATGCTCAAAACACCCCGCCCCTTTTCCGGCATGCTTACAAAAAAGGTGAAGCATTAATGCACAATATTATAGGCAGAATAAAAAGTTGGGGCCAGAAGGCTTGCAAGAAATGCAGGTGGGACCCAAAACCAAACAGTGAATCTGTGCATATCGCCAAAGGCAATTGCACAGGTGTAAGATAGGAATATATTCGATCCACGTCAATTCCTTGTCATATCCCGCTCAACAAATAATTAAACATTTGATGGATGGATGTTAGGTTCTAAGCAGCAGGAAATGGACCATTATTTAACAACTCAGTTGCGAGTTTCTTAGCTAAAGTTATTAAATGGCTACTTGGTGCCCACCTCTCAACCTGAATCAACATTCATGAGCTGATGGATGTTGCATTGGTTAGTCAACTTGGTCTAGCATAAGATTTGTTTTTTAAAGTTACAAATAAGTAATTAATTAATCTGTTGTATTTCTGTCTGAGCAGACACGCCCACTGCACTCAGAAAGATCCGTCAGTAGATCTCATGGACATTTCTTTCTTTTGCATGTGGTCATGCATGCACACACATACACACAAACACACACATACTCCGCTTTTGATCTCCCTTTGGAGATTAATTTGGCCCAGCTTTTTATTGTCATGGGGACAGCTCTGGTAACTGCAGTTTCAATCACATTAACAAAAGGCAACATTACAGACTTTTTTTTAAAAAAAAAATCAAATTGTAAAGGTGAATATTTCTAAGAAATTTGGGCACGCTTCATAAACATTTGTTCTCCTTGCAAATTTCATACGATTGCAGCAAACAGTTCATTTATGCTTGCTGGTCTTTTGTGAGGTGCTGTGAGAATAGATCTCTGTTTTTCTAACTCCAGAGAATTAAAGTGGATTGCCTCTGAAGTGATCAGAGCTGGATGAGATTATTGTTGGATTACATATTAGAATAGAATTGGAAGGGGCCTTGGAGGTCTTCTAGTCCAGCCCCTTGCTCAAGCAGGAGAACCTGTACTATTTCAGATAAGTGGCTGTCCAGTCTCTTAAAAACCTCCAGTGATGGAGCATCCATGTTTTCTAAACACAAGCTGTTCCACTGGTTAATTGTGCCCACCGTGAGGAAATTTCTCATTAATTTGAGGTTGCTTCCCTGTTTGGTTGGTTTCCAGGCATTGCTTCTTGCCCTGCCCACTGGTGCTTTGGAGAATAATTTGACCCCCTCTTCTTTGTGGCAGCTTCTCAAATACTGGAATACTGCTATCATGTCACTCCAAATTCTTTTTTTCTTTAGACTAGCCAAACCCAAACCCTGCAGCCGTTCTTCATATGTTTTAGTCTCCAGGCCTTTGATCATTTTAGTTGCTCTTCTCTGAATGTTTTCCAAGGCCTCAACAACATCTTTTTTGTAGTATGGTGACCAAAATTGGTTACAGTATTCCAGGTGTGGTTTTTACTAGGGTTTTATTAGATTATTAGACATCCTTGGATTATTTTTAGATTGTTCTTGGAGTAGATCAAGTCTTGGATGAAATTTCCCGAGTGTTGGACTGGGGCTCCCTCAACTAGAATGGCTCCACTAGACAAGGCCCCTCATTTATATTTCTTTTGGGGGGCATTTAGGATTCTAATTTTCCTAAGGATTTCATGAGCTGAATCTCTGCAAATAGTAACTACACTGCAAAGTATTCCATAAATCCGGCAAATCACCTACAGAAATAAATTTGTTGGATGCTTAACAAATCCGGTTTTGATGCCTTGAGCCAGACCAGGATTAACAATAACGCAGGGATGGGGCCAGGACCATCTGGGAGTAGAGTGCTGCCTTTGGAGTCTGGCAGCAGTGAAGTAGAGGACCTAGGGGAGCCTGTTCCCAGTGTGCATGTGCGCAGAGCTGCTGGAAGACTTGAGCAGCTGAAGAGAAGGGGTGACTTGGGAGTAAGGATGGGAGGTGATTGCCCCTCCCATAAGGGATAAAAGTCAGACCTCAGTGATGAAAAACTTTGCAGGAAGCAAAGTAGTTCAATAGATCCTGAGTCCTCCTTGAAGCTCTGTGTACTCTGGTTGTTTTTTTTTCTGGTACTTCAGTTGGTTTCTGTTATAATCAACTGGATACTTCTGTTTTTTGGCAGCATTCCACAGCACTGAAAGGCAAGTGCTTGGGGAGCTGTTTAAGATTAGTTTTGGCTGGGAATGAAAGTAATTCCTAGCATTGCAATAAAATAGGTTTTGCTTTTAAAACAGGTTTGTGTTTAATTACGTTTGACGAAGCCTGGGTCAGAACATTAGCATTGAAGTGAGATTCAAGTAAAGCAATTGGAGAGAATTTGAAGGAGGGCAGAAATGTTTTCCTTCCTCCTCTGTTGTATCTCAGTCAGATATAAGATTCCAAGGAGAAAAGCGAGTGTTTGGAAACGTGTTAGCTAAGACATAATTTAGCCCCTTCCTGTCATTTCTTTATCATATAATTTTCCCTGCTCACATGAAATTGTCATGCAAATAAACAACCGGAAGAGATATCTACATTTTGCAGAGTACATAATTCTAGGTATGGGAGTCCTGGGAAGGTATCGGAATTGGAGAGAAGAATGATTAGTTAATGCTTTAGTTTTTTTTCCCCTAGACAAGGCATTTTGTTTTATTTTGTTTTGTTTTATTTTTATTATTTATTTTATTTTAGTTATTTTATATATTTATACTTATGAATAAGTATATATTTATGGATTTATTTTAATGTTGTAAGCTGCCCAGAGTCATCTTGTGGCTACCTAAGCAGCAAACAAATTGAATAAATATAGATATTGATGTAGATAGATGAATGGATAGATAGAGATATGATAGATAGATGTAGATATAAATACATATATATGATAAATAGATATGATAGATAGGTGATAGATAGATAGATAGCTGTAGATAAGTAGATAGATAAGTAGATAGATATAGAGAGATATGATAGATATCGATAAGTAGATAGAATAGAATAGAATACTTTTATTGGCTAAGTTCAATTGGACACACAAGGAATTTGTCTTGGTGTAAATACTCTCAGTATACACAAAGAAAAGATACATTTATTAAGAATCAAGAATCATAATGTACAACACTTAATGATAGTCATAGGGTACAATCAACAATCAAATCATACTAGAAAACAGTCAATATAAATCGTAAGGATACAAGCGACAAAGTTACAGTCCTACAATCACAAGTAGGAGGGGATGGGTGATAAGAAGTGATGAGAAGATGAACAGTAATAGTAGTGTACACTTTGTAAATAGTTGAACAGTGTTGAGGGAATTATTTCTTTAGCAGAGTGATGGCTTTCAGGAAAAAAACTGTCCTTGTATCTAGTTGTTCTGGTGTGCAGGGCTCTATAGTGTCATTTTGAGGGAAGGAGTTGAAACAGTTTATGTCCGGGATGTGAGGATCTGTAGATATTTTTGCAGCCCTCTTTTTGACTCCTGAAGTATACAGGTCCTCAATGGAAGGCAGGTGAGTAGCCATTGTTTTTTCTGCAGTCTTAGTTACCCTCTGAAGTCTGTGTCTGTCCTGTTGGGTTGCAGAGCCAAACCAGACAATTATAGAGGTGCAGATGACAGACTCAATAATTCCTCTGTAGAACTGTAAGATATGGACAGATAGATCAATATGATAGATTGATAGATATAGATATAGATAAGTAGGTAAATAAGTAGATTGATATAGACAGATAGATATGATAGATAGATAGATATAGATAGGTAGATAGATAGATATGATAGGCAGACAAACAGACAGACAGACAGACAGACAGATGGGTTGTGAAATGCAGCCATCTCTGAATTGATGTCAGCTTGGTGCTAACTCAAAGCAGACTTTTGAGTTTTGTCCTTCAGTACAAAATCAAGAATAAGATTAGGTGAGGAAAGTTTATGGTAAACTTTGTCATTCACCCTTCTCCTTTCCTGTGTATACAAGAAAGGACAAGATATTAATCTGGACTCTGAATTGCGCCTGTGGAACATTTTATTCTCTTCATGAGTTCCACCACAAACAATGTCACCATTGTTGATTTGGAGAAGACCAGGCGCATTCCCCTGGGAGGCATCCTTTCCACACGTGCCCCTGGAATACTAGAAATATGGGGAAGAGTTGGAAGAAAAATGGTGATGTAATTTGGCCATTGACCATAGATTAATAAAAAAATAAATGAAAAGAAGGGAGGGATGGTGTTGCGGAGGTGCCTTTGGGGCTTAGAAAACTTTTGGATTCTCTGGAATTCATCACAAGTTACGTTTTCTTCTGTGAGAAAAAAAGAAGACTGGGAGGAGAGGTGTATGGCAGGGTTTAAAAGGGCTTAGCCTTGGGTGTGTTTGCCCGCAGGTAAGAAATGCAGATTTTTGACTCAGCCACTTCTGGACACTTAATCATGGAAGAATGCTAAATATTTCCTTACAGTTCAATCATGCATAGAGATTAGTTGAATAATATAATTACAAACTTCCTCATCTCCTGAGTTGACTGTGGCCTCTTTCACTTTTGGCCCTACCTCTTGCTGGGAATTATAGATAAGGAGCTCCCAGGGCAGGAGTGGGATTCAAATTTTTTAACAACCAGTTCTGTGGACGTAGCTTAGTTAGTGGGCGTGGCTTGGTGGTCATGTGATTGTCTGGGCCTGACTTGGTGGTCATGTGAATGGCTGGGTGTGGCTTGGTGGTCATGTGACTGGCTGGGTGTGGCCAACTCAATATCACTCGCATTGAGCCATGTATCTCTTCGCCTGGCCTCTCATGACTGTGGGGATGCTGCAACAGTCGTTAGTGTAAAAAATTGTCATAAGTCACTTTTTTCAGTGCCATTGTAACTTTGAATGGTCACTCCACACAAGCAAAGTACCAGCAAAGGAGAGGAAAAAACTCCAGAGAAGTTCCTGAGACAGGAAGTCTAGTCCTGCCAAGAATATAATAAGGGTTAATGGAGAGGCAGCTTCTGTAAGCAACACCAGAATGTTTCCTTCCTGCCTTCCTTACAGGATTAGGCCAGTAATTTCAGAGAACAACCGGTTCTCCAAACTGCTTAGAATATTAACAACCAGTTCTAGTGAATAGGTGCGAACTGGTAGAATCCTGTCTTTGAAAGCGTTCAGATGGATGAAACGTACAAGGGTGCCTGTGGGCGAGGGAGTCGAGCAACTCAAGATGGGTTGTTGCAGCAGCACTTGGGTAGCCCCAAATTTTAATTCCGTGTGTTGCATGCCCATAAAAGGAGGGGGGGCTTCTGGTCACATGCTTCCAGGTGCCATTTTATTTATTTATATGGTTACGACTCTGGATGGCATACAGCATGAGTGACAAAAACAAAATACAGGTAGTCCTTGATTTACAATAATTTGTTTAGTGACCGTTTAAAGTTATAATGGCACTGAAGAATTGTGACTTATGACTGTTGGTCATAGTTACGATCTTTGCATCATGTGATCAAAATTGCTTGGCAATAGCTTGGCAAAGTTGCTTGGCAACTGGTTCATATTTATTGTTGAGGTATTAAGATTTAAGAGCTCACCAGCAGCAGTATTAGCTGCAAGATGCTATAAGTCTGGCTGATGCAATTGAGAATGATTCAGCATAGCATGAGCATTTCCCTTTAAGACTGGGGATGGGTTCTATCCCTTTAAGAAGTGTTTCTACAAGAAGATAAACAATTTTATGCAATTTGGGTTTTTTTTTATCAATGGTTAGATGATAAAATACAATAATAGAGCATTAATATTATATATATGAAGAGTTTTTAGGATTGATTTGTTATGATTATATGATAAGTTATAAAATAAACTGTTTGAAGTATTGTTATCTCACAAAGCATGAATGATTAAAAGTATAGTCAGAAAAAGATTTTTTTATTTTATTTTTTTAGTAATATTAGAATATGGATTGACAATATGAGTGGTTATGCAATATAATTGTAATTGACACTATAAAATGAATGCACAAAACTGATGAACCAACCGATACACCGGAAGTATATATGAGAGTAGATGTTTTTAATGTTTCGTATGTTTGTCTGTTTGTAGAAAATTAATAAAAATTTATTTAAAAAAAAATAAGAAAAAAAAATAAGAAAAAAAAATATGATAATAAAAAAGAAGTGTTTCTATAAGAGGCAGCCATTAAAGGACACGGTTCTCTTGCTTTGTGTCCAGAATTCATTGCAGAAGTTTCTCTGTGTAGAATTAAGAAGAAATTTCCTTGTCAGGCATTTGCTGCTAAATGTCTAAGTCTCTGTGTACTGTGTTTTGCTTCTGGGTTGTCTCATAAAGGTAGTCACGTTGCAAACAATCTGACATTTATGAACATGACTGTGTCCCAAATTCAAGTGATCACCTTTTGAGAACTTCTGACAAGCAAAGTCAAAGGGGAAGCCAGGTTCATTTAACAGCTGGGTTACTAACTTACCAACTGCAGTGATTCACTTAACTATGGCAAGAAGGGTCATAAAAGGGGGCACATAAGAAATGTCTCATTTAACAACAGAAATTTTGGGCTCAGTGTGATCATAAGTTGAGGACTACCTGTAATAGAAAGCTACTTATAAACAAACATTCAGAAAAAATGGTTTACAATAGCAAACATATTATTCCTTCAGCTATCAATACTCATAGGAAATTATCTTAAAATCCCCTCTTTTTCCTTGTCTTTTCCTTTGTTTTTTCTTCCTGATTGACAGCTTTCCTTGTCTTTTCTCACTTGGTGCTGAAAGACCTCATTCAGTTGACGTATAGACATTTTATCATTCACGGTTTTAATTTTCCATCTTTCCCTGACTATCATCACAGCCTGTCAGAAAATCTTTCTCTTTCAAATGGTGACAATTTTTGGATGAATATTTGTGCTGAGTTCATTAGTGAAGAATAGATTTAGCTGCCCCATGATTCTGTGAGGTCGTTGGAAGATCTAGACTCAGTGGGTGAGGGTCTTCCAATGATTTGTTTGGGTCACTAAGACTGGGGATGTGAGGAGGAAACTATCCTGAGACAAATTGCCTCGATTATCAGATTTAAAATCACGTACTCCCAATTGGCCTAAAATTATGCGATTGAAAGATGACAATTTTGTCACCAAAATTCAATTAGTGTGATTTCACAATGGTGGAATATCACAAATCAGCAAGTGGGATGTTTGGGGGAGAGGATGAAATAAAGAAGGTCCAGATGAGGATGAAATAAAGAAGGTCCAGATGGTATGGCATGAAGGAGCTTGTAAAGGAAGTAAAAATGTCAGGCATGAAGAACCAGACTCCACTGTGCAGAGTTCAAGCTAACTACTTAATTATGTTCCACCTATAATACAGGAATCTCCCTAGTCTTGCAAATAACAGAATTATAGAGTTAGAAGGGGCCTTAGAGATCTTCTAGTCTGCAAGCTTTCTCTTGGGAACAATTAGTGTTTAGTGGCTCCAGGCTAACTCTGTACTTCCCTTCTCCCTGCCAGGCTGTGTGTTTCCGAACAAAAACTTCATTTTAAACACAGATGTTTCTGATAAAGAAAGGGAAATGCCCAAAACAAAGTACAACAGAACTGGGGAAAAAGCATAATTATTGTCAACAAAAACTAAAATATGACAGCGGTATGTGAAAAAGAATCGAAGGATTATAATAGAAATTAAAGTCCCTCTCTTAGTAGTAAAATCTAGTTAGATGTGCATACAGTTGTGTTATAAGACAAAAACATGGGCCTTTAATGGTTACTTATTAATTTAATAAATATTTATTAATATTTTATCAGTCCCAAAAAGCTGATAATATTAAAAAATATTTGACAGTTAAAATTCATGTGTATCATATGAAAACAAGCAATGAAAGAAAAGAGCCAAAACATTGTCATCAAGGAATTAATAATTCCTGTAAACTAAAATTTATACAGAGGTAGAAATTTTACCTCTGATGCAGAGAAACAGTGATGAACATTTCTAGTAATTGAAATTAAGAAGGGAAAGTGCCATGGTGTATAAAGTGGATGAGAGCCAGTTTGATGTAGAGGTTGAGGCATCAGTCTAGAAACTGGGAGACAGTGAATTCTAGTCCTGTCTTAGGCATGAAGCCATCTAGGGGACTTTGGGCCAGTCATTGTCTATCAGTCCTAGGTAAGTGGCAATTGCAAATCTTTCCTTAATCTTAAAGGAAAGGAAAAAAAAAGAACAAAAATAAACATGAAAAATCTGCAAAGCATGACATGGCCATCTTTGGTAGTTCTGTCTAAAATGTACAAAGTTAACCTGCTAAGAAATACAGTATATAGTTTAATCACAAAGAAATGGAAATTACATTTGAATAAAACCTCCCAAAGGTGCTTTTTCAAAACTGAAGAAGCTTCTTGGATGAGAAGCAAAATGTCTTCAAGAAAAAACCCAAAAAAGTCCAGTTGCCTTTTGAAAAAGCACCTGTCATACCCTTGGTAGAGGTTGGACTCTGAGGGAGAGGAGGAACAGCCAACAGGTAGTGGAGGTATGGCCCCAGAGGTTGTGGAGGAGGCTGGGGAAGGGCAGAGGCTGTCTGGGCAGTCAGAGGAAGAACCATGCCCTTCCCCTCTGCATCCTAGGACACGCAGAGAGGAACCGAGAAGGCAACAACTTGGCTTACATGAGAGAGGAGGCGGCCATGATCCTGGAGAGACTAGTATATAAGAGAGACGTTAAAATACAGCATTGCCAAAAGCAAAGCGTGTTTTATTTTGGGCTGAAAGTTATCTTGGTTGGAGTCCTTCCAACAGACTGTGCCTTGTTATCTCCTTGAAGTTGGTAATTACTTATCCTGGTCCGTTGTGGAAATTCCTTCATTGTAGTTTGGTTTTTTATTTCACCTCTATCTACTCATTAAGTTCGGTCTGTATTGCTTTCTTTTGAAGACTATTTTTGAATACTTTGAATGTTTTTTATCTCCAACTGAGAATTATTGAACAGTGGGGCCAAGTTGGAGGCATTAAAGGACATTTATTTACATTTTGGATTTTGTTACATTTGTGTTACACTCTGGGTCATCACAGCACTTTTGGAACAACCATTACCTGGATTGTGAGAATCTCCAGAGACATATGATAAAACAGTCTTTAGTTGATAATTTCTTCAATACTCTTTGTTGCTACATTAATTTTTCAGTCAGTGCTGTACGTTAAAGATGGAGAAAAAAAGGGTACACACTGATCCAGTGTTTTTCAAACTTGGTGATTTTAAGAGGTGCAGATTTCCAACTCTCAGAATTCCCCCGGCCAGCATGCCCACATATCTTAAAGTCACCATGTTTGAAACAACTATCCTAATCCCAGAATAAGGACATTGTAAATTTGAATAAAAACATCATAAAGTTGCATGTTTTCCATCCCTTTCTTAAAAACTGCCTAATAAAAAGACAGTTCCCAGGAAATAGGCAGTTCTTTAAGAAGAGAGGTGCTTATTTTTCAGTCTGACATGCTTTGAAGAGAACTTGCACGATGGAAGAGACTTCACAGTTGGCTAGGATGGTTGGAACAAAATGTGGAAGATTAAACACTTCACCTAAATGCTTCTGATTTTCATGGACAAGTACAGGACTGTTAGATGTCTCCCTTGGCTAGATCATGTTCTTAATAGTGCAAAGATACTTTTACACTAAATGGAAGGCTTGCAGCGCTTAGACATTTATCTGGACAGCAAGAGAACTGATGTGGAAGCCTTCTGAGAAGGTTCCAGGGGAGACCGTGTTGTCCTTGGAGCGAGAAGGACTTACTTCAAAGTCTAGTGTTCTTGTGTGGCTTGGCCAACTCGCTGTTCCTTAGCTTCTGCCCCTGCTGTTTCTGAAGACTTGGAGAAACGCAGATTCCATTCTCTGCTGTAACAGTGGGACTTCTGATGCAGCATGCTGTTTGGTGAGGAGGAGTCCAAGGAGGAAGCGAATTGATTGCAATCCAGAATAGTTCTGAGCTTGCCAACTGAAGTCATTCCTACTAATAGCTGTGGTTGATACCTTCCTCTAAAATTGGGGTTAAGAATAACAAATGGGACAGGCCCTGTTTGGGTTTGGGGAGTGAGTGGGGAAAACAGGTGAAGGAAGACTTTTGCCAGAGAACAGTCAGAATAGTGAAGGAATATTGGACATTGAACTCGCACAGCTGGTTTCTAGCGTTCTTATTTTGCTAGGATAAGGAAGAGCAATTGTCAAATTCCTTAGCTCACCAAACGACTAAGATGCAGAAGACTTTACGGGGTAGAAGACATCATGCTACCTGTAACAATTCAGGGTTAATCACGTAATCTGTGCAAGATGTCCGTAGCTTTCTCCTTTCCAGATTCCAGCTTTGATCTCAATGAGCTCTGTGAGGTGTGTCAGCGCTTTGGTTCAGGTTTTTCTTAGGCTTTAATTGTGAAATAAAGTAGGATGAAAACCCCTGAGAACAGTACGCAATTAACACTTTTAAGATCTGATTAGACAGCAACTTGATTGATCTGTTTCTTTGGGACTGAATCATTCAGCATCGTCTTGGTTCGGTTTAATGCATTCGACCAGATTAAGCACAGTGTGGCAGAACCAGCTACATCATGAATGATTTGGTCTGTTAGAGGCTTTGCACATAGGTTGATGACAGGCCCCAACAACCAGGCAAGCCACACCTGGCTTACTTCAACAGTTACCTTTATAGTTTCCCACCTATTGATAGAAATCTTGCCAAACTAAAGCAAACTACTTGCACCATTAAAGATACTCTCAGAGAATTGCTCGGGAGGAACTGCCTTAACTCTTTTCCCCAACCAAATTATCCAAACATCACTGTTTCATTTTTCCTCCTGAATGTAGCTCCTCCCTTCTGGGAATCCAGACTACATTCCACTGCATCCAAGATATTTTTACTTGGAAAATCTGTTGACTTTTAACTGGGTTGAAAACCACATAACCAGAACAATACATGAAATTCATGCTTTGGGGCTAGTTGGATATCTGTCAAGGCGTCTCTCAGTATCAGTTTTCCCATATGATCACTAATCTGAAGAATCAAAAACCATCGAATTATAAGCTTAGAAAGGACATTACTAATCCAATCCTGTTTATATTATGATTATAAAGTCACAATTTGTATGATGAGTATGATACGGATGCAGTCATAATTTGAGATGGCAACATAATGAATATTCAGCTGCACAATTTTTATTTTTCTCCTGAAAGTTGGTTCTCCATGAAAACCTATAGATATTAGCTACCTGTGTTTGTATAGATATAACGGACAAATAGATGAATGTTGATTCAATAGGGAAAAATGGTTTTTGTTCAAACATTAGAAAAATAGCATGATTTCCTTTCCAGGAGTGTGAATCTCTTTGTGTTTTAAAAATTGGGCTTTTTACTCATAATACAAGAAATAGTCACACATTAACTATGTTCTAATTGTAAGGGAAGTTAGATTTCGCTAACAAAAATTTTTGGGGATACTGGAGGCAAACACTGAAGAAAGAAGGGAAATACAGGTAGTCCTTGACTTACAACCATAATTGAGCCCAAAATTTCTGTTGCTAAGTGAGACAGTTGTTAAATGAGCTTTGCCCCATTTTACAACTTGTCTTGCCAACATTGTTAAGTGAGTTGTTAAGTTAGTAACCAGGTTGTTAAGTGGATCTGGCTTCCCCCTTGTCAGAAGGTTGCAAAAAGATGATTACATGATCCCAAGACACTGCAACGGTCATTAATATGAGTCAGTTGCCAACAATCCGAATTTTGATCACATTACCATGGGAATGCTGCATTGAGAATATATGTGCTGAATAAAACTCCGCATTGACGATAGGAAGGACATCCAGCCATTAAAACACTCTGCTAGCTCCATTCTGTTGCCCAGACTCCACCTCCGCAAGGGATTATGGAGTCATTAAAAGATGATGATGGCCATGGGGTTGCTGAAATGATCATAAGTGCGAAAAACAATCATAAGTCAATGCCACTGTAACTTCAAATAGTCACTAAACAAATATATATATATATGCTTTTTAAAGTTTTCGCGGGTACTTACATGTGTGCTGTTCAGCTTCCTTCGGGTATTATCCCACGTCATTGTAGTTCTGTTAAAGTTGTAGCAACATTTCAGCAGAATCTCATCTGCCATCCTCAGGCTTCTGTACTGAGTTTGTATGTGGGTCAGGCTATCACAGCCGTTAGTTTGTTTAGCCTGACCCACATACAAACTCAGTACAGAAGCCTGATGATGGTAGATGAGATTGTGCTGAAACGTTGCTACAACTTTAAAAGCACTACAATGACGTGGGATAATACCTGAAGGAAGCTGAACAGCACACATGTATCTATATATATATACATATATATCCATCGGTATTCATCTGGCTAGTGTCCTTTCAGTATGTGAGAGAGTTGAGGGCTGTTTGGAAACTGAAAGAGTATTTGCTGTGCGAGCAAGAAGGAGACATCAAGGAGCCTGGGCGTGGCTCAGCTCAACTGTTCTGTATTAAAGCTGCTTGGTGCTGTGAAACTAAAATTGAAAATGAAACTCCTGCTTGTGTTTTGCATTTGGAAAAGATTTTCAGGTGGGGAGGTGCAGTAGAACTCCTTAGCATCAGAGCATGTTAGTATACGAAATATTAATGCTGTGATGGTCATTTTGAAAAATCCTTTCTTAGTGAGCACCTAGAAACCAAGAGGAACATATCTGCCAAATTTCAAGTCCATAGACTTTATAGTTCTGGAGATTTTGTGATGATGTGTGAGTGGTATTTTGCTTTTATATATATAGATTTGTCGTTCTGTTGGCATATTTATAATTATAAACCATCTTTATATTTAATTCATACATAGCAATAATCATTTATTGCTTCATCTAATAATCATTTATCTTCAACTAACTTCCGCCTCTTATCTCTTACCACTCATAAAATCTATTCCATGTTAAGTAATATTCTGTGTCTTCTTTGTCCTTTATTTTTAATATCGATCTATCCATCTCTGCACAGTCTAATATTTTCCAAATTACATCCTCATCTGATGGAGTGTTCTCAGTTTTCCAGTATTGTGCTGTTGGAAGAAATATCCTTCTGGATTTTGCACCTGGATTTTGATCAAATTAAAAGGAGATTGTTCACACCTCAACCCCGTGAGATGGGAAGCCAATCTCAAGTTAAAACTATTTTTGCTGAGATGAATTATAATAGCCAATTCTTTCAAGTCTGATTCTGCTTTAATTACTCCCTTGCCTTTTGCTCTTGTGAATTGGGGAGATGTTTGTCAGAAGCTCTTCCCTGTATCGTCTGTCTGTTGTGGACTTAAATCATATTTCACCCTTGTCACTTTGGTGATGGAGCTGGCATATTTCCATCAAACTTATTTTCCTCAGTTTCCACAGAGGTGGAAACACACGACCACAAGCTCACCCAAGTGAAATTCCTTTCCGATTTTCTAACTCATTCCAGAAAGTTTTGGGCAGGGACCCAAAAGTTCAGAGAATTCAAAAATTAAGCATGACTTGCTAGCTTGAGTGGTGCAAAGCAAGAGAGTTTCATTTTTAATTTCCCAGCAAAAACCAGGCAACAAGTGATTCTTACTTTGCAGGTCAGCCTGTGTTTGGCCGCTGGACAATGTCAGGTGAGAGAGTCATGTCACTGTGTGTTTCCTCTCTTAGAAAAGAATAACACAACCCATCCAGGCAGGGTTATCTAAACATATGGGCCTGACGGGCACTCGCCTTTGGGCCCCGTGAGCATAGGGGCCCCATACTAATGTTAACCAGGGGTGGGATTCAAATTTTTAAACAACCAGTTCTGTCGGCGTGGCTAGGTGGGCGTAGCTAAGCGGGCATGGGCGTATGCCTGGGTGAGTGTGGCTTCTTTTTATTCAGCACCCGCCACTCCGTTTTTGGGTCTCCTGGGTCTCAGGGAAGTCTCCCGGAGGGTGTTTTTGCTCCCAGGAAGCTTCCCTGAGGCCCAGGAAGGCAAAAAATGGAGTGTGGGGCTGCATGTAGCACTCCCCTCCCCCCACGTGCCCCTTTTTGCCTCCGGGGCCTCAGGGAAGCCTCCTGGGCAAAGCAGTAAGACAGCGAGGGGGATCCCGGCACAGCTGATTGTCTGGAGGAAAAAAGAAATAAATATCTTAAGGAGTGACTGGGTTGGGGAGAAGGCAGTCAGCAATGTCAGGCATACATGTGATGTCATGCATGCGTGATAAGGACTGACTGGGCAGGGAGGGGAGGGGTGGGTGGAGAGGGGAGGGGCCAGCCAGGGGCATGATTTGCCGGTTCTCTGAACTGCACAGAATCATAACAACCAGTCCTATAGAACCGGTCTGAACTGGATGTTAATGCACCCTTCAATGCACCTTGTATCATATAAATACAGCAACCGATTTATTACATTTTACTGCATTTTTTATTAAAACTAACATGCAGATATGCATATATATGTTTAATTTTATCGACCATTTACATTTTTATATTCCTGTGAGTAGTTCTCGTAGGGGCCCCAGTACACTGCTTTGCCCGAGGCCCATAATGGTATTAAGATGGCCCTGCATCCAGGCAGGAAATCAAATATCTGGGAAATGGGTGTTGTCCTAGTTTTTGTGAATGCTAATATTTCTTGTGCAGATTATTTTGTTAGTGATTTATTGCAGCAGAGGGAAACGATCTGCTGATCCAAAGAACTAGAACAAGATCCTGCTGTTTTCATTTCACACAGTATTATATCCCAATGGATAATTGGAAGACGAGATTTTTAAAGAGATCCTTGTTTGGAATTGCTTCATTTTACTGTCTCTGGAGTCCAAATGAATGCATCCTCTTTTGACTGCGCCAATCGCGTTTATCAGTCACTCTTTTTAAGCCCTTTTGTTTATTGCATGTAACTCAACCCACTCTTTTGCTTTTCTGAATATTGCATAATACGTTTTCCAAGGATATCATCTCTTTGCCTGCCTGGGACCTCTTCAGCTGCCATTGTTCCTTGCCCTTAAACTCTATGGCACAGGCTGCCTTCCCTGCAAACCATCTCAGGAGATAATTGAAGTGATGAGTGATGCTACTTAATGCCGTGAAAGAATTTATCTCGACTTGTACCGGGAACAATTAGAGGTGGCTTGTGCCAAAGTCAGCCCTGGCATCTTTCCATGGACTTTGCTTAATTACAGCAGCCTCTTCTCAGACTTCATAGCTTCAGGGAACTCTTTCCACGTTGACATGCTTGCTGTACAATCCTTACCGATGATCTTGCAAAGCCTTGCCAAAGACACAGTGAAGTTGTGCAAGTGTGTGAGCTGAGCTGGTTTTTGCTCCATGTGAATGGAGAGCCAGCCGGTTCATTCGCTGGGTGAATGCCACTGCTGTTTACATTTGAGGCAGAGATTCCGCGGGTGCGTCTCAAAACTGGGCTTTATAGTCCCACAATTGAAGCTCCATCTTTTTCATGGTTGTCCCACTTGATCTGGAACATGTGGCTATCATTTTGACTTTTTTAAACCTCTACTGAAAATGCCCCTATTTTCTCCCCCGAGATCCCATGTTCTCATGATCTCATACTCTGCCATGGCAGAAGAAAATTCCTGAAAGTATCACAGCTTATAAGCTTTTCAAACTCCTCTTTTTAGCTCCTAGTTACTGTTAGAAGAATTATCCTTCTGGGTTCAGTTCCAAGTGGGGAAAAAGACACTGGAAACGTGGAGGGTGTTTAGAAAGATGGTTTAATGGTGGACAGGACCACATGGTTTGGAGCTCCAAAGTGAAAAGCTTGATCACATGCTTCATCAGAAAGGCTGATACGCTGAGAGACCCTTAGTTATATATCCTCTGTTGGGCACCACCTTAGTATTTCCTGTTCCTGTGTAAGAAATGTATCCCGTTGGCTCTCAGACTCCCAGGGGTGGGGGTCTTAGCTGTATCACATGGCTTCACCTGAGTGCTGGCTGATGCAGTCTTCCCAGGCCAGGTGGTGAGATAGGTAGAGGCCTTTGTTATGTAGAATATTCTGGCTCAGGCCTTCATGGCTCACCCATTAACAAAGGTGGGGGAGGTGAGCTTCTGCCCCCCCACTTCCCTTTTAGAGGAAATATTCTGCCTTTTTAATATTTCCTAGGATCTTTCATTTTTCTAGGAGAGGGGTGGGTGCTAACTTCCTACATTACCTAACAACAATGTGGCACATGGATAGTTTGACTGTATTAAGATACCAAGGAAATCTATGGAGCCCCAGTGGTTTACTGTAAAAATTCATCCTATATGTGAATTCACTTACTGAACCTCCTGTTTGGCTTAAGCATGCAATTTAGAGCCCATCACCATATTTTCACATTTTGGGTGGGTGGGGGGGATTAACCACAATGAGCTTCAGGGAAGCCAGCCCATTGTTTCATATATCTTCTCAAAAAGGGAAGCCAATTCAGCAGAATTTGGCTTAAAGTCTAATAGATTATACCAGTGTTGAATATCAGCTCTCTTTTAATAATAGTTTCAGAATATATACATGCATTTTCCTTTTGGAGTCCTACAAGCTGCTGGGTTGAGTGTAATTGCAAGCATCCACTTATCAACTTTCCAGTTAGGATGACATGCAGGTGGTTTTAGAAAAATCTCTACCATGTGACTTTGCCAAGAGAATGAAGAGAATTCCTTCCCAAGTTTCTCTCTCTCCTAAAATTAACTGGGAACAGTCACAGAACTGTGATCATTCCATCTTTTGCTAAATGGTCCATCCTTACTTGGTAAATGGCCATCTGCACCTTCTTCTGTGTCATGTATGGTTTACCTAGTAAGCACAGTGTCCTTTCTGGCAATATCATAAAGCATACAGATGATACCATCATCCATGAAAATCAGTATGTGAGTTCTGAAAATGGTCATCCTTGGTCCAAGAGACTGTTTTCTACTCCAACTTCTGCTCTCTTCAGCTTTCATTGGTGATCCACATGCTTCCAGCCCTGAGCTGATAGCTCCCAAATTAATCTTCTGGTAGATCTCATCATTTCTTTTGACCTATTTGGAGAAGAAGGACTATTTTGGATCATGGGGCATTTGCTAATTTCTTGATAGGGATATACTGTATTTTCCAGACTATAACCCACTACTTTTTTCCCACGCTTTGAACCCTGCGGCCTATACAACAATGCCGCTTATCTATAGATTTTTCTTCACTAACTGCCATCAGGTGCGCAAAAACGTGATAGATGCAAGAGGTCAATGCAAAGAAAAAGACACTACTGGTAGTTTTTGGCACGTTCAATGCAAGCAGCATAACACGCACGAATGCAAAATATTTTTCACACCCTCATCATGGAAAGTACACGAAGAAAAGCATATGATGAAGCTTTTAAGTTGAAAGCAATCGATCTGTCTATCCAGGAAGGAAATAGAGCTGCTGCACACAAGCTTGGCATTAATGAATCAATGGTGAGACGTTGGAGACATCTGGCCACATGCGAAGAGCATTCTTCTCTTTCTGTGTAAATATCTCATTTCACAACATACATATCTTCAGCTTATAGACTGGTGTGGCTTATATATGTAAAAATATTTTTTTCTTTTAAAATTTAGTGGGTGCGGCTTATATTCCGATGCGCTCTATAGTCCGGAAAATACGGTATTTCTTCACCATCAAGAAATTCCACTCCAAGTGGAAACTTGAATGTAGCAGTGAGAAGAGCTGGGTCTTGGGTTTAAAATCCATCAAGGACAGGCATTGCCTACTTAACTCCAAACAATTAACACGTGTTTCATTTCCATGCTGAAGTAATGTTAAAATTTGTAATATTTGAATAACACAGAGTGCATTGCATTCTGTTGCATACTATTTGAGTATTTTGGAGATAAATGTTTTCCATCCACAATGCAATGTGGATTTTCCATGTCAGGCCCTGCTTGTTTGGGTCCTTGCCATGACCTGCTTGGGCAACCTCTAGCCCTGAGTGGGCTGTTCTTCTTTCCCTGTACTTATTCCAAACTTGGCCAATTTGATCTAGCTGACAATCAGTTTGCCAATTGTGGTGGTGGTTTTTGTGATGTGGCCAGTTGCCCACTGGGAACTGCATTAAGATCATCAACAGATTCATAATTCCTTTGGCCACAAAACATCTGCCAAGTGTTAACTCTTCCCCCTCCCGCACTTTTCTGGTCACTACTGACTTGAACTGTGTTTTGATCAGTGATAAAAGTTTCCAGAATCCAATGAGAATCCCTCAAACAATTTGGCTTCCCAGAATACTTTTTAAAGGAAAAGGAATAAAACCACATGATATATTGTCTTAAAATTGTCTTTCATGTACTATTCTAAGATTATGAGTTAGCTCGGTAGCTGTAAGGTTCTCCCAAACTCAAAATATTTGGATTGTATACATATAGATGTCATAAACTGTCTCCAAGCAAGGAGATGATGTACATTGTTGACCCAGTTGAGTTTGGCCACAAGGAAGATGATATCTCAGTGAGTGGAAGAGGTTGTTTCCGACTATGGCAAAGTCCATATTTCCCGCACATTGTCACAAACAAACAGGCTTAGCTCATGTCTGCCTCTGTGGTCAGCTCTAATGGAACTGTGAGAAAGGAAAATCTGAGGAGTGGAGACCACGCTGGAAAAATAGGAGAGTGGGAGAAGCCAGAACCAAACCAGGGCCCACGCTTAACTAAGTCGTTACACTGAGTCAGAAGGGCCAGACAGAAGTAGGATACCAAAGGAAGAACATAATGGTCTTACTAGATAGCCACACTGTCTATTCAATATGTTGGACTTTCTGGCCAAAGTTCACATACACACATTAGAATACAATAGAGTAGAGTAGAGTAGAGTAGAGTAGAGTAGAGTAGAGTAGAGTAGAGTAAAGTAGAGCTGGAAGGGACCTTGAAGGTCTTCTAGTCCAGCTCCCTGCAGGAGATCAATACCATTTCAGACAAATGACTGTCTAACAGTCTCTTCTTAAAAACCACCCACGATTTCTGAAGGCAAGTTATTCCACTAGTGAATTGTCCTCACTGTTTGGAAGTTTCTCCTTTTTTCCAGATTTTTTTTCTCTTTGATTAGCTTCCAACCACTGTTTCTTGTCCTGCCCTCTGGTGCTTTGGAGAATAATTTGACTCCCTCTTCTTTCTAGCAGCCCCTCAAATACTGGATTATTGCTATCACATCATCCCTAGTCCTTCTTTTCTCTTAGACTGGCCATACCCAATCCCTGCAGCCATTCTTCATACGGTTTAATCTCCAGGCATTTGATCATCTTAGTGGCTCTTCTTAAGGGACATTTTTTTCAATTCGCTACGACATCAGCATTAGCATCAGATCCTCTCATGCGATGGAGCATATCAGCTGCTCCACCAACATAATTTATTTGGATCAGCAGTACCACAAAGTTTGTTTTAAAAATGTAGCGGGAGCTGGGTTCATTTAGATTTATAAAGGGAGGGGGGGGGTCTCAATTATAATGCTGTGCCCACTGTCTTCCACATTTTGGCACCGCAGATGCTCCCCGAATCACTCAAAAAGGAAATGTGTGGAATCTCCTCGTAATGACTGCATATTTTTTCCTAGAGGAGGTAGGTTGATAATAACAATAATACTTCCTTGAAAGTGATCCCCAGTCTCTGGACATTTCTGACCAACTGAACATACAGGATTGTGATGACTGTTCCCGACTTTTATTTTCTCTCCTCCATTCTCCTTTTCTGCTTTATAAAATGATCTGAATTAGAATAGATGTCTTGGAGGTCATCTAGTCCAGCCCCTTGCTCAAGCAGGAGACCCTATACCACTTCAAGTGGCTGTCCAGTCTTTGAAAAAAAAACTCTCCAGTGATGAAGCACCCACAACTCCTGAAGGCAACATCTGTCCCACTGGTTAATTTTCCTCACTGTTAGGACGTTTCTCCTTCATTCCAGGTTGCTTCTCTCCTTGATCCGTTTCCATCCATTGTTTCTTGTCTTCTGGTGCTTTTGAAAATAAGTTGACCCCCCTCTTCTTTGTGGCAGCCTCTCAAATACTGGAATACTGCTACCATTCCTTGTGATAGACAGATTCCTTGTGTGTCCAAACCACACTTGGCCAATAATTCAGTTCAGTTCAGTTCAGGTCAGGTCAGGTCAGGTCAGGTCAGTTCTATTCTATTCTATTCTATTCTATTCTATTCTATTCTATTCTATTCCATTCCATCCTTATTCTTATTCTTATTCTTATTCTTATTCTTATTCTTATTCTTAT